>CM055128.1:181872236-182472236 GCA_029206835.1 Rana muscosa
CTTCGGCATGATGTGGCTCAACACGTCCAGCTGCCCTCTTTTTTTGGCTCCTGACTGTCTGCCTCTCCTTGTTTGCCTTCCAGACATTCTAATGGCCTGCAGGGAGATGGGAAAACCAGCAATACGGCCTAACTTCAGGTGTATAATGTGCAGGAGGCACACTCCGCCCGCTGTAAGTGCTGCAAATGCCTGTTGGTGTAACACACTAGGAAAACACAGCAATAAGGCCTAGCTTCAGGAGTATATTTTGCAGGAATCACACTACGCCTGCTGTAAGTGCTGCAAATGCCTGTTGGTGTAACACACTAGGAAAACACAGCAATAAGGCCTAGCTTCAGGAGTATATTTTGCAGGAATCACACTACGCCTGCTGTAAGTGCTGCAAATGCCTGTTGGTGTAACACACCAGGAAAACACAGCAATACGGGCTAGCTTCAGGTGTATAATGTGCAGGAGGCACACTCCGCCCGCTGTAAGTGCTGCAAATTCCTGTTGGTGTAACACACCAGGAAAACACAGCAATACGGGCTAATTTCAGGTGTATAATGTGCAGGAGGCACACTCCGCCCGCTGTAAGTGCTGCAAATGCCTGTTGGTGTAACACACCAGGAAAACACAGCAATAAGGCCTAGCTTCAGGTGTATAATGTGCAGGAGGCACACTCCGCCCGCTGTAAGTGCTGCAAATGCCTGTTGGTGTAACACACCAGGAAAACACAGCAATACGGGCTAACTTCAGGTGTATAATGTGCAGGAGGCACACTCCGCCCGCTGTAAGTGCTGCAAATGCCTGTTGGTGTAACACACCAGAAAAACACAGCAATACGGGCTAACTTCAGGTGTATAATGTGCAGGAGGCACCCTCCGACCGCTGTAAGTGCTGCAAATGCCTGTTGGTGTAACACACCAGGAAAACACAGCAATACGGGCTAACTTCAGGTGTATAATGTGCAGGAGGCACACTCCGCCCGCTGTAAGTGCTGCAAATGCCTGTTAGTGTAACACACCAGGAAAACACAGCAATACGGGCTAACTTCAGGTGTATAATGTGCAGGAGGCACACTCCGCCCGCTGTAAGTGCTGCAAATGCCTGTTGGTGTAACACACTAGGAAAACACAGCAATAAGGCCTAGCTTCAGGAGTATATTTTGCAGGAATCACACTACACCTGCTGTAAGTGCTGCAAATACCTGTTGGTGTAACACACCAGGAAAACACAGCAATACGGGCTAGCTTCAGGTGTATAATGTGCAGGAGGCACACTCCACCCGCTGTAAGTGCTGCAAATGCCTGTTGGTGTAACACACCAGGAAAACAAAGCAATACGGGCTAACTTCAGGTGTATAATGTGCAGGAGGCACACTCCGCCCGCTGTAAGTGCTGCAAATGCCTGTTGGTGTAACACACCAGGAAAACAAAGCAATACGGGCTAACTTCAGGTGTATAATGTGCAGGATGCACACTCTGCCCGCTGTAAGTGCTGCAAATGCCTGTTAGTGTAACACACCAGGAAAACACAGCAATAAGTGCTAGCTTCAGGTGTATACTGTGCAGGAGGCTTAGCAACAATGACAATGACACTGTCCCCTGCCTATCCTTCTCTCTCCCTGCACACAAGGTTTATCAAAGAATATGACACTGACACTCTCCCTGCCTATCCTTCTCTCTCCCTGCACACAAGGTTTAGTAAAGAATATGACACTGACACTGTCCCCTGCCTATCCTTCTCTCTCCCTGCACACACGGTTTATCAAAGAATATGACACTGACACTCTCCCTGCCTATCCTTCTCTCTCCCTGCACACAAGGTTTAGCAAAGAATATGACACTGACACTCTCCCTGCCTATCCTTCTCTCTCCCTGCACACAAGAATAGCACAAAGAATATCAACACTGTCCCTGCCTATCCTTCTCTTTCCCTGCGCCGGAACACACTACACAAGGCCACCGCGCTGGCGGCCTTTTATAGTGTGGGGCGTGTGCTAAACCCCCTGAGCTATAATTGGCCACAGGCAACCCGACTGTGGCCAATTATGGCTCTCCTAGCTGCCGGCGCTGTGATTGGCCAAGCATGCGGGGTCACAGTGCATGCTTGGCCAATCACAGCGCCGGGATTGCACTGCGATGGCGCAGTGTATTGTGGGCCGTTCGCGTCACTCGAATTTGGAGCGAACGGCCCAAATCGTTCGATGTTCGCCGAACGGTCGAACAGCCGATGTTCGAGTCAAACGTATGTTTGACTCGAACACCGAGCTCATCCCTACCTAGCATCCGGTATTGAGTCTAACAACACCTACACCATCGAAGCAATAACAAAAACCCACAAAATTCTATCCCAGTGACCATGCCCAGGGTATATCATGCACCCCTACCTACTGAATACCCAGGTACTTCCTTCCCAAGGTGCTTCCTTCCCAGCAATGATCTCCCCATCCAGAACACAGAGTGAAATACATTCACCACTGTGTATTGGCCGTGCAAGGGACATTGTGGTCACACTTCTGACAGAAGAGGGAAATATCAACCTGCCCCCAGCTTCCGTACCCTCTGATCACATGTGGGTCACTTAGCCACAAATGCAACAAGATAGAATCCCCAGTCAGCAAGCCACTGGTGCCCTCAAATCTACAGACCGAGTCTGCATTTCTGTAACACCTTTTACAATCCAAACCAGTACAGCCCATCCAGGCATTTGACCACCACTTTGGATTAGTGTAGGTGACGTGTTTTGGCACAGTCTTACTGAGTGGTGATGCTAACTCATCCGGCCACTGCCCCTCATAGAGAGATTTGTACAATCAGCTTGATGTTGGTTGATAACTCCACCTGCCCCTGTGTGCACGCCAGAGCCAATGACATATATCTGCCCTGTACTATCTCACCCTCTCTACCAACCTCTCACCATGGTTGACAAAATATTGAGCCACTTTACACCGTGGTTCTCTTTCCCCCCCATATAGTGCTGAACACATCCCTCCTCTTCCGGTTACTCCTCAGAGATAAGCGTCCTGTACTCTGTGTCCGCACATCTCTGGGAGCAAGCCACTGGTAACATGACCGCACTTGATTCAGTGTGTATTCAGCACATATAGGATAATAGGTTTTTATCAACCACTATGAGATGCTGGAGCGCCATGTGGTGATGGAATACTGTAGATACCTGCACCATATTCAGTGTCCCACATGTCCCCCATTAAAAAACATTTACCCTTTCCCTGATATGTAGCCCAGGACCTCCCAATGTGTTCCTGATTATCTCCAGCTCCATAGTGTTAACGGTACCCGGTGGCCCGCCTCCCACTCCAAAGACAGTCGCCATCAAGCCTCTCTTTTTCCTAAGTTATGGGATATGGTCTGGATACCCGGATTGAAAACCACCTGCCACCAGGTACACCCAATCCCTCATATAGACTGCACACCTTCTCCCTCCTCTTTCAATTCGGTATTCAGACAATGTTATCCTTCACCCCTACAACACAAGCTGCCTACACTATTCAGACAGGACTCACATGAATGACAGGAGCCTAGTGCCACACTGGGGCACTGATCTTCTTGGCCTGCAAGACACAGACAACTAGTTTAAGGTACACAAGGACTCTAGGACAGGAAGGACACCTATGGGTGTAAACTGAGGAGAATACGGCATGCCCACACATACCTCGGACGTGAGGGCTCTTGGAACAGCCAAGCGCTGGTAACACCCCATACAACCTTCCTGCACAATTTTTCCCCAGACTCAACCAAAACTATACAATATGAGGCCAGACCTATACCCTCTCAACTTGTATGCAATCAGGCAGGCCCTCATACCACACATCTGCAGGTAAATCTAAAATAAATTGGAAAACAAAATTGCATAATGTGTATCCAGCTTAAGGAACTGCTGCTACCAGACACACCTGACCAACAGACTACGACAAATCCCTTGCAGCACTGAGGCGCTGGGAGCACTGAACAGTAGGGGGTACCCGAGCCGACCGGTGTGCCTTGAAACACACAGATATTTATTAGGCAATTGGTAACAAATAGCAACATAAACAGTCCCAGCAGGAAACTCTATGAGAAGGGTTGGTTTGCCCTATTTTAGAGAGATGGGATTGCTTGGTGACACGGTAGGAAACAGGTTTGAACTACATTTGGGAACACACAGATAGCTATGGACATTAGCATACCTTAGCTTCAGGCAATGAGCCAACCTTGTACAGCCAGGTATGGTTGGGCGTGTACCTAATTACAATAACAGCGAGGGGGGGTGTAAGCAGTCCTACTCCTAAACACAAGTCCGCCCAAAGTAACATCAGCTAATTACCCTTTTACCACTAAGTGCAGTACCCCTGGCAGAGATTTATAATGCTCCTTAGCCTCACATATGTGTTAGAGTGCCAATGATCCTCAGCAGTCTTACTCAACTTTTAATTTATAACAACTAATATGCGGACTTCAGTTAATTGGTTCTGCTACTCAGTGGATCAGAACATACAACACACACTGGGTGGTCCAAAACACAACCGAATGGACTGACAACTAGACATTCCAATTAGATAATGGTGGCGACAACCTAAAACATTTACATGTGAAACCCGACCAACTAGGAAAAATTATTTTTTTAAACGTTGTCTTATGGAGGCTATGATTTCCTCTTGTTCTGAAAGCCAGAAAACCCAATTATCGAATCTGAGGGATAAAATTCCAATAAAAGTTAGTGATAAACATTCCATTTTTCGCAATTCGCAAAAAAAAAACAATTCCAGTAACAAGACATTAGCATATGAAACACAAATATACATTACATTACATTACATAAACCGTGCACTTTTTTAAAATACCAAAAATTGTTGAGCTCAACTTTTAATTAATATGTATTACTTAATACACATTAATTTCACGTGGTTTTTGTTTTATGGTATACCAATAATTCCCCCCAAAAAATGTATTCACCATGGTGAGAAAAAAATAGCAACTTGTCCTAAACTAAAATCCTTCGCTGAATTGTCTTCTGTAACACAAACACATTTTAGTAAATGCACCTTAAAAAAAACACCTATTACAGATAATTATCCTGGTTCAGGTCATTTGCATGTCAATACAATTCGTTTTACATTCTCACAGATCTGGTTGGAAAGAAAGGGTAGTCATTTTGGGCTATCAGCAGCTGAGAACATAACATAACATCACAGATCAGCACGACACATCTTGCATATTCCCCCCACACACACATATTCACACACTTGGTCAAAGATGACCTCTGGATATCACACAAATCAGCATCTTTTCTATCATAACATGTACTTCTTAAACCCATAACATCTGTTTGGTCAGGTTCCTCCTTGTCCCTTTGTTCATCATTTTTCTACCATCCATGCACAATAAGCATCTCTTTCCCAAGCATTTGGCTTGACAGTACCATTTTTTTTTAAAATACAGTTTCCCAGTCCAGCGATCCCCAACATTGCATATTTCCCAACACAAGGCCCATATTTATCTACCCATCCTTTACGAACGAAAGACCTTGAACTGATCCCGCAAACCTCTTATAGGTTGCTTTATATGTCAAAGGTAGCTACTCTTTGACCAATGATTGGGTTCGACAGGTACCGCCCCTGTCGCCGTTGCGAACCTTTTTTCACTACTCTGCCAGAACAATCACTGTTCTGACTATAGTCCTTCAAAAAATAAGCCTGGAAATCTTCCCAACTAAATAAATTGTTTAATCTCCCCATGGACTTCTCCAAAGTATTCCAAAAAAAAATGACTGTATCACAGGGCTTCCCAAGCGTTAAGCTTGATTAGACCCTATGATTGCTTGTAGTGCAGGAGGCAGTTTAACTGATGCCCACCTAATTGCAACATGATTTTTTAGCAGTTACAATATATGACCACCGCACATCTCATGGACAACGACAAAATGGTGGATGATGCCCAATTTTTCCCGCCAAAACCAGCATGGGACATACCACATGGGTTCCCACACACAAAGGAAAACAAAAATAGTCTCCATCAGATTGCAACACCGAAAAAAAAACGCACTACTCCATTCGCACCAAACATCAAAATCTGCCCCAAAAGCTTACAATCCCCCCGTTAGTAGTTTACACAGAAAGATAGATTCCCATACATCCAATTAATTCAGTGTGATTTAGTCTCCATTTCCACTGATGCAATTCGCCATGCGACTTTGCACACAAAGTCGCATTATAAATTGCTTCCCATTGACTTCAATAGCACCCATTCCAATCTATGTGACTCAAAGCTGCAGTGACTCTATCGAAATCGCATTCAAAGCCACCCCACAGTCGCACTAAAACTGCATTTCAACGTCACACTCTGAATCATGCGACATTGGAGTTGCGCCAGTGGAAACGCAGCCCTATACGCACAGGTTTGTTTCAATCCCAAAGATTGGCCTAATCTTAATCAAAGGGTCAACTGAAATTGATTCCAAACAGAGCCCTTATCATTCATACCGACACCCTGCTGCAATTTCATTTTATATACATACATTATTCAAAAATCCGTCTCATCAAAATATTTGCCTAGACAAAAAGGTAAAAAGTTAAGTTCTGAGAAGTTTTTGTTAGGTATTCAGACAGGTTAAAAAGACATAAGAAAACGCTTAGCATTTCTGGCGTTAGGACCAGCTCTGTCTACCATACAAGAAATAATATTCACCCAACTTTAAACTTCCTCACACGCCGGGCACCATCTGTTACGGAACTATACGTCTCGCTTAAATGATTAAAATAAGTGATCAAAACCTTTTGTCTATATAAAATTAAATCAAACGATAGCGGTGCAAAAAGAGAAAACAATTACATTTATTTATACAGAAATGATACCACCTATTACAAAACTGATACCAATGTTACATGATAATACAAATAGGAACAAGAGAGCAAAAGAGAAGTAAGATTAATCTTCTTAAAAATGGGAGAGAGAGAGAGAGAGGCAGAGAGAGAGAGGCAGAGAGAGAGGGAGAGGGAGAGAGAGGGAGAGAGAGGGAGAGAGAGGGAGAGAGAGGGGGAGAGAGAGGGAGAGAGAGGGAGAGAGAGAGAAAAATATATTACACAGAGATACTACGTCACCATGCTGCTCAGATCAGGTCATCATTCACAAGGGCCTAGCCATGAGTGTACCTGACCTTTATACCCCCTATGCCTACCCCCCCCCCCCCCCATCAACCAGGCTCCAAAATCCTCTTCTTAAAAATGGGAGAGAGAGAGGCAGAGAGAGACAGGCAGAGAGAGAGAGGCAGAGTGAGAGGGAGAGAGAGGGAGAGAGAGAGGGAGAGAGAGGGAGAGAGAGGGAGAGAGAGAGAGGGAGAGAGAGAGGAGAGAGAGAGGGAGAGAGAGAGGAGAGAGAGAGGGAGAGAGAGGGAGAGGGAGAGGGAGAGAGAGGGAGAGAGAGAGAAAAATATATTACACAGAGATACTACGTCACCATGCATGCATCCATGAATCACCTTTTTTTCACAGTTTTGTGTGTAAACAAACCCTCTGTTTTTAACGCAAACTGTGAAAAGGGCTAATTTGTTTGTTTTGCAGGCTGGCTGGTGAGTGTGCTGGGAAATCTTTTTTTGTTTGAGATGTGCATTGTCCTTCCATGTGCACCTTTCTGCAAAGGCTAGTTGTAGGTTGGGGTGCTTGCCATTTTTTTTGTACAGTTGGGTGCAGGTATGCAATGGGTACCTCCGCTGCCATTGTGCTATTGCTAGGCATCACATGAGTCCCTGTGACTTTTGTTACGGAACTATACGCCTCGCTTAAATGATTAAAATAAGTGATTAAAACCTTTTGTCTATATAAAATGAAATCAAACGATAGCGGTGCAAAAAGAGAAAACAATTACATTTATTTATACAGAAATGATACCACCTATTACAAAACTGATACCAATGTTACATGATAATACAAATAGGAACAAGAGAGCAAAAGAGAAGTAAGATTAATCTTCTTAAAAATGGGAGAGAGAGAGAGAGGCAGAGAGAGACAGGCAGAGAGAGAGAGGCAGAGAGAGAGAGTGAGAGAGAGGGAGAGAGAGGGAGAGGGAGAGAGAGGGAGAGAGAGAGGGAGAGAGAGAGAGAGAGAGAGGGAGAGAGAGGGAGAGAGAGGGAGAGAGAGAGAAAAATATATTACACAGAGATACTACGTCACCATGCTGCTCAGATCAGGTCATCATTCACAAGGGCCTAGCCATGAGTGTACCTGACCTTTATACCCCCTATGCCTACCCCCCCCCCCCCCCATCAACCAGGCTCCAAAATCCTCTTCTTAAAAATGGGAGAGGAAGAGGGAGAGAGAGGGAGAGGGAGAGAGATAGAGAGAGAGGGAGAGAGATGGAGAGAGAGGGAGAGAGAGAGGGAGAGAGAGGGAGAGGGAGAGAGAGGGAGAGAGAGAGAGAGAGGGAGAGAGAGGGAGAGAGAGAGAAAAAGATATTACACAGAGATACTACATCACCATGCTGCTCAGATCAGGTACATCATTCACAAGGGCCTAGCCATGAGTGTACCTGACCTTTATACCCCCTATGCCTACCCCCCCCCATCAACCAGGCTCAAAAATCCCGTGGTCTCATTGGTTTCAAGCTGACCACCTGATTGGTTGAAATCTCAAGCTATTTTCGCCTAGCACATTCAGGTCTGCCTTCAGAACTAAGGTGTGAGCCTTTGATGTACAGTTTAACCACTTCCCACATTAGCATGCTAAGGGCCCCTGCTGTGATGGAGTCTTGTTGTCTGTACTGGCCCTTTCAAGACAAACGGATAATTTAACACATTTTAAGTATCACCTGAAACCTAATTTGGGTTCTCAACTGACAGGAGATAATCAGACCTTTGAAAACAATATGAGGGGGGCTCTCCCTCACAGATAATATATATTTCAGTAAACTCATAAACAGATTTTACCAGTCCACCCACATATATATCCGTTGGGGGCATGGTGGGTTATTTAGAGTCCACGATATGAAATATTAAAAATATCCACCACACTTTAAGGAGGGGTGGGCTCCTAACAGGCACATGTATCCTTAACCTATTCATTGATACATGTGCTCCTACCATGGAGGCTCTGGAAATTTTTGATTTAGGACTGCGGGCTGGCGAGTGTGCTGGCAAATTTTTTGTTTCTTTGAGACGTGCACCTTACCATGTTCCTCTTGACTTCCATTGCAACTCCAATGAAGCTGTGGAAGAGTGCCACTTAGTGGAGAAAGTAGACTGTGCCTGACTACATGCAGACTTTTAACCGCTTGCTGACCGCTGCACAACTATATACGTCGGCAGAATGGCTCGGCTGCGCATATGGACGTACCCGTACGTCCCCTTTAAGAGGCGGCTTTGCAGGCATGCACGCGCGCCGTGAGCTCCGTGAGTGTGTCTGCGGCTCCCGCATACTCGATGTCCGCCGGGTGCCCGCAATCGTGTGATGGAGCTGCAGAACGGGGGTTTCCCTTTGTAAACAAGGCATTGCCCTGTACTGCCTAGTGACAGGAGAGTGTTCTACTGCTCCCTGTCATTGGGAGCAGTGATCACTGTTGTGTCACATGTAGCCCAGCCCCCACACAGCTAGAATCACTCCCTAGGACACACGTAACCCCTTCCCCCCGCCTACTGGTTGACCCCTTCACTGTCAGTGTCATTTACACAGTAATCAGTGCCTTTTTATAGCACTGATCGCTGTATAAATGACAATGGTCCCGCAATATCATAGTCACGATAAAAATCGCTGATTGCCGCCATTACTAATAAAAAAATAAAAATGCCATAAAATTATCCCCTATTTTGTAGACGCTATAACTTTTGCGCAAACCAATCAATATACGCTTATTGAGATTTTTTTTACCAAAAATATGTAGAAGAATACATATCGGCCTAAACTGAGAAAAAAAAAATGTTTTTTTTTTGTTATATATTTTTTGGGGATATTTATTATAGCAAAAAGTAAAAAATATTGTTTTTTTTTTCAAAATTGACACTCTTTTTTTGTTTATAGCGCAAAAAAGAAAAACCGCAGAGGTGATAAAACACCACCAAAAGAAAGCTCTATTTGTGGGAAAAAAAAGGACGTAAATTTTGTTTGGGAGCCAGGTCGCACGACCACGCAATTGTCAGTTAAAGCGACGCAGTGCTGAATCGCAAAAAATGGCTTGGTCATTGGGCAGCCAACTCTTCCGGGGCTGAAGTGGTTAAAGTTACGAAAAGGTCCACCTTCAAAATTTTGTCTAAAGGTAGGGTTCAGCTTTAAGAGCACCTAACAGCTACAAAGTATGTTGAAGAAATGAACCATGATATATAAGCGTAAAGTGTAGGGTCGTAAATCTAAAGCATCATTATATTTAAAATGTCATGAATTCTTATTTAGGAATATTCATAAAAATGAATGAGGCTTGAGCACAACTATGAGATTTATAGTATCTATGAGATACTATGAACTTACCTTCCTAAACATAAATCAGGCCAAGAACCAAGTTTAATGAGTGTTTTTTTAGTCATGCTTAAATAATGCATCAACTAGGAGAGGAATGAACAGAAATTTCTTCCAAATAATAAAAGTGTTTTCTTGTCAAAAGCAAAATGGAGCTTCATTTGAACTGCTTTTACTTTGACGTACAACAAAATAACTTCATTTAGTTGCCAAAAGTCACCAAGAGAGTTTAATGGAAAATACCTTGTAAGATCCAGTTTAAACAGTCATAAAATATGTTTTTGCTGTTAGGTTGCTGGCTGACACCTTTGTAAATGGAAGTCTCCTAGTAATGGATCACATAGTCATGAACCTTGTAATACAGGTCTCCTTTCTGTTTTTGTGGGACCTGCTCATTTGTCTAGAGTATAATCACCCCTTTATGATGTGGAATAGAGCTATGTTGTCAGGACTCAGGAGTTCTAAGTATATTGATGACCATGTTGACAGTAGTCCCTTATTTGTTTGAAGATTTGGCAGCCATGCTAAAGACACACTTACAAATTTCAGAAGTAAAATGTAGAATGGAACTTTACATAACCAATAACAGCTTGGCACATTCCATTCTAAGATGGGCAAAACGGATTTTTGTAAATTACTGGTAATATCATTCAGATAGAGTCCCCGAGCCCGAATAACAGGAACATTCCAGAATAAATATGGAAGTAGAGCGGACCTGGAACTGAGTCTGACTGCAACAAGGTAGTCAATTGAGAAAACTGACTCTGAGTAAATAACAGAGCCAGTGAGAGTCCTTTGCTATATTTTAAGACCCCCCAAACGTCAAGCTTTGGATTTTAACATTATTATCTAGGTACAATTATCTAGGTACTTATAAAGCGCTGTCAATTTACGCAGCGCTTTATATATACATTGTACATTCACATCGGTCCCTACCCTCAAGGAGCTTACAATCTAAAGTCCCTAACTCACATTCATATACTAGGGCCAATTTTAGATAGAAGCCAATTAACCTACCAGCATGTCTTTGGAGTATGTAAATTCTGGGCCAGAGATGAGTGTGGTAATCTGATATAATACAGTCATAGGCCTCCATGTTATATTTTCTGCAAGGGCTAACAAGTTCTTCTCAGTAGCACTTACAGGAGTCTGCTTTCTAAATCTTCTCGTTAACCTCTTGTCAACCGCCGCATGTACATTTACGTCGGCAGAATGGCACGGCTGTGCAAAGGGACGGTGAGCGGTGAGCGTGCCCGCAGGTCCCGAGGACTCAATGTCCACCGGGTGCCCGCGATCATCTCACGGAGCGGCAGAATGGGGAGATGCCTATGTAAACAAGGCATTTCCCTGTTCTGCCTAGTGACATGGCAGGGATCTACTGCTCCCAGTGATCGGGAGCAGTGATCGCTGTCATGTCAGTAGTAGCCCACCCTCCCACAGTTAGAATCACTCCCTAGGAAACACTTAACCCCTTCCTCGCCCCCTAGTGTTTAACTCCCTCCCTGCCAGTGTCATTTAAACAGTAATCAGTGCATTTTTATAGCACTGATTGCTGTATAAATGACAATGGTCCCAAAATAGTGTCAAAAGTGTCTAATGTGTCCACCATAATGTCGCAGTCATGATAAAAATAACAGATCGCCGCCATTACTAATAAAAAAAAATTATAAAAAAATGCCATAAATCTATCCTCTATTTTGTAGATGCTATAAATTTTGCGCAAACCAATCAATATATATATATATTTTTTTTTACCAAAAATATGTAGAAGAATACATAAACTGAGAAAGAAATTAGTTTTTTTATATATTTTTTGGAGATATTTATTATAGCAAAATTTGACGCTCTTTTTTTGTTTATAGCGCAAAAAATAAAAACCGCAGAGGTGATCAAATACCACCAAAAGCAAGCTCTATTTGTGGGAAAAAAAGGATGTAAATTTTGTTTGGGTGCACCATCGCACGACCGCACAATTTTCAGTTAAAGCGACGCAGTGCCGTATCGCAATAAATGGTCTGGTCATTGGGCAGCCAATTCTTCTGGGGCTTTAGTGGTTAAAGGTCCTAATTATTTTTTGTTAACCACTTTTTCAGATGTGTTGTTTATAAGTTAAAAACTATTTTTTTGCTAGAAAATTACTTAGAACCCCCAACCATTATACATTTTTTTCTAATACCCTAGAGAATAAAATGGCGGTCATTGCAATACTTTTTGTCACACCGTATTTGCGCAGCGGTCTTACAAGCACACTTTTTGGGGAAAAAATACACTTTTTTTAATTAAAAAATAAGAAAACAGTAAAGTTAGCCCGATTTTTTTTTACATTGTGAAAGATAATGTTACGCCGAGTAAATTGATACCCAACATGTCACGCTTCAAAATTGTGGCCGCTCGTGCAATGGCGACAAACTTTTACCCCTTTAAAAATCTTCATAGGCGACGTTTAAAAAATTCTACAGGTTGCATGATTTGAGATACAGAGGAGGTCTAGGGCTAGAATTATTGTTCTGGCTCTAACGATAGCGGTGATACCTCATGTAACGGGAAGGCCCGGGGAACTCAGAATCGCTTAGAAAGTATGAGATACCCTTGCTTCAGCTTCACCAATGCCTCTTATGTGTCAACCACCCTGTGTCTCTATTAGGGGCACAGGGTGAATGAAAACCCCAATATGGTCTATGATAGCCATATTCAATGCTGCACATACATTGTATCTAGATTGGATGTGTACTGTGGGGGGGGTTGTGTAATCATTGCTGTGAGGAGTTAAGTTGATTTGCATTCTATTGTCTATTGTGGCTTGTGGGAATTAAGCCTATAATTATAGGTTGTGGAACTAGCAGCAGACAGGTTAATCACCTTCCTGCTTGTGCTGTAAATGAGTCTAGGAGGGTCTGGAGACCCTTTTGGTGTGAAAGGGATAGTTAACTCTATGCCTGTGTGCATTGTACTCGGCAGACGGACCGTCTACCAACCCTTTCATTATAAGATGTGTATTGAAGGTCGTTATGTTCTATTGTGTAAAGTATTTTGAAGCCTAACAGACGTCAAAATAATGTGTATTGGGCCTTGTTATGTGTGGGTGGAGCTGGGCCATTGTTCATGTTAAACGAATGCAGTAGTAGATGTGTATAAAAGTTACAATATCTTCTTCAATAAAGAGACTCGATCCTGGAAGATACAGAGTACGTCTCGTTCTTCCAGAAGGATTAATTCCTAGGGGAAGTGGTCGGCTGGCTGTGGAGGATCGACAGCGAATGTGTGTCCAGGAGAGGGAACATCTTAAACGGCGTTAACCCCCTTTATATTTGGGGTGCCGTTACATTGGTGGCAGCAGTGGTATTTTTCCCTCCAGTTCCTGGGACACTTCAAACCACCACAGTGAATGACCAGCTATGCAGCCTGCAGGAGAGCCACGCTGAAAGACTTACTTGAGAGCCGTGGAGGGACCGGTGGGACAAAGAACAAAGTCACCTTGATCAGGTAGCTAGCCGAGATGGATCAGAGGGATGGTGATGCAGGACCCCGGTCAGTTGAAGACTTGTTTGAACAACGAGTTCGAGAGCGGTTGGCATTATATGGTGCTAACCCATCAGAGACCGCCATACAGGAAGCCATTAAAGGCATCCAGCTGCAGGATGCGCGACAAGAAAAAGAACGACAGCGACAAGAGAGAGAACTAGAGCGGCAACATGAGCGGAGAATGGCGGAAATACGGCAATCGGAGACAACGCCTAAAGAACCAGCCACCATGGAAGAGGAATTCGGAAGGAGGTTGTGAGAGATGCAGATACAGCATAGAGGACCAGTATCAGAGGAGGTCCTGCTGGGATGGTCGGATTCGATCCGCTGCGAACTCTGGAAGAAAGAGCTAGCTCTCGAGCAGCAACACCAGGGAAAGATTCTATCCTCCATCTATGTAAGGTACTGGTCGCAGTATGAAGTACGAATGCTGTTACTGGGAGGACAACCGAAGCAGGAGTGGACAGCTGAGTTAAGCAGGCAGAGATGCGGTTGGACGAGAGTTACAGAGCCCTCCGGTGGTATGTGGCCCAAGAGTGCCCATGGTCAGCGGATGACAGCCCCACGGAAGGCTTTGACTATGATGGCCTGGGATTGTTGTATTGGAGGCTGTCCAGTGACCCTAACTTTGGGAGTGATCGGGAGTGGCGTTTGGAGGAAATAATGGAGGAAAGAGAGCGAAAACTGAATGTCTCGGAAGGGCACTGGGCAGAGGAAGATTTGGAGTTTCTGGCCGTCCAGGAATGGGAGCTGGAGATCGCCTACAGACAGCTGCTAGAATCTGCTCAGCAGCAGGGTGGTGCTACCTTTGCCTGGGACTATCAGGAAATACCAGTTGACCACTCTGAAATCCTGGCTGAAGAATCAGCAGTGGAAAATCTGGAGATTGCCATCCCTAAAGCCGAAGTGGATGATGTGGAGTTCCAGGGAGCTAGGGCAGTTGGCTCATCTCCCCGGCCACAGATTACAGAAGGTATGGACTTTATGGACTGTTCAGAGGATGTTATGGATTATGCATCGCCCGCTCAAGTACTGGCAGCAGGACAGGGTAATGCAGACCCCTGCTCTACACCCGTGGCAGTTTTGGAGGCCCGAGGTGAGAAGGTGATGGTTCCCCCTTCCCAGTGGATTTCAGAGATGCAGGGAGGAGAAGCAGCCATTTTCCCTCCCCAACAGGTAGCCAGAGCAGATGGTGTGGAGTCCCCAGCAGAAGTGCTGGCAACAGGGCAGAGTGCTAGCAACCTCTGCCCAGCACCGGTAACAACTGTGGAGTTTCAGGGAGCCGGGCAGTTGGCCCCTCTCTCCAGCAACAAGCTGCGGTAGTAAAGCTTTTACCCCCAGCTGAATCACTGGCAGCAGGGCAGAAGGCTACTGGCCTCTGCACACAATGGCAACTTGAGCTGATATCGGTGGATGGGACTGCGGTCTCCACTCACAGCAATCCAGCAGAAGAGCTGGCAACAGAGCAGAGTGCCACGGGCCTCTGCTCTCAACTAACAGAAGAGGGATATATAGGAATATGAAGGTATTGGGACTTTTAAGGTGCAACAACTACACAATATTCAATATAAAAAATATAATTTTATTACAAAAAAATATATGAAAATTCATATGTACAAATATACATGAACCATCAAAATAAACATAATAGAGTTTCCAAAGTGCATACAGACAAAATTCTCTACATGTTTTGCCATTTTGTAGGCTTCCTCAGGAGTTTGTCATGCAAATACTGGAAACAAAGAAAGAAAAATAATAAATACATAATAATATTTACTCAAATTTCAAACTCAAAATTACAAAACAGAATATTATTAAGAAAAAAAGGATAACTGAAAACCATAACCAGCCCAATGGTTGCTCAAAAGTTCATCTCAAAATTAGATCTATTTATTCAAGGTATATGACCTTATTAGTATCAGTTGTAAGTACATTACCTGTAAATTTTGATGGTACAATCTAAAATGAAGAATGACCAGATAGCCAATGAGCTATCCCACACGGGGGCGCCCGTAAGGAGGGGATCATATGGTGTATCATAGAGGGGGAGAAATACTGGCACAAATAACCACCCGGATATTACTAGCACAGGAACAGAGGGCCATCTGGGGGAAATTACAAAGAAAAATCGAATGAAGTCAAATAACAATCTATGTATAAGAGTAAAGGCGTCTCCATCTAGTTATACGGCACATACCCCATCAGTATTTACCTGTTTATGGCTGTTGATAGTAAAAAATATATTAGAATAGGCAAAAAAGGGGCAGTATCTCCAAAGTACCCCAATCAGTGTCCACTCTAAAGGAAAAAGAATTAGTGGAAATTACTATAAATATATAATAATCCCCTCTAGTTGGTAATCAGAATTTTAATTTTTTAGCCATATACTTGCTAGCTGATATATACCTGGTTAATCCAATTGGATAAAGTGTGTCCACATTAGGGCATCTCTGCCGAAAAACTTGTTTTACAAAACCGATCAATCAGTTTACTGAAAAAATATATAAAATATAAAAACCATTTTAGATTAAAGACCAAGTAAACCAGACAACAGGATAAAAACCAAGGTTGCCCATAAAGAGATCTAGTGCCTAAGTAATTTACCTTTGATTGATATCTAAGAACGTCTTCTCCCCAGAGTGTTGGTCATGCTACTGATTTACAAGGCTGCGATCCGGACTATATACCCCCCCTCCCCCTTCCCATTGGACGCACAATGGCGCCAAATCAATGGGCGGAGCGGGCACGTCAGTTCCGACATCCGCCCATCGTCAGATCCGACCCGGAAGTGACAATTCCACCACTGAAAAACCGGAGACGTCCGCCGGAAGCGCCACCCCGCTCATCAGGAGAAAACATCCTGACGAGCTGGACGCACCATAAGACGGATCCGGAAGGGGAAAACATGCCTAAAGTATAGAAAAGGGCAGACTTCCTTTTAAAATCACGGCGGAAAGGGCACATTGGATGTTAAAAAAATGGGGCCAGGATATCCGGTGGGCTTAGTCAGATGGCGCTCAGATTGTCTCCCAAAGGAGAACAAAGAGAAACGCCCTGGGCGCCCATATGATCACCAAATCCCCTCCTTACGGGCGCCCCCGTGTGGGATAGCTCATTGGCTATCTGGTCATTCTTCATTTTAGATTGTACCATCAAAATTTACAGGTAATGTACTTACAACTGATACTAATAAGGTCATATACCTTGAATAAATAGATCTAATTTTGAGATGAACTTTTGAGCAACCATTGGGCTGGTTATGGTTTTCAGTTATCCTTTTTTTCTTAATAATATTCTGTTTTGTAATTTTGAGTTTGAAATTTGAGTAAATATTATTATGTATTTATTATTTTTCTTTCTTTGTTTCCAGTATTTGCATGACAAACTCCTGAGGAAGCCTACAAAATGGCGAAACATGTAGAGAATTTTGTCTGTATGCACTTTGGAAACTCTATTATGTTTATTTTGATGGTTCATGTATATTTGTACATATGAATTTTCATATATTTTTTTGTAATAAAATTATATTTTTTATATTGAATATTGTGTAGTTGTTGCACCTTAAAAGTCCCAATACCTTCATATTCCTATATAGCTTCTTAATGAAGGGATGTGGTGCCTATGAGATACAGGTGACAGGTATTATTTTCAATTTCTCCTTGTGAATATACCGGGTGGCAAACGCTCATTTTTTACCTGTCACCTCTATATCATTTTTGTAGTTTATTAGATTATTCTTTTGAATTGGGTTTAAAGATTAATCCTTTTATAGTTTCTATTTTGTATAACAGAGTCTTTTTTTCAATCAGCATGGCTACCTATAGAGGGTCGGCATTTGATGGCCTTATGACTAAAATCCATCTAGCCCAAGGGTCTACATTTGGTGGGATTACCCTTGAACGCTTTTTCAATAGCCTTCAACGTTTATTGGAAAAGAAAGCACGTATTTTTTGGAATCGCAGGTATTTCTTGAAATATTTAGAGGATAAAATTGTACCGTGGGGATTACGCATACAGATTTTTCCTAATATATTTAAAGTGGAGACAGAATTCAAATTAGACTGGGAATCAAACTTACAGTCATGTTCATTTAAGATGATGGAGGCTCTTTGCCAAAACTATGCTAAAGATTTAGAGATAGTCAATAACGACATAGAAAAATTGTATGTTGAAAATTCCAACTTGACTACGGAGGAAACCTTCTCTAATAGAGAGGCTCTCTTAGAAAAACATTTGGAGTCTTTTGTCTCCAATATCCTTAAAACTAAGGATAAAAAATACTATAGGGATCGTCTGGCATATGAATCAAACACAGCCTATCGGTGGACTACTGAAAACCAATGGAGGAAATCCAAATCCTCAGCTCGTAAGCAAACAAATAAAAATCAGGAAGCCACTGATTCCGATGAATCATCTTTATCTTCCTCGTCCCTACCAGGTAATGCCTCAAACACGTCAGCTAGTTCTAATAAAAGAAAGACTGATCGAGCACCTTCGATGTCAGCGCTTTCTAAACGTACTCAACAGGACATGAATCGTCAGGGTTTACGTTCACAGTCCAAAAATGTACCCCCTCCCACTCATCCCACAGGTGATGGTCACCTTAATTTATCCACACCCAGTTTTTCTAATATTCTTAATGCACCGAAGTTAAATCAATCAATAGTTACCCCTTCGGGGGACTTTCAAATCCCCAATATAGGGGATCTTCGCACTGCGCCAATCTTTTCACCACCCCCAATTGTGGACACCAAAAAGACACCCATTCTTTCACAGGCACTCAAAGCAACTTCCAAAGTAATTTCCAAGTAATTAATCTGTCTTCACATTTACTTACACCGGATCAGACGGAGGTTTTGGGCCTTGGCCTGACTTTTTGTCCTGATCAGGAGGTTGATGCCTTTGAAATTATAAAGGACGTCAATCTCTTTGCGAGAAAACTTACTTTTAAGATTATGTTTGACAGGGATTATAAACGTTCTCCCATGGATTCCATGGGGGAAGATCTCTGGCAAAATAAAACAATTAAGGAGATTCAGGCAATAAACGAATTAATGGAATTATGGGAAGAAGGTAATCCACTAGATGACCCCCTTGAGGAACCCCAGTCTGGCCTCGTAGATGAGATTCCCACGGAGAGAATTTTTCCTCCACCTAATCTATATAAACCGAAATCCAGGACCTTTCCTACTCTCCAAGGAAACCCCAACATTTGGGCATTCACCCAACAAGTTACAAAGGAACTACAGAGTACCAATTGGAAAAGGTTTAGAAGAAATACCAACCTTAAGCCATCCCAACAAAAAGCCGTGTTATCTTTAAAACAGAACGAACAATTAGTGATAAAACCCTCGGATAAAGGAGGTAACATAGTGGTAATGGATTTAAACAAATATAAGCAGATGGTCATGAACCTCCTTTCAAATAAAAGTTGGTATCGCTCTATTCCTTTTGCACAGGTAAAATATGCGGAGACAAAATACCGTATTCTCATTAATCGGGCATTTTGTGATAACCTTATAGACAAGAAGACGTGTGAATTCTTGGTTATTGATAAGCCGAGACTTCCCACGTTTTATGCTCTGCCAAAGGTGCACAAAAATTTGGAAAATCCCCCTGGCCGTCCGATTGTGTCAGGGATTGGTTGCCTTACAGAACCAGCTAGTAAGCTGGTAGACGACTATTTGAGGCCCCATGTGGGTTCTTTAAGTTCCTACATTCAAGACACCGCCGATCTACTGAGATCTTTGGATGGTCTATGTGTACCACCGGGGTCATGGCTAGTAGCTATAGACGTTGAAGCCCTCTATAACTCTATCCCCCACACTAGGGGTATTAAAGTTATAGACGGCTTCCTTTCTGAGAGAGGACCTGGAGCCAGGCCCTGCAACAATTTCATTTTGGAATTGTTGCTGTTCATACTTACCAACAATATTTTTGTTTTCGACCGTTCCCACTACCTCCAGGTGCAGGGTGTTGCGATGGGGACCAAGTGTGCCCCGTCGTACGCCAACCTGTACCTGGGGGGGTGGGAACGGGAGATTTTTTTCTTTAGAATCATTTGAAATGTTTTTTGATAAAGTCTTGATATGGCGACGCTTTATCGATGACATTTTTGTTGTGTGGACTGGCTCCTTAGAGGAATTGACATCTTTTATGTCTTCATTAGCTGTAAATTCCTTTAATCTCAAATTTACGATGATTTGTGACCAGAATGTGATTAATTTTCTGGATATTTCTATTTACTTAAACTCTGATGGCACCTTGGGCTCTTCATTATATAGAAAGCCCTCTTCAGGCAATACCATCCTGCATGCCACAAGTTCTCATCCCAGGACTCTGGTACAAAGTATCCCATACAGTCAGTACTTACGAATTCGAAGAAATTGTAGTAAGGAAGTAGATTTCGAGACGGAGGCCTCTGCCCTCCAATCTCGACTAATTGCTAGAGGGTATAGTCGTTCAACCCTCAAAAAAGCTTATAAACGAGCAAAAACAAAAAACAGGAAAGATCTAATACATCCTAAGAAACCTCAAACTACTGACCAAACGGTACGATTAATTACCAGGTTCTCTGGTGAACATCAGAAAGTAAGAAAAATTATTGAAAAATTCTGGCCTTTGCTAGCAACAGATGAGATTATCTCCAAATATATTAAGCCATTTCCCCAAATTACCTATAGAAAATCTAGGTCTTTAAAAGATCAACTAGTTCATAGCCATCTCCAAATCAAGAGGGTTGAGAGTAGAAAGGGTTCGGCCCCATGTGGTCATTGTGAATTTTGCAGGTTTATATATGATTCTACTGAAATAGTTCTCCCTAATGGAGTTACGTATAGACCAAATTTCTTTAGCAATTGCCAGTCAATTGGCGTTATTTATTTGATGATCTGTGATTGTAAGGCCTTTTATGTTGGTAAAACGAAGAGGCCTTTCTTTCACAGAATGAGAGACCATGTATCTCTCATTCAAAAGAAAAAAATGGAGACTCCTATTAGTAGACATAGTGGTCTTTTCCACTCCTTCGATCTGTCAAAGATTAAATTCTTTGCTTTAGAATACATACCTCTTAATGAAAGAGGTGGGGATGTGGACAAAAATCTCCTACAACGAGAAACCAGATGGATACATACCTTGAGAGCTACTATGTATCCCGGGTTAAATGAGTCCATCAGTTTCAAACCCTTTTTGTAGGAAAAAAATCGTTATGCTGTATATGTAGACTCTGTTTAAAACAAATAAAATTTTGTTTTGTTATTTTATTTTTGTTTATTAAATTTGTCTTTATGTACAGGTGACTGAATGTACCATTTCTATATTCCATAGGGGCTCTCTTTAATCATTGATAAATCTACATTATATGTAATTGATTTCAATGGAGTTTACCACATTTTTTAGGGTGGCGTTTCCCTTTTCTTTTTTGGGGGGGATTTGGTGATCATATGGGCGCCCAGGGCGTTTCTCTTTGTTCTCCTTTGGGAGACAATCTGAGCGCCATCTGACTAAGCCCACCGGATATCCTGGCCCCATTTTTTTAACATCCAATGTGCCCTTTCCGCCGTGATTTTAAAAGGAAGTCTGCCCTTTTCTATACTTTAGGCATGTTTTCCCCTTCCGGATCCGTCTTATGGTGCGTCCAGCTCGTCAGGATGTTTTCTCCTGATGAGCGGGGTGGCGCTTCCGGCGGACGTCTCCGGTTTTTCAGTGGTGGAATTGTCACTTCCGGGTCGGATCTGACGATGGGCGGATGTCGGAACTGACGTGCCCGCTCCGCCCATTGATTTGGCGCCATTGTGCGTCCAATGGGAAGGGGGAGGGGGGTATATAGTCCGGATCGCAGCCTTGTAAATCAGTAGCATGACCAACACTCTGGGGAGAAGACGTTCTTAGATATCAGTCAAAGGTAAATTACTTAGGCACTAGATCTCTTTATGGGCAACCTTGGTTTTTATCCTGTTGTCTGGTTTACTTGGTCTTTAATCTAAAATGGTTTTTATATTTTATATATTTTTTCAGTAAACTGATTGATCGGTTTTGTAAAACAAGTTTTTCGGCAGAGATGCCCTAATGTGGACACACTTTATCCAATTGGATTAACCAGGTATATATCAGCTAGCAAGTATATGGCTAAAAAATTAAAATTCTGATTACCAACTAGAGGGGATTATTATATATTTATAGTAATTTCCACTAATTCTTTTTCCTTTAGAGTGGACACTGATTGGGGCACTTTGGAGATACTGCCCCTTTTTTGCCTATTCTAATATATTTTTTACTATCAACAGCCATAAACAGGTAAATACTGATGGGGTATGTGCCGTATAACTAGATGGAGACGCCTTTACTCTTATACATAGATTGTTATTTGACTTCATTCGATTTTTCTTTGTAATTTCCCCCAGATGGCCCTCTGTTCCTGTGCTAGTAATATCCGGGTGGTTATTTGTGCCAGTATTTCTCCCCCTCTATGATACACCATATGATCCCCTCCTTACGGGCGCCCCCGTGTGGGATAGCTCATTGGCTATCTGGTCATTCTTCATTTTAGATTGTACCATCAAAATTTACAGGTAATGTACTTACAACTGATACTAATAAGGTCATATACCTTGAATAAATAGATCTAATTTTGAGATGAACTTTTGAGCAACCATTGGGCTGGTTATGGTTTTCAGTTATCCTTTTTTTCTTAATAATATTCTGTTTTGTAATTTTGAGTTTGAAATTTGAGTAAATATTATTATGTATTTATTATTTTTCTTTCTTTGTTTCCAGTATTTGCATGACAAACTCCTGAGGAAGCCTACAAAATGGCGAAACATGTAGAGAATTTTGTCTGTATGCACTTTGGAAACTCTATTATGTTTATTTTGATGGTTCATGTATATTTGTACATATGAATTTTCATATATTTTTTTGTAATAAAATTATATTTTTTATATTGAATATTGTGTAGTTGTTGCACCTTAAAAGTCCCAATACCTTCATATTCCTATATAGCTTCTTAATGAAGGGATGTGGTGCCTATGAGATACAGGTGACAGGTATTATTTTCAATTTCTCCTTGTGAATATACCGGGTGGCAAACGCTCATTTTTTACCTGTCACCTCTATATCATTTTTGTAGTTTATTAGATTATTCTTTTGAATTGGGTTTAAAGATTAATCCTTTTATAGTTTCTATTTTGTATAACAGAGTCTTTTTTTCAATCAGCATGGCTACCTATAGAGGGTCGGCATTTGATGGCCTTATGACTAAAATCCATCTAGCCCAAGGGTCTACATTTGGTGGGATTACCCTTGAACGCTTTTTCAATAGCCTTCAACGTTTATTGGAAAAGAAAGCACGTATTTTTTGGAATCGCAGGTATTTCTTGAAATATTTAGAGGATAAAATTGTACCGTGGGGATTACGCATACAGATTTTTCCTAATATATTTAAAGTGGAGACAGAATTCAAATTAGACTGGGAATCAAACTTACAGTCATGTTCATTTAAGATGATGGAGGCTCTTTGCCAAAACTATGCTAAAGATTTAGAGATAGTCAATAACGACATAGAAAAATTGTATGTTGAAAATTCCAACTTGACTACGGAGGAAACCTTCTCTAATAGAGAGGCTCTCTTAGAAAAACATTTGGAGTCTTTTGTCTCCAATATCCTTAAAACTAAGGATAAAAAATACTATAGGGATCGTCTGGCATATGAATCAAACACAGCCTATCGGTGGACTACTGAAAACCAATGGAGGAAATCCAAATCCTCAGCTCGTAAGCAAACAAATAAAAATCAGGAAGCCACTGATTCCGATGAATCATCTTTATCTTCCTCGTCCCTACCAGGTAATGCCTCAAACACGTCAGCTAGTTCTAATAAAAGAAAGACTGATCGAGCACCTTCGATGTCAGCGCTTTCTAAACGTACTCAACAGGACATGAATCGTCAGGGTTTACGTTCACAGTCCAAAAATGTACCCCCTCCCACTCATCCCACAGGTGATGGTCACCTTAATTTATCCACACCCAGTTTTTCTAATATTCTTAATGCACCGAAGTTAAATCAATCAATAGTTACCCCTTCGGGGGACTTTCAAATCCCCAATATAGGGGATCTTCGCACTGCGCCAATCTTTTCACCACCCCCAATTGTGGACACCAAAAAGACACCCATTCTTTCACAGGCACTCAAAGCAACTTCCAAAGTAATTTCCAAGTAATTAATCTGTCTTCACATTTACTTACACCGGATCAGACGGAGGTTTTGGGCCTTGGCCTGACTTTTTGTCCTGATCAGGAGGTTGATGCCTTTGAAATTATAAAGGACGTCAATCTCTTTGCGAGAAAACTTACTTTTAAGATTATGTTTGACAGGGATTATAAACGTTCTCCCATGGATTCCATGGGGGAAGATCTCTGGCAAAATAAAACAATTAAGGAGATTCAGGCAATAAACGAATTAATGGAATTATGGGAAGAAGGTAATCCACTAGATGACCCCCTTGAGGAACCCCAGTCTGGCCTCGTAGATGAGATTCCCACGGAGAGAATTTTTCCTCCACCTAATCTATATAAACCGAAATCCAGGACCTTTCCTACTCTCCAAGGAAACCCCAACATTTGGGCATTCACCCAACAAGTTACAAAGGAACTACAGAGTACCAATTGGAAAAGGTTTAGAAGAAATACCAACCTTAAGCCATCCCAACAAAAAGCCGTGTTATCTTTAAAACAGAACGAACAATTAGTGATAAAACCCTCGGATAAAGGAGGTAACATAGTGGTAATGGATTTAAACAAATATAAGCAGATGGTCATGAACCTCCTTTCAAATAAAAGTTGGTATCGCTCTATTCCTTTTGCACAGGTAAAATATGCGGAGACAAAATACCGTATTCTCATTAATCGGGCATTTTGTGATAACCTTATAGACAAGAAGACGTGTGAATTCTTGGTTATTGATAAGCCGAGACTTCCCACGTTTTATGCTCTGCCAAAGGTGCACAAAAATTTGGAAAATCCCCCTGGCCGTCCGATTGTGTCAGGGATTGGTTGCCTTACAGAACCAGCTAGTAAGCTGGTAGACGACTATTTGAGGCCCCATGTGGGTTCTTTAAGTTCCTACATTCAAGACACCGCCGATCTACTGAGATCTTTGGATGGTCTATGTGTACCACCGGGGTCATGGCTAGTAGCTATAGACGTTGAAGCCCTCTATAACTCTATCCCCCTGTCATGGATATGCATTAATGTCTGTCTGCCATCTTACCTTCCTCCTCATGTGTTCATCTAGAGACCAGACCTCCTTCACCTGGCTTCCTTTATAATCTCCTCCCAGCCTGACTCCACCCCAGGCCCTATCACTGAACACTATATTAACCTGTGCACTGCAAGCCTGCTTTGCTGATCAACGTGTTTGTTAGGCATTGTGTGTTTGGGTTCCTGCCTGCCGTGTGCTACGTCTGTCTCTCTGTTACGTTATTGGCTTGTCCCCGACCATCCCTGTCTGCTCGTGACCCTTGACCTTCGGCTCGTTCTTCGTTATCCTTGTCTGCTTGTGGCCCCTGACCTTCGGCTTGTTATTCGGTTCTCTCTATCGTGTGCTGCTGCTTCCCCTTATCCTACGGGGCGTGAGCTAGGAAACTCCAGGGGCCGCGACCTGGTCCCAGCCTGCAGCGTAACATCCTCACCACTAGAGGCCCTGGAGAAGACCAGCTGGGTCTTAGACTCCGCGCCCTGGGGAATCTTGGCTCTCGCTTCCGTTGGGATCCCGGTTGTGCTCCTCTGGTCCCGCTTTCCACAACCACCCAGTTTCCTATCCACAGAAGCCAGCCATAGGGTTCACTACCTCGCGGTGCACTCCTGTCCCCCTACGGTGTGCATCTGTCACCTGGCCACAGGTGACCCTGACAGTTTGATCAGCCATGAACCCGGCTGACATCCCGCTTCCCGCGGATGATCCATTGCAGGGCATAGTTCGCAGACTTGAGACCCAGGAATCAAATCAGACCCAGGTGATGCGATTCCTCCAGGATCTGGCTTCTCGATTCGAGCAGCTTCAGGTCTCCTTGGGAACCCCGAATCCGCAACCCCAAGTACAACCAGCGGCTGTACCTATCGCACCAGTCGCAGCCTCACACTCACTAAGATTGCCAGCTCCGTTCCGTTTCTCTGGGGACTCCAAGGCCTGCAGGGGGTTTCTCAGCCAATGCACTATTCATTTTGAGCTTCAGCCTCAAAGCTTCCTATCTGACCGGGCTAAGGTAGCCTATATCATTTCCCTCCTCTCCGGTGAAGCTTTGGCCTGGGCTGCCCCCCTGTGGGAGAGGAACGATCCGGTGGTTTCCAGTCTGTCCGAATTCTTGAAGCTCTTTCGTAATATCTTCGAAGAGCCGGCTCGGGCTTCTTCAGCGGCTAGTGCTGTCTTACGTCTTCGCCAAGAATCTAGTTCAGTGGGGCAATATGCTCTTCAGTTCCGTATCCACACAGCTGAATTGAGCTGGAATAATGAGGCCCTGGTCGCTACCTTTTTACATGGCCTCTCTGACCGAGTGAAAGACGAATTAGCGGGAAGAGCCATTCCCGTCGGTCTGGACGATGTAATTTCATTATGCAACCAGATCGACATTCGTTTTCAAGAGAGGTCCTTAGAAAAAAGACGCCAGCACTCTCTGGGTCCTAGCCAGTCTGAGCTCCCCTCCCTTCATTCCGTGGAGCATCCTCTTCCTGCTGAAGAACCTATGCAGCTGGGCCGGACCAGACTAACCCCCGAAGAACGTGCTAGGCGCAGAACTCTGGGCTTGTGCCTCTATTGTGGGGGCAAGGGTCATTTTCGTGACTCCTGCTCGCTTCGTCCGGGAAACGCTCGGGTCTAATACATTTGGAAGGTGGAGTATTGGACCCAGAAACATCACCTTCTCGCCTGCTCTTGCCGGTGTCCCTTCATGTAGGCACTTCTCCTCAGTCAACCCTTGCATACCTGGATTCCGGGGCTGCCGGCAATTTCATGGATTGGAGAACTGCTTCTTCTATGAAGCTTACCCTTTCACCTCTCACTACCCCATTGGTAGTCTCGGCAATTGATGGCACTGTTCTCCCAGGGGGCCCTATTCGCTTCCAGACGCTACCCATTAGGATGTCGGTAGGGATTCTCCACCAGGAGTGGATATCCTTTCTTATTCTACCCAAGGCCTCTACCCCAGTTGTATTGGGCCTCCCTTGGCTACAGCTCCACTCTCCACATGTGAACTGGGTCTCTGGGCAGATCCTGGCCTGGGGTTCCTCATGTTTCTCGTCGTGTCTTCTCAAGGTGACCCCCAAGGAGAGTCTTCCGGTTGCTGCCACTTCTGTTTCTTCTGATCTTCCCGCCGCATACAGCGATTACCGGGATGTGTTCTGTAAAAAATCAGCTGAGGTGCTTCCTCCCCACAGGTCTTTTGACTGTGCTATTGATCTTGTCCCCGGAGCAACTCTACCCAGGGGTCGTACCTACCCTCTGTCCATCCCAGAGACCCAGGCCATGTCGGAGTATGTAGCAGAGAATCTGGAGAGAGGGTTCATCCGGAAATCCTCATCGCCTGCAGGGGCAGGGTTCTTTTTTGTTGCCAAAAAGGATGGTACCTTAAGACCCTGCATCGATTATCGGGGTTTAAATGCGGTTACTATTAAAAATCGATACCCCTTACCCTTAATATCTGAGCTATTCGATAGGTTGAAGGGTGCCTCCATTTTCACCAAGTTGGATCTCAGAGGCGCGTACAATCTCATTCGAATACGGGAGGGTGACGAATGGAAGACTGCATTTAACACTAGAGACGGGCATTACGAATATCTGGTGATGCCTTTTGGTCTGTGTAATGCTCCAGCCGTGTTTCAAAACTTTGTCAATGAAATCTTCAGAGATCTGCTGTACCAGTTTGTTGTCATCTATCTGGATGACATTCTGATCTTTTCTGAAAATCTGCTCGTCCACAGAAACCATGTCCGCACTGTACTTCAACGTCTTAGAGAGAACAATCTCTATGCCAAGCTGGAGAAATGTTCCTTTGAATGTTCTGAGGTCCTGTTTTTGGGGTGCTTTGTCTCATGTTCGGGGCTTCGTATGGACCCTGGGAAGGTCTTGGCTATCACCAACTGGCCTCTTCCTGCTAGCCTCAAGGCCACACAGCGCTTTCTTGGCTTCACTAATTATTATAGGCAGTTCATAAGGAATTACTCTTCCATTGCCGCGCCTATTATCGCTTTGACTAAGAAGGGTGTGAATGCCAGAGACTGGCCTCCCGAAGCTGTCTCTGCATTTCACAACCTGAAACAGGCCTTTGTTTCTGGCCCCCTCTTGAGGAGACCAAATCCTGGGAATGCATTTTTTATTGAAGTGGACGCTTCCTCAATGGGGGTGGGAGCTGTGCTTCTTCAAATCTTTGAGAAGAGACGCCAACCATGTGCGTTCTTCTCCAAAAAATTTTCTCAGGCAGAGAGGAATTATGCCATCGGTGATCGGGAACTTCTCGCAATTAAATTGGCGTTAGAGGAGTGGCGTCATCTCTTGGAGGGTTCCCCTCACTCCATAACGATCTTTACCGATCACAAGAATTTACAGTATCTACAGAATGCTAAACGTCTGAATCCTAGACAGGCCAGGTGGAGTCTCTTCTTTGCCCGTTTTAATTTCACGATTACCTACAAACCTGGTTCCTGCAACGGTCGGGCTGATGCGCTCTCTAGGTCATTTGACACTTTGGACGAGGAGTCCGCCCCTGAACCTGAGCCGATCATTCCCACCTCATGCATTGTTGCCCACTCTACCACCCTGAAGTCTAAAATTCCGCCTGGTAAGACCTTTGTCCCCACTGGGCTAAGAGCTAAGATCCTTCGTTGGGGACATGATTCCAAGGTGGCAGGGCATTCTGGATTCCTCCGATCCTTCCTACTCATCAGTCGTCACTACTGGTGGCCTAATCTCCGCTCAGACGTCAAAGACTACGTTAAAGCTTGTCATGTCTGTGCTCAGTCCAAATCCTCCACACAAGCTCCTGCTGGTCTCCTCATGCCCTTGCCTATTCCTAAGGAACCCTGGGCCCATATTGCCATGGATTTTATCACCGATCTCCCACTGTCTGAGAATAATACAGTCATTTGGGTGGTAATCGATCGATTCTCCAAGATGGCTCATTTTGTTCCTCTTCCTGGTCTTCCTTCTGCCCCTGCCTTGGTTCCCATTTTCATTCGAGAAATTCTCCGCCTACATGGGGTCCCTTCTCATATTGTTTCCGACAGGGGAGTCCAATTCACGTCTCGTTTTTGGAGAGCCTTTTGCAAATCCCTCAATATTGTCTTGGATTTTTCTTCTTCTTACCATCCCCAATCCAATGGACAGACTGAGAGGGTTAATCAGGAGTTAGAGGTCTTTCTTCGCACCTTTGTGTCTTCTCACCATGACGATTGGTCCTCTCTACTCCCGTGGGCAGAATTCTCCCATAACAATCATGTGAATACCAGTTCGCAGAAGACACCCTTTTTCACAGTTTATGGAAAACACCCTCAACTTCCTCTTCCTATGATCTGTTCTCCAGACATTCCAGCTTTGGCTTCGGTTCAGGAGTCTCTCAATTCCGTTTGGGGTCACGTTCATGATTCCCTCCGGGCAGCTGCTGAAAAATTCAAAGGCTTTGCCGACCGCCGCAGGCGTAAACCGCCTTCTCTTCAGCCAGGGGACAAAGTCTGGCTCTCTACCAGGAACATCAAGCTCCGAGTTCCTTCTCTGAAGTTTGCTCCACGATTCATCGGTCCATACACGGTAACTGCTAAACTGAATCCGGTTTGTTTCAAACTCCAGATTCCTAAGAGCCTTAAAATCACTAACTCCTTTCATGTTGCTCTTCTAAAGCCTTTAGTCCTCAATAAATTCTCTCGTCCTCTTCCTACCGTGGCGCCTGTCTCTGAGGATAATCAGGAGTACGAGATCAGTCAAATTCTGGACTCCCGACTCTGTAAAGGCGTTCTTCAGTACCTCGTTCATTGGAAAGGGTTTGGTCCTGAGGAGAGGTCTTGGATCACTGCATCTGAGGTCTTTGCACCTCGTCTGTTAAAGGAGTTTCATCTGAAGTTTCCCTCTAAACCTGGGCCCAGGCGGGGAAGGGGGAGGCCTCGTAAGAGGGAGGGTACTGTCATGGATATGCATTAATGTCTGTCTGCCATCTTACCTTCCTCCTCATGTGTTCATCTAGAGACCAGACCTCCTTCACCTGGCTTCCTTTATAATCTCCTCCCAGCCTGACTCCACCCCAGGCCCTATCACTGAACACTATATTAACCTGTGCACTGCAAGCCTGCTTTGCTGATCAACGTGTTTGTTAGGCATTGTGTGTTTGGGTTCCTGCCTGCCGTGTGCTACGTCTGTCTCTCTGTTACGTTATTGGCTTGTCCCCGACCATCCCTGTCTGCTCGTGACCCTTGACCTTCGGCTCGTTCTTCGTTATCCTTGTCTGCTTGTGGCCCCTGACCTTCGGCTTGTTATTCGGTTCTCTCTATCGTGTGCTGCTGCTTCCCCTTATCCTACGGGGCGTGAGCTAGGAAACTCCAGGGGCCGCGACCTGGTCCCAGCCTGCAGCGTAACATCCTCACCACTAGAGGCCCTGGAGAAGACCAGCTGGGTCTTAGACTCCGCGCCCTGGGGAATCTTGGCTCTCGCTTCCGTTGGGATCCCGGTTGTGCTCCTCTGGTCCCGCTTTCCACAACCACCCAGTTTCCTATCCACAGAAGCCAGCCATAGGGTTCACTACCTCGCGGTGCACTCCTGTCCCCCTACGGTGTGCATCTGTCACCTGGCCACAGGTGACCCTGACACCCCCACACTAGGGGTATTAAAGTTATAGACGGCTTCCTTTCTGAGAGAGGACCTGGAGCCAGGCCCTGCAACAATTTCATTTTGGAATTGTTGCTGTTCATACTTACCAACAATATTTTTGTTTTCGACCGTTCCCACTACCTCCAGGTGCAGGGTGTTGCGATGGGGACCAAGTGTGCCCCGTCGTACGCCAACCTGTACCTGGGGGGGTGGGAACGGGAGATTTTTTCTTTAGAATCATTTGAAATGTTTTTTGATAAAGTCTTGATATGGCGACGCTTTATCGATGACATTTTTGTTGTGTGGACTGGCTCCTTAGAGGAATTGACATCTTTTATGTCTTCATTAGCTGTAAATTCCTTTAATCTCAAATTTACGATGATTTGTGACCAGAATGTGATTAATTTTCTGGATATTTCTATTTACTTAAACTCTGATGGCACCTTGGGCTCTTCATTATATAGAAAGCCCTCTTCAGGCAATACCATCCTGCATGCCACAAGTTCTCATCCCAGGACTCTGGTACAAAGTATCCCATACAGTCAGTACTTACGAATTCGAAGAAATTGTAGTAAGGAAGTAGATTTCGAGACGGAGGCCTCTGCCCTCCAATCTCGACTAATTGCTAGAGGGTATAGTCGTTCAACCCTCAAAAAAGCTTATAAACGAGCAAAAACAAAAAACAGGAAAGATCTAATACATCCTAAGAAACCTCAAACTACTGACCAAACGGTACGATTAATTACCAGGTTCTCTGGTGAACATCAGAAAGTAAGAAAAATTATTGAAAAATTCTGGCCTTTGCTAGCAACAGATGAGATTATCTCCAAATATATTAAGCCATTTCCCCAAATTACCTATAGAAAATCTAGGTCTTTAAAAGATCAACTAGTTCATAGCCATCTCCAAATCAAGAGGGTTGAGAGTAGAAAGGGTTCGGCCCCATGTGGTCATTGTGAATTTTGCAGGTTTATATATGATTCTACTGAAATAGTTCTCCCTAATGGAGTTACGTATAGACCAAATTTCTTTAGCAATTGCCAGTCAATTGGCGTTATTTATTTGATGATCTGTGATTGTAAGGCCTTTTATGTTGGTAAAACGAAGAGGCCTTTCTTTCACAGAATGAGAGACCATGTATCTCTCATTCAAAAGAAAAAAATGGAGACTCCTATTAGTAGACATAGTGGTCTTTTCCACTCCTTCGATCTGTCAAAGATTAAATTCTTTGCTTTAGAATACATACCTCTTAATGAAAGAGGTGGGGATGTGGACAAAAATCTCCTACAACGAGAAACCAGATGGATACATACCTTGAGAGCTACTATGTATCCCGGGTTAAATGAGTCCATCAGTTTCAAACCCTTTTTGTAGGAAAAAAATCGTTATGCTGTATATGTAGACTCTGTTTAAAACAAATAAAATTTTGTTTTGTTATTTTATTTTTGTTTATTAAATTTGTCTTTATGTACAGGTGACTGAATGTACCATTTCTATATTCCATAGGGGCTCTCTTTAATCATTGATAAATCTACATTATATGTAATTGATTTCAATGGAGTTTACCACATTTTTTAGGGTGGCGTTTCCCTTTTCTTTTTTGGGGGGGATTTGGTGATCATATGGGCGCCCAGGGCGTTTCTCTTTGTTCTCCTTTGGGAGACAATCTGAGCGCCATCTGACTAAGCCCACCGGATATCCTGGCCCCATTTTTTTAACATCCAATGTGCCCTTTCCGCCGTGATTTTAAAAGGAAGTCTGCCCTTTTCTATACTTTAGGCATGTTTTCCCCTTCCGGATCCGTCTTATGGTGTGTCCAGCTCGTCAGGATGTTTTCTCCTGATGAGCGGGGTGGCGCTTCCGGCGGACGTCTCCGGTTTTTCAGTGGTGGAATTGTCACTTCCGGGTCGGATCTGACGATGGGCGGATGTCGGAACTGACGTGCCCGCTCCGCCCATTGATTTGGCGCCATTGTGCGTCCAATGGGAAGGGGGAGGGGGGTATATAGTCCGGATCGCAGCCTTGTAAATCAGTAGCATGACCAACACTCTGGGGAGAAGACGTTCTTAGATATCAGTCAAAGGTAAATTACTTAGGCACTAGATCTCTTTATGGGCAACCTTGGTTTTTATCCTGTTGTCTGGTTTACTTGGTCTTTAATCTAAAATGGTTTTTATATTTTATATATTTTTTCAGTAAACTGATTGATCGGTTTTGTAAAACAATTTTTTTGGCAGAGATGCCCTAATGTGGACACACTTTATCCAATTGGATTAACCAGGTATATATCAGCTAGCAAGTATATGGCTAAAAAATTAAAATTCTGATTACCAACTAGAGGGGATTATTATATATTTATAGTAATTTCCACTAATTCTTTTTCCTTTAGAGTGGACACTGATTGGGGTACTTTGGAGATACTGCCCCTTTTTTGCCTATTCTAATATATTTTTTACTATCAACAGCCATAAACAGGTAAATACTGATGGGGTATGTGCCGTATAACTAGATGGAGACGCCTTTACTCTTATACATAGATTGTTATTTGACTTCATTCGATTTTTCTTTGTAATTTCCCCCAGATGGCCCTCTGTTCCTGTGCTAGTAATATCCGGGTGGTTATTTGTGCCAGTATTTCTCCCCCTCTATGATACACCATATGATCCCCTCCTTACGGGCGCCCCCGTGTGGGATAGCTCATTGGCTATCTGGTCATTCTTCATTTTAGATTGTACCATCAAAATTTACAGGTAATGTACTTACAACTGATACTAATAAGGTCATATACCTTGAATAAATAGATCTAATTTTGAGATGAACTTTTGAGCAACCATTGGGCTGGTTATGGTTTTCAGTTATCCTTTTTTTCTTAATAATATTCTGTTTTGTAATTTTGAGTTTGAAATTTGAGTAAATATTATTATGTATTTATTATTTTTCTTTCTTTGTTTCCAGTATTTGCATGACAAACTCCTGAGGAAGCCTACAAAATGGCGAAACATGTAGAGAATTTTGTCTGTATGCACTTTGGAAACTCTATTATGTTTATTTTGATGGTTCATGTATATTTGTACATATGAATTTTCATATATTTTTTTGTAATAAAATTATATTTTTTATATTGAATATTGTGTAGTTGTTGCACCTTAAAAGTCCCAATACCTTCATATTCCTATATAGCTTCTTAATGAAGGGATGTGGTGCCTATGAGATACAGGTGACAGGTATTATTTTCAATAACAGAAGAGGGAGTTCCTGTGGTATTGTATGGGACTTCAGTCCTCACTGACACAACCCCAGAAAATGGTGTGACACTGAGACAGGAGGATGTCAAGCACTGGGGGATTTTCACCTACCACAAGTGGATGGGACTTCAGTCTCCAATTGTATACCCCAGGGATGCTGGGCAGTCGGCCCAGATCCCCAACAGCATGACGGACTGAGCCCAGTCACCCTGTCTTCTCTCCAGCGGCTGAAAGGACTCCAGGGAGAAGGGCCAGTCCAGGCCTCTCCCCAGCGGCGGTTATGTTCTCTAAGAGAGGGAGAGGTTGGCTGGGTAAGTAATACTCTGTTTGGAGCAATTTATTTGGGGTACTGTGTGGATACCGGCATTAGAAGAAGGGACCTATGGACTAACTTCGGAGTCAACCCGTCTGGGGTCCACTCATCTGTTAGTCTCCTGGGGAGAGATGTAACAGGAAGGCCCGGGGAACTCAGAATCGCTTAGAAAGTATGAGATACCCTTGCTTCAGCTTCCCCAATGCCTCTTATGTGTCAACCACCCTGTGTCTCTATTAGGGGCACAGGGTGAATGAAAACCCCAATATGGTCTATGATAGCCATATTCAATGCTGCACATACATTGTATCTAGATTGGATGTGTACTGTGAGGGGGGGGGGGTGATTTGCATTCTATTGTCTATTGTGGCTTGTGGGAATTAAGCCTATAATTATAGGTTGTGGAACTAGCAGCAGACAGGTTAATCACCTGCCTGCTTGTGTTGTAAATGAGTCTAGGAGTGTCTGGAGACCCTTTTGGTGTGAAAGGGATAGTTAACTCTATGCCTGTATGCATTGTACTCGGCAGACGGACCGTCTACCAACCCTTTCATTATAAGATGTGTATTGAAGGTCGTTATGTTCTATTGTGTAAAGTCTTTTGAAGCCTAACAGACGTCAAAATAATGTGTATTGGGCCTTGTTATGTGTGGGTGGAGCTGGGCCATTGTTCATGTTAAACTAATGCAGTAGTAGATGTATATAAAAGTTACAATATCTTCTTCAATAAAGAGACTCGATCCTGGAAGATACAGAGTACGTCTCGTTCTTCCAGAAGGATTAATTCCTAGGGGAAGTGGTCGGCTGGCTGTGGAGGATCGACAGCGAATGTGTGTCCAGGAGAGGGAACATCTTAAACGGCGTTAACCCCCTTTATATTTGGGGTGCCGTTACACCTCACATATGTGTTTTGAACACCATTTTCATATGCGGGCGCTGCTCACGTATGCGTTCGCTTCTGGGCGCGAGCTCATCGGGACGTGGCGCTTCAATTTTATTTAATTTATTTTACTTTATTCTATTTATTTTTACACAGTTTTTTTTTTTTTTTTTTTATTTGGGTCACTTTTATTCCTATTACAAGGAATGTAAACATCCCTTGTAATAGAAAAAAGCATGACAGGTCCTCTTAAATATGAGATCTGGGGTCAAAAAGACCTCAGATCTAATATTTACACTTAAATGCAATAATAAAAAATTACCCTTTAAGAGCTATGGGTGGAACTGAAGTTTTTACGTTGCTTCCGCCCCTTCTATGGTATGGAGACAAATGGGGGCCATCTTCCCCTCACTTGTCTCCATACCCAGCCACGAGAAGGACCCGATCGCCTCCGCCGCTACCGACGGCTCCGGTAAGTGGCATAGGGCGTGGGAGAGCGGCGGAAGGGGGACCCCTCTCCCGCCGCTGAAAGCGGTTATCTCGCGGCGAATCCGAGCAGGCAGTTAGGTCCCGAAGCATCAGACAGGAATGTGATCAAGAGTAAGCCGGGGTCAGGAACAGATGATAAGAAGCATAAACAGGATCCAAGGTCAGGTCGATAACAAGGCAGGTCAGCAACAAAAAGCATACAGGATAAAAGCAGGGCACACAGGAATGAATCTGATCCTTTAAATAGGCTGTCTGGTGCCAGTGGACACTGTAGATGTACTCCTGCATGCATGCACATTCCTGCGCATATGCGCACCCCTGGATACCATTCCATGGGCAATACCATGCACATGTCTGTGCTGCTGAAGTGTCACAGTCGTTTTCTGACACCTACTTTTGTTCTTATGCTTGTTTTACATGCAATTGATTTGAACATTACCGGAAAAGGGTAAAAAATAAAACAAATCAACATAAATGGTATGAGTATGTTGATTCAACACATGGACAGATTTTCTGCTGAGTGTAGGACCATTTAAAAAAAAAAATTGATTATTGACCTACTTAGAGAACATAGAGTAAGAAGACACATGTGAGACACTCACAGAATGGTTAGCAGGAACATAGATGTAAGTATAGTTTGCTTAACCACTTAAGCCCCGGACCATTTGGTAGCTAAAGGACCAGAGGTGAATTCAGAATTTTGCACTGCGCTGCTTTAACTGTAAATTGTGCAGACATGCAATGTTGTACCCAAACGAAATTTGCGTCCTTTTCTTCCCACAAATAGAGATTTCTTTTAATGGTATTTGATTGCCTCTGCGATTTTTATTTTTTGCGATATAAATGGAAAAAGACCGAAAATTTTGAAAAAAAATTATATTTTCTACTTTTTGTTATAAGAAAAATCGAATAAACTCAATTTTAGTCATACATTTAGGCCAAAATGTATTCAGCCACATGTCTTTAGTAAAAAAAATGTCAATAAGTGTATATTTATTGGTTTGCGCAAAAGTTATAGCGTTTACAAACTAGGGTACATTTTCTGGAATTTACACAGCTTTAAATTTATGACTGCCTATCTCATTTCTTGAGGTGCTAAAATGGCAGGGCAGTACAAAACCCCCCAAATGACCCCATTTTGGAAAGTAGACACCCCAAGGAAATTGCTGAGAGGCATGTTGAGCCCATTGAATATTTATTTTTTTTGTCCCAAGTGATTGAATAATGACAAAAAAATAAATAAAAATTACAAAACGTTGTCACTAAATGATATATTGCTCACACATGCCATGGTTATATGTGGAATTGCACCCCAAAATACATTCTGCTGCTTCTCCTGAGTACGGGGATACCACATGTGTGGGACTTTTTAGGAGCCTAGCCACGTACGGGACCCCGGAAACCAAGCACCGCCTTCAGGATTTCTAAGGGCGCAAGTTTTTGATTTCACTCCTTACTACCTATCACAGTTTTGAAGGCCATAAAATGCCAAAATAGCACAAAACCCCCCCAAATGACCCCATTTTAGAAAGTAGACACCCCAAGGAAATTGCTGAGAGGCCTGTTGAGCCCATTGAATATTATTTTTTTTGTCCCAAGTGATTGAATAATGACAAAAAAAAAAAAAAATGACAAAAAGTTGTCACTAAATGATATATTGCTCACACATGCCATGGTTATATGTGGAATTGCACCCCAAAATACATTTTGCTGCTTCTCCTGAGTACGGGGATACCACATGTGTGGGACTTTTTAGGAGCCTAGCCGCGTACGGGACCCCGAAAACCAATCACCGCCTTCAGGATTTCTAGGCACAAATTTTTGATTTGACTCCTCACTACCTATCACAGTTTCGAAGGCCATAAAAAGCCAAAATAGCACAAAACCGCCCCCAATGGCCCCATTTTGGAAAGTAGACACCCCAAGCTGTTTGCTGAGAGGCATGGTGAGTATTTTACAGCTCTCATTTGTTTTTGAAAATGAAGAAAGAATTTTTTTTTCTTTTTTTTTTTCAATTTTCAAAACTTTGTGACAAAAAGCGAGATCTGCAAAATACTCACAATACCTCTCAGAAAATAGCTTGGGGTGTCTACTTTCCAAAATGGGGTCATTTGGGGGGGTTTTGTGCCATCTGGGCATTCCATGGCCTCCGAAACTGTGATAGGCAGTGAGAAGTGAAATCAAAAATTTACACCCTTAGAAAGCCTGAAGGCGGTGATTGGTTTTTGGGGTCCCGTACGCGGCTAGGCTCCCAAAAAGTCTCACACATGTGGTATCCCCGTACTCAGGAGAAGCAACAGAATGTATTTTGGGGTGTAATTCCACATATGCCCATGGCATGTTTGAGCAATATATCATTTAGTGACAACTTTGTGCAAAAAAAAAAAAATTCTTTTTTCCGCAACTTGTGTCAACATATAAAATATTCCATGGACTCGACATGCCTCTCAGTATATAGCTTGAGGTGTCTACTTTCCAAAATGGGGTCATTTGGGGAGTTTTGAACGGTTCATTTTATACACAACATTAGGAAGCTTACATCCACTCTTCTAACCACTTGAAGACAAAGCCCTTTTTGACACTTTTTGTTTACATGAAAACATATTTTTTTTTGCAGGAAAATTATGTTGAACCCCCAAACATTATATATATTTTAAAGCAAAGGCCCTACAAAATAAAATGGTGGGTGTTGCATTTTTTTTTTTCTACACAGTATTTGCGCAGCGATTTTTCAAACGCATTTTTTGGGGAAAAAATACACTTTTTTTTATTTTAATGCACTAAAACACACTATATTGCCCAAATGTTTGATGAAATAAAAAAGATGATCTTAGGCCAAGTACATAGAAACCAAATACGACATGCTTTAAAATTTCGCACAAACGCGCATTGGCGACAGACTACATACATTTTTAAAAGCCTTTAAAAGCCTTTACAGGTTACCCCGTTAGATTTACAGAGGAGGTCTACTGCTAAAATTACTGCCCTCGATCTGACGTTCGCGGTGATACCTCACATGCATGGTGCAATTGCTGTTTACATATGACGCCAGACCGACGCTTGCGTTCGCCATTGGGCAAGAGCAGGGCAGGACAGGGGTGCTTTTTTTTTTTATTATTCATTTTGCTTTTTTATTTTATTTTTAAATTGTTCCTTCCATATTTTATTTTATTTTCATTTTTATTGTTATCTCAGGGAATGTAAATATCCCCTATGATAGCAATAGGTAGTGACAGGTACTCTTTTTCTGAAAAAACTGGGGTCTAGACCCTAGATCTTTCCTCTGCCCTCAAAGAATCTGACCACACCAAGATCGGTGTGATAAAATGCTTTCCCAATTTCCCAATGGCGCTTTTTATATCTGGGGGGGGGACATTCCCAATCCCTCCCACTGCTTGTAAAAGCAGTCCAGAGGCTAATTAGCCACTAGGATTGCTTTTAAATGAAAGCCGGCCGCTGGCTGAAAAGAATGATACCAAGATGATACCTAAACCCGCAGGCATCAATCTGGTATAACCATTCAAAGTCCAGCAACATACCAGTACGTTGCTGGTCTTTGTTGGACATGTATTGTAATCTTTTTTTTTCATGCAGCCAGGTGGCTGAACGAAAAAAGAGATTGATTGGTGGGTATGCCCACCATTAGAATACCGCCCTTCATCCACCCACTTCTAATGATGGGCATACATGCACCATTTATATATGCCGAAGCATGGGGGCATCCTCCCGCAAAAAAGTTATGCCGCACACACATGGTCGGACTTTTCCACGGGCAAGCCTCCGTCGGAATTTCGACCGTATGTACGCGGCATTAGGAGCAAAATCACTCCTCCGCCCCTGCTGCCCCAATGCTTCGGCATATTTGCTTTTTTTTTTTTAACTGTGGTGGTGAAATCACCTCCTACAGCACTGGAGTCGCAGGGATCAGGCCTGTCTCTGCGAATGCTGCAGTTATGTGTGTTGTGTTTTGTAAGTGACAGTGATCGATCGATACTGCACTTGGGTGGCCTGGGCTGGACAGAGGGGCAAAACGCAGGTGCTAGCAGGTATCTGGGCTGATCCCGCTAACACTGCGTTTTTGGGAACCCTTAACTGCTGGGGACACTAGTATAGATCTGATCAGATCAGATATTGATCTGTTCAGATACTATACCACTAAGGGAGGTGTATGCTTCACGCGTGGGTGTTAGCGTTACTGGCACTAACCTGACGCTGCCTGGGGTGTGACGCAGACCCTCTCTGACGCTAAAACCTAATTGATATCACTGACACTATAAAAAGCAAACTAACTAACCAGCGTCACCCGTAACACTTATATGATGATCACTGGTGAAAGGGTTAACTAGGGGCAATTAGGGGGTTAAAACCTTTATTAGATGGTGATAGGGGGTGAAAGGGTTACCTGGGGGGCGATCAAGGGGGTTAAACCTTTATTAGATAATTTATGGGGGTACCTGAAGCTATAAAAACTTGCGGCGAACCTAAAAAAAATTACTGGCTACCGATCTGCATCACCGACGCTAAGACAGCGATCAGAAAAATGATCGCTTAGCGACAGTGGTGATAGGGGGTGAAAGGGTTACCTGGGGGCGATCAAGGGGGTTAAACCTTTATTAGATCATTTATGGGGGTACCTGACGCTATAAAAACCTGCGGCGAACCTAAAAAAAAAATACTGGCTACTGATCTGCATCACCGACGCTAAGACAGCGATCAGAAAAATTATCGCTTAGCGACAGTGGTGATAGGGGGTGAAAGGGTTACCTGGGGGGTGATCAAGGGGGTTAAACCTTTATTAGATTTTTCTTTAACTTTTTTTTTTTTTTTTTTTTCTTTCTGACTTTTTCTATTTATCTTACTATTTCCAACTTTTCTATAAACCTGTTCTAGGCCCGAACACTTAGGGCAAACTGTTCAAGGGAAGGGGGACAATCGGGGGGGGGGGGAGGTCCCCAGGGGAATAAAAACGAAACAAAGATAAAGATATTAAAGAAGAATAGGAAAAAAGTATTGGGTACAGTGACTAAAGAGGAGAGAGAGAAGGGAGGAACTAGTGGAATGGAATGTATTTCATTAATTGTTATATAGATAGATCTTCCCCTACTAACATCCCATTAATAGCTGAGATTTGTAAGGATGTGTAAAAAGTAGGAAACGTAAAATAGGTGGAAGATGCTATGAGTGAACTAACAGAATCATGTGTATAGATGCATTATATGAAATGTTGTATAACTATCTTTGTGAATGTAAAAGAAAACGTAGAAATAAAGAATTGATAAAAAAAAAAAAAAACCTTTATTAGATAATTTATGGGGGTACCTGATGCTATAAAAACCTGCAGCGAACCTAAAAAAAATTACTGGCTACCGATCTGCATCACTGATGCTAAGACAGCGATCAGAAAAATGATCGCTTAGCGACAGTGGTGATAGGGGGTGAAAGGGTTACCTGGGTGGCGATCAAGGGGGTTAAACCTTTATTAGATAATTTATGGGGGTACCCGACGCTATAAAAACCTGCGGCGAACCTAAAAAAAAAAATACTGGCTACCGATCTGCATCACCGACGCTAAGACATCGATCAGAAAAATGATCGCTTAGCGACAGTGGTGATAGGGGGTGAAAGGGTTACCTGGGGGGCGATCAAGGGGGTTAAACCTTTATTAGGGGGGGGTTAGGGGGCTACACTGGACCTAAAACTAAATGTAGTGACACTTTTACAGTCACAAATGTCACTGATTGCAGTGATCAGTAAATAAATGGTCACTGCAATCAGTGACACTGTGACTGGGGGCTGGGGGTGATCTGGGGGGGCCTGGGGGGGCGATTTATGTGCCTATGTGTGCTGGTGTTAGTGTAGTGTTTGTGCACTAACCTTGATGTCTTCTCTTGTACGGCGCTCGGTATATGTGAGCGCCGCACAGGAGATGACATCACTTCCTCCTGCTTCCTCTGTCTGTGTGTACATTCCACAGACAGAGGGGGCATTTCCATTCGCCGGGAGCGATTGCGGGGGGTGGCCGGAATCGAACGGCCGTCCCCTCATGTCGGATCGCTCCCCAACGAATTCCGACCGCTCACTGTACAGAAGGGGGGTCCGATCGGACCCCCCAACTGTACAAAGGCAATCACGTACACTCTACGTGATTGTGCCTGTCGGTGCCATTGTGCCGACGTATATATACAGTGAGCGGTCGTTAAGTGGTTAAAGTGTCACTAAACCCTGGTTTAAGAAAAAAAAACTCAAAAAGGTTCCTTCTTTTACTCTCAGTTTCCTCCAAACTTCCTCTTTTTTTGCTGCTGTGATCTGACTTCCTGTTAGACGGTGGCTACGTTCATTCTCCATGATCCACTGTATGTATGAACATAGCCACCTTTGCTTGCAGATATAATTTGTAGTATACACTATATTACCCAAAGTATTGGGACGCCTGCCTTTACACACACATGAACTTTAATAGCATCCCAGTCTTCGTATGTAGGGTTCAATATTGAGTTGGCCCACCCTTTGCAGTTATAGCAGCTTCAACTCTTCTGGGAAGGCAGTCCACAAGGTTTAGGAGAGTGTCTAAGGAAATGTTTGACCATTCTTCCAGAAGTGCATTTTTGAGATCAGGCACTGATGTGGATGAGAAGGCCTGGCTCACATTCTCTGCTCTAATTCATCCCAAAGGTTTTCTATCAGGTTGAGGTCAGGACTCTGTGCAGGCCAGTCAAGTTTTTCCACCCCAAACTCGCTCATCCATGTCTTTATGGCCCTGGTTTGTGCACAGTCATGTTGGAACAGAAAGGGGCCATCCCCAAACTGTTCCCACAAAGTTGGGAGCATGAAGTTGTCCAAAATGTCTTGGTATGCTGATGCCTTAAGAGTTCCCTTCACTGGAACTAAGGGGCCAAGCCCAAAACCTGAAAAACAACCCCACACCATAATACCCCTCCACCAAATGGGTTGAACCAGTGCACAAAGCAAGGTCCATAAAGACATGGATTTCTACACGTTCACGGAAAAAGTGTACAAAATGTAATAAAAACAAGAGACAAGTTTTTGACAAATCCTTTATTAAAAAGTGTCCCTCAATGTAAATCCATCGTCAATCGCCGCCCGCCATCCTGAAAAATAAATAAAAACAAAAACACTCCGCCTCCTGGAATGGCCTTCCACCAAATGCCTCCTCTGTGCTTTGACAGTTCTTATATAGGGAAGGGTTGGGGCCACCTGGCAACATCATATGGCCCGACATGCACCAGTATGTGATGTCAGAGCGGTCAGTGCCACCAGTTGACATAGCCAGGTGGCCCTGTCCCTTACCTATATAAGAAATGTCAAAGCGCAGAGCAGGCATTTGGCGGGAGGCCATCCCAGGAGGCGGAGCATTTTTGTTTATTTTTTGGGTCAGCGGGCAACGTGATTGACGATAGATTTACATCGAGCGACACTATTTTTTTAATTTTCTATTTTTAAATAAAGGATTTGTCAAAACTTGTCTCTTGTTTTTTTAACTTTTTTGGTGAATGGGTAGGGGTACTATGTACTCGATACTCATTCACATGGGGGGCGGGATCTGGGGGCCTCCTTGTTAAAGGGGGCTTCCAGATTTCGATACGCCCCCCACCCGCAGACCCCTACAACCACTGGCCATGGGTGGCGTTTGTGCAAGTGAGGGGGGCAGGTTTGTTTGCCGTCCCCCTAAAAATATTGAGCACCAGCCGCAACTGCATTAAAGTGATTGTCCATACAACTAAAGTGTTATAGCAATGGAGGTGTTGGCATTAATTAACACTGGTGATAAGTGCATATTGTGCAGGACATTATGGTGTTACACAATCAATACAAATTTGGCATTACTGACTTTAGTGGTGAACTGTATAAAGACACCATGCTTGAATTTTCATAATTCCTATTACTATGAATGGGAGCTACTTATCATAATGTAGAACCAAATACACCATGTTCTGTAATGGGAGTGCTTATGTTTATTACACGTTCATGCTTCTGTGGATTTTATGTCTAGCCATTACAACACTTCCTAAGCAAGAGACACAAGTCAGATAATTGAGTCTTCTCTGTCAATGACCTGACCTGTCCAGGCATAGGTGTTTCTCACATATAAAGATACTTACAAACTGATGATGACATAGATACACAAGGTCTCATTCATAGAACTAAGGCTCGTAAAAAATATCCCCCTAATAGCCAATAATGTTTTTGTTTTTATTTGCACAAGATTATTTGCTAAACTACAGAAATTAACATCTGGAATCTGCTGAGGAGAGTGAAGTCACTTTTTTTTTTTATAAACTATCTATTTATAAACGTTATATTTAAATTTCTTTCTTTTTTATATATTTAGCTCCTATTTATAAACTTTATATTTATATTTATAACCTTTTATTTATAAAACAAAAGTAGATTGGTTTTCATTTTATTTATCTTTATACTTTATTTATGCTTTTATTTTTTTTAATGTTTTTAAACAGGTGTTTTCGATCTGTTTCATGCTATTTACAGTACTGTGCAAATGTGAAAAAATTCAGTAAGGGAAGTGTAGCGGGGTGTTCCCCTTTAATGCAGAGAGACTACATTACCCAGAACCCCATTCGGAGTGTTTCACCGCAGAGACTCATGGGAGGGGTTATATAAGGAGGAGGCGCGGCTGCGCTCGGCCTCTTTGGGACACGAGACTTCTGTGACTGATCCTCCTGTGCGGATGTGCCAGAGTGCAGGGCCTGAAGCCTGAGGCCTTGCGCAGCACTAAAGAGCCTTCCACCCCACTGCGAGCCTGGGTGGCACCTGTCATCGCTTACCTACAGCCTTGGTTGGATCGGGGACCCGATCGCTGGAGACACTGTGTGTGTGTGTGACACAGTCGGTGGAAGTTTTCCCCGGACTGGGACCGCGTCCGGAAGGGTGAGAGGGCGTATGCCCAGACCATATACTGTTGTTACTAATGGGCCTATAGACTGCCGTGGCCCACAAGTTGTTTCTGATACTCTCACTAGAGAACCTCATCGGAGCTGAACTCAGAGTTTACATAGCAAAGTGTTTATTTCATCTCTACCTTCCTATTGGATTACAAAAGGGTATTCTGTTAAGGTGCACCACCGTTAAAGACCTGCCGGTAAAGAAAACCATCATCCCCTATAGACTAAGTTGTAGATATCTGAGCCAGGCCTGGTCAGCTAGTTAGTTCATTTGGTTACTGCGTCATAGGACGCCTAGTTAACGGTCGCCCATGTGGCACACTTTTACTGTTCATTCTATATGCATAGTGTGTTAATCTGCAGGGCTCTGCAAATTTATTATCTGTGAACTGTTACCACTGTTAAACCCCTTTCTTACCAAAAGCTTAAGTAAATCTTATACCTTTTTTATCATTATTGTCTTGGTGTCTGGGCTTACTCATACAGTATAAGAATATTTATTGCTGCCAATACTAATTGTGCCAGTAGGGGGTCGAGTACATTGCCGGGGGTTGGCGGAGCTGCTTTCAGGGCCCAAACTAAACTTGCGGCCTTCTTAAGTGGAGGTATCGCTACAGAAGGATGGCTTAAAAAAACAACAAATTAATATTTTTAATTTGTATTATTATTAAATGTATCTTTTGACAACCTACAAACTGCATAAACAGAGAAAGCCTAAGGCCAGCCATAGATGGTTTGAATCTCGAGATTGTGTGGGCATGCTGAATGTACCAAGTTAATTGATTAATCAATCAGATTCACTTGCTGTTATCGTTAGTGGCTGCTATAGCGATAATCACTGTCTTATCCCGGAGGGACAGCTTCCCCTTACAAAACCCTTACACAGAGGAAGTAAGCATAACATGTTTGTTATTTAGAAAAAAAAACAAAGCTTTACAATCACTTTAAATGTTACATAGTTCCATACTTAGTCATGTAGTGGCTGTATTCCTTTATTATTTTCATATTTTTTATTTTATTTTTACCTGGTTATCTGGCCAGTAGGACAGGGGTTGATTTACTAAAACTGCAGAGTGCTAAATCTGGTGCAGCTCTGCATAGAACACAATCAGCTTCCAGGTTTTCTTTTGTCAAAGCTCAAGTTAGAAGCTGATTGGCTACCATGCACAGCTGCACCAGATTTTGCACTCTCTCTTCCTGTCTAATGGCCCATACACACGATACGAAAATCGGACGACAGATTGAACAACTTTTTTTGCTTAATAGTCACAAGTAGAAATTAAATAGGTTACTAAAGTCACGAAAATTCTCGTACGACAGAAAAAAAAAATTGGAAGTGATGTCATGAATTTGTATTGTATTTTCCGACGATAACTATACTGACTAAACGAAAATCGTATGATCTGGCATCGTACGAGGAAAATGTTTGTGCTTGCCCGATTAAATAATATTAGATGAACTGTCGTGATCGGCTCTCGAAAAAGCTCTTTACTAACGATCCGATTATCGTACGATCGGTTCGAAAGCGGAATTTTCCGTATGATTTTCAGATCGTGTGTACGGGCCATAAGGAAAAAATTTCTTTTGAAAGGCAGAAATTTCATGCATTTTGTGATCCAATGGTGCCACCATTTATTTCAAAATTCGACCAACCAAGCCTTCAATTTCACTTCATGTTGCTACAATAAAGAATTTTCGTGGCTGGGAATCTTCTTTTCTTTCTGTGAAATTTCTTTTCTTGCACATGCGCATTTCTTTTTCGATTACATTCTTCGCACTTTTCTCCCATCATTGATTAGAAATTTGTTTTGTTTTTCAAAAAAATTCCAACGTGCCCGATTACTCAAATGCGATGGCCCCACGAAAATTGGCTGTTGCTGCAGACCACTAATGGTGGGAAATTCGAACGAAAATACTTAGATAAGATTTTAGAGTGTCTTCATTCTGTATGGAGAAGCAATGGAGACACCTTTGGACAGCAACATTGTCAGTCTGGGGAGGGTAGTGTTATGCCGCCTACACACGATCGTTTTTTATAATGAAAAAAGACCAATGAACTTTTTTCTTCGGACAAACCGATCGTGTGTGGGCCCCATCAGGAAAAAAAAACGATAGCAAATTCCGATCGTCTGTGGGGAACTCCATCGGAGAAAAAACCCACGCATGCTCAGAATCAAGTCGACGCATGCTCAGAAGCATTGAACTTAATTTTTCTCGGCTCTTCGGAGTGTTTTACGTCACGGCGTTTGGGACGGTCGGATTTTGGACTGATGGTGTGTAGGCAAGACTGATGGAAGTCAGCTTCATCAGATTTCCGATGGAAAAATCCATCAGATTTTATTCCATCGGAAATCCGATCGTGTGTACAGGGCATTAGATGTACTAGCAGATTAGATGGACTTGACTAACAAATTATAGCCAAACTCCAGCTAAAACTTTACAAGCAGTTACAGCACACAGTTTTTGCATAAATGAATAAAAGCGGATCATTGTAGGTATCCCTGTCAGTGCTGAAAAGCAGAAAAAAATCTGCACTTGGAAAAAACAACATCAAAAAATAAAGCAGCTAACTAATTTCAATCTCAATATTTGCTCTAAAAGTGCAGCGCTAAAGGAAATATTAAACATAAATTCAAATATACAAAAATAAACTAGTACATATAAATAAATAGTGAATGAAGGCATATTTTAAGTATTCTTTGTATTTTCTTTATTGTCTAGTTTTTAGCCCTGATGAAGGGGAGTACTGAGTAGCGATGAGCGGAACACCTCCCGGTTCGGTTTGCACCAGAACTTGCGAACGGACCGAAAGTTTGCGCAAACTTTAGAACCCTATTAAATACAATGGATGCGAACGTTCAAAATCAAAAGTGCTAATTATAACGGCTAATATGCAAGTCATTGTCCTAAAAAAGGGTTTGGGGACCTGGGTTCTGCCCCAGGGGACATGTATCAATGCAAAAAAAAGTTTTAAAAACGGCCGTGTTTTTGGGAGCAGTCATTTTAATGATGCATAATGTGAAAAAAAAAGTGAAATATTCCTTTAAATATCGTACCTGGGGGGTGTCTAAAGTATGCCTGTGAAGTGGCACGTGTTTCCCGTGTTTATAACTGTCCCTGCTCAAAATGACTAGAGTTGAGCGGACACCTGGATGTTCGGGTTCGACGGGTTCGGCCGAACTTCGGAAAAAAGTTTGGGTTCGGGACCGAACTTTAACCCGAACCCGAACCCCATTGAAGTCAATGGGGACCCGGACTTCTAAGGACTAAAAAGGCTCTAAAAAAGTAATGGAAAGGGCTAGAGGGCTGCAAATGGCAGCAAAATGTTGTTAAGAGCATGGCAAGTGCTCTGCAAACAAATGTGGATAGGGAAATAACTTAAAATAACATTAAAAAAAATAAAAAAATAAAAGAATATGCTGGAGGCCCCCTTTTCAGCAGAAGAGGTACGGGAAGTCATTAAGAACCTCAGAAACTCAACGGCACGATGCCACACATATGGTGGGAATGCCCCAGAATACGCCCTTTCTGGAATAAATTATTCAATTTAATGGATAAGCTAGTGGGAAAATAAAATACTTTGAAATAAAAATGTAGCGGGGTGCTAAATTTAAGGGAAGTGTTTGAGTGGTAAATAGGCTCAAACACCCTAATTCTGTAGGATTCATGGACCATTTTGTCCTCGGGGGACAGTATTGGTGTGCAGTTCCCTGCGGCCTACAGGTGGCGCTGCCATGGTAGGCTAGGGTTGAACCGCCGATACAGTGCTGTGCCTTTTGTGTCCCCTCTTGGCAGTAGTACAGCGGGGCGGGGAACCTGCTGTGCATGCCGGGAGAGCATATAAAAGGGGCAGACCTTTGGCCTGGGGGCTGATGTCCAGTGGGGTCCACGCCCAGGTGCCTTCGGCCTGGGTGCATGTGTTCCTGTTCCATCTCAGGTACCTTTAGCCTGGGGTGAGGTACTATCCTGGAGTTCCTGCTGCCCTGGGTATGGAGGCCTAGGTGCGGGAGTAAAGCCTGGAGTCCAGAGCCTTCGTCTGGAGTCCGCTAAGGGTCGAGGAGTCTTAGGGTGCCGCCTCGTGTAGGGGACCATGTTCCAGGGAAGGGAGGATCATTCTGATGGACCGATGCGGGAGTCACGGTGAAGGAAGGGTCTGTTGACTCCCTGGAGAGATGTCTTCCCCTTGATATGGGCTAGGTTCGTAGAAGGAGAAGCTCAAGGTCATCTTGACTGTATCAGAGGCCTTTTTCACCCGGCCCGTGGCAGGGGCCTTATACACCCTGGTCTGTGGCAGAGACCAAAGTTCTCCAGGTCCGTGGCAGGGGCCTTGTACACCCGGTCTGTGGCAGAGACCAACCTCAAGGTCTGTGGCAGAGACCGTGCACCTAAAACTGTTTGAGAAACCTAAGCAGTGAAGTGAATGTGCTTTGTTTGTGCCTGGACCTCCTCCACACCTTAAGCTGTCCTGTTTCTTTGCTCTAACCTTTTCTATCCGAGTAGAGTTTATTTTGCCATGAGAGAATAAGAGTTGTAATTTCAGCTGGTGTGGACATTGACTTTACTGGGAATTAAAGGACTTGCCTCTACCTACAGTAGAGGTGAGAATCATCCTCTGGAGGAGTTTTGACTCCGGCTGTGGACACGGCCCGTCAAGTACACCGCTCAACCTCTTTATATAGGAGGGTACGGGCTGGTAGTGCGGTGTGCCTTTCTCCCTCCTGCGAGGAGCCAACAACATAAAGGCAGGTAAGGGGGAAAGGATCTGTGCGCTACAAAAAAATAAAATAAAAATTATAATCTTGACCTAGGAGGACGAGGTCCATATGGAGTAGGAGGTTGAGGTGGCGGTGAATGTGGCTGTGTAGGTAGAAGCGGCGGTGGAGGAGGACGAGGTAGCCAACACTGGTTCAAAAATACAACAATGGCTGGGTAAGGCCAGTGATGTGTCGAATTCTGTCCCCCGTCGAATAGTGTCCACCCTGTACTGCGCTTGCTCAGTATGTAGGACAAGAGGATTTCGAAAATCTCACAAGATGAACGGCGCCTGCGTGGTGAGTTCAGGTGAAGGCCACACCATCCGTGGTTCAAGCCGAGCCAAGTGAGGCCGTGCCCGAAGCGTGGCGATCGAAGCGAGCCCGTGAGGGGCCCTGTTACTATGTGCTACCGTATGTCCACTTGGATGGTGGGGCTTGAACCTGCACTCACGGCGCAGGCGCCGTTCATCTTCGGAGATTTTGTGAATCTCCTTGTCCTCTGTACTGCACAAGCGCTGCGCCTTCGCAGTACGGGCCGGACACAATCCGATGGCCGGACAGTTTTTTCACAACACCGGTATACATGTCTATTCTGCAGAAGGTACGGACAAGTCCTGTGGGATCCATGCCTGGTTCATTTTAATGAACGTGAGCTTGTCCACATTGGCTCTGGACAGGCGGCTGCGCTTGTCTGTGATAACGCCCCCTGCCGTGCTAAATACACGTTCAGATAATACACTGGCTGCAGGGCAGGCCAGCACCTCCAAGGCATAAAGGGCAAGCTCAGGCCATGTGCCCAATTTGGAGACCCAGAAGTTAAAGGGGGCAGACCCGTCATCCAGTACGTGTAGGCCTGTGGACACATACTGCTCAACCATGTTGGTGAAATGCTGCCTCCTGCTAAGACGTTCCATCTCAGCTGGTGGTGCTGGTTGTTGTGGCGTGCTGACAAAGCTTTTCCACATTTCAGCCATGCTAACCCTGCCTTCTGAGGTGCTGCCAGTGCACCGGCTGCGTTGGCGACCTCTTCCTCCTCCTCTGCCTTCGCCTTGTGCTTCCACCGTACGCCCGCTGTCAGGTGGGAATGCCACCAGCAGCGCGTCTACCAGCGTGCGCTTGTACTCGCGCATCTTACGATCCCGCTCCAGTGAGGGAATTAAGGACGGTACGTTGTCCTTGTAACGGGGATCCAGCAGGGTGGCCACCCAGTAATCAGCACCAGTTAAAATGTGGGCAACTCGGCGGTCATTGCGGAAACACTGCAGCATGTAATCGCTCATGTGTGCCAGGCTGCCCAGAGGCAAAGAAAAGCTGTCCTCTGTGGGAGGTGTATCGTCTGTGTCCTCTGTATCCCCCCAGCCACGCACCAGTGATGGCCACGAGCTGGTCTGGGTGCCACCCTGCTGTGAAAATGGCTCCTCCTCCTCCTCCTCCTCCTCCATCTCCTCCTCCACCTCGTCATCCTCCAGAACTGTGCCCTTTCTGCCGGACAATTGTGTACCTGGCGTTTGTGGGTGCAGGAAGCCACCCTCGTAGCCACTTGTGAAAGACTGCCCTGAAAGCCTTTGAAATGATCCCGCTTCCTCCTCCTCCTCCTCATCCTCCTGTGCCACATCCTCTTCCATCATCGCCCGAAGCGTTTTTTCAAGGAGGCATAGAACTGGGATAGTAACGCTGAGAACGGCATCATTGGCTCTGGACATGTTGGTGGAGTACTCGAAACAGCGCAACAAGGCAGTTACAGCACACAGTTTTTGCATAAATGAATAAAAGCGGATCATTGTAGGTATCCCTGTCAGTGCTGAAAAGCAGAAAAAAATCTGCACTTGGAAAAAACAACATCAAAAAATAAAGCAGCTAACTAATTTCAATCTCAATATTTGCTCTAAAAGTGCAGCGCTAAAGGAAATATTAAACATAAATTCAAATATACAAAAATAAACTAGTACATATAAATAAATAGTGAATGAAGGCATATTTTAAGTATTCTTTGTATTTTCTTTATTGTCTAGTTTTTAGCCCTGATGAAGGGGAGTGCTGAGTAGCGATGAGCCGAACACCCCCCGGTTCGGTTTGCACCAGAACTTGCGAACGGACCGAAAGTTTGCGCGAACTTTAGAACCCTATTAAATACAATGGATGCGAACGTTCGAAATTAAAAGTGCTAATTATAACGGCTAATATGCAAGTCATTGTCCTAAAAAGGGTTTGGGGACCTGGGTTCTGCCCCAGGGGACATGTATCAATGCAAAATTTTTTTTTAAAAACGGCCGTGTTTTTGGGAGCAGTCATTTTAATGATGCATAATGTGAAAAAAAAAGTGAAATATTCCTTTAAATATCGTACCTGGGGGGTGTCTAAAGTATGCCTGTGAAGTGGCACGTGTTTCCCGTGTTTATAACTGTCCCTGCACAAAATGACTAGAGTTGAGCGGACACCTGGATGTTCGGGTTCGACGGGTTCGGCCGAACTTCGGAAAAAAGTTTGGGTTCGGGACCGAACTTTAACCCGAACCCGAACCCCATTGAAGTCAATGGGGACCCGGACTTCTAAGGACTAAAAAGGCTCTAAAAAAGTAATGGAAAGGGCTAGAGGGCTGCAAATGGCAGCAAAATGTTGTTAAGAGCATGGCAAGTGCTCTGCAAACAAATGTGGATAGGGAAATAACTTAAAATAACATAAAAAAAATAAAAAAATAAAAGAATATGCTGGAGGCCCCCTTTTCAGCAGAAGAGGTACGGGAAGTCATTAAGAACCTCAGAAACTCAACGGCACGATGCCACACATATGGTGGGAATGCCCCAGAATACACCCTTTCTGGAATAAATTATTCAATTTAATGGATAAGCTAGTGGGAAAATAAAATACTTTGAAATAAAAATGTAGCGGGGTGCTAAATTTAAGGGAAGTGTTTGAGTGGTAAATAGGCTCAAACACCCTAATTCTGTAGGATTCATGGACCATTTTGTCCTCGGGGGACAGTATTGGTGTGCAGTTCCCTGCGGCCTACAGGTGGCGCTGCCATGGTAGGCTAGGGTTGAACCGCCGATACAGTGCTGTGCCTTTTGTGTCCCCTCTTGGCAGTAGTACAGTGGGGCGGGGAACCTGCTGTGCATGCCGGGAGAGCATATAAAAGGGGCAAACCTTTGGCCTGGGGGCTGATGTCCAGTGGGGTCCACGCCCAGGTGCCTTCGGCCTGGGTGCATGTGTTCCTGTTCCATCTCAGGTACCTTTAGCCCGGGGTGAGGTACTATCCTGGAGTTCCTGCTGCCCTGGGTATGGAGGCCTAGGTGCGGGAGTAAAGCCTGGAGTCCAGAGCCTTCGTCTGGAGTCCGCTAAGGGTCGAGGAGTCTTAGGGTGCCGCCTCGTGTAGGGGACCATGTTCCAGGGAAGGGAGGATCATTCTGATGGACCGATGCGGGAGTCACGGTGAAGGAAGGGTCTGTTGAATCCCTGGAGAGATGTCTTCCCCTTGATATGGGCTAGGTTCGTAGAAGGAGAAGCTCAAGGTCATCTTGACTGTATCAGAGGCCTTATTCACCCGGCCCGTGGCAGGGGCCTTATACACCCTGGTCTGTGGCAGAGACCAAAGTTCTCCAGGTCCGTGGCAGGGGCCTTGTACACCCGGTCTGTGGCAGAGACCAACCTCAAGGTCTGTGGCAGAGACCGTGCACCTAAAACTGTTTGAGAAACCTAAGCAGTGAAGTGAATGTGCTTCGTTTGTGCCTGGACCTCCTCCACACCTTAAGCTGTCCTGTTTCTTTGCTCTAACCTTTTCTATCCGAGTAGAGTTTATTTTGCCATGAGAGAATAAGAGTTGTAATTTCAGCTGGTGTGGACATTGACTTTACTGGGAATTAAAGGACTTGCCTCTACCTACAGTAGAGGTGAGAATCATCCTCTGGAGGAGTTTTGACTCCGGCTGTGGACACGGCCCGTCAAGTACACCGCTCAACCTCTTTATATAGGAGGGTACGGGCTGGTAGTGCGGTGTGCCTTTCTCCCTCCTGCGAGGAGCCAACAACATAAAGGCAGGTAAGGGGAAAAGGATCTGTGCGCTACAAAAAAATAAAATAAAAATTATAATCTTGACCTAGGAGGACGAGGTCCATATGGAGTAGGAGGTTGAGGTGGCGGTGGATGTGGCTGTGTAGGTGGAAGCGGCGGTGGAGGAGGACGAGGTAGCCAACACTGGTTCAAAAATACAACAATGGCTGGGTAAGGCCAGTGATGTGTCGAATTCTGTCCCCCGTCGAATAGTGTCCACCCTGTACTGCGCTTGCTCAGTATGTAGGACAAGAGGATTTTGAAAATCTCCCAAGATGAACGGCGCCTGCGTGGTGAGTTCAGGTGAAGGCCACACCATCCGTGGTTCAAGCCGAGCCAAGTGAGGCCGTGCCCGAAGCGTGGCGATCGAAGCGAGCCCGTGAGGGGCCCTGTTACTATGTGCTACCGTATGTCCACTTGGATGGTGGGGCTTGAACCTGCACTCACGGCGCAGGCGCCGTTCATCTTCGGAGATTTTGTGAATCTCCTTGTCCTCTGTATTGCGCAAGCGCTGCGCCTTCGCAGTACGGGCCGGACACAATCCGATGGCCGGACAGTTTTTTCACAACACCGGTATACATGTCTATTCTGCAGAAGGTACGGACAAGTCCTGTGGGATCCATGCCTGGTTCATTTTAATGAACGTGAGCTTGTCCACATTGGCTCTGGACAGGCGGCTGTGCTTGTCTGTGATAACGCCCCCTGCCGTGCTAAATACACGTTCAGATAATACACTGGCTGCAGGGCAGGCCAGCACCTCCAAGGCATAAAGGGCAAGCTCAGGCCATGTGCCCAATTTGGAGACCCAGAAGTTAAAGGGGGCAGACCCGTCATCCAGTACGTGTAGGCCTGTGGACACATACTGCTCAACCATGTTGGTGAAATGCTGCCTCCTGCTAAGACGTTCCATCTCAGCTGGTGGTGCTGGTTGTTGTGGCGTGCTGACAAAGCTTTTCCACATTTCAGCCATGCTAACCCTGCCTTCTGAGGTGCTGCCGGTGCCCCGGCTGCGTTGGCGACCTCTTCCTCCTCCTCTGCCTTCGCCTTGTGCTTCCACCGTACGCCCGCTGTCAGGTGGGAATGCCACCAGCAGCGCGTCTACCAGCGTGCGCTTGTACTCGCGCATCTTACGATCCCGCTCCAGTGAGGGAATTAAGGACGGTACGTTGTCCTTGTAACGGGGATCCAGCAGGGTGGCCACCCAGTAATCAGCACCAGTTAAAATGTGGGCAACTCGGCGGTCATTGCGGAAACACTGCAGCATGTAATCGCTCATGTGTGCCAGGCTGCCCAGAGGCAAAGAAAAGCTGTCCTCTGTGGGAGGTGTATCGTCTGTGTCCTCTGTATCCCCCCAGCCACGCACCAGTGATGGCCACGAGCTGGTCTGGGTGCCACCCTGCTGTGAAAATGGCTCCTCCTCCTCCTCCTCCATCTCCTCCTCCACCTCGTCATCCTCCAGAACTGTGCCCTTTCTGCCGGACAATTGTGTACCTGGCGTTTGTGGGTGCAGGAAGCCACCCTCGTAGCCACTTGTGAAAGACTGCCCTGAAAGCCTTTGAAATGATCCCGCTTCCTCCTCCTCATCCTCCTGTGCCACATCCTCTTCCATCATCGCCCGATCGTTTTTTCAAGGAGGCATAGAACTGGGATAGTAACGCTGAGAACGGCATCATTGGCTCTGGACATGTTGGTGGAGTACTCGAAACAGCGCAACAAGGCACACAGGTCTCGCATGGAGGCCCAGTTATTGGTGGTGAAGTGGTGCTGTTCCGCAGAGCGACTCACACGTGATTGCTGCAGCTGAAACTCCACTATCGCCTGCTGCTGCTCGCACAGTCTGACCAGCATGTGCAAGGTGGAGTTCCACCTTGTGGGCACGTTACATATGAGGCGGTGAGCGGGAAGGCCGAAGTTACGCTGCAGCGCTGACAGGCAAGCAGCAGCAGGGTGAGAACGCCGAAAGTGCGCACACACAGCCCGCACTTTCTGCAGCAGCTCTGGCATATTGGGGTAATTTTTAAGGAACCTCTGGACCACCAAGTTCAGCACATGCGCCAGGCAAGGGATGTGCGTCAAACCGGCTAGACCCAGAGCTGCTACGAGATTTCGCCCATTATCGCACACCACCAGGCCGGGCTTGAGGCTCACTGACAGCAACCACTCATTGGTCTGTTGTTCCATGTCCCTCCACAACTCCTGCGCGGTGTGGGGTTTTTCCCCCAAACAGGAACGTTTTAAAACTGCCTGCTGTCGTTTACCCCTGGCTGTGCTGAAGTTGGTGGTGAAGGTGTTACGCTGACCGGATGAGGAGGCGGTAGAGGATGAGGAAGCGAAGTAGGAGGAGTTAGCAACAGGAGGCAAACTGAAGCGCCCTGCAATCCTCGCTGGTGGAAGGACATGCGCCAAACTGCTATCTGCCTCAGGCCCAGCCGCCACTGCATTTACCCAGTGTGCTGTTAGGGAGATATAACGTCCCTGACCGTGCTTACTGGTCCACGCATCCGTAGTTAGGTGGACCTTGCCACAGATGGCGTTGCGCAGTGCACACCTGATTTTGCCCCCACTTGGTAGTGCAGGGAAGGGATGGCTCGCCTGGAAAAGTAGTGGCGGCTGGGCATGACGTACTGTGGGCAGGGGCGTACCAATAGGGGGGCGGGGGGGCGGTCCGCCCCAGCCCCAGGTAGCACACATTGGGGGGTGTCAGTGGCCAAGTGACTTCGCTATATGGGGTGCGCTCGGCACCCGAGTCGGGTGACACCGTCCGATCATCCCAAGGGCATCCCTGCTGGCTCTGGCTGCTCCCTTTCCCTTTAGGTGTTTTTTAGAACACCCCCACCGCCAGGGCCGCAATGGACTGGTCCAGACCGTCCACTCGTTCAGTGACTGAATTCCCTCCTGCTAGCTCCGCCTCCACCCACCACTGCGGCCTCAGCCTGACTGTGTCTGTCATCATCTCTCTCCGCTGGGGCGGCTCAGCTGCTACCACACACACAGTCAGGATTCCTGGTGAGCGGGGGAGCTGGGGGGTGTTGTAAGAAGAGCCTGGAGGAGTGTGTGTCTTTCTGCTCTACCACACTGTGCTGACCTGATTGGGGGAGGGGGGGTGATTGCTGTGTCCACCCCCTGCCATGTGTACTAGCACAGTCCTGTATGTAGCTGACCTGATTGGGGGAGGGGGGTGATTGCTGTGTCCACCCCCTGCCATGTGTACTAGCACAGTCCTGTATGTAGCTGACCTGATTGGAGGAGGGGGGGTGATTGCTGTGTCCACCCCCTGCCATGTGTACTAGCACAGTCCTGTATGTAGCTGACCTGATTGGGGGGGTGGGGGGGGAGGTGATTGCTGTGTCCACCCCCTGCCATGTGTACTAGCACAGTCCTGTATGTAGCTGACCTGATTTGGAGGGGGGTGCTGTGTCCACCCCCTGCCATGTGTACTAGCACTGTATGTAGCTGACCTGATTTGGGGGGAGGGTGATTGCTGTGTCCACCACCCCCTGCCATGTGTATAGTGTAGCACTGTAGCTGATCTGATTGGGGGGTTGCAGAATGCAGATATGTGTGATTTACAGGGTGCAGAATGCAGACGTGCGATTTACAGGGTGCAGAATGTAGACATGTGTGATTTACAGGGTGCAGAATGTAGACATGTGTGATTTACAGGGTGCAGAATGCAGATATGTGCGATTTACAGGGTGCAGAATGCAGACGTGCGATTTACAGGGTGCAGAATGCAGACGTGCGATTTACAGGGTGCAGAATGTAGACATGTGTGATTTACAGGGTGCAGAATGTAGACATGTGTGATTTACAGGGTGCAGAATGTACACATGTGTGATTTACAGGGTGCAGAATGTAGACATGTGCGATTTACAGGGTGCAAAATGCAGATATGTGTGATTTACAGGGTGCAGAATGCAGATATGTGCGATTTACAGGGTGCAGAATGCAGACATGCGATTTACAGGGTGCAGAATGCAGACGTGCGATTTACAGGGTGCAGAATGCAGACGTGCGATTTACAGGGTGCAGAATATAGACATGTGCGATTTACAGGGTGCAGAATGCAGACGTGTGATTTACAGGGTGCAGAATGCAGACGTGTGATTTACAGGGTGCAGAATGTAGACATGTGCGATTTACAGGGTGTAGAATGCAGATATGTGCGATTTACAGGGTGCAGAATGCAGATATGTGCGATTTACAGGGTGCAGAATGCAGACGTGCGATTTACAGGGTGCAGAATGCAGACGTGCGATTTAAAGGGTGCAGAATGTAGACATTTGTGATTTACAGGGTGCAGAATGTAGACATGTGTGATTTACAGGGTGCAGAATGTAGACATGTGTGATTTACAGGGTGCAGAATGCAGATATGTGCGATTTACAGGGTGCAGAATGCAGACATGTGCGATTTACAGGGTGCAGAATATAGATATGTGTGATTTACAGGGTGCAGAATGTAGACATGTGTGATTTACAGGGTGCAGAATGTAGACATGTGCGATTTACAGGGTGCAAAATGCAGATATGTGCGATTTACAGGGTGCAGAATGTAGACATGTGCGATTTACAGGGTGCAGAATATAGATATGTGTGATTTACAGGGTGCAGAATGTAGACATGTGTGATTTACAGGGTGCAGAATGTAGACATGTGTGATTTACAGGGTGCAGAATGTAGACATGTGCGATTTACAGGGAGTAGAATGCAGATACGTGCGATTTACAGGGTGCAGAATGTAGACATGTGTGATTTACAGGGTGCAGAATGTAGACATGTGTGATTTACAGGGTGCAGAATGTAGACATGTGCGATTTACAGGGTGCAAAATGCAGATATGTGCGATTTACAGGGTGCAGAATGCAGATATGTGCGATTTACAGGGTGCAGAATGCAGACATGCGATTTACAGGGTGCAGAATGCAGACGTGCGATTTACAGGGTGCAGAATGCAGACGTGCGATTTACAGGGTGCAGAATGCAGATATGTGCGATTTACAGGGTGCAGAATGCAGACGTGCGATTTACAGGGTGCAGAATGCAGACGTGCGATTTAAAGGGTGCAGAATGTAGACATTTGTGATTTACAGGGTGCAGAATGTAGACATGTGTGATTTACAGGGTGCAGAATGTAGACATGTGTGATTTACAGGGTGCAGAATGCAGATATGTGCGATTTACAGGGTGCAGAATGCAGACATGTGCGATTTACAGGGTGCAGAATATAGATATGTGTGATTTACAGGGTGCAGAATGTAGACATGTGTGATTTACAGGGTGCAGAATGTAGACATGTGCGATTTACAGGGTGCAAAATGCAGATATGTGCGATTTACAGGGTGCAGAATGCAGACATGTGCGATTTACAGGGTGCAGAATATAGATATGTGTGATTTACAGGGTGCAGAATGTAGACATGTGTGATTTACAGGGTGCAGAATGTAGACATGTGCGATTTACAGGGAGTAGAATGCAGATACGTGCGATTTACAGGGTGCAGAATGTAGACATGTGTGATTTACAGGGTGTAGAATGTAGACATGTGTGATTTACAGGGTGCAGAATGTAGACATGTGCGATTTACAGGGTGCAAAATGCAGATATGTGCGATTTACAGGGTGCAGAATGCAGATATGTGCGATTTACAGGGTGCAGAATGCAGACATGCGATTTACAGGGTGCAGAATGCAGACGTGCGATTTACAGGGTGCAGAATGCAGACGTGCGATTTACAGGGTGCAGAATGTAGACATGTGCGATTTACAGGGTGCAGAATGCAGACGTGTGATTTACAGGGTGCAGAATGCAGACGTGTGATTTACAGGGTGCAGAATGTAGACATGTGCGATTTACAGGGTGTAGAATGCAGATATGTGCGATTTACAGGGTGCAGAATGCAGATATGTGCGATTTACAGGGTGCAGAATGCAGACGTGCGATTTACAGGGTGCAGAATGCAGACGTGCGATTTAAAGGGTGCAGAATGTAGACATTTGTGATTTACAGGGTGCAGAATGTAGACATGTGTGATTTACAGGGTGCAGAATGTAGACATGTGTGATTTACAGGGTGCAGAATGCAGATATGTGCGATTTACAGGGTGCAGAATGCAGACATGTGCGATTTACAGGGTGCAGAATATAGATATGTGTGATTTACAGGGTGCAGAATGTAGACATGTGTGATTTACAGGGTGCAGAATGTAGACATGTGCGATTTACAGGGAGTAGAATGCAGATACGTGCGATTTACAGGGTGCAGAATGTAGACATGTGCGATTTACAGGGTGCAGAATGCAGACGTGCGATTTAAAGGGTGCAGAATGTAGACATGTGTGATTTACAGGGTGCAGAATGTAGACATGTGTGATTTACAGGGTGCAGAATGTAGACATGTGAAATTTACAGGGTGCAGAATGCAGATATGTGCGATTTACAGGGTGCAGAGTGCAGATATGTGCGATTTACAGGGTGCAGAATGTAGACATGTGTGATATACAGGGTGCAGAATGCAGACATGTGTGATTTACAGGGTGCATAATGCAGATATGTGCGATTTACAGGGTGCAGAATGCAGACATGAGCTATTTACAGGATGCAGAATCCAGGCGTTTGCTGTATTTTACCCACCTGAAGTAGCTGAGCTGTGAGCTGTGAGCTTACCTGATAAGGGTGGGGGGGGGGGTTGTTTCTGTGTTCACAACCCAGGTATAGTAGATGAGCTGGTCTGATAAGGGGGGGTGTCTGTATCCCAGGTGTAAATAGACATTGACCTACACCCACATCTTGCAGCCATCAGATCGGTCCAGCAAGCAGCAGGTCACAGCAGCATCTTCCCTGAGGCCATCAGATCCCGTCCGCGGTCCAGCAAGCAATATGCCTTGTCAGCAGGTCAGTTCCAAAATCCGGATCAAATCATCAATGTCTGCTGTCCCTGGATGGGGGATCGCCATACAGTGGGATCGCTGGATCGGATCTGTCCCTGAGGAGTCGGACAGCAGATAATGCAAAGTATGGGCCATACTTTGTATTGTCAGCTGTCTCCCCATCTCACTCTGATGTCTCCCTCATAGCAGCTCCAGTCCAGCTCTTCACTTCCCTGACCGTGGCACCGATTTGTCTAAATATGTGGGATCTGCTCACCTGAGTGACTGACACCTCTTGCCGGTCCCATCTATTTTCACTGGCTGCCATGAATGAACAGCATCAGATGTCATTACAAGGAGCGGGAGGGGACGTCCCCATCCCCCCACAGCTCCGCCCAGGTCTCCCATCCCACCCGGAGACCTGAGCCACGAGCTGGCACGTCCGGGTTTGCCTTTGATTAGGTCTCCAATGTAGAAACTCAGAAACGACATCACAGCGTCACTTCCGGTTTACTCTGCAGCCAACGGCGCAATTAAAAAAAAAAATCATAATTCAAAAACACTGATCTTGGCAGAGGAGGGGTTTGGGGTCTTTTAGACCCCCGCTCCCTCCATAAAGAGTACCTGTCACTGCCTATTACTGTCACAAGGGATGTTTACATTCCCTGTGACAACAATAAAAGTGATCATAATTTTTATTTTAAGGGACAGTGTAAAAAAAAAAAAATGAAATAATAAAAAAAAAAAAAAAAAGGTTTAATGCACCCAATCCCTCCATGTTCGCACGCCAAAGAAAACTCATACCTATGTCACGCCCGCAAATATAATAAGTGTTCAAACCACACATGTGAGGTATCGCCACGATCATTCAAGTGAGAGCAATAATTCTAGCACTAGACCTCCCCTGTTACTCTAAACAGGTAACCGTTTAAAAAATTTAAAACGTTGCCTATGGAGATTTTTAAGTACCGTAGTTTGTCGCCATTCCATGAGTGTGTGCAATTTTAAAGTGTGACATGTTCGGTACCCAATTACTCAGTGTAACATCATCTTTCACATTAGTGTATTTTTTTACACAAAATTTGCGTTTGAGAGACAGCTGCGCAAATATCGTGTGACATAAAATATTGCAATGACTGTCATTTGCTAAAAAAAATATATATTATGTTTGGGGGTTCTAAGTAGTTTTTTAGGTATAAATTCATAAAAAAAATCTTCTCTGGAAGGGTTCATTCACACCACAGTACACCTACTAGTGTGCACATTATGAACATGTGATTGTGGGCATTTTACCTTGTGCTGACAGGTAATACACATTGCAATGTTTTTCTTTTCTTTTTACTTCTATTGTTATTACTTAGTGCTGTAGCACATTGTGATGCATTCAGCATGTCAGATTGCACGGTGCAAAAATGTCTATGCTATGTGGAGCTATAAGCTCCACTTATCTGTTTCCTCCCCCCCTCCGGTGCCACATTTGGCACCTTTTGGGGGGGAGCCTATCCTCACTTCCGTCAGACCTTGCCATGGCGAGGTACGTCAGAAGTTCAGCCCCCCTCCTCCTTCCCCTGCTGCCGGGCCAGTAAGAGAGTGCAGCGCGCTTCGCGTATGCGCAGTAGGGAACCTACCAAGGCTTCACTGCCGGGTTCCCTTACTACGAATGGCGGCGGCACCAGCCGAGAGCCAATGGAAACATTGGCTGGGGGTGCCGACATCGCTGGATTCCAGAACAGGTAAGTGTCCTATTATTAAAAGTCAGCAGCTACTGTATGTGTAGCTGCTGATTTTTTTTTTTTTTTCTCGTATGTGGGGGCGAAACTCCTCTTTAAACTATAGGGATTGCTTGGGACTACATTGGGCAATGTAGCCCAACACAACCTAACATTGGCGGTGTGAATGGGCCCTAATTGCTGTTATATCTTACAATATATATTTATTATTTTATCCAAATCTCAATACAGTATGTGCTCCAGTAAATCATGCGTGGTGGACTACAAAACACCTCCTTCCCAGAACACAAAACCCATGCTCTCTTGGTGCTCACACTCAAACTTTGCACTAACCAGACCTCCATGACCCTCTTTATTGTGTCCACAGTAGCTTAGGCTGGCCATACACGGTTTGATCGATCAGCTTGGGTACAACCAGCCTGCCGGATTCTATTGCGGCTGTTGCTAGCAGCTGCTATAATTCCAAGTCTGCAATAATATTGAAAATAAAAATGGCAGCATTCAGTATGGTTACTATACCACATGATTCCAAGATGGCCACCACTGACCCAACTTCCTGTTTGTTTCCTACGTGTGTTCCACGTAGGTGTAAAGATCAAAAACTGGATGGAAGGGACTCAGAAGGCTGCCTTGGATATCGTAAATGTAAGCTACTGTGGACCCACTAATTAAGTTAAGAGGGTTATGGAGGTCTGGTGAGTGCACAATTTGAGTGTGATCACCAAAAGCGCATTGGTTTTGTATTCTGAGAAGGAGTTGTTTTGTAGTCCACCATGCACAGTTTGCTGGTGCACATATTGAGATTTGGATGAAGAAGCACTGGACTTGTGGGTGTTTTTCCATTTAAAAGTTGGGGGGGGTGCCAGATGTAGGAACCGCCCCGGGTGCCAAATGCTCTAGGTACGCCCCTGACTGTGGGACAGCCAATGCCATCAGGCTTTTAAAACTCTGCGTCTCCACCAGACGGAATGACAGCATTTCAAAGGCCAGGAGTTTTGAAATGCTGGCATTCAGGGCCAGGGATCGCGAGTGGCTAGGGGGGTACTTCCTCTTCCACTCCAATGTTTGGGAGATAGAGAGCTGAACGCTTCCATGGGACATTGTGGAGATGGTTGGTGACCCAGGTGGTAGTGTTGCTGGCAGATCCTCTGTTTGCGGGGTGGCAGGTGCCACTGTCACTACAGAGGTGGATGAAAAGGCCGAGACTGCAGCAGAAGAGTAAGCAGGAGGAGCCAGAGACCTTTCTTGGTTTTTGAGGTGTCTACTCCACTGCAGCTCGTGCTTTGCACTTAGATGCCTGGTCATGCAGGTTGTGCTCAGGTTGAGAACGTTTATGCCTCGCTTCAGGCTCTGATTGCACAGCGTGCAAACCACTCGTGTCTTGTCATCAGCACATTGTGTGAAGAACTGCCACGCTAGGGAACTCCTTGGACCTGGCTTTGGTGTGCTCGGTCCCTTGCTGCGTTGGGCAGTAGCAGACATACTGTCTAGGGGACGGACGCTCCGCTTTTGCACCCTGCTCCCTCTTCTGCTGTGCTGGTGGCTCTGTGCGACCACCGCCTCTTCCTCCAAACTACACTGGTCACCTGCATAACGTTGATTTCATGTGGGGTCGAGGACCTCATCGTCCTCCACATCATCTTCCACCCAGTCTTCACCCCTGCCCTCCTTGTCTGTCTGCACAATTGCAAAGCAGCAGCAGTTGGCACCTGTGTTTCGTCATCATCATCCGAGACGTTCTGTGATGGTCCTCCCATGTACTCATCATGAAACATAAGTGGTTGGGCATCGGTGCACACAATCTCTTCCACTCCTGGGGCAGGGCTAGGTGGATGGCCCTGGGAAACCCTGCTAACAGAGTCATCGAAAAGCAGAAGAGACTGCTGCATGATTTGGGGCTCAGACTGCTTGGCTGATTTGCAAAGGGGTGAGGTGAAAGACTGATGGACATGGGTTTCAGGTGCCAACTCTGATCTTTCATCAGAAGAGTGGGTGGGAGACAATGTGAAGGAACCCGAGGCACTGTCAGCAACCCAATCTACTATCGCCTGTACTTGTCCTGGCCTAAACATTCGTACAGCCTTATTAGGCGCGACAAAATATCGCCGCAGGCTCGGTCGCCTACTCGCACCTGAGGAAGGTGTTTCACTTGTGCATGTATCTGGCACAGATCCACCACGTCCTCTCCCTGCAACAGGAGCTCCACCAGCAGCACCACGACCGGGGCCACCACGTCCCTTTGACCTTCTCCTCATATTTTCCAAATTTAGGATCTTGCCCTAAATGGGTGTTTTTGGAAGAGCAGAACACACCCACAGTACGTAACCGCTGAATCGCACAGCTACAGAACTGCAGAAAATGCTATTCAAAAAAAAATTTGTTTTTTTAGTATAGCACAATAGAAGACAAATATATAGAAATGGTTTATTTCACACGCCTCCACATATGTATAACACACTGCAAAATATTTTTTGTGGCCCTAAATGGCGTTTTTGGGAAGACCACAACACACCCACAGTACGTAACCGCTGAATCGCACAGCTACAGAACTGCAGAAAATGCTATTCAAAAAAAAGTTTGTTTTTTTAGTATAGCACAGTAGAAGAAAACTATATAGAAATTGTTTATTTCACACACCTCCACATATGTATAACACACTGCAAAATATTTTTTGTGGCCCTAAATGGCGTTTTTTGGAAGACCACAACACACCCACAGTACGTAACCGCTGAATCGCACAGCTACAGAACTGCAGAAAATGCTATTCAAAAAAAAATGTTTTTTTTTAGTATAGCACAGTAGAAGACAAATATATAGAAATGGTTTATTTCACACGCCTCCACATATGTATAACACACCGCAAAATATTTTTTGTGGCCCTAAATGGCGTTTTTGGGAGGACCACAACACACCCATAGTACGTAACCGCTGAATCGCACAGCTACAGAACTGCAGAAAATGCTATTCAAAAAAAATGTTTTTTTTTTGTATAGCACAGTAGAAGAAAACTATATAGAAATTGTTTATTTCACACACCTCCACATATGTATAACACACTGCAAAACATTTTTTGTGGCCCTAAATGGCGTTTTTTGGAAGACCACAACACCCACAGTACGTAACCGCTGAATCGCACAGCTACAGAACTGCAGAAAATGCTATTCAAAAAAATGTTGTTTTTTAGTATAGCACAGTAGAAGACAAATATATAGAAATGGTTTATTTCACACGCCTCCACATATGTATAACACACTGCAAAATATTTTTTGTGGCCCTAAATGGGTCTTTTTGCAAGCGTACATTAAAGTGCAATTTTTTTTTTTTGCCCTAAACGGGTCTTTTTTTGCACGAGCAAAATAAAATGGAAATTTTTTTTTTTTTTAGCCCTTAATGGGTCTTTTGGAAAAGAGCACAATAAAGTGCCTTTTTTTTTTGTCCTAAATGGATCTTTTTCCAAGAGCAGAATACACCCACAGTATGGAAACGGTGTATCTCTCAACGTAATATATGCAGTGCTGGTGCACTGAGCTTGCAGATAAAAGGTAGATTTTCTCTGACACTGGGCTCATAGCACTGTAAAAAGACTGCACTGCAACACAAACAGGTAAACCTATGCAGATCGCTGAGTTATATCTCTGAATCTGCACTCCTTTTCCCATATAATATATCTCTCTCCCTAAAAGCAAAAAACAGGAACCTGGCCCTACACTACACTGTCTCTCTATCTTTTCCCTCAGATTCCAGAATCAGGACTAACTCATGTATTTTTCTATCTCTCCCTAAAAGCAGCAGCAGCAGACAAGATCCTCTCCCTATCTATTCTGAAGCAGAGTGACGTGTGTGCAGTGTGCCTCTAGCTTATATAGAAGCTGGGTCACATGTTGCACTGACCAATCACAGCCATGCCATTAGTAGGCATGGCTATGATGGCTTCTAAGGGCACACCAGCTAATCAAAAGGTGATTGGCTGGCCCCTGAAGCATTTCTAACTGCGTAATTAGATTGCCGAACCCGAACCCGGACTTTTGCGCAAAGTCCGGGTTCGGGTTCGGGAAAAAGCTAAAGTTCGGTACGGACCCGAACTGTAAAGTTCGGGTTCGCTCAACACTAAAAATGACATTTCTAAAGGAAAAAAATTGTCATTTAAAACTGCTTGCGGCTTTAATGTAATGTCTGGTCCCGGCAATATGGATGAAAATCATTGAGAAAATGGCATGGGTACCCCCCCCACCCCACTTGTATGGATATTAAGGGGAACCCCGCACCCAAAATTCAAAACAGGCCCTATATACTCTGAACAGCAGTATACAGCCGATGCAAACAAGACAGGGACTGTAGGTTTGTTCTTAAGTAGAATCTGTTTGTAATTTTGAACAGGTAAATTTTTTAAGTGTAGCTCTAGCCAAAAAATCTATTTTTAAGCTTTTTGGAGAACATAGGGAAGGGTTATCACCCCTGTAACATTTGTTTTGCTGTCTGTGCACCTGTTCAGAACATTTCACCTCACTTTCCGTCCCAATGACAAATGTTTTTGGAAAAGTGGGGTTTTTATTGAAACAAGGATTGGTGATAAAGCGTCAGTAGAGAGGAGACACCTTTTTCCCATATTGACTTTTACAGGAGAGAATTTCCCTTCCTAGGGGGAGATTTCCTCTCACTTCCTGTTGTCTCCTTCTGTTTGCAAGTAGGAGTCGTTTGTAAGTTGGATGTTTGAAAGTAGGGGCCTGCCGTATATACTCTGCAGAAATTTGTCCCTTAGGTGTCGGTGTTGCCGCAACACTGTAAGCCCTCACAGTTACTCTTGGTGGGCACTGGAACGCCCTGCTGTGAACTATTATATCAGGAATTGTAATTACATGCCATTGTTGAACAGTGGTAGGAAAAATTGGGCCTTTGGTGGTGGTGCTGGTGCTACAACACTGTCAGCCCTCACAGTTACTCTTGGTGGGCGCATTAATGGGCCCTACTGTAAATTATTAGATGAAGAATTGTAATTGCATGCCCCTGTTGAAGAGGGGCAAAAAAATTGGGCCTTTGGTGGTGGTGGTGGTGGTGGTGGTGTTGCCACAACACTGTAAGCCCTCACAGTTACTCTTGGGGGGCAGCAAGAATGGGCCCTGCTGTGAATTATTAGATCAAGAATTGTAATTACATGCCCCTGTTGAACAGGGGCAGAAAAATTGGGCCTTAGGCACTGGTGCCACAACACTGCAACCCCTCACAGATACTGTACTTTGAGCACAGCAATGAGCCCTGTTACAAAGTATTGCATTAAAAATTGTAATTACATGCCCCTGTTAAACAGGGGCTGAAAAATTGGGCCTTAGGCACTGGTGCCACAACACTGCAACCCCTCACAGATACTGTACTTGGAGCACAGCAATGAGCCCTGTTGCAAAGTATTGCATCAAAAATTGTAATTACACGCCCCTGTTAAACAGGGGCTGAAAAATTGGGCCTTAGGCACTGGTGCTGGTGCCACGACACTGCAACCTCTCCCAGATACTCTAGTTGAAGTGCAGGAATGAGCCCTGCTGCAAAGCATTGCATAAAAAATTGTAATTACATGCCCCTGTTAAACAGGGGCTGAAAAATTGGGCCTTAGCCACTGGTGGCGGCACCCAGAAACAAAAATGTTCTTCCAAACTATCTTCATGAATCGGATCATTGAGGAGGAGGAGGATAGTCAGTCAACATAACAGGACAGTCACTCAGCATCAGCATAGGCAGTCTTGAAGGGATGTGACATTTCAAAATAAATTATTCTGTTATATCAGCTTCAGGTGCTTGGTAGCTGGTGATGATCCAAGACTGGTTCATCTTTATGAAGGTCAGTCGATCAACCGAGTCGGTGGACAGGCGCACCCTGTGATCCGTGACAAAGCCTCCAGCAGCACTGAATGTGCGTTCTGAAAGAACGCTGGATGCAAGACAGGCCAGTTGCATACTGTGCAAGCTCTGGCCAGTGATCCATCCTCAAGACCCAGTAAGCCAGAGGATTTTCGGTGGGAAAGGTGTCCAAGTCTGACCTTGCCCCTAGGTATTCCTGCACCATGTATATCAGACACTGGCGATGGTTGCTGGAACCGATCATACCTTGGGGCTGCGGACTAAAAAATTGTCTGAACGCATCGTCAGACGGCCACCTTCTCCACCGCTCCTTCTGCTACTGACCGAAGCCTCAGCAACTCGTTGTCCAGGACCAGGAGTTTGTAACCTCCCAGTCTCTGGGAACGCGTTGCATAGACCTTTCTGCAAGGCCTCCCGGAGTTGTCTCATCCTCTGCTCCCTCTGCGACGGCAAGATAAGGTCCGCAACCTTACCCTTGTACCGTGGATCAAGGAGAGTGGCCAGCCAGTAATGGTCCCTCTCCTTGATCCGAATAATACGAGGATCCTTCCGCAGACTTTGCAGGATCAGGGAGGCCAGGCAGCGTAAGTTAGCTGAGACATACGGTCCGGAGTCCTCTAGGTCACTAAGGACGACATGATCCGCAGCCACCTCCTCCCAGCCACGTACAAGTCCACGGGTTTGTTGGGACTGTAAATCATCCCTAAAAGACTGCTGCTGTTGATGCTGAGTGCCATGCTCCACCTCCATGCTGACACAATCCTCCTCCTCCTCCTCTTCATGTGTGATGGGTGGGACACAAGGAACACTGTCTGGGTAAAGGGGGCCTTGAGAGGCAAGGAAGTCCTCCTCTTCCTGCCTCTGTTCTGCCTCAAGTGCCCTGTCCATTATTCCACGCAGCGTATGCTCCAACAGGTGGACAAGAGGTACAGTGTCACTGATGCATGCACTGTCACTGCTCACCATCCTCGTGGCCTCCTCAAATGGTGCCAGGACAGTGCATGCATCCTTGATCATGCCCCACTGGCGTGGTGAAAAAAACCCGAGCTCCCCTGACCCTGTCCTGGTGCCGTAGTCGCACAGGTACTCATTGATGGCCCTCTGCTGCGCGTGCAGTCGCTGCAGCATGGCCAACGTTGAGTTCCACCTGGTGGGCATGTCACATATAAGGCGGTTCTTGGGCAGGTTCAACTCCTTTTGCAGCTCAGCCAGCCGAGCACTGGCATTATATGATCTGCAGAAATGCACACAGACTTTCCTGGCCTGCCTCAGGACATCCTGCCCAAGAACCGCTGCACCACCAGGTTAAGGACGTGAGCCATACAGGGCACATGGGTCAGTTGTCCCTGTCGGAGGGCGGAGAGGAGGTTGGTGCCATTGTCGCAAACCACCATTCCTGCCTTAAGCTGGCATGGTGTCAACCACCTCTCGGCCTGCCCCTGCAGAGCTGACAGAACCTCTGCCCCAGTGTGGCTCCTGTCCCCCAAACACACCAGCGCAAGCACGGCATGGCATCTTTTTGCCGGCGTACTTGCGTAGCCCCTTGAACGCCTACGGAGCACCGCTGGTTCCGAGGACAAAGCACAGGAAGAGGCCATGGAGGAAGAAGAAGAGGAGGGGGTAGAGGAGAGAGGTGTGTCACAACCAGTAGTAGCATTTTGGAGGCGTGGCGGCGGAACAACCTCCAACAATACTGCACCTTGTCCTGCATCCTTCCCAGCTGCCAAAAGAGTGACCCAATGGGCCGTGAAAGAAAGGTAACGTCCCTGTCCATGCCTGCTGGACCATGAGTCAGCGGTAATATGCACCTTACCGCTGACCGCCCTGTCCAGCGAGGCATGGACATTGCCTTCCACATGCCGGTAGAGAGCCGGAATCGCCTTCTGTGAGAAAAAGTGGCGTTTGGGAACCTGCCACTGAGGAACCGCACATTGCATAAACTCACGGAAGGGGGCCGAGTCTACCAACTGAAAAGGCAGCAGTTGAATTGCTAGCAATTTAGCCAAGCTAGCATTCAACCGCTGGGCATGTGGATGACTGGGAGTGAACTTCTTTTGACGGTCCAGCAGCTGGGGCAGGGAAATTTGCCTGCTACAATCAGACGTTGTGTACTGCAAGCAGAGTGCCCGCAAGTACTTGGCTGTGACACACCTAATTCTACACCTTCATTCCTCTCAGTGCAGGTTTCAGAGAGGACAGAAGGTATAGTGGGGTTGGAGATCCCAGCTGATGAGGAGCAAGGAGAGGTCCGCTTTGTTCTTTGGTGTGGGTCTTTAAGGTACGCTTGCCAACGAGCTGCATGGCAGGTCAACATATGTCTAGTCAAGCAAGTGCTGCCCAAGCGGCTGATATTTTGGCCACGCGAGATACGCTTGAGACATATGTTGCAAATAGCAGCAGTGCGATCTGATGCACTCGACTCAAAAAAGGCCCACACCAAAGAACTTTTGGAATAACGGGCAGAGGCAGCGCCCTGCACAGGCGTAGCTCTGCAGTGTGATTCAGTCGGTGTGCTGCCCTTACGCTGGCCCCCGGAGGGCATCCTGCCTCGTTGGAGATGTGCCTCCTCCTCATCCTCCTCCTCCTCCTCTCTCCTATCAGGCACCCACGTGGAGTCAATGACCTCATCATCCCCTCCCTCCTCATCACTGGAGCCAATCTGGCAGTATGCTGCAGCTGCTGGAACATGACTGACAGATTGCTGTCCTTCTTGATCATCCCCTCTCTCTGCGCTCACGCTACTGCCTTCCTCTAGCTGGTTATCATCATCAGACCCTTCGAAACGCTGGGCATCCTCCTGGAGCATGTACACAACACTGTGCTCAAACAGTTTGGGGGACTCCTCAGGAGGACATGGTGGGTCTAGTGAAGGAGTGACTGATGATGGCATTGATACGAGGGAAGAGGACCTTTTGAAAGCTGCTTTGCCAGTACCCTGAGCCTGCGTGAGAGAGGATGAGGATGATGAGGAGGGCTTGGTCATCCACTCTACCAAGTCTTCGGCATGATGTGGCTCAACGCGTCCAGCTGCTGAAAATAAGGACAAGCATGTCCCATGGCCACGTGCTGATGACAATGCACCGCGTCCACGACCAGCACTGTTGCCCCCAGACACAGAGCCTACTTGCCCTCTTTTATTGGCTCGTGACTGTCTGCCTCTCTTTGTTGACCTTCCAGACATAGTAATGGCCTGCAGGGAGATGGAAAACCAGCAATTGGGTAGTGTATATTGTGCTGGAGGCACACAACACCCACTAACTCCTGCAGATGCCTGTATTAGAGAACAGCAATGACGGGTATATATAGGTGTATACTGTGCCACTATCTCCTGCACATGCCTGTATTAGAGAACAGCAATGACGGGTATATACAGGTGTACACTGTGCCACTAACTCCTGCAGATGCCTGTATTAGAGAACAGCAATGACAGGTATATACAGGTGTATACTGTGCCACTAACTCCTGCAGATGCCTGTATTATAGAACAGCAATGACGGGTATATACAGGTGTACACTGTGCCACTAACTCCTGCAGATGCCTGTATTTGAGAACAGCAATGACGGGTATATACAGGTGTATACTGTGCCACTAACTCCTGCAGATGCCTGTATTAGAGAACAGTAATGACGGGTATATACAGGTGTATACTGTGCCACTAACTCCTGCAGATGCCTGTATTAGAGAACAGCAATGACGGGTATATACAGGTGTATACTGTGCCACTAACTCCTGCAGATGCCTGTATTAGAGAACAGCAATGACGGGTGAGAGGTTCCGGTTCTGGTTCTGCTCGAGCTGAGTCGGACCTGTGGAAGTAACTCTAGCCGGCTGTATATTCAATGACACCAACACAAAGTATGGTTATGCATGAATATCATTCTTTATTATTTGTCTTGGGGTTTTATCACTGTGATTCGGGCGTCTTGCCAAAGGCAGGAAGCAGCCCACTGCAACCAAATCAGCACACTGCAGGTGCAATCGCAAGGTCACATTCCGTGCTTGCAAAATACACTTAATCATCATAATAATATCAGTAGAAAAGCAAGCAGAAAAAACACCCCACAAAACATACAGTTTAAACTTATTATAACAAAATAAAGTGGAACTCTTCATCAATGGTTCATTTGGTTATACATTAATCAATATATTGATCCATTCCTTACAATCCCTCCTTTGATCAAGGCTTCAGAACAGAAGCCCCTTGATCATCAGAATATTCATTGTACCACTTCCTCTCGGTGGATATTGCGGACATAATCATGGTTGTTTCTTTAGAATCCTGACTCTTGTTGCTAGTGATTTTTCCAATTATACAAACAAGTAACTTAAACATTAAGTATAACAGCATAATGAAGATCAAGACCATTACCACTGTCATGCCCATTTGTTTTAGAAAAGAGAAAATACCTGTGCCCCAGAATCCTCCTTTCCCAAAGGGGCTCCATGTTTTTGCAATATCCCTCGCCTCTTGTTGTAACTTGCCTACTACGTTTCTGTGTTGTGTAATTACATCATAATAATTAGGAACCTCCATAGATGTGTTGTGAATCCAAGTGCAGCACTCATAATCCTGCGTAACCTCACACAGGCCAATGAGTGCAGCATTATACAAGTAAATATGCGCATGAGTCCAAATCGCTGTTATCCTTAGAGTATGGGGTTTAGGATAGTGTATGTACAATGCATGTACAATCGGTAAACATAGAGACCAGGCTCTCGGGGCATGTGGAGGGGAGAGAGAAAAAATGGATAAATGAATGAAGGGGAGGGAGCCGGGCGGGGAGTAGTAAAAACAGTCACATATACAGTCTCAGGGCTGCCATGAAGGAGAAACAGAAACCGTGTTCCAAAAGTACTGAAAAGAAAAGCAAGGGGAGAGGCGCCTCTGAGTGCAGATGTTTAAAACAATTTAATAAGAGATTGCAGTACAAGCAACTCACATTTTACTGGATAAAAACAGGCATTGTACGATTTCCATATGTAGAAGAGGGTATCATCAGGTCAGTCATCAGCCTCCTTCTCCTGCTGGGGCGCTGTGTTGCTGGTTCTTCCTATCTGCACCGCTTTAGATGGATGGAATAGCCGGCGGCGGTGGAGATACTGCAGAGCACGGCCTGGCTGATGGTTTTTCCGGCAGGCGAGGGCCGATGACGTCACTGGCATGCGACGCGTTTCCTGAGCCGGCGTGCTGCGTGTGACGTGGCAGTCGCGCTCCTTTGTCAAGCTGGTGGGTGGGTTGGAGGAGCTGGTATTTGATGGACATGGAGGGGGCGGAGAAAGGACAGAGGGGCGGGGCTAGGGCACAGAGGCGAGAGGAGTGTCAGCAGAGAGAGCTCTGGTATTTGATGGACATGGAGGGAGCATAGAAAGGACAGAGGGGCGGGGCTGGGGGACGGAGGTGGGAGACGTGTCAGCAAAGAGAGCTATTAGTCATGGCATGATGGTAAAGCCAGATAGAGTATATAAATAGTGGTTTTAGAACGGAATAAAGAACACTATGAGTAGGGGTACTATGAGTAGGGGAATGCAATAAATTATGTGGTATGAACAAGAATAAGAATAATTTTAAAGAATTTTTGAGAAATTTAAATAAATTTAAAAGAAAGGGTAATTACTTGGAAAGGGATATGTTGAGGATGTAATGAGTATATATATATATGTAAAAGTCCATATACATGCATATATACATATGAAAGAAGGGGGGGCAGGCAAAAAGGTATCCCTATACATACATGTGTACATATAAAAGGAAGGGGGGGGGGGGAAAGCAAAAGGGTATATAATAATAATGATAATAATGGTGAGGGATGGAATGGGAATGGGAGTGGGAATAGAGTAAATATAGATAAGTACTAATAAATTATTAAAATTTAAAGGGTGAGGAAGGGGACGATGTGTGTGAATGGAATAAGGAATGGATGGGTAAAAAGGGGGGGAGGGGGGGGAGATCACATAGACACATGCATGTATGCGCGCATGGGAGTATTAGATGGGGTGACAGGTCAGAATGGTCACAGAAAGAGGGGGGGGCGGGGGGGGGAGAAAGAGGAGAACTACTGGACCTATATACACATGCGCATGTATGTGCGCATACACACTCACATGTATACGCGTATACACACACACCCGCATGCGTACATTCGAGGGGGGCGGGGGGAAAGAGGTTAGTATAGTCAGCACAGTTGCTAGCAGGGGGTATGCGTGTACATAAGTTTATGATGGGGGGGGGTGGGGTTAAATGAATGGAACCGTAAGGCCTCTGGTAGAGGAAATGTCATCATAAGTAATAAAATAATATACTATATACATGATACATATAAAATATATAAGATATAAAAGGAATGGTATACAATATATATAGATATGTCTGCGAGCACATAAATATATGATTGAGGCAAAGGTGCGAAATGCAGGGTACAAAAATACAAAAATACAAAACTACAAAAATACATATTAACGATAACAATGAAAATGATGTTAATGGGAACAATCAATATAACGGGAGTGAGAAGAAGAGGGGGGGGAAGGGGAGATGGAGAGGGAGGGAGGAAAGGGAGGAGGGGGGGGGGGGGAAAGAAGGGGAGGGAGGGGAAAGGGGAATGGGAAGGTAGGACAGGATGGGGAAGGGGGGAGGTTTTGATAATTGGGGCAGGGGAACTATACTTACAGACACCCGCCACCCCCAAGTTTGGGTAGAGCAATATACGAAAACCTGTGAGATATATATAATTTGAAGAGTGAAATTACATATCAAAGATGTTGAGATACTGCTAAAATATATATATATATATATATATATATATATATATATATATATATATATATAAAGGAGGGGGTTGGGGGGGAGATATTACAGGATAGTATGGACTTCGATGCTCTCATTGATTCCTCCAGGTGAGAGGACATCCAGGCTGTAGATCCAGTAGGTCTCACGGGCGCAACGTTTTTTGAATCTTTCGGCTGCAGGGAGGGATCTGTCGATTTGCTCGATGACCCACACTTGGAGTCCTGTGGTGGATTTTTGATGTACTTTGGCAAAGTGTTTGGGGACACTGTGAGGGTCTGTACCACCCTCTATATATCTGCGGTGTTCCCCAAATCTCTGTCTTAGTGGGCGTATGGTGCGGCCTACATACATTAGGCCGCATGGGCAGCTAAGGCCGTACACCACAAAGTCTGAAGAACAGTTGAAGAATTCCTTCAACTGGTATGTTTTTCCTTTTGTGCTGAAGCATTTTTGGCCATGTTTAACAAATTTGCATGTTTTACAGAGTGGTTTACGGCATTGGTACATACCTATAAATGGTATGAGAACTGGTGTGTGTATGGATGAAGTGGTGGGTTTTAGTCTGCTAGGGGCGAGTTTGTTCTTTAAGTTTGGAGCCCTGCGGTAGGCAACTCTGGGGTAGGGTGGCAGTTCAGATTTCAAATGTGGGTCCTGCTGGAGAATATTCCAATGTTTGAGTAATATTTTTTCCATGTTCTTATGTCTAGAGTGGAAAGTGGTAACGAATCTGGTCGGGCAGTCACGTGTGGCTTGCTCAGTCTTTGGTGGCTTACCATGGAGGTAGAATCTGTGTGCATCATCAACCAGGTGTTCAGGATATTGTTTGTCCATGAATTTCTTTTTGAGGTTTGTACTAAGTTCGATGTACTCTGAGTCTCTGGTGCAATTCTGTCTGAGGCGACAGAATTGACCCTTGGGGATGTTTTTGATCCAATTCTTGTGGTGACAGCTATTGTAGTGCAGGTACGAGTTTCAATCTTTCTTCTCATATTCTATCTACTGCTGATACTTCTCTTCTTAGTCATGGACTGAACTTCGCTCCCATCAATAAACCAAATCCATTCCTCCTTTTTAAAGACCTTAATTATTACATACGTAACCTTACCCTCAAAAGACACTTCCATATCCAACAGGAAAAAGATAATAACAACATCACCAATAATGTCCTGATCACTCCCCTTCCAATACCATCCGATTCCGACCCACCGGAACTTCCCTTTGAATCTTTCGACACCAACATAGACTCCCTCACCGAGGACTCTTTTGATGAAGACAACATCTCAAAACTCTATACCCAACATTTTGCTACCTCACCCCCGGTAGTCCACTCCTCCCTGAAACCCAAATCCATTTTCTTTCCCTCTCACTCTAAAGGTCCATATATCGAAAGCTTCTATAGAGTGGTTTATGCAGACCTGGTCAAATTGTGTAACTCCACCTCTTCTTCCAAACATAACAACCTCTCACCATCAGAAATTAAAGCATTAGACCTACTGCTACACACTGACAGCATTGTAATAAAACCCGCCGACAAAGGAGGAAGCATCATCATCCTGGACAAGACTGACTACCTAAAGGAAGCGTACAGACTCCTGTCTGACAGCACCACTTATACCAAACTCAACAAGGACCCAACTATAGAGTTTGCCAAAGAAGCAGATGTTTTAATATTCAACGCACTCAAAGATGACATCATTTCCAAAACGGAAAGCTCGTTTTTACGAAAAAACTTCTATCACATTCCATATTTCTACTACCTGCCCAAAATTCACAAAAACTCACAACACCCACCAGGTAGACCCATCGTAGCCGCTATGGGTAGTGTAACCACAGGATTCAGTATGTATATAGATTTATTCCTCCAACCTATTGTTTGCCAATTACAATCATACATTCGTGACAGTACACATCTCCTAGAACTCCTGTCCCCCTACAGGTGGGAACCTTCATACGCCTGGCTGTCACTTGATGTATGTTCATTGTATACATCTATTCCACACACTTTTGGGCTCATGGCACTAGAACAATTTTTGCTTCTGGAACCACTCATCAATCCCCGTCAGGCTGATTTTATCAAACTAGCCACTCAATTCTGTTTAACCCACAACTACTTTAATTTCAATGGAGACTTCTACCTACAATCACAAGGCACGGCGATGGGGGCCAATTTCGCTCCCTCATACGCCAACCTAGCCATGGGTTTTTGGGAGGCCCACCATATTCATACAAATAATCCGTTTGCAGCAAATATCGTTTTCTTCGGACGATACATAGACGACCTTATCATTATCTGGGATGGTCCTCTCAAGCTCATCCAGCCTTTCGTACAACACTGTAACAACAACACCTACGGGCTGTCATTCACATCCGTCTGTGACCCTTCCACCATAGCCTTTTTGGATCTTGAACTTGGACATGATGAACACACCATCTTTGCCAGAAACTACACCAAGCCTACCGCTGGAAACTCGTACCTGCACTACAATAGCTGTCACCACAAGAATTGGATCAAAAACATCCCCAAGGGTCAATTCTGTCGCCTCAGACAGAATTGCACCAGAGACTCAGACTACATCGAACTTAGTACAAACCTCAAAAAGAAATTCATGGACAAACAATATCCTGAACACCTGGTTGATGATGCACACAGATTCTACCTCCATGGTAAGCCACCAAAGACTGAGCAAGCCACACGTGACTGCCCGACCAGATTCGTTACCACTTTCCACTCTAGACATAAGAACATGGAAAAAATATTACTCAAACATTGGAATATTCTCCAGCAGGACCCACATTTGAAATCTGAACTGCCACCCTACCCCAGAGTTACCTACCGCAGGGCTCCAAACTTAAAGAACAAACTCGCCCCTAGCAGACTAAAACCCACCACTTCACCCATACCCACACCAGTTCTCATACCAATCATAGGTATGTACCAATGCTGTAAACCACTCTGTAAAACATGCAAATTTGTTAAACATGGCCAAAAATGCTTCAGCACAAAAGGAAAAACATACCAGTTGAAGGAATTCTTCAACTGTTCTTCAGACTTTGTGGTGTACGGCCTTAGCTGCCCATGCGGCCTAATGTATGTAGGCCGCACCATACGCCCACTAAGACAGAGATTTGGGGAACACCGCAGATATATAGAGGGTGGTACAGACCCTCACAGTGTCCCCAAACACTTTGCCAAAGTACATCAAAAATCCACCACAGGACTCCAAGTGTGGGTCATCGAGCAAATCGACAGATCCCTCCCTGCAGCCGAAAGATTCAAAAAACTTTGCGCCCGTGAGACCTACTGGATCTACAGCCTGGATGTCCTCTCACCTGGAGGAATCAATGAGAGCATCGAAGTCCATACTATCCTGTAATATCTCCCCCCCAGCCCCCTCCTTTAGAGATATATATATATATATATATATATATTTTAGCAGTATCTCAACATCTTTGATATGTAATTTCACTCTTCAAATTATATATATCTCACAGGTTTTCGTATATTGCTCTACCCAAACTTGGGGGTGGCGGGTGTCTGTAAGAATAGTTCCCCTGCCCCAATTATCAAAACCTCCCCCTTCCCCATCCTGTCCTACCTTCCCATTCCCCTTTCCCCTCCCTCCCCTTCTTTCCCCCCCCTCCCTCCTCCCTTTCCTCCCTCCCTCCCTCTCCCTCTCCCCTTCCCCCCCCCTCTTCTTCTCACTCCCGTTATATTGATTGTTCCCATTAACATCATTTTCATTGTTATCGTTAATATGTATTTTTGTAGTTTTGTATTTTTGTATTTTTGTATTTTTGTACCCTGCATTTCGCACCTTTGCCTCAATCATATATTTATGTGCTCGCAGACATATCTATATATATTGTATACCATTCCTTTTATATCTTATATATTTTATATGTATCATGTATATAGTATATTATTTTATTACTTATGATGACATTTCCTCTACCAGAGGCCTTACGGTTCCATTCATTTAACCCCACCCCCCCCCATCATAAACTTATGTACACGCATACCCCCTGCTAGCAACTGTGCTGACTATACTAACCTCTTTCCCCCCGCCCCCCTCGAATGTACGCATGCGGGTGTGTGTGTATACGCGTATACATGTGAGTGTGTATGCGCACATACATGCGCATGTGTATATAGGTCCAGTAGTTCTTCTCCTCTTTCTCCCCCCCGCCCCCCTCTTTCTGTGACCATTCTGACCTGTCACCCCATCTAATACTCCCATGGGCGCATACATGCATGTGTCTATGTGATCTCCCCCCCCTCCCCCCCTTTTTACCCATCCATTCCTTATTCCATTCGCACACATCGTCCCCTCCCTCACCCTTTAAATTTTAATAATTTATTAGTACTTATCTATATTTACTCTATTCCCACTCCCATTCCCATTCCATCCCTCACCATTATTATCATTATTATTATATACCCTTTTGCTTTCCCCCCCCCTTCCTTTTATATGTACACATGTATGTATAGGGATACCTTTTTGCCTGCCCCCCCCTTCTTTCATATGTATATATGCATGCATATGGACTTTTACATATATATATTGTAAACATTGGGGGGTTATAGCTCCACGGGACTAAGTGCATAAACCGTTGTACTTTGAGCAGAAAGGCTTTTATTCATGAACAAACCAAAAGAAACAAGCTTGATTCAGCACACAGAAAAATATCAAAACAAAGTCCGGCTTGTCTTCAGCACAAGTATAAATCAAAGAAAAAGGCACATACAGTTTGTAGGGGAACTTCCAGGGCTCTTGCTGAACTTTACCAGCTCCTAGCAGACACACAGCTCATCTCAGGTGCAATCCTCATACTCCTCTCTCACACCTCTAGCATCACTTCCTGTTATATGAGCTGTTTTCCTGGAAGCCCTTAACCCCCTGTGTGCTGACTTTCAGTGGTCAGGAGTGGAGGCTCTATCCCACCCGAATGTCACTTTAGAGCCTCCGAAATTCCGGCCCCAAATACCTCTCTATTAATACAAAGAGGACTGCGAGCCAGTCCTCTCTGGGCTATTTATTTTGCCCGGAACTCCTCACCAATTCTGGGCGACCTCCTGAGCACCATTACTACTCATTAAAGGGACCATAACCCAAATATTGGTGCTATATAGCACCCGTCCAGGACCCAACCTTGGCGTCCTGTACATATCCCCCCCCTCTGCCTCAACGCGGAGGTGTTGGAGGCACCACTCAATATCATACAATGGACTCGGGAGAGGGCATCGGCATTCTGATGTTGTCTCCCGGGTCTGTGTTCTACCACAAAATTTAACTCCTGGAGAGAAAGAAACCACCTTGTCACCCTGGCATTGGTGTGCTTGTTTTGTCTCATCCAGGTAAGAGGAGCGTGGTCTGACATCAAGCGAAACCTCCTACCTAGGAGGAAATATCGTAGGGAGTCCAAAGCCCACTTGATGGCCAGACACTCCCGCTCTACCACAGCGTAGTTTTTCTCAGCTGCCGTCAGCTTCCTGCTAAGAAAAACTACGGGATGCTCTTCCCCATTGCTTTCCTGCGACAAGACTGCTCCCAATCCCTCACTTGAAGCATCTGTCTGCACTACAAAATCTTTTGCGAAGTCCGGAGCTACCAGCACCGGATCCTGGCATAATGCCGTCTTAAGCTTTTGAAAAGCTTTCTCGGCTTCGGGATTCCACTTTATCATCACTGACTTTCTGCCCTTGGTCAAGTCAGTCAGCGGTGCAGCAATGGTGGCGAAGTTGGGGACAAACCTCCTGTAATAGCCAACTATGCCCAAAAACGCTCTGACCTGCTTCTTGGTTAGGGGACGGGGCCAGTCCTGTATGGCTTCCACCTTACTCATTTGGGGCTTCACCAACCCCCTACCCACAATATACCCTAGGTACTTGGCTTCCTCCATTCCAATGGCACACTTCTCCGGATTGATGGTGAACCCTGCCCTTCTCAAGGAGTCTACCACTGCCTGAACCCGGGGAAGATGGGACTCCCAATCAGTGCTGAAGATGACTATGTCATCTAAGTAGACAGAAGCGTACTGTTGATGTGGGCGCAACGTTTTGTCCATGGCCCTTCGCAACGTGGCAGGGGCAGAGTGTAGACCAAATGGCATCCTTTTGTATTGGAAGTGGCCTTCCGGGGTGGAGAAGGCTGTTTTCTCCCTGGCTTCCTTGGTCAGGGGGATCTGCCAGTACCCTTTCGTGAGGTCCAGCGTGGTGATGTACCTGGCAGGACCTAACCTCTCAATTAGCTCATCTACCCGTGGCATGGGATACGCATCAAATTTGGAGACTTCATTAAGTTTTCTAAAGTCGTTACAGAAGCGGAGGGTGCCGTTGGGTTTGGGTACCAACACGATTGGACTTGACCACTCGTTCTGTGACTCTTCAATGATTTCAAGTTCGAGCATTCTTTTAACTTCATCAGATACCGCCACCCTATGAGCTTCTGGGATACGGTAAGGCTTTAACCGGATTTTTACATTGGGTTCAGTTACGATGTCATGTCTGATGACGTTAGTGAGCCCGGGCAATTCTGAAAACATGACCCTATTTCTTTGCAGAAACTCTTTTGCTTGCTGGGTTTGGGGTCTAGTCAGGGTGGCAGCAACCTGCACCAGGTCGATCCCTGCATGGTCCCCTGACTGTACCCCTACCACCGCAGATACCTGTTCTCTGTCTCTCCAGGGTTTCAATAAATTCACGTGATAGATCTGGTAGGGTTTTCTTTTCCCTGGCTGGTGGACTTTGTAGTTCACCTCACTTACTTTCTCTACTACCTCAAATGGGCCTTGCCACTTGGCCAAGAATTTGCTCTCCACCGTGGGTATTAGAACAGCCACCCGGTCTCCTACTTGAAATTGTCTAATTTTAGCCGACCGGTTGTACACTCTTCTTTGGGCATCCTGAGCCTTCTGCATGTGCTCCCTCACCAGCGGCATCACCTTAGCCACCCTCTCTCGCATTTGAGAGATATGCTCTACCACGGTTTTATGTGGTGAGGACTCACTTTCCCACGTTTCTTTTACTAGGTTGAGCAACCCCCGGGGCCTTCGTCCATACACTAGCTCAAACGGTGAAAAGCCCGTGGATGCTTGTGGAACCTCCCGGATGGCAAACAACAAGGCAGGGAGTAACATATCCCAATCCTTCCCGTCTTTTTGGACCACTCTTTTCAACATGGACTTTAGGGCTTTATTAAACCTCTCGACTAGGCCATCGGTCTGCGGGTGATAAACGGACGTCCGCAACTGCTTAATCTGAAACAGTTTACACAAGTCCGCCATCACCTTTGACATAAAAGGGGTGCCCTGGTCCGTCAGCATCTCTTTGGGGAACCCCGTTCGTGAGAACATTTGAAACAACTCCCGGGCAATGGCCTTAGAGGAAGCTTTCCTCAAAGGGATTGCTTCTGGATACCTAGTTGCGTAATCTAGGATGACTAATATGTATTGGTGCCCCCTTGCCGACTTTACCAGGGGTCCCACCAGATCCATAGCGATCCGCTCGAATGGGACCTCAATAATTGGCAAGGGTACTAGAGGGTTTCTATAGTGGGGCACTGGGGCGGTTAACTGGCAAATGGGACAAGATGCACAATATCTTTTAACCTCGACCTTCACTCCTGGCCAGTAGAACCGGTCGGTTATCCTGGCCTCTGTTTTCTCTGCCCCCAGGTGTCCTCCCAGTGCGTCGTTGTGGGCTAGATCAAGGAGCATCCGCCTATATAGTTGGGGAACTAGCAACTGCTCTACAGTTTCCCCTCGGCTCTCAGCTACCCGATATACCAAGTCCCCCTTCAATGCAAAATGAGGAAACCTCTGATCTGCCCCTGGCACTTGTGAGACCCCATCAATGACAGAAACCTGCTCTCGAGCATTAATCAAGGTAGGATCCTGTAATTGGGTGGTGCCAAATGCACCCCTGGATACATCCAGGTCTGGATGCACTGGCCTCGAGGATGTTTCCCCCTCCTCCTCCTCAGCCGGAGAGAGCTCCTCATCTTCCTCCCCCAGCATGACTTGTAATGGGAAAACTTCCCCCCCCTCAGAGATCCACTCAGTTTTAAGACCTGGAACAGAAACATTATCATCCAAATTAGTATTTTCTGTAACTTCATTGTCAGTGACAGGTAGCTCCATATTTGTGGAGGTTTCCGGCCCGGATCCCTCAGACTCTGTCCCTTCCCGGCCCAGTGTCCCCAGTTCTCCTGGCAGCCCTATCTGAACCTGGTTCCATAGTTCAAGGAATAGTGGACAGTCCCGCCCCACTATGATGTCATGTATTAAACTCTTTACTACCCCAACCTCTTGTGTAACTGAAATATGGCCATAGGAAACCGTTACCGGGACCAGGGGGTACTCCCTGGTGTCCCCATGGATGCAAACTACCCGTAGAGTCTTATTCACTGGGCCGAGTCTCCCGAGCACCCTGGCATGTACCAGTGTTATCATGCTACCGGAGTCCAGTAGCGCTTTAGCAGGAAGGTGGTTCACCCACACTTCACACTCGAACCGTCCTTCAGCCAGATCAAGATGAGTGGCACACACTCTTTGAACATAGAAGGAGCTTCTCCGACCGGTCCCACAGTCCATAGGCTCCTCCTGCAATGGGCACTGTGCCCGGGTATGCCCCCAGGACTGACATCGCCAACACTGTAGGTCCCCCATCCGTGGGACGGGAACCAACCTTCGTGGTTCTGCGGAAGATGATGCAGGTTTGCGGGTTCCAATGTCAGGCAGGGCTTCTCTCCTTGGTGCTGTGGCTGGTCTGGTTGCCCTTGGTGTGGGTTCCCGACGCTTGGCAGGCCCAAGCAGGTCCTCTACCACTGTGTACCTTTCGACCAACTCAACCAGCTGGTCAGCAGTTGCAGGGTCTCCATGGCTTACCCAGCGCTGTAGGTCATCTGGGAGGGACCGCAGGTACCAATCCATCACCACCCGTTCTACCATTTGTGGGCCCGACAATTTTTCCGGCTGCAGCCATTTTTTCACCAGCTGCACTAGTTCGTGCATTTGGGACCTAGGTGGTCGGTTAGGTTTGTACCGCCAGCGATGCACCCTCTGAGCCCGGACGGCTGTGGTCACTCCCAGGCGGGCCAGGATCTCTGCTTTCAGCCGCTCATAGTCGCTGATGTGCTCAGATGGGAGGTCAAAATAAGCCTTTTGCGGGGAGATAATACCAGCCCATTGGTCACGGGGCCACCCCTCTCTCTCTGCTATCCTTTCAAAGGTAGTGAGAAAAGCTTCTACGTCATCACTGGGTGTTAGCTTTTGTAAAAAATGAGTGGCTCTCACGGACACTTGGTTGCCAGCGGCAATGACCACTTGCTCTCGTCCCTGAGCCAGCCGCTGTACTGCTTCCTGCAATGCGGCCACCTGTGCTTGAGTGGACCCCTGCTGGGCCGTAAACTGGACGGCTAGCAGCCGTGTACTTTCCTGCTGCTGAGCCATCGCTTCCTCATGGCGACGGTTTGCCTCTGCTAGAGCTTGTTGTTGGGCCGCTGTGGCTTGCTGTTGGGTCACAGTGGCTTGTGCCAAAGCCTTGATGACCTCCTCCATGCCTTTGTCTGCTGTCTGCAATGTCTGAGCTGACTTCACCCAAGACATGCCATAAGCACCCTGTCTCTTTAAATGTCAGTTTGTTTTAAACGTTTTTTGCAGCTGCAAATGCACTTTGCACGCATCCAAGGCACCAGTTGTAAACTTTGGGGGGTTATAGCTCCACGGGACTAAGTGCATAAACCGTTGTACTTTGAGCAGAAAGGCTTTTATTCATGAACAAACCAAAAGAAACAAGCTTGATTCAGCACACAGAAAAATATCAAAACAAAGTCCGGCTTGTCTTCAGCACAAGTATAAATCAAAGAAAAAGGCAAATACAGTTTGTAGGGGAACTTCCAGGGCTCTTGCTGAACTTTACCAGCTCCTAGCAGACACACAGCTCATCTCAGGTGAAATCCTCATACTCCTCTCTCACACCTCTAGCATCACTTCCTGTTATATGAGCTGTTTTCCTGGAAGCCCTTAACCCCCTGTGTGCTGACTCTCAGTGGTCAGGAGTGGAGGCTCTATCCCACCCGAATGTCACTTTAGAGCCTCCGAAATTCCGGGCCCCAAATACCTCTCTATTAATACAAAGAGGACTGCGAGCCAGTCCTCTCTGGGCTATTTATTTTGCCCGGAACTCCTCACCAATTCTGGGCGACCTCCTGAGCACCATTACTACTCATTAAAGGGACCATAACCCAAATATTGGTGCTATATAGCACCCGTCCAGGACCCAACCTTGGCGTCCTGTACAATATATACTCATTACATCCTCAACATATCCCTTTCCAAGTAATTGCCCTTTCTTTTAAATTTATTTAAATTTCTCAAAAATTCTTTAAAATTATTCTTATTCTTGTTCATACCACATAATTTATTGCATTCCCCTACTCATAGTACCCCTACTCATAGTGTTCTTTATTCCGTTCTAAAACCACTATTTATATACTCTATCTGGCTTTACCATCATGCCATGACTAATAGCTCTCTTTGCTGACACGTCTCCCACCTCCGGCCCCCAGCCCCGCCCCTCTGTCCTTTCTATGCTCCCTCCATGTCCATCAAATACCAGAGCTCTCTCTGCTGACACTCCTCTCGCCTCTGTGCCCTAGCCCCGCCCCTCTGTCCTTTCTCCGCCCCCTCCATGTCCATCAAATACCAGCTCCTCCAACCCACCCACCAGCTTGACAAAGGAGCGCGACTGCCACGTCACACGCAGCACGCCGGCTCAGGAAACGCGTCGCATGCCAGTGACGTCATCGGCCCTCGCCTGCCGGAAAAACCATCACCCAGGCCGTGCTCTGCAGTATCTCCACCGCCGCCGGCTATTCCATCCATCTAAAGCGGTGCAGATAGGAAGAACCAGCAACACAGCGCCCCAGCAGGAGAAGGAGGCTGATGACTGACCTGATGATACCCTCTTCTACATATGGAAATCGTACAATGCCTGTTTTTATCCAGTAAAATGTGAGTTGCTTGTACTGCAATCTCTTATTAAATTGTTTTAAACATCTGCACTCAGAGGCGCCTCTCCCCTTGCTTTTCTTTCCAGTGAGTGCAGCACTCATGCTTTCAATGGCAAGCTCATGGAGTTCTAATTGTTTTCTCATTGCTCTAGTCTCAATATTTAAACTAGTGATATCATCAGATTTTTTCTCTAATACTTCATCTATGATGCCCGTATAATTGTTAAGTCTTTTCATTAAATCTATCCCCCATCCTTTCCAGGAAGGGAACCAGGCCCAAGCCATGTCCTTTTTCGAGGAACAGTTCTCTCTTAATACGGTGTCTAAGGGGATATCTGGGTTGAGGACTAGCTTCTAGTAAGTGTCCTCCCTCCTTGTCTCCCAATACCCCCATCACAGGGACTAGGGCTGCTAGATAACACCATCCCTGGGATTCCAAAGGGATCCAAGGGTAACAACCCTACTTACAGCATACATATGTGTTGTTACCCAGAGCTAGGGGAAGTTTCTGTAAGATTTTCCTCATGCTGGAAAACTGTATAACTGATAGTAATTGACCTAGCTTAGAGGTGGAGTTGTCACGCATAAATGTTGTTAAGCTAAAATTGGCCTCAAAACTTGATGTATGATAAAAGGAGATGTTTGGATCCGTGAAATTGGGAGATGTGGCTGTAAAGTTAATTACAGTGGGGCTGATTTACTAATACTAATAATTTACTAATAACAGTGCGCTGCGCTGCTTCTAACCTTAATTGGTGCGCCGGATAACTCCTTCACTGGGCGCAGGAAGCAGCGGCGCACTGTTATAGTAAATAGAAATGTCAGCGGCGCTCTATTGAAAATGAATGGTTCCCTATGGGAGCCCATTGATTTGAATAGAGGTCGCCCGGGAAGTCGGATCCGACTCGTGTGCCGGCTGACACAGGGACAGCGCGACTTTGCGAGGCGACCTGGACACGACCTGAGCGTGAAGTAGCCGCTCAAGTCGTGTCCTAGAGGCGACTAGCTGGCCGAGAATGTGTCCAGCGCGATGTCATCGCGCTGGTCCTCGGCAGCCTCGCTGTCCCGTGTTTGGTATGAATCATGAAGGGGAACTCCAGGCCAAATTTTAATGAAAAAACCGGCATGGGTTCCCCTTCAGGAGCATACCAGGCCCTTAGGTCTGGTCTGGATTTTAAGGTGAACCCCCTTAAGCCGAAAAACGGCGTGGGGGTCCCCCCAAAATCCAAACCAGAACCTTATCCGAGCACGCAACCTGGCAGGCTGCAGGGGAAAAGGGGGGGACGAGAGAGCGGCCCCCCTCCCTCCTGAACCGTACCAGGCCGCATGCCCTCAACATGGGGGGTTTGGTGCTTCGGGGCAGGGGGGCGACCTGCGGCCCCCCCACCCCAAAGCACCCTGCCCCCATGTTGATGGGGACAAGGGCCTCTTCCCGACAACCCTGGCCATTGGTTGTCGGGGTATGCGGGCGGGGGGCTTTTTGAAATCCGGGCGCCCCCTTTAAAAAGGGGGCCCCCAGATGCCGGCCCCCCACCCTATGTGAATGAGTATGGGGTACATCGTACCCCTACCCATTCACCTGGTGGCAAAATAAGTCAATAAAAAAAGACAACACAGGTTTGAAAAGTAATTTATTGGGCAGCTCCGGGGGTCTTCTTCCGACTTTGGGGGTCTTTCTGCCGGGCCCCCCGCTATCTTCTGCTAGCTCTTTTGCTAGCGGGGATCCCGGGCTTCCTCGCCGTCTTCGGGGGTCTTTCTGCCGGGCCCCCCGCTATCTTCTGCTAGTGGGGTCCCGGGCTTCCTCACCGTCTTCGGGGGTCTTTCTGCCGGGCCCCCCGCTATCTTCTGCTAGCTCTTTTGCTAGCGGGGGTCCCGGACTTCCTCGCCGTCTTCTTCCGACTTCGGGGGTCTCTTGTTCTGTTCTCCGGTTCTTCTCCGGTGTCTTCTCCACGATCTCCGGTTCTTTCTGCCTTCTGCCGGGCGCCCCGCTATCTTCTCGCAGCTCTTTTGCTAGCGGGGGGCCGGACTTCTTCGTCGCCCTCTTCCCTCTTCTCTTCGCCCGATGTTGCCTCGTCGCTGTCCACCGCTGCAATGATCTGTCCGAGCAACGGTGCCACTTTTATTGGCATGGGGCGTGGCCACCGGGTGATGCCACCGCTGACCCCGCCCCCGTATGATGTCACAGTCCTGGGGAATGATGGGACTGTGACGTGAATCTCATGCTGACAGCCGAGATCACGGCTTGGTTAACATACGGGAACACGGCGTGATGTCATAACGCCGTGCCCGCACTTCCGACGGTCATAGAGATGACTGATGACCATCTGGTCACCAGTCATCTCCAAATCGTTCTCCGAGCCCCAGATGGCACGGGAGAGCCTGGAGAACCACCGGATGGTGGCAAGAGGGGGGGGACGTCCCCTCCCCCCGCCTATAAGAACAATCAAGCGGCGGAACTGCCACTATGATCGTTTTTATTGTGCACGGAATCGCCGGCTGAAAAGAATGATATCTGAATGATGCCTGCTACTGCAGGCATCATTCAGATGTCACCGCCCAAAGCCAAGGATGTCATTTGACGGTGGGCGGTAGGAAACTGGTTAATATTTTAAAAAAAGGTAATTTTTCTTCTTCATTGATGTACACTAATGAGACTGCACTGATGGGCACCAATAAGGTGGCAAGGGTGGGCACTGAGAGGTGGCATTGCTATTTGGCACTGGTGGGCAGTGAGAAGTGGCACTGCTAGGTGGCAATGATAGTTGGCAGTGATGGGCACTGATAGGCAGCACTGCTAGGTGCCACTGATTGGCACCAGTGGTGGGCATTGATAGGTGACACTGGCAGGGGCTACTAATTGTCACAGATGATGCAGAATTGCCTCTTCCTCTTCGGGCCCAATGTCCCTTGCACATAAGCCGGTGATTGCCTTTTTTTTATGCTCACGCTGTCAGCACAAGGAGAAAACAAAAACCATTACCCAGCTTTTGTTTACATCACGTGATCAGCTGTCATTTGCTGACAGCTGATCACATGGTAACGGGCAGGGATCGGGCCCCTTATTCGGATCTGTCATCACCCGAGTCTCAGTGACTCTGTGACCACAGCACGCGCAAAGGGGAGGACGTTTATTGACGGACTCCCGGCAATTGAGGACCATGCTGTGGCCGTCGATCAGTTATGCTGTGGCCGTCGATCAGCGCTGATCTCAAGTGATTAACCCCTTCCTTACTGGGCACATATACCCCCTTCCTGCCCAGGCGAAATTTCAGCTTTCAGCACTGTCACGCTTTGAATGACAATTGCGCGGTCGTGCGACGTGGCTCCCAAACAAAATTGACGTCCTTTTTTTCGCACAAATAGAGCTTTCTTTTGGTGGTATTTGATCACCTCGGCGGTTTTTATTTTTTGCGCTATAAACAAAAATAGAGCGACAATTTTGAAAAAAAAGCAATATTTTTTGATTTTTGCTATAATAAATATCCCAATTTTTTTTTTTTTTTAGATTTTTTTCCTCAGTTTAGGCCGATACGTATTCTTCTACATATTTTTGGTAAAAAAAAATCGCAATCAGCGTTTATTGATTGGTTTGCGCAAAAGTTATAGCGTTTACAAAATAGGGGGATAGTTTTATGGCATTTTTATATATTTTTTTTTTTATTAGTAATGGCGGCGATCAGTGATTTTTTTTGTGACTGCGACATTATGGCGGACACATAGGACACTTTTGACACTATTTTGGGACCATTCACATTTATACAGCGAACAGTGCTATAAATATGCACTGATTACTGTATAAATGTGACTGGCAGGGAAGGGGTTAACACTAGGGGGCAAGGAAGGGGTTAAATGTGTTCCCTGGGAGTGATTGTTACTGTGGGGGGAGGGGACTGACTGGGGGAGGTGACCGATCTGTGTCCCTATGTACAAGGGACACAGCATCGGTCTCCTCTCCCTGACAGGACATGGATCTCTGTGTTTACACACAGAGATCCATGTCCTTGTCTCTGTAACCGCCGATCGGGGGTGCCTGGCAGACATCGCGGCCGCCAGGCACGCGCATCGGCATTGCAGTGAAGCGCCGGGCACGTGCGCGCGCCGCCGGCGGCGCTCGCGCGCCCCCCAGTGGCCAAATAGCGGAGGCCGTATAATAACGGCCTCCCGGCATTTGACAACCACCTTGCGGCCGTATATTCTCGTACGGCGGGCGCGAGGTGGTTAAAGAGGGTCTAAATGGGCCATTGACATGCATCACAATTCATCTTAGGAATGAGTCTTTGAAAAGTTAAACTAAATAATTTGGCCACTTTATCCTTCCAAATAATTCACTTCCTGTCACATAGCCACACAGGAAGTGAGGGAAAATCCCTAACAATGTCTTTCCTTGGGGACACACAGGTCAGTCTAAATACTTTCCCCATTATGCACATTGCACTCCAGCATATTGCGGGGTACACCCCAAATTATTAGGTATTTTGGACTTTGGGGTTTATTTACTAAAGGCAAATCTACTTTGCACTACAAGTGCACTTGCTGTATATCTGAGGGGGACATGCAAGCCAAAAAAATACACCATCTTTGCTTTTACATGATTGGAACAGCCAATCACCAGTACTTTCCCTCAGATTTTCAGCAGCTACACTTTTACTGCAGAGTGGATTTGTCTTTACTAAACCCCAAACTATACATTGATTTGGGGTGTACACAACAAAGTGCTAGAGTGCAATTTGCTCAATGGGGACACTAGTTAGATTGATCTGTGTGTCCCCAAGAAAAGACATTGGTAGGGTTTTACCTTCACTTCCTGTTTAGCTGTGTGACAGGAGTGAAGCCAATTTTAAGAAAAGGAGACACAAAGGCCAAACTACAAAAAAAAAAAAAAAACACACACGCAGGGGTTCTAACACTTACTTTGTTTCCCTCAAAATGCCCACAATTAGAATTGTATGTCCTTGAGCTATTTTTAAGTGCAGTGCTCTATATCAGTGCTTCTCAAGTACCCCCAACAGGCCATGTTTGCAGGTTTTCCTTCATCTTGCACATGTGCTTTAAATCACAGTCAATGGTTTTGATTTTTGGACAGCAATTCTCGATAAGATAAATTCACAAAACATGTCCTGTTGGGGGGTACTGAGGACTGAGGCTGAGAACCACTGCAGTAAAAAAGGAAAATTGAATACTTACCGCTCTGTATTTTTCATTTCCTGGTGACTTTCCATGGCAGCACACAATACAATCCATGCATATGCTAGCATGAAGGCACCAGATTAGACAAATCACACCAGTTTTGTTTTGACATGCCAATCAGCTGTCACATTTGTTGCAAAGTAAACACAAAACAAACATCAAAACTTTGCATCAAATTTTATTGGTCAACAAAATAAAAGGGAAGGCAAAATAAAAAACATGAAGGTCAATTTGAAACAGTTACAGACTCAACATCTTGAGAAATTTTTGGCCAAAAAAAAAAAAAGGGCAGCAGACAATTAAATCAAAGTGAACAAACGACACACATTAACAACATCAGAATTATTTCAGGGGAACATTTCCCGAACACAAAAAATATACAATCCACAAAATAAACCAAACACCTGTTTTGCAAAGACATAACAAATAAAATACATGTGTTACAAACTCGATAAGGACACCAACATGTACATTTTGCCCCCACGCACACACACTTGCCTCTTCTCAGGGCAAGCGACCGAATGCTCTGTGAGCTTTATATAACATAGGTTTGTGAGCTAATGAGGCAATTGAAAACACATGCACAGTCCATGAAACACCCAAAATGCAAGTTCACTCAATGTAGAGACTGAAATTCAAAGTGGGTACACCTGTTAAGGATGTCCTTCAATTACTAACCCATAAAAACACTCTCTGAGCATGCCCAGAAATACCCAGGTGCTGTTCACACACAAAAAGCACCCAAAAAAAAACTAACTGGCTGGGCATGTGCAGAACAACACCAATGCAGCTAGCAAAAAATAACCCCCCCTCCCCCCGTCCAAAATTAAGCACATCATCCAGCATGCTACAAAATTAGAGATGGGACAATCACCCCCCCCCCCCCACCAACAAATGCCATTGCAGTCTATGGGAACTGACTTGTTAATTTTGCTAGACCCCACTTGGCTGGCTTATCTTCTAGTTATTGGCCTTAAAATGGGGGCCCAGGTCCCACCCTAAGGGACATATATCAATGTCACCAATTTGGAAAACACCAAAAACAAAACAAGGAGAAGTGCCTTTAAATATGCCAAATTGCTTAAGGGCCATTTCACACCACATGCAGTGCATTGCGTTTTTTATGCATCCAAAATGCATGGAAAGTTGGTTATATGGTTCTAAATGGCAGTGTTTGTTCCAGTTCCACCAAAAAAGTAGAACACGCTGCATTTTACCTGCACTGGACTGTACTGGAATGCATCAAAACGCATCATAAACGCACTGGAACGCACAGGAACACACCTAAATGCACCAAAAATGCAGTGAAACACACTTGTCCTTATCTATGGTTAATAAAAAAGAGGGGTGAAAAAAAAGCACTGGACTGCATCAAAAACGTACCAAAAATGCACTGGAACGCATGAAAAACGTGCATGCAGAAAAGCACCTGGAACGCATCCGGATTGTGTTTCTATGGTGTGAACTGGCCCTAGTTCACACCATAGAAACGCAGTCTGGGTGCGTTCCAGGTGCTTTTCTGCATGCGTGTTTTTGACACATTCCGGTGCATTTTTGATGCGTTTTTGATGCAGTCCAGTGTTTTTTTCCCCCTCTTTTCACTTAGGACAAGTGTGTTGCAGTGCATCTTGGGTGCATTTAGGTGCGTTCTGGTGCATTCCAGTGCATTTTTAGTACGTTCCGTTGCGTTTTTGATGTGTTTTACTGCGGTCCAGTACAGTTCTGTACCTAAAAAATGCAGCATGACCAATTTTTTTTTTGCTTTCTGAAACGCACTGGAACGGACTGCAGTGGTGTGAACTATGCCATTGGCATTAATGTGATCAACTTTCTTTGCATTTTTCAGGCATCAAAAAAACGCACTGCACTGCATCCGGTGTGAACTGGCCCTAAATATCATACCGGGGGGTGTCTATAGTATGCCTGTAAAGTAGCGCATGTTTTCCATGTTTATAACAGTTGGAGAGCAAAATAATAGTAATTTAAAAGTCCTTGCGGCTGTAATGAATTGCTGGTTCCCGTCAATACAGATAAAAGTAATTGAAAGTCTTTGATTACACAAAAAAAAAGCGTGGGGGTTCCCCCAAATTCCATAACCAGGCCCTTGAGGTCTGGAATGGATATTAAGGGGAACCCCGCTGCAAATTTAAAAAAAAAAATGACGTGGGGTTCCCCCCAAATATCCATACCAGGCCCTTCAGATCTGGCATGGATTTTAAGGGGAACTCCACCCCAAATTTAAAAAAAAATGGCGTGGAGTCCCCCCAAAAATACACACCAGACCCTTATCCGAGCACGTAACCTGGCCGACCGCAGGGGAAAAGGGGGGGACGAGAGCGCCCCCCCCTCCCTCCTGAACCGTACCAGGCCACATGCCCTCAACATGGGGAGGATGTCCCCATGTTGATGGGGACAAGGGCCTCATCCCCACAACCCTTGCCCGGTGGTTGTGGGGGTCTGCGGGCGGGGGGCTTATCGGAATCTGGAAGACCCCTTTAACAAAGGGGACCCCCAGATCCCGCCCCCCCCTGTGTGAAATGGTAATGGGGTACAAATGTACCCCTACCATTTCACAAGGAAAGTGTTAAAAATGTAAAAAATTACAAGAGCCGGTTTTTGACAATTCCTTTATTAATGTCTTCTCCTTTCTTCCATCTTCTTCTTCCATCTTCTTCTTCCTTCTTCCATCTTCTTCCATCTTCTTCTTCTTCCATCTTCTTCCATCTTCTTCTTTTCTCCATTCGGGTTTCTTCCTCCATCTTCATCTTCCTCTTCATCTTTATCTTCATCCTCATCTTCATCTTCATCTTCATCTTCCTTCTTCCTTCGGTCTTCTCGTCTGCATCTTGCTCCAGCGTCTTCCCTTCTTCTTTCTTCTCCGGCCGCTCCGTTTGAATTGGAGGTTCCCGCTGTGCGAAGCTTCAGTTCTTCAGTTCCCCATCGGGTCCACTTACACCCGGTGACCACGCCCCCCTCTGACGCACATGGATTTCCCGGGGACTTTCCCCGTGGTTTCAGAGGGGGCGGAGCCACCGGGGGGCAGCGGACCAAGTGGGGAACTGAGGCGTCGCACAGCGGGAACCTCCAATTCAAACGGAGCGGCCGAAGAAGAAAGAAGGGAAGACGCCGGAGCAAGATGCGGATGAGAAGACTGAAAGAAGAAGGAAGATGAAGATGAAGAGGAAGAAACCCAAATGGAGAAAAGAAGAAGATGGAAGAAGGAAGAAGAAGGAAGAAGAAGGAAGAAAAGAGAAGACATTAATAAAGGAATTGTCTAAAACCGACTCTTGTCATTTTTTACATTTTGACACTTTCTTCGTGAAATGGTAGGGGTACAATGTACCCCTTACCAATTCACATAGGGGGGGGGCCGGGATCTGGGGGTCCCCTTTGTTAAAGGGGTCTTCCAGATTCCGATAAGCCCCCGCCCGCAGACCCCCACAACCACCGGGCAAGGGTTGTGGGGATGAGGCCCTTGTCCCCATCAACATGGGGACATCCTCCCCATGTTGAGGGCATGTGGCCTGGTATGGTTCAGGAGGGAGGGGGGGCCGCTCTCGTCCCCCCCTTTTCCCCTGCGGCTGGCCAGGTTGCTTGCTCGGATAAGGGTCTTACTTTTCTCTATATTGCCGGGAGCCGACAATTCATTACAGCCGCGGCTGCTTTTAAATGCCTTTTATTTCCTTTAGAAATTTCATTTTGCTGGCGCACTGGCAAGTTCAGAGCTGCGCCTGTTCAACTTATGCAAATTGATTTACGTGACTTGACATTTACTAAGATTTTGCTGGCGCAGTGTCCCGGCGCATTTGAACCATTGAAATTCCCGCGCTGAGCTCAAAAAAAACTCCCGCAGCTCGAATTGGAATTGCCGGCGCAGCGGGCTGGTTTTGAAAAAGTTACTTTATCACTCAATTTTGGCCATGTTTGTTATTTGGGCAGGTGTCACTACACTTCCTCACATCACCCCATGTCACCCCCATTATATTCTCACTTCCAGCTTCTTTATATTTAGTGTTTAACATGCTGTGCGCCAGGTACCTAGTGGCGCACTGAGCGCCTCCTCCCGTCCGCCGACAACACTATAGTAAATGGGAAATAGGGCTGCGCTACAGGCGCTAATGTTTTGTAAATACCAAAACAGCCATTGCGCACGCAGATACACCAATACTCATGGCGCAAACGTTTTGTAAATCAGCCCCAGTGTGTTGACAGGCTCGGGCCCCCACCGTGGAATTTCCTAACTTGAAACACCAATCCGGGGCATAACTCCTACCCATGATTTGTAAAGCGAGGGTAGTGTTTGGGAATTTTCTAGTGACATTTGTGAGGTGCATAGGTGGCGTCCCATTTAGGAGAGGGGTGAAATTCAGGGGTACTGCCATTAGGGGAATCCTAGCAGTACTAGGATGGAGTTTACTACATATCCAACATTTATCATATCCTGACTTCTGAGCATAGGCATATTTAAATTTTAACAGTAGCATTTTATCTGTGAAACCTCCCTCCATACTTCTTTTCGTTCTTTGTTGTTGTGCAGTATAATTCTGCTCTGTATTTTTACCACATATACCCTTCATTTCACCCAGATCCTCCGGGTGATATATACAGTTAGTTATGATCCAAGTGGGGATAAAGACCAATATCACGAGTCCTGCCAACAGAGCCCATAGCTTCCCTGAATCATTTGCTATGAACAGAGTCATTTTTAGGGTACAGTCTTCCTTTTAGTCTCTATTTTCGAGGACTGGTGTGCCTGGAAATGTCTTTAGTCTTGATGCATGGATCCACTGTGGGCCTTGATCTGTGAGAACGGCTGTTCTGGCAACCTTCAGGACTTCAAATGGTCCCTGGAAAATCGGACCTGGTTGTCTCCGGACAGCTAGTTGTTTTATCAGCACTTTGTCTCCTGGGATATACGGATGTGTAGTTTCTGTGGAGAGAGGAGGGAAAGTGACAGCAACTTTGTCCTCTGTTTCACTAAGGCTACTTACCAAATGTTTCACGTACTCTTCCTGTAAAGAATAAAGATTAACCTCCTCTCCCTCATCAGGCTTTCTCTGTGCTGGCCTACCCATAAGTATTTCAAATGGTGACAACCCTGTTCTGGAATGTGGGGCTGTTCTTATTTGGAATAGGACTGCAGGGAGATAATCAATCCACCCCTTCATAGTTCCTCCTGTGGCCTTTTTGAGTTTATCCTTTATATTTCTGTTCATTCTTTCTACTATTCCTGCACTTTGTGGGTGATATGGAATATGTAGTTTCCATTGAATGCCCAGGAGTTTTGCTAGGTCCTGGGTGAGGGCAGCTGTAAAAGCTGGACCCTGGTCTGACCAGATCTTGGATGGTAAACCATACCTCGAAATCCAGTGATTTATTAGTGCCCTTGATGCTATCTTGGCCGTTTCTCCTGTGGTTGGAATAGCCTCGACCCATGAGCTAAACTTGTCCACTATGACCAAAAGGTATTTTAAATTCCCTTTCTGTTTTGGCATGTGTGTAAAGTCTATTTGTAGATTTTGGAGGGGGCCTATTGGGGGGGGGCAAATTTCCATGTATACCCTGTTTTTTACATTGCACATTGTTTTGTGCGCAAGTGAGACATGAATCTGTCAACTGGGCAATGAGGTGTGTATCATTGATCGTGCTGAAGGACTGTCTGTACATTGTCAAAACTGTTTTCCTTCCTGTTTTCCTTCCCAAATGACCTGGACCATGTAGATAGGAAATAAGTAAAGGGGCTGCTGCTTCAGGTATACCTATTATTCCCTCCTTACTTGTCCAAAGGCCTGAATTGGTCTTTGACAAGTTATGCTCTGTCCAGTGTTTAATGTCCTGGGCGGTTGCCTTGGACTGCAGGAGGGAAGCTAGTGACGGAAAATCTGGGGAAGAGAAGTCAGTAGCAAAAAGCAATGTGATGGGATGAGAGGTGGGAATGGAGTCCGCTGCTTTTTTTGCTTCTCTATCTGCCAATGCATTGCCCTGTGCCTCTTTACTTTTGTCATACGAGTGTCCTTTCACTTTAATAACTCTGAGACTTTGTGGGAGTTGCAGTGCAGCCAGCAGAGAGAGAACAAAAGCCTTATTTGCTATCTCTTCCTGGGGCTGAAGGGAGGGGCTGCTGGAGCTGACTGGGATCTCTGTTGTAGCTGCACTTTGTCTCCCTGTTGAGGTCTGTGTTGAGATATCAAGCTATATCCTCCTCTGCCTCTCCTAGCAAAGCTATCTCTAGCTCCTCTCCTCTGTGGACATTCTGACTTCCAATGATTTAAGTCCCCACAATTAAAACAACCCTGTTCCTGACTTCGGGGAGGATAATTCCCTCTAGGTATTGCCCCTGAGCTTGGTCTACTGACCATAGCCACATTTGGATTATCTTCTATGATGGAGGTAAATAATCCTCCTTTTGTGCTAAATATTCCTGAGGATGCTCTGTCTTTTATGTCTGCTATAAATAGATCTGCAGTAGACACTGCCCACTTTGGATTTATTATTTGAGTAGCCTTGGGGTCTCCATTATTTATGGCTGTACTCACAAATAATTGATCATTGTCTATTCCGCAATTTTTATACAACTTGTGTTGTCTGTTGACAAAAGTGTGAAAATCTTCTCCTGTCTGCTGTTTGCAAGAGATCAAATCATGCAACATAGATGTATTTTTACAAGCTTTAAGCCAAGCCTGCAACAATTTGTTCCAGAAAACATTCCAATCTTCTGCCTCCGTATATAAATTTGCATCTTTAGCCCAATCATTTATTTTTATGTCAGCAGCGGACTCAGGGTCTATATTTTGAATTATAGTGTTGAGATCTTCAGGAGACATTCTTGTTCCTGAACAGTATCTCTGTAAAAAAGTGACCACTTGTCTGGGATCCTTTTTTGGTTTTGGGCATGTATCTCTAATTTCCTTGACTGTTCCTAAGGGCAATGGTATTTGTATCTGTGTATCTCCCATTGTAATGAAGGGGAAAGACCCCTTTGGCTTTTCTGTGTCTAGAGGTGTTCTTTCTGTGTATGCTACGAATGAATCATCGGATTCTGCGGTACCAATTTTGTTTGTGGCATGTGTGGGGGTTTGTCCAGGGGATGACTGCCTGGACAGATCAGGCGCTACAAGATTACGATCGGCTTCAATAAGCTGTTCTGCTTTGTGTATCATAGTAGTTTCTGTTGGGTTAATCTGTTTCATGTAGTTTAATAACTTGCTTAATTCCCTTATTCTTTCATCTTTTTCTGTCATTTGCTGTTTAACTTCCTCCCACATTTGTCTTCTTTCCTCTTTTTCTTTTCTATCTTGCTCATCATACTTTTCCTGTGCCCGTACCAATACACTAAACTTTTCCTTTGTCCGCCTTTTTTCCTCTGCTTCCTTCATCCAGCCTTCCCCTTTTTCATTGTCTATAGTTAAGACTCCTGCTATGATATTTGGATCCAACGAGGGATATATCTGCTTTGGGACAGGAGACTCATCCTTCACCATAGCATATGGGGGTGGTTTTTCTTGATATAAATTAGGGGGGGCTGATGGGCTACCCATTATAACTTCTGCCTTATTTTTCTTTCCCCCTTTCATATATTGGGTGCTTCTTTCTATATTCCTTCATACCTTTTGCCCAAATTTTACAACATTGAGTCATGTAATCCTTATCAAGGTCTGCTATGGGATAATTGTACTGTTTGTGCTGGCCACATATTCTGGTCACTTTTTCCCATTCTCCTTCGGAACATGGTCCGTACTCCCCCAAACATGGCACCTCTAACTGATGTGCTCTTTTTAAGACCAGAGACCAGAACAGATCAGTACAATGATTTCCATAATTGCCTTTCATGTAATCTATCGGGGAGGGTTGATGCTTACCTTCATCATTACTTTTTCCCGACTGATTACCCATTTTAACAAACAATAATATTTTATTCTTATACTTTAAAATTAAAACATTTCTGTCTTGCTTTCTCTATTTCGTTCCAGGGGCGGAAAATGTCCTCAACCTTATGACAATTTATAGATTTATGACAAGGAACCCAGTGTTCTCCTTTTTTAAATACAACCAGACACTGTATTTCTGCTACACTTAGTCCCTCGAACACCGGACTGGGGGGTAGTATGTTGTGTATATTAAACCTTAACATATGTTGTTTTGATCCCTGGAACATAGGACCCTTGCCAATTTTGACCAGATACCCCCCTGGAACAATTGCCACTAATGACGTGGTCTTCCCTTTGTAAGCAAACAGTAAACCAGTTTTACATTCACCACAACAAGAAATAATAGACATTTGCAAGATGATATTATTAAATCAACCTGGTGTGTACACAGTAAATAGAGTTGCCACAGATCCGCCCTGTAGAAATTAGGGAATTTATGATTCCCTCATCGACTATGACTTGGCCAACCTAGCGAAGTCCCTATATACCTCCTCTCATGACTTGGTCAACCTAGCGAAGTCCCTATATACCTCCTCTCATTATTTCAGAGAGTCCCAGGGATACAGTGTTCCCTCGAGAGTCTAGTCCGGATGAATCAATGAACAGAGTAAGACAATAACATCCCAATAAAAATAAAGGGGTCTCACCTGTTCAGTTGAATCACCCCACTTCTGGTACTATTTGAGAGGTTCCGGTTCTGGTTCTGCTCGAGCTGAATCGGACCTGTGGAAGTAACTCTAGCCGGCTGTATATTCAATGACACCAACACAAAGTATGGTTATGCCTGAATATCATTGTTTATTATTTGTCTTGGGGTTTTATCACTGTGATTCGGGCATCTTGCCAAAGGCAGGAAGCAGCCCACTGCAACCAAATCAGCACACTGCAGGTGCAATCGCAAGGTCATATTCCGTGCTTGCAAAATACACTTAATCATCATAATAATATCAGTAGAAAAGCAAGCAGAAAAAACACCACACGAAACATACAATTTAAACTTATTATAACAAAATAAAGTGGAACTCTTCATCAATGGTTTATTTGGTTATACATTAATCAATATATTGATCCATTCCTTACAATGGGTATATACAGGTGTATACTGTGCCACTGACTCCTGCAGATGCCTGTAATAGAGAACAGCAATGACGGGTATATACAGGTGTATACTGTGCCACTAACTCCTGCAGATGCCTGTATTAGAGAACAGCAATGACGGGTATATACAGGTGTACACTGTGCCACTAACTCCTGCAGATGCCTGTATTAGAGAACATCAGTGACGGGTATATACAGGTGTATACTGTGCCACTAACTCCTGCAGATGCCTGTATTAGAGAACAGCAATGACGGGTATATACAGGTGTATACTGTGCCACTAACTCCTGCAGATGCCTGTATTAGAGAACAGCAATGACGGGTATATACAGGTGTATACTGTGCCACTAACTCCTGCAGATGCCTGTATTAGAGAACAGCAATGACGGGTATATACAGGTGTACACTGTGCCACTAACTCCTGCAGATGCCTGTATTATAGAACAGCAATGACGGGTATATACAGGTGTACACTGTGCCACTAACTCCTGCAGATGCCTGTATTATAGAACAGCAATGACGGGTATATACAGGTGTACACTGTGCCACTAACTCCTGCAGATGCCTGTATTAGAGAACAGCAATGACGGGTATATACAGGTGTATACTGTGCCACTAACTCCTGCAGATGCCTGTATTAGAGAACAGCAATGACGGATATATACAGGAGAACAGCAATAAAGTGTAGATCAAGGTGTATACTGTGCTAGAGGCACACAACACCCACTAACTCCTGCAGATGCCTGAGAAAAGAATAGAACATAGAACACACTGTCCCTGCCTATGTTTCTCTTTCCCTACACACCGGAACACACTGCATGAGGCCGCCGTGCTGGCGGCCTTTTATAGTGTGGGGCATGTACTAAACCCCCCTGAGCTATGATTGGCCACAGGCATCCTGCCTGTGGCCAATTATGGATCTCCTCGCTGTGATTGGCCAAGCATGCGGGGTCACATTGCATGCTTGGCCAATCACAGCGCCGGAAATGCAGTGCGATGGTGCAGTGCATTGTGGGCCGTTCGCGTCACACGAATTTGGCGCGAACGGCCCATAATGTTCGCAATTCGGCGAACAGATGAACAGGCGATGTTCGAGTCGAACATGCATTCGACTCGAACACCGAGCTCATCCCTAGTGCTGAGTCTCTGAAACGCATTGGCTGTTACAAACTAAAAATCTTTTAAAAAGTCTGTACAAGCTGGTGTGGCGCTCCCATCCTTTCAAGACGTCATTATATATCAAACAAGAAGCCACATGTAACCATAAAAATAGTGATCAATCAACTCTCAATAAATCCTATACAAAACACTTTGTGATTAATATTAATATAAATGAAAAAGTCCACCATTCTGTGTTTATCAAGGAAATATACAGTATCTCACAAAAGTGAGTACACCCCTCACATTTTTGTAAATATTTTATTATATCTTTTCATGTCCAAATACCAACAGTGATAAATCATATAAGTACTCAATGAAGAACCATGAAAAATCTGTAAATTATAAATAATAATAAGGTGAGTGAACCATGATTAAACAGTTAATAAGATGATAGTCCACAACTGCTATATGAAACTCTCAAGGTTCACGTCTAAAAGTCCATAATAAACAAAACACCCGTGAGTAAGTGTCCAAAAAAGCCAACGACAGAAATCTTCTTATAATCCGTGACTTTCACCACCACCAGTAAGAATTCCTGCTTACCAAAAAGGGATGGTCCCCTATGACAGAGGACCTAAAACAGCCTCAAATGATACTCAGTGGAACCTCCGGATTTCAGCAGATGATAAACTTCAATGGTTTAGTAGCCCGACAGCTCATACAGCCTCATGCGAATGTTCAACATAAAAGCAGTTAAAAAGACAGCCTTAAAGTGCGTCAGCGCCGACCGGTCAGAGGCGCTGGCACACAAATACGTCCGTGGAAGCCGAGCAGTGGAGGGTGACGTCAGCACAAAGCTCGTATCCTGCCCTACGCGTTTCGTGAAAATTCACGTCGTCTCGGGGCACGGGCGATGAGCTGCGTCACCCCCTCTTTATAGGGAACACACCAGAGGAAGGTCCAACCCGAAGAAGAGCGCGCGCACGCGCGTGCGTCACGCCGCGAGGCAACCCGTCTGGTACGCTATTTATTGCAATTGACAAATACAGACCTCACTGGAGAGGCAGTTCGCTTGTTAGAGAAATCTCTAAGCAGGAAATGGCATGGGTGTACAGGTTGAGAACTTATGTTCCATTTGGTCTCAACGTTGACACCGATGTCAATGCCTTTATCAATAATTCCTAGGTTTTTTCTTATCCATTGATAATCATGTTTTTATAACAGATTTCCGGGATTAATAATATTGACTGTATGATATAATGTGTTGATTGATATTGCGCTGCATTTGATTCTTTCCTCCCCCCTCCCTTCTCCCCCTTTTTTTTTTTTTCCTAAGGACATTCAGTTACTGATTTTGTCTTTTGGTTACATTGAATGGGGTGTAGGGAGGGGTGTGACTAAATGATGACAGCTTTTAATCTATGTGGTTTTAGTGTCATTTATTATTAATAACTTTTTAAATACTATTTAGGCAAACTTATTTTATTATTTTTTGTCTATTGTAAATTATGTATGTTTTTTTGATATCGGTATGAACTAGTATGCTCCTTAGTTCCAGTATCAATGTATATATTTTTTCTGTTGTTAGGATTTAACATCCGGAGCAGTTTATTGTCCCATTGCGCCCGCTGCACCCATTGTTTGTGGGTTGCGGCGGAGGTTGTGGGCTTTACTGCTTCCTGTGACACACCTGGGGGGTTCCCTCCCCCTTGGAGAGTGTGCGTATCGTTGCTATGATCCCTGTTGCCATGGTCACGCGGATGTGCGGCACACTCTCTCCCCTTGTGCTTTCGTCATTCCGGTTTAGCGTGATGACGTGCACATAACGTTTTTTTCAAACGAGGCTTGGTTTCCTCGTGGGGAGAGATGCGTGCGCACCCGGCGTTGGACTGGCCTAGCTGCACGTTAGCGAGACGTGGTTGCCTCGTGGCATGACGCACGCGCGTGCGCGCGCTCTTCTTCGGGTTGGACCTTCCTCTGGTGTGTTCCCTATAAAGAGGGGGTGACGCAGCCCATTGCCCGTGCCCCGAGACGACGTGCATTTTCACGAAACGCGTAGGGCAGGATACGAGCTTTGTGCTGACGTCACCCTCCACTGCTCGGCTTCCACGGACGTATTTGTGTGCCAGCGCCTCTGACCGGTCGGCGCTGACGCACTTTAAGGCTGTCTTTTTAACTGCTTTTATGTTGAACATTCGCATGAGGCTGTATGAGCTGTCGGGCTACTAAACCATTGAAGTTCATCATCTGCTGAAATCCGGAGGTTCCACTGAGTATCATTTGAGGCTGTTTTAGGTCCTCTGTCATAGGGGACCATCCCTTTTTGGTAAGCAGGAATTCTTACTGGTGGTGGTGAAAGTCACGGATTATAAGAAGATTTCTGTCATTGGCTTTTTTGGACACTTACTCACGGGTGTTTTGTTTATTATGGACTTTTAGACGTGAACCTTGAGAGTTTCATATAGCAGTTGTGGACTATCATCTTATTAACTGTTTAATCATGGTTCACTCACCTTATTATTATTTATAATTTACAGATTTTTCATGGTTCTTCATTGAGTATTTATATGATTTATCACTGTTGGTATTTGGATTTTTTTCAATTATTCAGTGGTGGGCTTATGTTCAGTCATAAGTTAGCGCGACTATATATATATTTTTTCTTATTTACATGCACTGATGATTGTTTTCAGAATAGTTGCTGCTTTCCTTTATTTCCCTTTTTTCTAGTTAAATTTAATTATTTACCAGGTTTTACACTATAGCGCAGTTTCTTTATATTTTTTTCCATATCTTTTCATGTGACAACACTGAAGAAATGACACTTTGCTACAATGTAAAGTAGTGAGTGTACAGCTTGTATAACAGTGTAAATTTGCTGTCCCCTCAAAATAACTCAACACACAGCCATAAATGTCTAAACCGCTGGCAACAAAAGTGAGTACACCCCTAAGTGAAAATGTCCAAATTGGGCCCAATTAGCCATTTTCCATCCCCGGTGTCATGTGACTCGTTAGTGTTACAAGGTCTCAGGTGTGAATGGGGAGCAGGTGTGTTAAATTTGGTGTTATTGCTCTCACTCTCTCATACTGGTCACTGGAAGTTCAACATGGCACCTCATGGCAAAGAACTCTGAAGAACTGAAAAAAACAATTGTTGCTCTACATAAAGATGGCCTAAGCTATAAGAAGATCGCCAAGACCCTGAAAATGAGCTGCAGCACTGTAACAAAGAAGGACAGGTTACACTCAGAACAGGCCTCGCCATGGTCGACCAAAGGAGTTGAGTGCATGTGCTCAGCGTCATATGCAGAGGTTGTATAAGTGCTGCCAGCATTGCTGCAGAGGTTGAAGGGGTGGGGGTCAGCCTGTCGTTGCTCAGACCATACGCCGCACACTGCATCAAATTGGTCTGCATGGCTGTCGTCCCAGAAGGAAGCCTCTTCTAAAGATGCTGCACAAGAAAACCAGCAAACCAATTGCTGAAGAAAAGCAGACTAAGGACATGGATTACTGGAACCATGTCCTGTCCAAGATAAATGTATTTGGTTCACATGGTGTTAAGCATGTGTGGTGGCAACCAGGTGAGGAGTACAAAGACAAGTGTGTCTTGCCTACAGTCAAGCATAGTGGTGGGAGTGTCATGGTCTGGGGCTGCATGAGTGCTGCCGGCACTGGGGAGCTACAGTTCATTGAGGGAACCATGAATGCCAACATGTCCTGTGACATACTGAAGCAGAGCATGATCCCCTCCCTTCAGAGACTGGGCTGCACGGTAGTATTCCAACATGATAACGACCCCAAACACACCTCCAAGACGACCACTGTCTTGCTAAAGAAGCTGAGGGTAAAGGTGATGGACTGGCCAAGCATGTCTCCAGCCCTAAACCCTATTGAGCATCTGTGGGGCATCTTCAAATGGAAGGTGGAGGAGCGCAAGGTCTCTAACATCCACCAGCTTCGTGATGTTGTCATGGAGGAGTGGAAGAGGACTCCAGCGGCAACCTGTCCAGCGGCAACCTGCCTTAACCCTCTTATGCCCAAGAGGGTTAAAGCAATGGTGGGAAATAATGGTGGCCACATAAAATATTGACACTTTGGGCCCAATTTGGACATTTTCACTTAGTGGTGTACTCACTTTTGTTACCAGCGGTTTAGACATTAATGGCTGTGTGTTGAGTTATTTTGAGGGGACAGAAAATGTACACTGTTATACAAACTGTACACTCACTACTTTACATGGTAGCAAAGTGTAATTTTTTCAGCGTTGTCACATGAAAATATATAATAAAATATCTGTGAGGGGTGTACTCACTTTTGTGAGATACTGTATATATTCTTGTGCAGTGCAGAGATCCACTCCCAGGGTTTATTGAAGAGTCCTGTGGAGATAGAGAATACACCCTCCTTACCATAGATCTATAGCCCTCTGATTACTTAGTAGCCATATGCGCTGCCTGTATAGCCAATAGCAGGAACAGCTTCAGGCCGGGTTCACACGTTACGAATTGGATGTGGGATCCCTGCATCCAATTTGCAATAGCAGGAGAATGTGAATGGCTCTCTATGGAGCCAGTTCACATATCTCCGATGTGGCTGCGGTGCAAATTTGTACAGGAGCCCTGTGCGTCTTTTGATCCATTTCAGGTCCGAAATCAGCCCAAAATTCGGGCTGAAATCGGACCTGAAACGGTGAACCAGGACGCACAGGACCCCTGCTGGGATCCGCATCGGCATCCAGTGTGAACCAGGCCTCATACTCCATTCAATATCCGCTCAGACCATAGAAAATATAAAATGAGGACCAAACCTCATAGAGTAGTAAAGTAATAATAGTAAAAAAGCTTCTTATATTTAAAATAAAGTATCACACTTAACCACTTAACGACCACTGTATATATACGTTGGCAAAATGGCACGTACAGGCACAATCACGTACCTGTACGTGACTGCCTTCGTATGGGTGGGGGGTCCGATCGGACCCCCCTCCGGTACAGTGAGCGGTCGGTATCGCTCCGGGAGCGATCAGTGATGAAGGGGCGGCCATTGGTTTCTGGCCACCCCCTTGCGATAGCTCCCGGCGAATGGGATGCTTCCTCTGCCTGTGTAATGTAAACACAGGCAGAGGAAGTGATGTCATCTCTCCCTGCAGCGCTCACACATACCGGAGCGCCGTGGAGAGAACATGTCAGGTTAGTGCACAAACACTACACTGACACCAGCACACATAGGAACACGATCGCCCCCCCCAGTCACCCCCAGATCACCCCCCAGCCCCCAGTCACAGTGTCATTTATTTACTGATCACTGCAAACAGTGACATTTGTAACTGTAAAAGTGTCAGGTCAGTTAGTGTAGGTCCCTTTAGGTCCAGGGTAGCCCCCTAACCCCCCCCTAATAAAGGTTTAACCCCTTGATCGCCCCCAAGGTAACCCTTTCACCCCTAGCACCACTGTCACTAAGCAATCGTTTTTCTGATCGCTGTATTAGTGTCGGTGATACCGCTAGGTAGTCAGTTATTTTTTAGGTTCGCCACCAGGTTTTTATAGCGTCAGGTACCCGCCGTATATAACCCAATAAAGGTTTAACCCCCTGATCGCCCGGCGGGTGATATCAATTAGGTTTTAGCGTCAGAGAGGGTCTGCGTCACACCCCAGGCAGCGTCAGGTTAGTGCCAGTAGCGCTAACACCCACGCGTGAAGCATACACCTCCCTTAGTGGTATAGTATCTGAACAGATCAATATCTGATCTGATCAGATCTTTACTAGCGTCCCCAGCAGTTTAGGGTTCCCAAAAACGCAGTGTTAGCGGGATCAGCCCAAATATCTGCTAGCACCTGCGTTTTGCCCCTCCGTCTAGCCCAGGCCACCCAAGTGCAGTATCGATCGATCACTGTCACTTACAAAACACAACACACATAACTGCAGCGTTCGCAGAGACAGGCCTGATCCATGCGACTCCAGTGCTGTAGGAGGTGATTTCACCACCACAGTTAAAAGAAAGAGCATATATGCTGAAGCATGGGGGCAGCAGGGGCGGAGGAGCGATTTAGCTCCTAATGCCTCGTACATATGGTTGAAATTCCGACGGAGGCTTGCCCGTGGAAAAGTCCGACCGTGTGTACGCGGCATAACTTTTTCGGGAGGATGCCCCCATGCTTCGGCATATATAAATGGTGCATGTATGCCCATCATTAGAAGTGGGTGAATGAAGGGAGGTATTCTGATGGTGGGCATACCCACCGATCAATCTCTTTTTTTTGTTCAGCCAACAGGCTGCATGAAAAAAAAGATTACAATACATGTCCAACAAGGACCAGCAACGTACTGGTATGTTGCTGGACTTTGAATGGTTATACCAGAATGATGCCTGTGGGTTTAGGTATCATCTTGGTATCATTCTTTTCAGCCAGCGGCCGGCTTTCATGTAAAATCAATCCTAGCGGCTAATCAGCCTCTGGACTGCTTTTACAAGCAATGGGAGGGAATGTCCCCCCCCCCCCGGATATAAAAAGCGCCATTGGGAAATTGGGAAAGCATTTTATCACACCGATCTTGGTGTGGTCAGATGCTTTGAGGGCAGAGGAAAGATCTAGGGTCTAATAGACCCCAGTTTTTTCAAAAAAAGAGTAGCTGTCGCTACCTATTGCTATCATAGGGGATATTTACATTCCCTGAGATAACAATAAAAATGATAAAAAAAAATAATATGGAAGGAACAGTTTAAAAATAAAATAGAAAAGAAAAATGAATAAGAAAAAAAAAAAAAAAAAGCACCCCTGTTCCGCCCTGCTCTTGCGCAAAGGCGAACGCAAGCGTCAGTCTGGCGTCATATGTAAACAGCAATTGCATCATGCATGTGAGATATCACAGCGAAGGTCAGATCGAGGGCAGTAATTTTAGCAGTAGACCTCCTCTGTAAATCTAATGTGGTAACCTCGTAGGCTTGTGCAATTCGTTTCGTAACGAATCGAAATTCGTCCGAATTTAGCAACTTTCGGACATTCGGAAGCATTCGAATTTCCGAACAAAGCAATTACGAATAAAACCGAATCCAAAATAAATTATACCACAAAATAGCGAATGCCCGAATGTCTTCGGCATAATTCGTTATGAAAAAAGTTACGAATGTACGAATCCATTCGAAGCACAATAACACTCACTCTGCTCTCTGCTTCTCCCTCACCGTGCTGAACCCTCTCAAAATGGTGTACAGGGGCGGAGGCTATAGCCGCATGAAAAAACGAAAGTAAAATACGAGATTTTGAATCCATTCGAAGCACAATAACACTCTGCTCTGCTCTCTGCTTCTCCCTCACCGTGCTGAACCCTCTCAAAATGGTGTACAGGGGCGGAGGCTATAGCCGCATGTAAAAAACTAAAGTAAAATACGAGATTTCGAATCGTTACAAATAACCGCAATGTATTTAGAAAAGTACAAATCCATTCGAAGCACATTAGGCATAATAGGCAGCGTCGTTGTGAGAGAGACACGGAAAATTACGAATCAACGAACCCAAAAAAAGTTACGAAAGTAGGAGTGTTGTCCAGAATCAAAGAAAAACAATGTACTCTACCGAAAGTACGAATTATAAATCAACTAAAAATTCAACGAAAAATGACGCTTGCGAAAATACGAATTAGTCCGAACACGAAAAATCCCGTCTAGCAAAATTACGAACGATTACGAATCAACAGGACCGAAAAGAAACGAACCGAAACTAAACTAATTTTTCCGTTGTGCACAAAAAACGAACCGAAACTAAACGAATTTTTCCGTTGTGCACAAGTCTAGTAACCTGTAAAGGCTTTTAAAGGCTTTTAAAAATGTATGTAGTTTGTCGCCACTGCGCGTTTGTGCGAAATTTTAAAGCATGTCGTGTTTGGTATCCATGTATCCAGGTCTAAGATCATCTTTTTTATTTCATCAAACATTTGGGCAATATAGTGTGTTTTAGTGCATTAAAATAAAAAAAAGTGTATTTTTCCCCAAAAAATGCGTTTGAAAAATCGCTGCGCAAATACTGTGTGGAAAAAAAATGCAACACCCACCATTTTAATCTTTAGGGCCTTTGCTTTAAAAAATGTATAATGTTTGGGGGTTCAACGTAATTTTCTTGCAAAAAAAAAATTATTTCATGTAAACAAAAAGTGTAAGAAAGGGCTTTGTCTTCAAGTGGTTAGAACAGTGTTTCTCAACCTTTTTCCAGTCGTGGCACCCTTAAAAAGTATTTTCGGTTTTGAGGCACCCCAGTCCAAGGCTTGGTTCACGTTACTGTATGTCGCGGAAAATCGCGCTTGTTCCTTACACACAGACAAATGATCTGATCTTTAGGGGTGCCATTAATTCTTAATGATACCTCACACATTGGAAAACGTGTGGTGCTTTAGGTGCATTGCAATTAAATAAAATTCTTTCCCTGCATTTTTGTGGGTAGGGAAGCCCATTGAAATTAATGGGCTGCCCTACACGTTGCATGTAGCCACACAAATGTGAACCAAGGGCTTGTTTACATGTCAGGTTCGAGGGGCGGTAAAACCACATGGTTGAGCTGTTTTTACCACCCCCACCTTCTCCCCCTTTAGCTGCAGAGGCAGCAGCTGGGGGTGTACACGTGCTGTGGCTGCAGCTGGAGGTATACCAAGGGTGAATGGGGCTGCACTGCAACTATCCCGCAACTGTGTGCATTGCACGGTTGCAGTGTAGTGATGATGCATTTATGGGCTTAAAACAGGTGGTGAGGAGGCAACATATAGGGTGACCACGTGTCCCGGATTGCCCGGGACAGTCCCGCATTTTGCAGGTCTGCCCTGGGCACATTCATTACAGGACAATACAGTGTCCCGGAATGAAACTGACACAGCCACCTGTGTACTTGTCCTGGCCGGGAATGCCTGGAGGAGCACAATCCAGCCCCCTGCTTGTGATTGGAGAAATCATAAATCCCACCTCTTGTGTCCAATCACTGAGCCTAAATTCGTTACAGCACAAGCTGATTTTTGGGAAGGGAGGGTGTCCCTGAATGGTAGTTTGGAAATGTGGTCACCCTACCAACATATTGCCTGTCAAATGCCTCTGAAAAGCAATCTGTGCATGGATTACTTTTCAGCGGAGCAGCAGTCCTTGCTGCTATCACAAACAGGCCCTACAAAAGCAGTTCTGATGGTACAAGACTAGGGGGAGGGGGGGAGGGGGTCAGGATTAAAAGTAACATACACACATGCACACACACATACAGACTCATACACACACACACATACAGACACATGCATACACACATATACAGACACATGTGCGCGCACACATACAGACACATGCACACACACATACATACACACATACATACAGACACATGCATACACACACATGTACAAACACACACATGTACACACACACAGACACATGTATAAAGCCCTTTTAAAACAAATCTAGCTTCTAACAAATGTACCTTTCCAGTTTCCACATTCAGCCGGGTACTACACTCTAGGGGGAAGCAGAAAGCACAGCAAACTCCCCTGCACTTTACTTTCACTTTTGAGGCTGACGGAGCTTCTCACAGTGCCGGAGATCGGGCTCATATGACAGCCCTTCTCTCCCCTGATCTTGCGGCACACCTGAGAACCTCTGACGGCACACTGGTTGAGAAAGGCTGGGTTAGAAGAGTGGATGATGTGTGACATAAGCTTCCTAATGTTGTGTATAAAATGCCAGGACAGTTCAAACCCCCCCCCCCAAATGACCCCATTTTGGAAAGCAGACACCCCAAACTATTTGCTGAGAGGCTTGTCGAGTCCATGGAATATTTTATATGTTGACACAAGTTGCGGAAAAATAAATTTTTATTTTTATTTTTTTGCACAAAGTTGTCACTAAATGATATATTGCTCAAACATGCCATGGGCATATGTGGATTTACACCCCAAAATACATTCTGTTGCTTCTCCTGAGTACGGGGATACCACATGTGTGAGACTTTTTGGGAGCCTAGCCACGTACAGGACCCCAAAACCCAAGCACCGCCTTCAGGCTTTCTAAGGGTGTAAATTTTTGATTTCACTATTCACTGCCTATCACAGTTTCAGAGGCCATGGAATGCCCAGATGGCACAAACTCTTCCAAATGACCCCATTTCGGAAAGTAGACACCCCAAGCTATTTGCTGAGAGGTATTGTGAGTATTTTGCAGATCTCGCTTTTTGTCACAAAGTTTTGAAAATTGAAAAAAAAAAAAAATGATTTTCTTTCTTCATTTTCAAAAACAAATGAGAGCTGTAAAATACTCACCATGCCTCTCAGCAAATAGCTTGGGGTGTCTACTTTCCAAAATGGGGTCATTTGGGGGGGTTTTGTGCTCTACTTTGGCATTTTATGGGCTTCGAAACTGTGATAGGTAGTGAGGAGTGAAATCAAAAATTTGCGCCCTTAGAAATCCTGAAGGCGGTGCTTGGTTTTCGGGGTCCCGTACGCGGCTAGGCTCCTAAAAAGTCCCACACATGTGGTATCCCTGTACTCAGGAGAAGCAGCTAAATGTATTTTGGGGTGCAATTCCACATATAACCATAGCATGTGTGAGCAATATATCATTTAGTGACAACTTTTTGTAATTTTTTTTTTTTTTTGTCATTATTCAATCACTTGGGACAAAAAAATAAAATATTCAATGGGCTCAACATGCCTCTCAGCAATTTCCTTGGGGTGTCTACTTTCCAAAATGGGGTCATTTGGGGGGGGGGGGGGTTGTGCTATTTTGGCATTATATGGCCTTCGAAACTGTGATAGGTAGTGAGGAGTGAAATCAAAAATTTGCGCCCTTAGAAATCCTGAAGGCGGTGCTTGGTTTTCGGGGTCCCGTACGCGGCTAGGCTCCTAAAAAGTCCCACACATGTGGTATCCCCATACTCAGGAGAAGCAGCAAAATGTATTTTTGGATGCAATTCCACATATAACCATGGCATGTGTTAGCACTTCAAGAAATGAGATAGGCAGTCATAAATTAAAAGCTGTGTAAATTCCAGAAAATGTACCCTAGTTTGAAGACGCTATATCTTTTGCGCAAAACAATAAATATACGCTTATTGACATTTTTTTTACTAAAGACATGTGGCTGAATACATTTTGGCCTAAATGTATGACTAAAATTGAGTTTATTCGATTTTTCTTATAACAAAAAGTAGAAAATATCATTTTTTTTTGAAAATTTTAGGTCTTTTTCCGTTTATATCGCAAAAAAAAAAAATCGCAGAGGCAATCAAATACCATTAAAAGAAATCTCTATTTGTGGGAAGAAAAGGATGAAAATTTCGTTTGGGTACAACATTGCATGTCTGCACAATTTCCAGTTAAAGCAGCGCAGTGCCAAATTGTAAAAACACCTCTGGTCATTAAGCTGCGTAATGGTCCGGGGGTTAAGTGGTTAAAATAATAATCCTCATTGCTGTGTAAAGATGCAGCATAAACAAAATCCCAATCTCCTGGCTGGTGGCTGCTATGAGTGACATTTTCACATATTTGAATTTATGTTTAATATTTACCCCAGTCAACGTTAACTGGTTTGTCTTAATCCCCTAACTGCCACTTTTGCTGGACAATTTGGTCTGTTTTAAAGTAAGTTTGAAAATAACAGACCTACTAACCAGATCACCAGGTGAAAAAAAAGGAAAAAAGCCTCATAAAAGAAAACAAATGTAGTCACCACATCTATGAATTGGTAAGGTGCAATATAAATTCATTTTTGTTTTTGCGGTTCTTACCTATTTAAATGAAACAGAATTAACTATATAAAAGAAATGACAGTCATGCTATACTAACAAGTTGAGGTCACTGAAACAGTTTACAGGAGTTGTAAACCCTCAAGGTTTTTCACCTTAATGCATTCTATTCAGCTGCCCCCCAGTGCCCCCCTTTTAATTACCTGAGCCTGATCTTTCCAGCAACGAGAACGATCCCAGCAGCTCCAGCCGCTGTCTCGGGTCCTCATTGGATAGATTGATTGCAGCAGCAGCCATTGGCTCCTGCTGCTGTCAATAAAACCCAGTGAACCAGGGCTAAGTCCTGCTGTCTGTGTTGAGGGACGCAGCAGCATGACTCGGCAGCGAGTCCGCACGGGAGCCAGGAGCGCCGCAGGGGGACCCCAGAAGAGGAGGATTGGGGCCACTCCCTTGCACAACCCTTGCACAGAGGAGGTAAGTATACCATGTTTGTTATTTTTAAAAAAACAAGCTTTACAACCCCTTTAACCACTTAAGGACCGCCTCACGCCGATATACGTCGGCAGAATGGCACGGGTGGGCACAAGCACGTACAGGTACGTCCTCTTTAAGAAGCCCAGCCGCGGGTCGCGCGCGCGCTCCGGCGGCGGCGCGCTCACGACCCAGTCCTGAGCTCCGTGACCGCGCCCGCGGGACCCGCGGACCCGTTCGCCGCCAGTGTCCCGCGATCGGGTCACAGAGCTGAAGAACGGGTAGAGGTAAGTGTAAACAAACCTCTCCCCGTGCTTCCTAGTGTGAGTGTCACCGATCGTCTGTTCCCTGTCATAGGGGACGACAATCAGTGATGTCACACGACAAGCCACGCCCCCACACAGTAGTAATCAATCCCTAGGAAACACTTAACCCCTTCAGTGCCCCCTACAGGTTAACCCAGTCACTGCCAGTGTCATTTTTACAGTAATCAGTGCATTTTTATAGCGCTGATCACTGTAAAAATGACAATGGTCCCAAAATGGTGTCAAAAGTGTCCAATGTGTCCACCATAATGTCGCAGTCACGATAAAAATCGCTGATCGCTGCCATTACTAGTAAAAAAAAAAAAATATTAAAAATGCCATAAAACTATCCCCTATTTTGTAGACGCTATAACTTTTGCACAAACCAATCAATAGACGCTTATTGCGATTTTCTTTTACCAAAAATATGTAGAAGAATACGTATCGGCCTAAACTGAGGAAAAAAAAATGTATATATTTTTGGGGGATATTTATTATAGCAAAAAGTAAAAAATATAGCATTTTTTTCAAAATTGTCGCTCTATTTTTGTTTATAGCGCAAAAAATAAAAACCGCAGAGGTGATCAAATACCACCAAAAGAAATATCTATTTGTGGGAAAAAAAGGACGTCAATTTTGTTTGGAAGCCATGTCGCACGACCGCGCAATTGTCAGCTAAAGCGACGCAGTGCCGAATTGCAAAAAGGGGCCTGGTCTTTATGCTTCAAAATGGTCGGGGGCTTATCCTCCCTGGCGGTATGATTCTGTCAGATTTTAGTTGCTGAAAGTGGTACAATTATTTTGTATTGAAATTTGGCGTTTCATATTGTAGGCCTGTAATTCTTAGGAATAACTCACTTAAATCTGTCCAAACCAGAGTCTAGTAGACATCCCGGGTATGATAAAGTTTGAAACACAAAATCATTAATTATAATATAATAAATAACTATAAATAATTATGTAGCACACCCACCTCTCCCCTTACCTGCCTTTAATTTTTGGCTCCTCGCAGGGAGGGAGAGGCACACCGCACCACAAGCCCGTACCCTCCTGTGTGAGGAGGTTGAGCGGTGTTAGTTTTCGGGCCTGCCTGCGGCTGGAGTTGAATCCTCCCGAGGATGATTCTCACCTCTACCTTGAATAGATGCAAGTCTTTATTTTTCCCCAGTAGGGATGAGCTTCGTGTTCGAATCGAACATACGTTCGACTCGAACATCGGCTGTTCGATCGTTCGACGAAGATCGAACGATTTGGGCCGTTCGCGCCAAATTCGAGTGACGCGAACGGCCCACAATGCACTACGCCATCGCAGTGTCATCCAGGCGCTGTGATTGGCCAAGCATGCACTGTAACCCCGCATGCTTGGCCAATCACAGCGCCGGCAGCGAGGAGAGCAATGATTGGCCACAGGCAGGATGCCTGTGGCCAATTATTGCTGAGGGTGTTTAGTACACGCCCCACACTATAAAAGGCCGCCAGCACGGCGGCCTAGTGTAGTGTGTTCCGGAGCAGGGATAGAGCAGCATAGGCAGGGACAGTGACTTTTATTTCTTTCTTGCTTAACCTGGATTCCTTTAGTTTAGGGAAAGAGAAGGATAGGTAGGGAGAGTGTCAGCGTGTTTTGTGCTTGTGCTATAGTGTGCTTAAAAAAAACATTTTTTCTAGGGACAGAAAACTGTAGGTAGGGAGAGTGTCAGTTTCTTTCACTGTGTAAGTCCTTGTTTCTAGGGACCTGGAAGGACAGTGAGTGAATTCTCCTTGTGCTATATTGTGCTTAAAAAAAACATTTTTTCTAGGGACAGAAAACTGTAGGTAGGGAGAGTGTCAGTTTCTTTCACTGTGCAAGTCCTTGTTTCTAGGGACCTGGAAGGACAGTGAGTGAATTCTCCTTGTGCTATATTGTGCTTAAAAAAAACATTTTTTCTAGGGACAGAAAACTGTAGGTAGGGAGAGTGTCAGTTTCTTTCACTGTGTAAGTCCTTGTTTCTAGGGACCTGGAAGGACAGTGAGTGAATTCTCCTTGTGCTATATTGTGCTTAAAAAAAACATTTTTTCTAGGGACAGAAAACTGTAGGTAGGGAGAGTGTCAGTTTCTTTCACTGTGTAAGTCCTTGTTTCTAGGGACCTGGAAGGACAGTGAGTGAATTCTCCTTGTGCTTTATTGTGCTTAAAAAAAACATTTTTTCTAGGGACAGAAAACTGTAGGTAGGGAGAGTGTCAGTTTCTTTCACTGTGCAAGTCCTTGTTTCCAGGGACCTGGAAGGACAGTGAGTGAATTCTCCTTGTGCTATATTGTGCTTAAAAAAAACATTTTTTCTAGGGACAGAAAACTGTAGGTAGGGAGAGTGTCAGTTTCTTTCACTGTGTAAGTCCTTGTTTCTAGGGACCTGGAAGGACAGTGAGTGAATTCTCCTTGTGCTTTATTGTGCTTAAAAAAAACATTTTTTCTAGGGACAGAAAACTGTAGGTAGGGAGAGTGTCAGTTTCTTTCACTGTGCAAGTCCTTGTTTCCAGGGACCTGGAAGGACAGTGAGTGAATTCTCCTTGTGCTATATTGTGCTTAAAAAACACATTTTTTCTAGGGACAGAAAACTGTAGGTAGGGAGAGTGTCAGTTTCTTTCACTGTGTAAGTCCTTGTTTCTAGGGACCTGGAAGGACAGTGAGTGAATTCTCCTTGTGCTTTATTGTGCTTAAAAAAAACATTTTTTCTAGGGACAGAAAACTGTAGGTAGGGAGAGTGTCAGTTTCTTTCACTGTGTAAGTCCTTGTTTCTAGGGACCTGGAAGGACAGTGAGTGAATTCTCCTTGTGCTATATTGTGCTTAAAAAAAACATTTTTTCTAGGGACAGAAAACTGTAGGTAGGGAGAGTGTCAGTTTCTTTCACTGTGTAAGTCCTTGTTTCTAGGGACCTGGAAGGACAGTGAGTGAATTCTCCTTGTGCTTTATTGTGCTTAAAAAAAACATTTTTTCTAGGGACAGAAAACTGTAGGTAGGGAGAGTGTCAGTTTCTTTCACTGTGCAAGTCCTTGTTTCCAGGGACCTGGAAGGACAGTGAGTGAATTCTCCTTGTGCTATATTGTGCTTAAAAAAAACATTTTTTCTAGGGACAGAAAACTGTAGGTAGGGAGAGTGTCAGTTTCTTTCACTGTGTAAGTCCTTGTTTCTAGGGACCTGGAAGGACAGTGAGTGAATTCTCCTTGTGCTATATTGTGCTTAAAAAAAACATTTTTTCTAGGGACAGAAAACTGTAGGTAGGGAGAGTGTCAGTTTCTTTCACTGTGCAAGTCCTTGTTACCAGGGACCTGGAAGGACAGTGAGTGAATTCTCCTTGTGCTATATTGTGCTTAAAAAAAACATTTTTTCTAGGGACAGAAAACTGTAGGTAGGGAGAGTGTCAGTTTCTTTCACTGTGCAAGTCCTTGTTTCTAGGGACTGGGAAGGACAGTGAGTGAATTCTCCTTGTGCTATAGTGTGCTTAAAAAAAACATTTTTTCTAGGGACAGAAAACTGTAGGTAGGGAGAGTGTCAGTTTCTTTCACTGTGCAAGTCCTTGTTTCTAGGGACCTGGAAGGACAGTGAGTGAATTCTCCTTGTGCTATATTGTGCTTAAAAAAAACATTTTTTCTAGGGACAGAAAACTGTAGGTAGGGAGAGTGTCAGTTTCTTTCACTGTGCAAGTCCTTGTTTCTAGGGACCTGGAAGGACAGTGAGTGAATTCTCCTTGTGCTATATTGTGCTTAAAAAAAACATTTTTTCTAGGGACAGAAAACTGTAGGTAGGGAGAGTGTCAGTTTCTTTCACTGTGCAAGTCCTTGTTTCCAGGGACCTGGAAGGACAGTGAGTGAATTCTCCTTGTGCTATATTGTGCTTAAAAAAAACATTTTTTCTAGGGACAGAAAACTGTAGGTAGGGAGAGTGTCAGTTTCTTTCACTGTGCAAGTCCTTGTTTCCAGGGACCTGGAAGGACAGTGAGTGAATTCTCCTTGTGCTATATTGTGCTTAAAAAAAACATTTTTTCTAGGGACAGAAAACTGTAGGTAGGGAGAGTGTCAGTTTCTTTCACTGTGCAAGTCCTTGTTTCTAGGGACTGGGAAGGACAGTGAGTGAATTCTCCTTGTGCTATAGTGTGCTTAAAAAAAACATTTTTTCTAGGGACAGAAAACTGTAGGTAGGGAGAGTGTCAGTTTCTTTCACTGTGCAAGTCCTTGTTTCCAGGGACCTGGAAGGACAGTGAGTGAATTCTCCTTGTGCTATATTGTGCTTAAAAAAAACATTTTTTCTAGGGACAGAAAACTGTAGGTAGGGAGAGTGTCAGTTTCTTTCACTGTGCAAGTCCTTGTTTCTAGGGACTGGGAAGGACAGTGAGTGAATTCTCCTTGTGCTATAGTGTGCTTAAAAAAAACATTTTTTCTAGGGACAGAAAACTGTAGGTAGGGAGAGTGTCAGTTTCTTTCACTGTGCAAGTCCTTGTTTCAAGGGACAGAGAAGGACACCTGAAGGTAGCCCTTATTGCTTTTTTCCCATCTCCCTGCAGGCCATCTATTAGAATGTCTGGAAGGCAAACAAGGAGAGGCAGACAGTCAGGAGGCAATAAAAGAGGGCAAGCAGGCTCTGTGTCTGGGGGCAACAGTGCTGGTCGTGGACGCGGTGCATTGTCATCAGCACATGGCCATGGGACACGCTTGTCCTTCTTTTCCGCAGCTGGACATGTTGAGCCACATCATGCCGAAGACTTGGTAAAGTGGATGACCAAGCCCTCCTCCTCCTCCTCATCCTCTCTCACCCAGGCTCAGGGTACTGGCAAAGCAGCTGCCAAAGCGTCCTCTTCCCTGGTATCAATGTCAGACTCATCATCAGTCACTCCTTCCCTAGACCCACCATGTCCTCCTCCTGAGGAGTCCCCCGAACTGTTTGAGCACAGTGTTGGGTACATGCTCCAGGAGGATGCCCAGCGTTTCGAAGGGTCTGATGATGAAACCCAGCTACAGGAAGGCAGTAGGGTGAGAGCAGACAGAGGGGATGCTCAAGAAGGACACCAATCTGGCAGTCATGTTCCAGCAGCTGCAGCATACTGCCAGATTGGCTCCAGTGATGAGGAGGGAGGGGATGATGAGGTCACTGACTCCACGTGGGTGCCTAATAGGAGAGAGGAGGAGGAGGATGAGGAGGAGGCACATCTCCAACGAGACAGGATGCCCTTTGGTGGCCAGCGTAAGGGCAGTACACCGACGGAATCACACCGCAGAGCTCCGCCTGTGCAGGGCGCTGCCTCTGCCCGTCATTCAAAAAGTTCCTTGGTGTGGGCCTTTTTTGAGGCTAGTGCATCAGATCGCACAGCTGCTGTTTGCAACATATGTCTCAAGCGTATATCGCGTGGCCAAAACATCAGCCGCTTGGGTACCACATGCCTGACCAGACATATGTTGACCTGCCATGCAGCTCGTTGGCAAGCCTACCTCAAAGACCCACACCAAAGAACAAAGCGGACCTCTCCTTGCACCGCATCAGCTGGGATTTCCAACCCCACTATAACTTCAGTCCTCTCTGAAACATGCACTGAGAGGAATGAAGGTGTAGAATTAGGTGTGTCACAGCCAAGTACTTGCGGCCACTCTGCTAGCAGTACACCGACGTCCGATTCTAGCAGGCAAATTTCCCTGCCCCAGCTGCTGGACCGTCGAAAGAAGTTCACTCCCAGCCATCCACATGCCCAGCGGTTGAATGCTAGCTTGGCTAAATTGCTAGCGCTTCAACTGCTGCCTTTTCAGTTGGTAGACTCGGCCCCCTTCCGTGAGTTTGTGCAATGTGCGGTTCCTCAGTGGCAGGTTCCCAAACGCCACTTTTTCTCACGGAAGGCTATTCCGGCTCTCTACCGGCATGTGGAAGGCAATGTCTTGGCCTCGCTGGACAGGGCGGTCAGCGGTAAGGTGCATATTACCGCTGACTCATGGTCCAGCAGGCATGGACAGGGACGTTACCTTTCTTTCACGGCCCATTGGGTCACTCTTTTGGCAGCTGGGAAGGATGCAGGACAAGGTGCAGTAGTGTTGGAGGTTGTCCCACCGCCACGCCTCCAAAATGCTACTACTGGTTGTGACACACCTCTCTCCTCCACCCCCTCCTCTTCTTCTTCCTCCATGGCCTCTTCCTGTGGTTTGTCCTATGAACCAGCGGTGCTCCGTAGCCGTTCACGGGGCTACGCAAGTACGCAGGCAAAAAGATGCCATGCCGTGCTTGCGCTGGTGTGTTTGGGGGACAGAAGCCACACTGGGGCAGAGGTCCTGTCTGCTCTGCAGGGCCAGGCCGAGAGGTGGTTGACGCCACGCCAGCTTAAGCCAGGAATGGTGGTTTGCGACAATGGCACCAACCTCCTCTCCGCCCTCCGACAGGGACAACTGACCCATGTGCCCTGTGTGGCTCACGTCCTTAACCTGGTGGTGCAGCGGTTCTTGGGCAGGTACCCGGGCTTACAGGATGTCCTGAGGCAGGCCAGGAAAGTCTGTGTGCATTTCCGCAGATCTTATAATGCCAGTGCTCGCCTGGCTGAGCTGCAAAAGGAGTTGAACCTGCCCAAGAACCGCCTTATATGTGACATGCCCACCAGGTGGAACTCAACGTTGGCCATGCTGCAGCGGCTGCACACGCAGCAGAGGGCCATCAATGAGTACCTGTGCGACTACGGCACCAGGACAGGGTCAGGGGAGCTTGGTTTTTTTTCTCCACGCCAGTGGGGCATGATCAGGGATGCATGCACTGTCCTGGCACCATTTGAGGAGGCCACGAGGATGGTGAGCAGTGACAGTGCATGCATCAGTGACACTGTACCTCTTGTCCACCTGTTGGAGCACACGCTGCGTGGAATAATGGACAGGGCACTTGAGGCAGAACAGAGGCAGGAAGAGGAGGACTTCCTTGCCTCTCAAGGCCCCCTTTACCCAGACAGTGTTCCTTCTGTCCCACCCATCGCACAGGAAGAGGAAGAGGAGGAGGAGGAGGAGGAGGAGGAGGAGGAGGATTGTGTCAGCATGGAGGTGGAGGCTGGCACTCAGCATCATCAGCAGCAGTCTTTTAGGGATGATTTACAGTCCCAAGAAACCAGTGGACTTGTACGTGGCTGGGAGGAGGTGACTGCGGATCATGTCGTCCTTAGTGACCCAGAGGACTCCGGAGCGAATGCCTCAGCAAACCTACGCTGCATGGCCTCCCTGATCCTGCAAAGTCTGCGGAAGGATCCTCGTATTCTTCGGATCAAGGAGAGGGACCATTACTGGCTGGCCACTCTCCTTGATCCACGGTACAAGGGTAAGGTTGCGGACCTTATGTTACCGTCGCAGAGGGAGCAGAGGATGAGACAACTCCGGGAGGCCTTGCAGAAAGGTCTGTGCAACGCGTTCCCAGAGACTGGGAGGTTACAAACTCCTGGTCCAGGACAACGAGTTGCTGAGGCTTCGGCCAGTCAAAGAAGGAGCGGTGGGGAAGGTGGCCGTCTGACCGATGCGTTCAGACAATTCTTTAGTCCGCAGCCCCAAAGTATGATTGGTTCCAGCAACCATCGCCAGCGTCTGATAAACATGGTGCAGGAATATCTAGGGGCAAGGTCAGACTTGGACACCTTCCCCACCGAAAATCCTCTGGCTTACTGGGTCTTGAGGATGGATCACTGGCCAGAGCTTGCACAGTATGCAATTGAGCTACTGGCCTGTCCTGCATCCAGCGTTCTTTCGGAACGCACATTCAGTGCTGCTGGAGGATTTGTCACGGATCACAGGGTGCGCCTGTCCACCGACTCGGTTGATCGACTGACTTTCATCAAGATGAACCAGTCTTGGATCACCACCAGCTACCACACACCTGATGCTGATATAACAGACTAATTGATTTTAACATGTCACATCCCTTCAAGACTGATGCTGATGCTGAGTGTCTGTGCTGTTATGTTGACTGGCTATCCTCCTCCTCCGAGTCCTCAATGATACGATTGATGATGATAGCTTGGAAGATCATTTTTGTTTATGGGTGCCGCCACCAGTGGCTAAGGCCCAATTTTTCAGCCCCTGTTTTACAGGGGCGTGTAATTACAATTTTTTTAGCAATAATTTGCCATAGGGCTCATTGCTGTGCTCCAAGTACAGTATCTGTGAGGGGTTGGAGTGTTGTGGCACCAGTGCCTAAGGCCCAATTTTTCAGCCCCTGTTTAACAGGGGCGTGTCATTACAATTTTTGAAGCAATACTTTGCAACAGGGCTCATTGCTGTGCTCCAAGTACAGTATCTGTGAGGGGTTGTAGTGTTGTGCCACCAGTGCCTAAGGCCCAATTTTTCAGCCCCTGTTCAACAGGGGCATGTAATTACAATTCTTGATCTAATAATTCACAGCAGGGCCCATTGCTGCACCCACCAAGAGTAACTGTCAGGGCTTACAGTGTTGTGGCACCAGCACCACCATCAAAGGCCCAATTTTTACTACCACTGTTCAACAATTATATGTAATTACAATTCCTGATATAATAGTTGACAGCAGGGCGTTCCAGCACCAACCAAGAGTAACTGTGAGTGCTTACAGTGTTGTGCCAACACCAACAACTAAGGGGCCTATTTCTGCAGAGTATCTACGGCAGGTCCCTACTTTCAAACATCCAACTTACAAACGACTCCTACTTGCAAACGCAAGAAGACAACAGGAAGTGAGAGGAAATCTACCCCTAGGAAGGAAAATTCTCTCCTGTAAGAATTAATATGGGAGAAAGGTGTCTCCTCTGTACTGATGCTTTATCAGCAATCCTTGTTTCAAGAAAAACACCACATTTCAAAAACAGTTGTCATTGGGACGGAAAGTGAGGTGAAATGTTCTGAACAGGGGCACAGACAGCAAAACAAATGTTACAGGGGTGATAACCCTTACCTATGTTTTCCAAAAAGTTTAAAAATAGATTTTTGGGCTGGAGCTACACTTAAACAATGTACCTGTTCAAAATTACAAACAGATTCTACATAAGAACAAACCTACAGTCCCTGTCTTGTATGCACCGCCTGTATACGGCTGTTCAGAGTATATAGGGCCTTTTTTATTTTATGTGCGGGGTTCCCCTTAATATCCATACAAGACCCAAAGGGGCTGGTAATGGGCTGGGGTAGGGGGGGGGGTCATGGGGTAGCTATGCCATTTTTCTTAAAGATTTTCATCCATATTACCGGGACCAGACATTACATTAAAGCCGCAAGCAGTTTTAAATGGCTTTTTTTTCCTTTAGAAGTGTCATTTTGTGCAGGGACAGTTCTAAACACGGGAAACACGTGGCACTTCACAGGCATACTTTAGACACCCCCCAGGTACGATATTTAAAGGAATATTTGACTTTTTTTTTTCACTTTATGCATCATTAAAATGACTGCTCCCGAAAAACGACCGTTTTTAAAACTTCTTTTTGCATTGATACATGTCCCCTGGTGCAGAACCCGGGTTCCCAAACCCTTTTTAGGACAATAACATGCATAATAGTTGTTATAATTAGCACTTTAGAATTCGAACGTTCGCATCCATTGTATTTAATAGGGTTCTAATGTTCGTACGAACTTTCGGTCCGTTCGCGGGTTCTGGTGCGAACCGAACCCGGGGGTGTTCGGCTCATCACTATTCCCCAGTAATGTATCTGTCCACACCAACTGAAAGTCCAACTTCTATATTTATTTCACATTGGAGAATAAATAGTCTCTTTAACAGAAGACAGGTTGGAACAAGACACAGGACAGCTTAGGTGGGAGGAGGTCCAGGCACAAACTCAAATGATTTCTTCAGACTGTTTAGGTTTCACAAACAGTTTTGGCGCACGATCTCTGCCACAGACCGTGAGGTTGGTCTCTGCCACAGACTGGGTGAATAAAGTCACTGCCACTGACTTGGAGAACGGGTCACTGCCACTGACCTGGTGAATAGGGCCTTGCCCTATGAAGTCACTGCCACTGACTTGAAGCGAGTAGGGTCACTGCCACTGACCTGAACGAGTAGGGTCACTGCCACTGACCTGAAGAACTACCTTCTTAAAGTATTTGGCCCATGTCAAGGAGAAAACCATCCCTCCGGAGAGTTACCAGAGGCCCTCACCGTCACCACGACTCTGGCTGGGTCTTCGGAAAGGGTTACCTCCCTGGCCTCCTCATCTCAGATAACACGCACACCCACCCAGGCCGAAGGTGTCTGGGCGCGGACGAACCACACACACCCAGGCTGAAGGTGCCTGGGCGTGGACCCCAACGGAAGATGGCCGCCCCTTTTTATACCCTCTCCCGACAGGCACATCAGGTTCACCGCCCCGCCGTACTACTGCCGAGAGGGGACAAAAAAGGCACAGCCTTGTATCAGTGGTTCAACTCTGGCCTACGGCAACAGCACCACCTGTAGGCCACAGGGAACTGCACACCAACACTATCTCCCATGAACAGAAATGGTCCATTAACCCTAACAATCAGTGTGTCTGAGCCTAATTACCAATCAGACACTTCCCCTAAATTGAACACCCCGCTACACATCCCCCCCACTAAATTGAGACTGGTCCCCAGTGTCTGGAACAAACCCATGCCTCTCAAGCCTGAGTCAGCATAGGCCCAATCCAGAGACTAAACTACAAAAAAAAAGGACAATTTAAAAAACTGCCTGTTTGTGCCGGAACCTAACATGGGGAAAGGAGGTGAAACATAGAAGGGAAAGAAGAAATCACACATGTGCACATTAAAACATTAAATGTCACATAAAATACTTTCAATAGATATTTACATTTCCCTCCCGCCTGCAATAACTAAGATCCACCCCATACTCAGTAGTCTTGCTTGGCGTCCACCTGCAGGGGAAGAAAAAAAACATACACATCTAAAATGACATAAGTTGGAATGAACAGATTCTCCCCGAGAGGAGAATCCCTTCCTTCCAAAAGTAAACTGCATCATCACTAGCAATGTAACAGTTGCACAACACCGCCACCTGATGGTAGTGCTGTGGTCAAGACACTTATATTGGCCAATTCTCTCCTTCTTGACTGTGGTCCTGAACTATTTACAGCCCAAAAGTCCTTGTATCTCTGTGGTGGGGAGAGAGGGGAGAACAAAAAAAAAAACAACAGCTCCCGCTTCTCCAATGAGTAGAATACCCATTTTTTTTAGGGCAAGGTTCCTGGGTTTTAAAGAGTGCACTCTAAAAAAACAAAGCAAACACAAGAGTCTTGTTTCTTAAAGGTAATAGTGTGGGTCAGGCAACACCAGCGGTTTCCAATGCTTGTCAAAAGTATCTCTATGGTACTCAATGTTATCTTTGTCCTTCCTGCAAATAAGTACCTTGTCCGCATATATGTGCCGACCCAACATCCAGGCAGCCTTACAGTCTTTGTATCTCTGGGTAGCTGCAGGTGAACATGAAAAGTATCTTCAGGCCTTGGGTACTTTAATGTGTGTCCATATAAAGTCCACGTACCACCGGTGTCTACAGGCCTCCACTTCAAATAAAAGTTCTTTGGGCAGGTACGGGTACTCCCACCCATACTCGCTGGCAACTTTCTGGTTGAAAAGTCTCTGTAATCAGGACAATGGCGGCATGGTGGCACGGTCTCCCGCGCCAGGCAAGACGATGGCATCCGGGTGCCGAGGTACTTTAACTACCTCCGGACCAAACATAGGGGCCCGCAGTGACACCCGTCCCATTTCAGCAGCTGATGCAGGAATCTCCGGCTGTGGAAGGGCAGACAAGGGGACAGATCCCTCCTCAGGCTTTGAGGCCTCCACCCGGGGCGTACTATCCCCAATGGACATGGGTGAGTCCCTAGCACTACGGGACAAGGACAAGGGCATCTTATCCCAACCCTTTTGTTCAAAAAGTTCATCTATAGCGGCGTCATCTCCCGCATCAGAGATGGACTCCAGATCGGAGGTGTCACACTCCTCCGCAGGCAGGTAACTCTTGGTAGAGGATGAGTCACCGCCTCCGACTAATTCACGGGCATGTGAATCCCCAACACTTGGGACCTTGGACAGAGTCTCTTCCCCCGGCTTACCTTGGCTTGTAGCTGAACCAGGACGTCCGGGACTTTTCCCTTCGGATGCATCTGTTCCGAGTAAGCGCTGGGGCGTAGCTCCACCACGGCCACGGTAAGCTTTCATGAACCCGATTTTCCTCTTGGGCGGTGGGAGAAAGGACTCTGTGGTGACCGAAGCAGCATCCTCCGGTCTCTCATTTACTGGAACAGTCTCATCTGTGACTTCCTCCGAAGTCCCGACAGTGCGCGCATGGGTGGCTGTGTAAGCTCTGATTCCTCCTTCCAGAGTGGTGGCGCCCGTAAGGCAATTGAGGTGGAAAACCCGAGGCTTTTCTGTAGGTTGCTCCACCTCAAACAAGAACTTCTTACATAGCTCGCATCGCCCGAATGGCTTCAGTTGTACCACCAGTCCCGAGCAGCCGGGACAAATCACTCCAAGGGCCTCCACATCTTTGCAAACATAGAGGGCAAAACGTCCCCGGGGCTTGAGCCGAATCCCCGTATGCGTTAAGGGAGCAGCAAATTAAGTCATCTTCATGGTAGTAGTAGCCAGAACCCATGAGTCATGAGAAGCCATGTTATCCATTCGCTGTTCCATCGCGCACTGTCCTTTTCGCGCCAAAGTCCCCACGTGCAACTCCACACATGGCCAGACTCCTCCCATCTCCTGCATCATTCGCGGGCTTTCTTTCTGTCACGCCCATGAACTATGCAGTCAGGGTTCCCCTTTGTGGCGCAGTTCTCAATATGGCCGACCACCACGGAACTTCACTGGAGAATAAAGTTCAAACTCTGAGGGGTTTTCACAATTTCCAACCGCAAACACATCCCGGACGAGCCCCCACATGTAGCACCTGCCTTTAATTTCTGGCTCCTCGCAGGGAGGGAGAGGCACACCGCACCACAAGCCCGTACCCTCCTGTGTGAGAAGGTTGAGCGGTGTTAGTTTTCGGGCCTGCCTGCGGCTGGAGTTGAATCCTCCCGAGGATGATTCTCACCTCTACCTTGAATAGATGCAAGTCTTTATTTTTCCCCAGTAATGTAACTGTCCACACCAACTGAAAGTCCACCTTCTATATTTATTTCACACTGGAGAATAAATAGTCTCTTTAACAGCAGACAGGTTGGAACAAGACACAGGACAGCTTAGGTGAGAGGAGGTCCAGGCACAAACTCAAATGATTTCTTCAGACTGTTTAGGTTTCACAAACAGTTTTGGCGCACGATCTCTGCCACAGACCGTGAGGTTGGTCTCTACCACAGACCAGGTGAATAAAGTCACTGCCACTGACTTGGAGAACGGGTCATTGCCACTGACCTGGTGAATAGGGCCTTGCCCTATGAAGTCACTGCCACTGACTTGACGCGAGTAGGGTCACTGCCACTGACCTGAAGAACTACCTTCTTAAAGTGTTTGGCCCATGTCAAGGAGAAAACCATCCCTCCGGAGAGTTACCAGAGGCCCTCACCGTCACCACGACTCTGCGCTGGGTCTTCGGAAAGGGTTACCTCCCTGGCCTCCTCATCTCAGATACGGGTCCCCTTACAAGGCGGCACCCTGGGAGCTCTCGATCCCTAGCGGACCCCAGCCAAAGGTTGCTGGGCCCTGGGCCTTCAAAATAGTACCACGCCCCAGACTGAAGGTGTCTGGGATGGAACAGGAACTCCACCTCCGGGCCTAGGGCACCAGGAGATAACACGCACACACACCCAGGCTGAAGGTGCCTGGGCGTGGACCCCAACGGAAGATGGCCGCCCCTTTTTATACCCTCCCCCGACAGGCACAGCAGGTTCCCTGCCCCGCCGTACTACTGCCGAGAGGGGACAAAAAAGGCACAGCCTTGTATCAGTGGTTCAACCCTGGCCTACGGCAACAGCGCCACCTGTAGGCCACAGGGAACTGCACACCAACACTATCTCCCATGAACAGAAATAGTCCATTAACCCTAACAATCAGTGTGTCTGAGCCTAATTACCACTCAGACACGTCCCCTAAATTGAACACCCCGCTACAATTATAACAAATAATAATATAATAATAATAAAAATTATTCAATAATGTAATCAAATCAAAAACACTGAAATTTGCTCAGTTGCAGAATTGTCGCTGTCATTAGATTTAGTGTTTGATGACGAATTTCCCCACAAATCGCTATCGCTCAATTCTGCGAGTGATTCTAATTTATTATCGCTGTTTTCTAGCTGGTCTAAAACCACTTTTGACATAAAGGGACACTTTTTGGTTGCTATGGACAATCTCCAGTTTCCAGGCAGAAAGAACAGTTTTTATAATGTAAAACTGCATGCAGGGCACTGGACAAACCACTAGGGAAAAGGGGATGTGTAATTATTTGATACAGCACTGTAATCAGTAAGATTACAGTATACTGTATCTATACTGTGTTTTTCACTTTTTGAATTTGGCGCCAAACTCCGTCCCCATGCGCCACAACGTCGCAGGGAACGCAGCTCGACACTCAGCAGTGTGAATCGAGCGAGACACGGCTCGCACACACTGCGGGGAAACATTGCAGGATCCAGGGAACAAGGTAAGTAACTCTCCCTGGATACTGCGATGCAGCCTGAGTCTGGCTCGGGGTTACCGCTTTTGGTAGTAAAAACTCACCCCGAGCCTGACTCGGGATTACCGCCAGGGAGGTTAAATATTTAATGTAAAAAATCTTACACAATAGCCAGACTGCGCAAAGCAACAAGACACGGGGTGGTCCTACTGCATCAATAAGGTCTTTCACAGGCAGACATTTCTAAGAAGGCAGGTGTGTTCAGAAGTGCTGTCCAAGCTCCCCTGCAGAAGCACAAAGAAACAGAAAATGTTGAGGACCAAAAAAAAAAGTGGCCAGCCAAGGAAACTAAAGTAGCAGATGAAAGACACATCATGCTGACTTTTCTTAGCAATCAGATCACCAGTGGTGCTATCATCTCAGACTTACCAGAAACCAGTGCCTGTTCAGAAGTGGTTTTCATAGAAGACTTCTGATGTTATTTTTAGGGTGATAATCCTCTGGCGGAGCTGCGGCGAGCGTAAAAACTCAGCAATGTTCACCAGAAAAAAGAGAACACACAATGAGAGGTGAGAGAGTCCTTATAGTATAGTAAATATGCAGATTTTTTTTTTGTGATGATTTGATGAAGATGAAAAGTACTTACATTTGGTAAGGTTATGAGCAGCCACAATTAAAGGTACAGTAAATGCAACCTTTCAGTTTAGCACATGGAGAAGATCCCTGTCTCCATGCAGAAAGTGGATGGTCACAATCAATGCCTCTAGGGGCCCAACCCTATTTCCTCTGGAGAGATGTTAGGGTGACATGTAGAATTCATAGGAGAAGAGGAAAAACCCTTACTGGATTATGTGGCAGAGATGCCCTTGGTAGTATGGGGTGGTGGACACAGAAGGGTATTGAATAGACATTTATTGGTAATACTAAAGATGCGCTGACTGGGGGCATGTCCAAGATGGCAACCAGAGCAGACGCTTGAGAACGGAGCTCCGCGGTGTGTGTGCCCTATTATCCGCTGCCTCAGGCTCCATGCACACTGGTGTAAAAAACGTTGCTTCTACAGGAGTTTTGTGTTCTGCCTGTAGAAGCAACTCAATGTTATCCTATGTGTGCATGCACATTATGACGTTTACAGGCATATTTTGGGATCAACATTTAGAAGCAGAAAAAAACCTTCTCATTCGCGTTTCTGATTGGAGCTCACTGGCAGAAAAAACGTAAAACTCTCCCAAACTCGTCTAAACTTTGTACAAAAAATGCTCTATATGAGCGTTTTTTACTCCAAAGAGAACAGATGTTTTTTTAAGTCCAGTTTGCATGGAGCCTTATGCCGCGTACACACGATCGGACATTCCGACAACAAGACCGTGGATTTTTTTCCAATGGATTTTCGCTCAAACTTGTGTTGCATACACACGGTCACACAAATGTTGTCGGAAATTCCGATCGCCAAGAACCCGGTGACGTACAACACTACAACGAGCCGAGAAAACTGAAGTTCAATGATTCCGAGCATGCGTCGAATTGGTTCCGAGCATGCGTAGGATTTTTGTGCATCGGAATTGGATACACAGGGTCGGAATTTCCGACAAGAACTTTTGTTGTCAGAAAAATTGAGAACCAGCTCTCAATCATTTGTTGTTGGAAATTCCGACAGCAAATGTCCGATGGAGCCTACACATGGTTGGAATATCCGACCAAAAGCTCACATCGAACATTTGTTGTCGGAAATTCTGATCGTGTGTACGCGGCATGCATTACTGGGATTACTAGCTCTTACTACCTGCAGACCTGTGCAGCCATCCATAGACACTGGCTAAGGGCAAGTTGGCTGTTGACACAAGCGTCCACCACTCCCCTCACTAAAGAAACCTGTGACCCGGCCTACTACACGTGGGAGATCTAATAGACGGAGCCATGCTGACTGGCTGATCTGGACCAACAGAACTTCACAGCCCTCGTGCAGGCTATTAACACCTGCCAAGCTACCCTCACCGCTAAGATGGATCATTTGCAGATGAATATTGGGTTGATCTGCAAGGACATGGACAAGTGCAGATGAATATTGGGAGCGGCTCGGAGAAGCGGAATGCCGCATTGGGCAATCAGAGGGCACACATCAGGAGCACACCTGGGATATCCGTAACCTGCAAGGCTGACGATGCAGAGAAATGCAACCAACAAAACAATCTTTGGCTCATGGGACTACCAGAGCATGCAGAAGGCCAAGATGAGGCAGCCTTTTCCGAGCAGATGCTTCGCTCTCTCCTGCCACAGGCACGACGATTCTTGGCCTTCTTTGCTGTGGAGCGGGCTCACGCAATGTCGGCCGCCAGGGGCCCTAGTGGATCTGCTCCCTGCACTTTCATCTTTGCCTCCTGAATTTCAGGAATCGTGACTTGGTTCTGCGGGAAGCCGGGAAGTTTGAAGCCCTGAACTTCGACAATACTCGCCTTATGAGCTTCGCCGTTAATTTGATCACCTCAAGCAACAGCTTTGGAATTGGGGGCTTAAATACAGTATGCTCTTTCCTGCCAGGCTGTGATTCCAGGATGGTGAGACCATTAAATTCTTTACCATCGCTGATGAGGCCTCTATGTGGCTGGGAACGCTGCCCAGAGGCCGCCAATCTGCTTAGGTTTTAAAAATTGTTTATCTGTTACTCTGAAAATAGCAGCGCTGGATCTATTGTTAGCTCTGCTCCTGAGTTTTTTATCTCTGTAACTTTGCTTCTCTCCCTCTGTCCCTCTGATCCCGGAGCTCCAACTGCCCAGCCTGTATATTTTTTTCATCTCATCTTCATTGTTATTTATAAACTCAGTTTTATCTTTTAGATTTAGCAGGATTTATGTGATAATGCTAATCGTGATTTTATTATATGTTTAGCGAAATATAGCTTAATATTTTCTCGGGGGGGGGGGGGGATGTCAGGTAGTCTGCACGGGGCTCTGCAATTTCTATCAGCAGCCCTGCCTATGGGTGTTTTACCTGTTCAAGTTTGGGGATACAAGCACTCCCAGGTTCTGGGGGTGAAGGGTGGGCTGGGGTGTATAGTTGGTAGTAATGTTCTCTTTTCTGTTTGTTTTGATTGCACATTATGAGGAAGATGCTGTGTAAGTGGGCCAGAGTGTATTTAATGTATACTGCTCCAGGAACAGTGGGATTCTGGCAGAATTGTTCAGGCAATTTTCCTTCCTTTAGTTCCCATGGCTCCTCTCACTATAGTTTCCTGGAACATTCAGGGGCTTAAAGCGGAGCTCCGCCGAAAAAAAAAAAAAAATACTGCAGCTGCTGACTTTTAACCACTTCCATACTGGGCACTTATACACCTTCCTGCCCAGACCAATTTTCAGCTTTCTGCGCTGTTGCACTTTGAATGACAACTGCGCAGTCATGCTATACTGTACCCAAACTAAATTTTCATCATTTTGTTCCCACAAATAGAGCTTTCTTTTGGTGGTATTTGATCACCTCTACGATTTTTTTTTCTGCTAAAAAAATTAAAAAAAGACCGAAAAGTTTGAAAAAAATTTTTTTTTATATTTCAGTTACAAAACTTTGTAAATAAGTACGTTTTCTCCTTCACTGATGGGCACTGATGGGGCTGCACTGACGGGCACCGATGAGGCGGCACTGATGGGCACTGAAGAGGCGGCACTGATGGGCACCGATGAGGTGGCAATGATGAGCACCGATAGGCGGCACAGATGGGCACTTATAGGCGGCACGGATGGGCACTGGTAGGTGGCACGAATGGGCACATATGGGCGGCACGGATGGGCACAGATAGGCGGCATAGATGGGCACAGATAGGCGGCACGGATGGGCACGGATAGGTGGCATGGATGGGCACTGATAGGCAGCATGGATGGGCACTGATAGGTGGCATGGATGGGCATGGATGGGCACTGATAGGTGGCATGGATGGGCACTGATAGGTGGCACTGTACTGTAATGTTTTGTACTAATGGATGCCAATCAGTGCCAAACAATAATGCCTGCCAATCAGTGGTGCCCATTGTGGGCACTGATTGGCATCCATTGTGGGCACTGATTGGCATCCATTAGGCATATCTAATTGCCATCCCTGGTGGTCTAGGGTGGCATACCTTAAGGTGGGCATCCCTGGCATCCCTGGTGGTCTGGTGGCATCCCTGGTGGTCCAGTGTGGGCATCCTCGGGGGGGCTGCGCTGATAATGGATCAGCACAAACCCCCCCTGTCAGAGGAGCAGCCGATCGGCTCTCCTCTACTTGCGTCTGACAGACGCGAGTGAGGAAAAGCCGATGACCGGCTTTTCCTGTTTACATCGTGATCAGCCGTGATTGGACACGGCTGATCACGTGGTAAAGAGTCTCCGTCGGAGACTCTTTACCTAGATCGGTGTAGCGGGGTGTCAGACTGACATCCCGCAACAACGATCGCCGCGATGCGCGCCCCCGGGGGCGCGCATCGGCTCAATATCCTGAAGACGTCATATGACGTCCAGTCAGGATATTGAAACCACTTTGCCGCCATCAATTTGCTATAGGGCGGGCGGCAAGTGGTTAATATTAGGACACTTGCCTGTCCTGGAGTCCAGCGACGTCCACAACAGAGGACGAGCAATCGCTCATCACACTTCTGCCCCCACCGCCATCCTCGGTGAGGGAACCAGGAAGTGAAGCCTTGCGGCTTCACTGCCCGGTTTCCTACGGCGCCTGCGCAAGTCGCGCTGTGCCATTCTGACTGTTCCTCCTGTGTTCTGGGAGCCGAGTGTCTCCCAGAACACTACGGATATTCTGCGGGAAGTGACGTGCTTCCCGCAGATTTCCCGCAGAGAGGACTCCCGGAAGGGGGTGCAAATTCCTGTCTTAGACAGATATCTTCATCCCCCTCCCCCCTGAAAGGTGTCAATTATGACACCGGAGGGGGGGAGGGTTCAGATGAACGGAAGTTCCACTTTAGGGTGGAGCTCCGCTTTAATGCTAAGATCAAACACTACCTGTTTTTTTATATATCTTATAAAGTATAATCCCCAGGTTTTCATTCTACAGGAAACCCACCTGGTGGGTAGTGAGGTCCTTAGCCTTAAAAAATCAGAGGTGGGCCACTATTATCATGCCACGCATTCAACTTATGATAGGGGAATTAGCATCCTAGTACAGAAGTTCCTGCCATTTTCCTGCTAGATCTCAAATTGGCCCGGAGGGTAATTACGTTCTCTTACATGCGGTTATTGTTTTTCTGAACATTTTTGGGAGTTTACTGTCCCCCACCAGTACAATCCTCCCACTTGGATAGATTGTACTCCTTACTCGCCGCTTTTCTCACAACTAAATTTGTGGTGGCGGGTGATTTTAATATGCCACCTTGCCCTGCTGTGGATAAACTTAACCCTGTTGTTCCTAGAGATAGTGCATTGTCTAAGTGGATGGCTCTGTATCGGCCTCAAGATGCCTGGCGCTGGAAACACCCAGCTGACAAATGTTTTACATGCTTTTCATCTACTCCTAACTCTTGCATTAGTTTGATCTTTGTCTCTGTCCACCTGCTGGGTAAGTTTGGGAGGTGTCTATACTCCCCAGGGGTATATCAGATCATGCACTTATGCTGATTCAGTTGGAGTCCCGCTGTGCCCCTGCGGATAGAGTGTGGCATCTCTCCTGCTTTTGGATTTATGATGAGAAGATAGAACCTTTGGCTCCTGGGGTGGTGTGGGCTTATTGCCTGCTTAACCATGGGTCAGTAGGCTTGCAAGTAGTGTGGGATGCCTTCAAAACTCATATGAGAGGGCAATCCCAAACCATTATTTTGGTAGTTCTCGTACATTGGAGTCTCTACTAAAGCAAGGGCATAGGACCTTGAACAAACATTTGTGGCTACCCGCAACCTTGTTACCTTGCTAGACACGAAGGGAGGTTGGGCTTTTTCAGAAACACCAAACGCAGCGTATTTTTGAGCAGGGGGACAAAACAGGACATCTCCTGTCGTGGCTATCTAAGGAGCATTCTCTTTTGACTGAACCGGTTGCAATTAATGGTTGCTTTGCTAGGTTCTATCAAAGGCTATATTCATCTAGGCCTGATTACAACGAGGTGGACCTTACTTGGCAGGTATTAAATTTCCCACCCTTCCCTTAGACCTGCAAACTGAGCTTGATGCTCCTATCATGGTGGAGGAGGTTCAATAGGCTATTTAGTTTCCGCAATCCGGAAAGATCCCTGGGTCATATCGCCTTCCTTCTGAGTTCTAAAAAAATCTCACGTTGAAGTATTGGCCCCTAAACTGCATGAACTCTATCTTGCAGCCTTGGAAGACGTCTGTCTCCTACATTCTATGTTGCAGACGATTATTATAGTGCTCCCCAAGCCAGGAAAATACCGTGATCTGTGTTCTTCATATTGCCCTATATCTCTATTAAAAGTGGATACTAAATTATTAACTAAAATCTAGGCTACCTGTCCTAATTAGGGTTGAGCGAACCCGAACTGTAAAGTTCGGGTTTGTACCAGACTTTTGAGTTTTTGGGTCCCGGACCCGAACCCGAACAATTGAATGCATGTTCGGGTTCGGGTCCGGTGTTCGGCGATGTAATGGCCTATTTTTAAAAGCTGCAGGGCAGCCAATCAACTTTCGTTTAACTGGTGTGCCCTTAGAAGCCATCACAGCCATGCCTGCTAATGGCATGGCTGCGATTGGCCAGTGCAGCATGTGACCCAGCCTCTATATAAGCTAGAGGCACACAGCACAGCACGTCACTCTGCTTTAGACAGTGTAGGGAAAGGTTCCTGGCTGCTGTTGCTGTGAGGGAGAGAATTACATGATAGGAGTCAGTCCTGATTCTGAAATATATTCTAATTAGTCAGCGATCTACATAGATTTAGTTGTGTGGGTGCAGTGCACACGCTTTTTACACTGCACTGAGAGAAAAGATAGACAGTGTAGGGCAAGGTTCCTGTTCCTGCTTTTAGGGAGAGAGAATTATCTAGGAGTCCAGATTCAGAAATCTATTCTAATAACTCAGCGATCTACATAGATTTACCTGGTTGGGTTGCAGTGCCACAGTCTTTTTACACTGCCATGAGCCCAGTGCCAGAGAAAATATAACTTTTATCTGCAAGCTCAGTGCACCAGCACTGCATATGTTACTGTGAGATACACCATGTACATACTCTGGGTGTATTCTGCTATTGCAAAAACACACATTTAGTGAAAAAAAAAAATTTGCAGTGTTTTCTGCATATCTGCAGGTGTGAGATACACAATTTATATATTTTTCTCCTATTGTGCTATTCAAATAAAAAAAAATTAGCGCAAAAATATGTTTTTTTAATAGCATTTTCTGCATTTCTGTAGGTGTGAGATACACTGTTTACATACTCTGGGTGTATTCTGCTTTTGCAAAAACACACATTTAGTGAAAAAAAAAATGCTGCAGTGTTTTCTGCATATCTGCAGGTGTGAGATACACAATTTATATATTTTTCTCCTATTGTGCTATTCAAATAAAATTTTTTTAGGGCAAAAACATTTTTTGGGATTAGCATTTTCTGCATTTCTGTAGGTTTTGAGATACACAGTTTACATACTCTGGGTGTATTCTGCTATTGCAAAAATGCACATTTAGTGCAAAAAAATAATAATTTTGCAGTGTTTTTTGCATATCTGCAGGTGTGAGATACACAATTTATATATTTTTCTTCTATTGTGCTATTCAAATAATTTTTTTTAGGGCAAAAACATTTTTTTAATAGCATTTTCTGCATTTCTGTAGGTGTGAGATAATAGGATTTTTGTACTCACCGTAAAATCCTTTTCTCTGAGTCCATGGACCGACACAGCCTCTCTATTGACAAAGTGGGTATTATCCGTTAATTAGGAGTGACTAGGCAGAAAACTTGTAAAAAGTGTTGCATCACACCCTCTACAGTACCGCCCAGGCGGCGGACCCTCTGGGTATATCACCTCAGTCTGCATCTCGCAGATCAGTTCGTCAAAAAAGCAGTGTCAGTGAAAAAATGAGGGGTGGTAACAGCATAAAAATAAACTTCACCCCAAACACAAAACAGCACTCCTCCAACGGAGGAGTTTCAACTCTAAACAGCCGCTTGCAAAACCTTGCGGCCGAAAGAGGCATCCGAAGATGCACCTACATCAACTTTGTAGAATTTTGTGAAAGTGTGAGCGGACGACAAAGTCGCCGCTTTACATAATTGGGAAACAGACGCTTGATGTCGGAAAGCCCAAGAGGCACCTATTGCCCTGGTCGAATGCGCCGTGACTGGAAAGGGGGGCGCTTGACCCTTTAAGGCGTAAGCCTGGATTACTCTCTGTCGGATCCACCTAGAGATGGTGGCCGACGAGACTGCTTGGCCCTTCTTGGGACCAGCCACGGAAACAAACAGTGAGTCTGACTTCCGGAACAGGGAAGTAGCAGATAGGTATACTCTCAAAGCTCGCACAACGTCTAAGGAATGCAACGCCGACTCCTTAGGATTCGACGGGTGAGGACACAAGGATGGAAGTACAATGTCTTTGTTGAGATGAAAAGCCGAAACGACCTTCGGAAGAAAGGAAGGCTGCGGCCGCAGCACCACCTTATCGTTGTGGAAAATCAAATAGGGAGCCTTGCAGGACACCATCTAACTGACGTAACAGCCACCAGAAAGACCACTTTCTGAGAAAGTGTCAACAGGGGAATATCTCTAATATTCTCAAACGGTGCCTTCTGAAGCACCGAGAGGACCAGGTTCAAGTCCCACGGAGGTAGTGGGGGACAGACTGGAGGGGCCACATATCGAACCCCCTGCACAAATGTACTCACGGGAGAGTGAGTCGCCAGGGGTCGCTGAAAAAAGACAGCCAGGGCAGATATCTGTCCCTTAATCGTACTTAAGGCAAGCCTTTGGTCCACCCCATGCTGTAAAAACAGCAGGATTCTGGAAACCAAATAAGTACGCAGATGCCATTTCATTTTCTCACACATGGAGATGTAGGCCTTCCAAGTGCGGTGATAAACCTTCCTAGAGGACGGTTTCCGAGCACTTCTCATAGTAGAGATTACTGAATCTGATAGGTCCCGGTCTTTCAGTACCTGGTTCTCAACAGCCATGCCGTTAAAGCCAGTGACTGTAAAGCAGGATGGAGTATGGGACCTTGCGATAGCAGGTCCTTCCGTAGTGGTAGGCACCAGGGGACGTCTGCTACCAGACGTACTAGATCGGCGTACCAAGGACGCTGAGGCCAATCTGGAGCGATTAGGATCATTGGAATTCCCTCTGCCTCCACTCTGCGGAGCAGAAGAGGAAGAAGCCTTAAGCGAGGGAAGGCATAGATTAGCCGATACTGACCCCACAATGCCACCAACGCGTCCGTTGCGTCTGCCCATGGGTCTCTTGACCGGGCCACAAACCTCAATACCTTCCGATTGAGTCGGGAAGCCAGAAGATCTACGTCTGGTGTGCCCCATCTTTGGCAGAGGAGTTGGAACACCTCCGGGTGTAAGGACCATTCTCCCTGGTCCAGCATCTGGCGGCTCAGGTAGTCCGCCTGCCAGTTTTCCACACCCGGAATGTACACGGCCGACAGTGCCGGTACGCTCCTCTCTGCCCACTTCAGGATGCGAGTGACCTCCGATGCTGCAGCTGAGCTTCTTGTTCCTCCTTGATGATTGACATATGACACTGCTGTGGCGTTGTCTGACTGGATCCTGACTGGACGCCCTTACAGCCTCTGAGACCATTTGAAGAGGCACAGCCTGATAGCCCGGATTTCCAGGACATTGATCGGCAGGAGGGCTTCCTCTGGGGTCCAGCGACCTTGCGCCGACTGAACACCCCAGACTCCCCCCCAACCTGTAAGGCTGGCGTCCGTCGTGATCACTATCAAGTAAACCCGAAGAAATGACTTCCCGGCCATTAGAGCCGGTGCTGTCAGCCACCATACCAGGGTGGCTGACTCAGATTTGATAATCCAGAGATGAAGGGCATCTGTTCCATCTGGACAGAACTTCCTTCTGTAACACTCGAGTGTGGTATTGAGCATATGGGACCGCCTCGAAGGAGGCTACCATGAGGCCCAACACTCGCATGCAAAAACGGAGTGACGACCAATTCCTGGAAGTCAGCTGCCGTACTGCAGCCCGGAGGGTCTGCAACTTCTCCACAGGGAGGAATAACTTTGCCTCTGAGGAATCCAGAATCAACCCCAGGTACACTAGGCGTTGAGTGGGCACCAATACTGACTTTTGCGTGTTTAGTATCCAACCACAGTCTCGAAGAGTCTGACAGGTAATAGACACGCTTACCGCTAATTCTGAGCTTGAAGGGGCCTTCAGTAGAAGGTCGTCCAAGTAGCCCATGATAGCGATACCCCGCTGTCTTAGAAGTGCCAGAATCGGAGCGAGCACCTTGGTGAACGTTCTGGGTGCTGAGGCAAGGCCAAACCGGAGGGCCACAAACTGGTAGTGGTTCTTCCCGATAGCAAATCGCAGAAACGTCTGGTGTCTGGAGTATATGGGGACATGCAGGTATGCGTCCTTGATGTCCAAGGAGGCCAGAAAGTCCCCCGGATGAAGAGCCGTGACTACAGATCGAAACGACTCCATCCGAAATCTTTGTACTTTCACAAAGCAATTGAGGGCTCTGAGATCCAAGATTGGACGAACACCCTCCTTCTTCGGCACAATGAACAGATTTGAGTAAAAACCCTGACCCCGTTCCTGTTCTGGAATTGGAATAACTACCCCGCGTTCCAGTAGACCCTGGACCGCCCCATACAGGGCCTCCCGACGGGTCGGTAGTAGCTGGAGATTGGAGGTGATGAATCTGTCCGGGGGACAAGAGAGAAATTCTATCTTGTAGCCTGAGGAGATTACTTCGCAAACCCACCTGTCGGAGATTAGAGCTGTCCACTGAGTCGCGAATTTGCGAAGACGTCCCCCCACCCGAGAGCTGGGTGGGGGTGGACCTTCATGCAGACGCAGATTTGTCCGCAGGCTTGTTGGGTCTGCGGGACCAAGGACGCTTTTGTCCTTGGGCAGGCGCCTTGTTGGCCTGGGGTATTTTCCCTGTTGCCCTAGGGGGACGAAAAAACCGCCTGCGTGCAGTAAAGGAGGGCCCTTGCCCCTGGCGTGGCCCCTTACCCTTGCTAATTTGGGGAAGCAAAGTGCTTTTACCTCCTGTGGCATCCTTGATGATGTCATCCAGAGAAGCCCCAAAAAGTCTGTCGGCCCTTAAAAGGCAGATCCAACAGGGCTTTCTTGGAAGTCTGGTCCGCAGACCAGCCCTTTAGCCAGATCAGGCGGCGTATTGCTACTGCATAAACCGAAGCTTTTGACAGCAGGGGAATAGTATCCATGTCTGACTCGCAGACAAACTTAAGGCCCTGGACCAACTGGTCGGCCAAAGTTATCTCATTAGGAGGAGCATTTCGCTCCTTTAACCCCTGGAGTAGCAATTTAGCCCATTCAGTAAGTGTCTGAGACACTAGGGCCCCCACCAATGCCGGGCGTACTGCAGAGCCTACCACTGAGTATAAGTAGTGAGCAAGTGCTTCAGCCTTCTTATCCACAGGGTCCTTGAAACCAGGAGCCCCTTCTACTGGAATAGTGGTGGTTCTATTAAGTCTGGACACCGGAGGGTCCACTATAGGGGGAGAGGTCCATTTCTTCAGAAAACTCTCCTCAAAGGGGTACCGTACCGCAAACCTCTTTGGGGCTGTAAAGACCCTCAGTGGGTTCTCCCATTCCTTGTATAAGAGTTTGTCAAAATAAGACACACAAGGGAACACCTTAGCAGTGCGGGCAGGTTTACGAAACCCAAAGGGGACTGGAGTTTCTGCTGCTTCTGCAGTATTTTCCAACTTTAGCGTATCCCGCACTGCAGTAATAAGGTCAGATACCAAAGCCGTCTCGCGTACTGAACTGGACTTGGAGTCATCCTCACTGTCCGATCGGTCACGGTCTGCAGTCTCTGATGCGTCCGAATCTGGGCCATGAGCCGTAGCTGGACCTGGCTCTGCATCAGAATTATCCCCGGAAGATTGCAGGGGACGGGGGCGTTTACTACACCCTGTATTCCTGTGTGCTGCTTCCAACCTGGCAGCAAACGCCTCTAGGATTGCCGACATAGCGTTCATAGACACCTCAGGGGCACCAGCTGCTAAATCTGGTGTTTCAGGGGAAAAGACATCTGGCTCAGATGCCATGCTGACCACACGCTGACACCCACAGGGCTCCAGGCAAGATATCAATAGGCCACCCTCCTGCACTGCAGAGATGCTGGGTTACCCAGAGGACTCACCACCCTGGACCGGTACTGCTATGCTGCCGTGTGCTGTGCCTGTGATGCTGTCCCACTGCTGCTGTGTCAGTCTGCTTCTTTTATCAGCGCTTCCTGTGTGAATTTTCGCGCCAGTGTAATGCACCCTAGAGGCCGGAGACTCTCGCAAAATGGACGCCAAAAACGTCTGTATGGAAGATAATGTGAGCTCTAAGAAAATGGCCGCCGAGCCGAAGATAGAGGCCAAGCAGCCATAGCCCACAAAAAGATGGCCGCCGAACGGCAATATATACATACAGGGTGGACAAACATGGCCGCCGATCAGTTGATAGAGGCCAGTGGGTGTTGACTACAAGAAAATGGTGCCGAAACCACAGGAAGATGGCCACCGGGCAGTCACTAGAGGCCGAACCCGGCATGGACCACCACAAAATGGCCGCCGACAGCATGGAGGAGGAAGCACACACAGGTAAGCAGAAATGACATTTCTTTTAAATGTTAGTTACAGCCAGCCCCGCACCAGTGGAACCCCTTAGGTGACCCCCAGCACCCAGCAACCTTTAGCTAGAAGCCCAGGGAGGAGGGAAAAGGCAGGGAGAGAGGGAAGAAAGGGGCCACAACCACTTACTTGGTCTCTCCAGGAATGTCCAGCCAAATCACCCAGCCGAGGCAGGGGAGTTTACTTACCTATTGTCACATATCAGGTAAGATCAGAACTATGTGAACTGCAAAGGAAACCCAAACGTGTGTAAGTGAAATATAATGATTTATTAAAGATAAGTGAAATAGTATAGATACAACCACCTCCAAACCACACAGTGCACAATAACCATTACCAAACAGAACCCACAAATAATAACAGTGAGGCCTCGTACACACGACCGATTTTCTCGGCAAGAACCAGCAAGAAACTTGCTGGCAGAGAGGTCTTGCCGAGTAAATCGGTCGTGTGTACGCTGCTAGCGGGTTTCTCGTCGAGAAAACCGACAAGAAACCTCGACGAGAAAATAGAGAACCTGCTCTCTTTTTTCTCGTCGAGATTCTCCTCGGCGTGTTTCTCGACGAGAAAAGTGAGTGTGTGTACACTTACCTGTCCGCCCGGAAGCCCGCGCATGTTCGAAATGAATTTGACGCATGCGCGGTAGCTTCCTAGGCATACGTAGGGTATACCAAGATGGCGGCGACGGCATTGAATGTGACGAGCGCATGCTCGACGTAGTTGATGACGTCACCGCGTACACTCCTTTCAAAGAACCGCGGGTTCTTTGAAACGAGCGTGTGTACACTCGGCCGGGATAAGTTTCTTGTCCAAGAATCTCGTTGAAAAAAACGACATGTTTTTTTCAACGAGAATCTCGGCCGTGTGTACGAGGCCTAACAGACAAGTATGTACAAGTAAAGGGGAAACCAGAATCATAAACAGGGCCAGGCCAGGGTCATACACAGCAGGTAGGCAGATGGACAAAGGGGTATTCCAGAAGCATAAACGTTAGCCAGGCCAAGGTCATACACAGGGAGATCAGCAGATGGGGTAAGGAACACAGGACAGGGAGAGGACGGATGGATGGATCGGGACAGGGAGACAGGATCAAGCAGGGGGCAACCAGGCTGCAGAGCAGGGATCAGGACAGACACAACAGGTTCAGGTTCAGGTTACAGGAATCGAGGTTCAAGTAGACAGGCTACAGGTCAGGGCACAAGGACGATACCAGGGCAGTGTGTGTATACACCTGCCGGGTATTTATAGGAATGCTTGATTAGCTTCAGGTCACACCTGATCGGAGGGAGGGAAGTCTGCTCCACACTGCCAGGATCCATCCGCTGGTGGAAACCAGTACTGCGTCCAAAAGATAATACAACTCCAGCAGGGAAAGATTCTCCTGACAGTTACAAACTGCCAGGAGACACCTGCTGGTGGACCACAGTACTGCAAGATAAATAATAAATGCCACCAGCGGATGGAACCTTTCCTGACAGTACCCCCCCTCAAAGGAGCGGCCTCCGGACGCTCCAACTAGCTGTTGCCGGAGAAAGATCATGGCAATAAGCTGGGTAGTAGGCAAAGTCACATCCGGGCAGACAATCACATCAAGCTGGGCAGCAGGCAGGAACACCTCGGGCTGGGCAGCAGGCTCCGGGTCATCGAGCTGGGCAGCAGGCTCCGGGTCATCGAGCTGGGCAGCAGACAGGAACACTTCGGGCTGGGCAGCAGGCTCCGGGTCATCGAGCTGGGCAACAGGCTCTGGATCATCAAGCTGGGCAGCAGACAGGAACACTTCGGGCTGGGCAGCAGGCTCCGGGTCATCAAGCTGGGCAGCAGGCTCCGGGTCATCAAGCTGGGCAGCAGGCTCCGGATCATCAAGCTGGGCAGCAGACAGGAACACTTCGGGCTGGGCAGCAGGCTCCGGGTCATCGAGCTGGGCAGCAGACGGGATCATCTCAGGCTGCGCAGCAGACGGGATCATCTCAGGCTGGGCAGCAGACGGGATCATCTCAGGCTGGGCAGCAGACAGGATCATCTCAGGCTGGGCAGCGGACGGGATCATCTCAGGCTGGGCAGCGGACGGGATCATCTCAGGCTGAGCAGCGGACGGGATCATCTCAGGCTGAGCAGCAGACGGGATCATCTCAGGCTGAGCAGCAGACGGGATCATCTCAGGCTGAGCAGCAGACGGGATCATCTCAGGCTGGGCAGCAGACGGGATCATCTCAGGCTGGGCAGCAGACGGGATCATCTCAGGCTGGGCAGCAGACGGGATCATCTCAGGCTGGGCAGCAGACGGGATCATCTCAGGCTGGGCAGCAGACGGGATCATCTCAGGCTGGGCAGCAGACGACATACCCTCGAGCCGGGAAAAGGGCTCCACAACCTCGGGCCGGGAAACGGGCACCACAACCTTAAGCCGGGAAACGGGCACCACAACCTCAAGCCAGGGAACGGGCACCGCAGCGGGCACCACAACCTCAGGCCGGGAAACGGGCACCACAACCACAGGCCGGGAAACGGGCACCACAACCACAGGCCGGGAAACGGGCACCGGATCTTCCGACTGGGACACTGTCATCAGGGCTTCAGTTTGGAAGGCTGGCACGGGAACTCCACGTTGGCAGGCTGGCACAGGGTCTTCAGGCTGGCAGGCCGGTACAGGGTCTTCAGGCTGGCAGGCCGGTACAGGGTCTTCAGGCTGGCAGGCCGGTACAGGGTCTTCAGGCTGGCAGGCCGGTACAGGGTCTTCAGGCTGGCAGGCCGGTACAGGGTCTTCAGGCTGGCAGGCCGGTACAGGGTCTTCAGGCTGGCAGGCCGGTACAGGGTCTTCAGGCTGGCAGGCCGGTACAGGGTCTTCAGGCTGGCAGGCTGGTACAGGGTCTTCAGGCTGGCAGGCTAGCTCGAGAACCGCAGACTGGAAGGCTGGCTCAAGGACCGCAGGCTGGAAGGCTGGCTCAAGGACCGCAGGCTGGAAGGCTGGCTCAAGGACCGCAGGCTGGAAGGCTGGCTCAAGGACCGCAGGCTGGAAGGCTGGCTCAAGGACCGCAGGCTGGAAGGCTGGCACAAGGACCGCAGGTTGTAAGGCTGGCTCAAGGACCGCAGGCTGGAAGGCTGGCTCTGGGACTGCAGGCTGGAAGGCTGGCTTGAGAACTGCAGGCTGGAAGGCTGGCTTGAGAACTGCAGGCTGGAAGGCTGGTTCAAGGACTGCAGGCTGGAAGGCTGGCTTGAAGGCTGGCTCTGGGACTGCAGGCTGGAAGGCTGGCTTGAGAACTGCAGACTGGAAGGCTGGTTCGAGAACTGCAGGCTGGAAGGCTGGCTCAAGGACTGCAGGCTGGAAAGCTGGCTCAAGGACTGCAGGCTGGAAGGCTGGCTCAAGGACTGCAGGCTGGAAGGCTGGCTCAAGGACTGCAGGCTGGCTCAAGGACTGCAGGCTGGCTCAAGGACTGCAGGCTGGAAGGCTGGCTCTGAAACTGCAGGCTGGAAGGCTGGCTCTGAAACTGCAGGCTGGAAGGCTGGCTCTGAAACTGCAGGCTGGAAGGCTGGCTCTGAAACTGCAGGCTGGAAGGCTGGCTCTGAAACTGCAGGCTGGAAGGCGGGCTCTGGAACTGCAGGCTGGAAGGCGGGCTCTGGAACTGCAGGCTGGAAGGCGGGCTCTGGAAATGCAGGCTGGAAGGCGGGCTCTGGAACTGCAGGCTGGAAGGCGGGCTCTGGAACTGCAGGCTGGATTAGACTGTTTGGTGTGAAGGCAGGTTGGGTTACTGGCAGGATCGTGTGGGTTGGAAAGAATTTCCGTTTCTTCTTTGGTTTAACTGCTGGAGATCTGTAGGTGGCTGCAGGACTGTAGGTAGGAGGTGAGACATACTGACGAGAAGGGCTGGGATATGTCAAGGAAGAGGGAACAGTGGCCAGAGGAAAATCTTGTGGGGACGCTGTAGGTAGTTGAGAAGAGACAGGTGGATTAAATGCAGGATAGGTACAGGGGGCAGAGATTGGATATTGGTATCTGGTGGGAAGCAGCGTATACCGAGCTGCGACTGGGGTTGCCATGGGTGACGGGAGAAAAGGCTTTTGAGCAGGTAGGTGTCTGATGGTAGAAGTGGTTTGTTGTGGGTTGGCTGGGATTGATTGTAACATATCAGACCATGCCGAGAGTATTGGTTGTACAAACTGTGGTCTTAAATTTCCCTGTTTAACAAAGGACTGACCAGACTTAATGCACTCAGCAATCACCTGTGGGGAACTGGCTGAGTAGTGCTCACAAAAATCAGCAGGATCATCTTCAAACAGCCATACTAGGGATATAACCTGATTTATGGTGAAAGAAGGGGTGAAATCATCATGGCCCTCAGGAATACAGGGCAGGGCCAGCTCAGTACAGATTTTAATCAGAGGCTGCACCTCCCCAAACAGTATATACCCCTGATCGACCAGGAGGTGAGCCGATCGGATAGCCGCAAACAACTGATCCCTAGACCATCCTTCCAAAGCCTGACGGCAATAATCACCACTTTCAGTTGCCAGCAGAGAAAAATAAATAACCTCATCCGTGTTCATGTTTGCAAACAAACAGTTCCCCTGTGCAGTCACTTCTGATCAGGAATGGCCCTGGTATACTGTCACATATCAGGTAAGATCAGAACTATGTGAACTGCAAAGGAAACCCAAACGTGTTGTGACAGCAGGAAGGTAAAGTCACCTGGTTGCATCCAGGGGGGTAGGTATATTTCTCCCAGATTCAGGCTTTATGCCGACTTATACAACTAGGGAGAGAGTTGATGAAGCCCAGCTGAGGCTAGTGGGCTCATGGATGATTCATACCTCTAGGGAGAGTGCTGGGCGTCGTGCAGGCAGGGAGTTGATGAGACCAGCTGAAGCTTGTCAGCTCGTTTAAGGCCTCTAAAAAAACTCCCAGCTTCATTAGGTGTTTGCTCATGCCTGGAACCAGACCTGTGTGGACTGTCTAGGGAGAGTGAACCCCTGTGCGGTGAGACAAAGCCTGTGTGGCTATTTGTTTGGACATTTACTAAACCAGGGACTTAGGGACTAGGACAGCACCAGGCTGATCCCAGTTGTTAGTTAGGGAAACCTGCATGTTTAGTCAGAGGTCAAGCTGACCAGGATTTATTTTGTTTATGTTTCTTTTTGCTTTGCTGTGTTTTTGTCACTGTAAATAGAGAAATAAACCGCACCTTTTGATCTTGAAAACCACAACCTCCGTCTGCTGGGCCTGTTTTTGTGTGGGGAGCCCATCCAGGGGGTCACACACACCCGCTACCGAGTTAACCCCCTCACAGTTGGTGGAGAACCAGTGGCAGTTTTTTTTTAAGCCAGCATGGAGGAGATACTGAAACAGCTGGCTCTAGCAAATGCCAATCAACAGCAGACAAATGCAGGTTTGCAAAAGAGCTTCGCAGCCCAGCAACAAGCCCAGCAGCAATCTGAGGCCCGCTTCATAGACCTGTTGCAGAAGCAAGAGCAGAGACTACAACAACAGATGGAAGCAGTAATGCAGCAACGTCCGCAGACCAGTGAGGAAAGCCATCCCACTAATACCGCGTCCTTTGGGGTGAGTCGTTTATTGACAAAAATGACTGGAGAGGATGATCCAGAGGTATTTTTGACCACATTTGAAAGGACTGCTGAAAGAGAAAAGTGGCCTGAGGAGCAGTGGGCTGGACTGGTGGCTCCTCTGTTAACTGGTGAATCGCAGAAAGCTTACTATGACCTAGAGCCTGACCAAGCAAAAGACTATGGGATGCTAAAAGCTGAAATATTGGCAAGGCTGGGTGTCACCCTGGCTGTCCAGGCTCAGCGTGTGCATAACTGGACTTTCCAGCTTGGAAAACCCCCCAGGTCTCAAATGTATGATCTCATTCACCTGAGCAGGAAGTGGCTACAGCCAGAGACTTTGTCCGCACCGGAGATTGTGGAACGTGTTGTGATGGATCGTTTCTTAAGAGCTCTTCCTACCGCCATTCAAAAGTGGGTAAGCCATGGAGACCCAGAAACGGCCGGTAAACTTGTGGATCGTGTAGAGAGATACTTGGCTGCAGAGAACCTGACGGCCTCTTCCAGAGACTCTCGGACTTTCCACCCCAAGACCAGACCATCCCCAGGGGCGGATAAGATGATTCCAAGGGGTGAGGGTGGAGAGAGTGAGAGGGTGGGAGCTCTGCCCAGGGTTTGGCGAGAACAGCCTGGGAAGTCGGGGGCTCAAGAGGCAGCCAAAAGGATTGTTTGCTACCGCTGCCGGCAAACGGGACATATTGCAGCAAATTGCCCGGTTGTGGAGGAACCCATGCAATGTGACTTTCTGACGGACAGACGTCAGTCGCTGTGTGCGACAGTCGCATGCACTGCCATTCGGGGAACTGAGAAACATTTATGCAAAATGTGTATTAATGGTAGAAATGTTGTGGTATTACTGGATTCAGGTAGCCTTGTGACCCTGATAAAGGCTGAATTAGTTAAAACAGAGGTCTCTGGGAATAGCAAGGTAGCTGTTATTTGTGTGCATGGGGACACCCGAGAGTATCCAGTGACTACAGTGTGTTTCAAGACCCCCAAAGGTACCCTCTCTCATCCAGTGGGGTTAGTATTACCGCATGATGCCATTGTGGGAAGGGATTTTCCGAAGTTCTGGGAACTGTGGGATGATCCTGAGCCCCCCACTGGTGCCCCTATGTACCAGGAAGGTGATAGCCAGAACTCCTCTGAGAGTGGTGAGGACTCTCCAGAATTTCCCTTGTCAGTATTGGCAGGCGAGACTCAAGAAACTGGAGAGGAGCCCACCTCCTCAGACGAAAACCTACCGTCTGTGGAGTTTTCTGATCTTGAGGTTCACAGGGAAAATTTTGCCACAGAACAGTTAAAAGACCCCGCCCTAATAAAGGCACGGGAAAACGTAGTGGAAATAGATGGCGAGTTAGTGAACCCAGATAATACCTGCACTTACCCATACTTCAGCGTAGAGAAGGACCTACTGTATCGGGTGGCAAAAAGGGCAGAAGAAACCGTTGAGCAGCTTGTGGTGCCCAAACCTTACAGGAAGTTGGTGTTGGAGTTGGCCCATGGGCACATTCTTGGAGGTCATCTGGGGACAGAGAAAACCCGAGAGAGGGTATTACAGAGATTCTATTGGCCTGGGGTGATGAAGGACATAGAAAATTATTGTTCCTCCTGCCCTGTGTGTCAGAGGTCGGCCCCGATGCCACATTTCCGTAGCCCGCTGGTCCCTCTACCCATCATTGAGGTCCCGTTTGAGAGGATCGCAATGGATTTGGTAGGTCCTATAATCAAGTCCGCTAGGGGGCACCAGTACATATTAGTTATAATGGACTATGCCACCCGTTATCCAGAAGCGATCCCTCTCCGAAATACCTCGGCCAAAACCATAGCCAAAGAGCTATCTCTTGTTTTTAGCCGGGTGGGTATTTGTAAAGAACTGCTTACGGACCAAGGTACACCCTTTATGTCCCGGGTTATGAAAGAGCTGTGTAAATTGTTCAAAGTGACGCAATTGCGTACGTCTGTGTATCACCCCCAAACCGATGGGCTGGTTGAAAGATTCAACAAAACCCTAAAACAAATGTTGAAGAAAGTGGTGGATAGAGATGGAAAGGATTGGGACTGTCTACTTCCTTATTTGATGTTTGCTATTAGGGAGGTGCCCCAATCCTCTACGGGATTCTCCCCCTTTGAGTTACTGTATGGGAGACACCCAAGAGGGCTGTTGGATATTGCCAAGGAAACTTGGGAAAGTGAGAGTTCTCCCCACAGGAGTGTGATTGAGCATGTCGCCCTGATGCAAGATCGAATTGCACAGGTAATGCCCATCGTGAAGGAACATTTGGCCCAAGCGCAGTTGGCACAGCAGAGAGTGTACAACCGTGGAGCCAAGACCCGTACCTTTTCCCCGGGGGATAGGATATTGGTACTTGTCCCTACGGTTGAAAGTAAATTCCTTGCCAAATGGCAAGGCCCCTACGAGATAATGGAAAAAGTGAGCGAAGTGAATTACAAGGTCAGACAACCAGGAAGGCGAAAGCCCGAACAGATCTATCACGTTAATCTGTTGAAAGCCTGGAGGGATAGAGAGTCCCTAGTCGCAGAAACTTGGTCACCAGCTCAAACTGGTTGCGTGATTCCGGAGGTTGGAATAGCAGCCACCTTGTCACAACCCCAACAACAGGAGGTTAAGGAGTTTGTGCTTCGCAACAAGGAGGTGTTCTCTGAGCTGCCGGGACAAACATCTGGGATAGAGCATGATATTATTACCCCGCCCGGTGAAAGGGTGAAGTTAAAACCCTATCGGATCCCAGAGGCCCGACGGGAGGCAATACGGGAGGAAGTACAGAAAATGCTGAACTTAGGGGTGATAGAGGAGTCCCAAAGTGATTGGTCTAGTCCCATTGTGTTGGTGCCTAAACCGGATGGGAGCTGGCGATTTTGTAACGATTTTCGTCAGTTGAACAAAGTTACAAAATTTGACACCTACCCCATGCCACGTATAGATGAGTTGATCGACCGGCTGGGAACAGCCCGATACATGACGACTCTTGACCTCACAAAAGGGTATTGGCAAATTCCCCTGGCCAAGTCGGCCAAAGAGAAAACCGCATTTGTAACCCCAGACGGGGCGTTCCAATATAAGAGAATGCCGTTCGGGTTACAGAATGCGCCGGCCACATTCCAGCGGAAAATGGACCAGATACTGAGGCCCCATCGGAAGTATGCTGCGGCTTACCTGGATGACGTAATTGTCCATAGCACAGATTGGGCCTCACATCTGCCAAAAGTGCAAGCAGTCCTAGACTCTATCCGGGAAGCGGGGTTTACGGCTAACCCCAAGAAGTGTACCATTGGGCAGGAGGAGGCCAAATATCTTGGGTACACCATTGGCAGGGGAGTAATAAAACCCCAACTCAACAAAGTCGAGGCCATCCAGAGTTGGCCACGTCCCAACAGCAAGAAGCAGGTACGAGCCTTTCTGGGAATCGCGGGTTATTATCGGCGCTTCATTCCCCACTTTGCTTCTAAGGCTGTGCCCCTAACCAACCTGACGAAAGGGAAAGGGTCGGTCATGATTAAATGGACCCCCGAGGCTGAGGCAGCATTCCAATTCTTGAAACAAGCCTTATGTAGCCAGCCAGTGTTGTACTCACCCGACTTCTCTAAAGACTTTGTCGTACAAAGTGATGCGTCAGATGTGGGGTTAGGAGCAGTATTGTCCCAGGTCTGGAACGGGGAAGAGCACCCAGTCATTTACCTCAGCAGGAAGTTGAAGTCCCATGAGGTAAATTACGCCACGGTTGAAAAGGAGTGTTTAGCGGTGAAGTGGGCTCTAAATTCCCTTCGGTACTATCTGCTAGGTAGGCACTTTGACATGGTTACGGATCACGCTCCGTTAAAGTGGATGGCTCAAAACAAGGAGACAAATAGAAGAGTAAATAGGTGGTTCCTGGCCCTACAGGAATTCAACTTCACAGTAAAGCATCGCCCTGGCGTTCAAATGGGGAATGTGGATGCTTTGTCTCGAGTCCATGAATGCCTGATTGCTGGTGTTCCAACCCCAAGGTTAAAACAAGAGGGGGGGGTATGTGACAGCAGGAAGGTAAAGTCACCTGGTTGCATCCAGGGGGGTAGGTATATTTCTCCCAGATTCAGGCTTTATGCCGACTTATACAACTAGGGAGAGAGTTGATGAAGCCCAGCTGAGGCTAGTGGGCTCATGGATGATTCATACCTCTAGGGAGAGTGCTGGGCGTCGTGCAGGCAGGGAGTTGATGAGACCAGCTGAAGCTTGTCAGCTCGTTTAAGGCCTCTATAAAAACTCCCAGCTTCATTAGGTGTTTGCTCATGCCTGGAACCAGACCTGTGTGGACTGTCTAGGGAGAGTGAACCCCTGTGCGGTGAGACAAAGCCTGTGTGGCTATTTGTTTGGACATTTACTAAACCAGGGACTTAGGGACTAGGACAGCACCAGGCTGATCCCAGTGGTTAGTTAGGGAAACCTGCATGTTTAGTCAGAGGTCAAGCTGACCAGGATTTATTTTGTTTATGTTTCTTTTTGCTTTGCTGTGTTTTTGTCACTGTAAATAGAGAAATAAACCGCACCTTTTGATCTTGAAAACCACAACCTCCGTCTGCTGGGCCTGTTTTTGTGTGGGGAGCCCATCCAGGGGGTCACACACACCCGCTACCGAGTTAACCCCCTCACAGTGTGTAAGTGAAATATAATGATTTATTAAAGATAAGTGAAATAGTATACAGTAGATACAACCACCTCCAAACCACACAGTGCACAATAACCAATACCAAACAGAACCCACAAATAATAACAGTAACAGACAAGTATGTACAAGTAATGGGGAAACCAGAATCATAAACAGGGCCAGGCCAGGGTCATACACAGCAGGTTGGCAGATGGACAAAGGTGTATTCCAGAAGCATAAACGTTAGCCAGGCCAAGGTCATACACAGGGAGATCAGCAGATGGGGTAAGGAACACAGGACAGGGAGAGGACGGATGGATGGATTGGGACAGGGAGACAGGATCAAGCAGGGGGCAACCAGGCTGCAGAGCATGGATCAGGACAGACACAACAGGTTCAGGTTCAGGTTCAGGTTCAGGTTACAGGAATCGAGGTTCAAGTAGACAGGCTACAGGTCAGGGCACAAGGCCGATACCAGGGCAGTGTGTGTATACATCTGCCGGGTATTTATAGGAATGCTTGATTAGCTTCAGGTCACACCTGATCGGAGGGAGGGCAGTCTGCTCCACACTGCCAGGATCCATCCGCTGGTGGAAACCAGTACTGCGTCCAAAAGATAATACAACACCAGCAGGGAAAGATTCTCCTGACAGTTACAAACTGCCAGGAGACACCTGCTGGTGGACCACAGTACTGCAAGATAAATAATAAATGCCACCAGCGGATGGAACCTTTCCTGACACCTATCCTGCATGTATTATGCTGGAAGACATTCCAAACAGATCATCGTCCGTGCACGGAAGGTGACTGTTGGCCAGGCATGCTGTGATTGGACCCAAAAGGGATGATCATATGTATGCCCTGAAGCGTGACGCTCACCGGACAGGCTCCTGCGACTCGGCCATAAGGTCAGACGAAGCTGAGCGGTCCGATGCAAGCCTTGGAGCGTAAGCTCACCGGCCAGGCTGCTGCGACTCGGCCGTAAGGTCAGCCAAAGCTGAGCGGTCCGATGCAGGCCCTGGAGCGTAGGCTAACTGGCCACCCATGGAGCAACGGGCATGTCGTGGAAAACCCAACGCATAGCTAGGGTCGGCACACGCTCGATGGCCGAACTGGGGAGACTACAAGGATCGAGGATCCAGCCTGTCACCCAGTCGGCAGTTGATCGAAGATCGCAGGAAACAAAAAATGTAGCAAAAAAATATATATTTTTCCCCCGGACCAATGGGCCCAAAGGGAGCCATGTCCTACTCCTTGCTAGACAGAAAAAAAATGATCTGCGAGATGCAGACTGAGGTGATATACCCAGAGGGTTCGCCCCCTGGGTGGTACTGTAGAGGGTGTGATGCAACACTTTTTACAAGTTTTCTGCCTAGTCACTCCTAATTAACGGATAATACCCACTTTGTCAATAGAGAGGCTGTGTCGGTCCATGGACAAAAGAGTAACACTGTTTAAATACTCTGGGTGTATTCTGCTATTGCAAAAACACACATTTAGTGCAAAAAAAATTTGCAGTGTTTTCTGCATATCTGCAGGTGTGAGATACACAATTTATATATTTTTCTTCTATTGTGCTATTCAAATAAAAATTTTTTAGGGCAAAAACATTTTTTTGGAATAGCATTTTCTGCATTTCTGTAGGTGTGAAATACACCGTTTACATACTCTGGGTGTATTCTGCTATTGCAAAAACACACATTTAGTGCAAAAAAAAAATTTTGCAGTGTTTTCTGCATATCTGCAGGTGTGAGATTACACAATTTATATATTTTTCTTCTATTGTGCTATTCAAATAAAAAAATTTTATGGCAAAAACATTTTTTTTAATAGCATGTTCTGCATTTCTGTAGGTGGGAGATACACCATTTACATACTGTGGGTGTATTCTGCTATTGCAAAAACACCCATTTAGGGCAAGATCCTAAATTTGGAAAATATGAGGAGAACGTCAAAGAAGGGACGTGGCTCCGGTCGTGGTGCTGCTGGTGGAGCTCCTGTTGCAGGGAGAGGACGTGGTCAATCTGTGCCAGCTATACGCACAAGTGAAACACCTTCCTCAGGTGCGAGTAGGCGACAGAGCCTGCAGCGGTATTTGGTCGCGCCTAATGAGGCTGTACGAATGTTGAGGCCAGGACAAGTACAGGCGATAGTAGATTTGGTTGCTGACAGTGCCTTTGGTTCCTTCAGATTGTCTCCCACCCAGTCTCCTGATGAAAGATCAGAGTTGGCACCTGCAGCCGATGTCCATCAGTCTTTCACCTCACCCCCTTGCAAATCAGCCAAGCAGTCTGAGCCCCAAATCATGCAGCAGTCTCTTCTGCTTTTCGATGACTCTGTTAGCAGGGTTTCCCAGGGCCATCCACCTAGCCCTGCCCCAGAAGTGGAAGAGATTGTGTGCACCGATGCCCAACCACTTATGTTTCATGATGAGTACATGGGAGGACCATCGCAGCATGTCTTGGATGATGACGAAACACAGGTGCCAACTGCTGCTGCTTTCGCAATTGTGCAGACCGACAAGGAGGGCAGGGGTGAAGACTGGGTGGAAGATGATGTGGAGGACAATGAGGTCCTCAATCTCACATGGAATCAACGTCATGCAGGTGACCAGTGTAGTTTGGAGGAAGAGGCGGTGGTCGCACAGAGCCACCAGCACAGCAGAAGAGGGAGCAGGGTGCAAAAGCGGAGCGTCTGTCCCTTAGACAGTACGTCTGCTACTGCCCAACGAAGCAAGGGACCGAGCACACCAAAGCCAGGTCCAAGGAGTTCCCTAGCGTGGCAGTTCTTCAGACAATGTGCTGATGACAAGACACGAGTGGTTTGCACGCTGTGCAATCAGAGCCTGAAGAGAGGCATAAACGTTCTCAACCTGAGCACAACCTGCATGACCAGACATCTAAGTGCAAAGCACGAGCTGCAGTGGAGTAGACACCTCAAAAACCAAGAAAGGTCTCTGGCTCCTCCTGCTTCCTCTTCTGCTGCAGTCTCGGCCTCTTCATCCACCTCTGTAGTGACTGTGGCACCTGCCAACCCGCAAACAGAGGATCTGCCAGCAACACTAGCACCTGGGTCACCAACCATCTCCACAATGTCCCATGGAAGCGTTCAGCTCTCTATCTCCCAAACACTGGAGCGGAAGAGGAAGTACCCCCCTAGCCACCCGCGATCCCTGGCCTTGAATGCCAGCATTTCAAAATTCCTCGCCTTTGAAATGCTGTTATTCCGTCTGGTGGAGACGCAGAGTTTTAAAAGCCTGATGGCATTGGCTGTCCCACAGTACGTCGTGCCCAGCCGCCACTACATTTCCAGGTGAGCCATCCCTTCCCTGCACAACCAAGTGGGGGACAAAATCAGGTGTGCACTGCGCAACGCCATCTGTGGCAAGGTCCACCTAACTACGGATGTGTGGACCAGTAAGCACGGTCAGGAACGTTATATCTCCCTAACAGCACACTGGGTAAATGCAGTGGCGGCTGGGCCTGAGGCAGATAGCAGTTTGGCGCATGTCCTTCCACCACTGAGGATTGCAGGGCGCTTCAGTTTTCCTCCTGTTGCTAACTCCTCCTAGGACGCTTCCTCATCCTCTACCACCTCCTCATCCAGTCAGCATAACACCTTTACCACCAACTTCAGCACAGCTAGGGGTAAACGACAGCAGGCAGTTTTAAAACTTTCCTGTTTGGGGGAAAAACCCACACAGCGCAGGAGTTGTGGAGGGACATGGAACAACAGACCGATGAGTGGTTGGTGGCAGTGAGCCTCAAGCCCGGCCTGGTGATGTGTGATAATGGGCGAAATCTCGTAGCAGCTCTGGGCCTAGCCGGTTTGATGCACATCCCTTGCCTGGCGCATGTGCTGAACTTGGTGGTCCAGAGGTTCCTGAAAAATTACCCCGATTTGCCAGAGCTGCTGCAGAAAGTTCGGGCCGTCTGTGCGCACTTTCGGCGTTCTCACCCTGCTGCTGCTCGCCTGTCAGTGCTGCAGCGTAACTTCGACCTTCCCGCACACTCCACCTTGCACATGCTGGCCAGACTGTGCAAGCAGCAGCAAGCGATAGTGGAGTTTCAGCTGCAGCACGCACGCGTGAGTCGCTCTGCAGAACAGCACCACTTCACCACCAATAACTGGGCCTCCATGCGAGACCTGTGTGCCTTGTTGCGCTGTTTCGAGTACTCCACCAACATGGCCAGTGCTGATGACGCCATTCTCAGCGCTACTATGCCAGTTCTATGACTCCTTGAAAAAATGTTTCGGGCGATGATGGAAGAGGATGTGGCACAGGAGGAGGAGGAGGAGGAACCAGGATCATTTCCAAGGCTTTCAGGGCAGTCATTCACAAGTGGCTACGAGGGTGGGTTCCTGCACCAACACCAGGTACACTATTGTCCGGCAGCAAGGGCACAGTTCTGGAGGATGACGAGGTGGAGGATGAGGAGGAGGAGATGGAGGAGGAGGAAACATGTTCACAGCAGGGTGGAACCCAGACCAGCTCATGGCCATCACTAGTGCATGGCTGGGGGGATACAGAGGACACAGACGATACACCTCCCACAGAGGACAGCTTTTCATTGCCTCTGGGCAGCCTGGCAAACATGAGCGATTACATGCTGCAGTGTCTCCGCAACGACCGCCGAGTTGCCCACATTCTAACTGGTGCTGATTACGTGGTGGCCACCCTGCTGGATCCCTGTTACAAGGACAACGTACCAAACTTATTTCCCTCACTGGAACGTGATCGTAAGATGCGCGAGTACAAGCGCACGCTGGTAGACGCGCTGCTGGTGGCATTCCCACCCGACAGCGGGGGTACTGTGGAAGCACAAGGCAAAGGCAGAGAAGGAGGAAGAGGTCGCCAATGCAGCCGGGGCACCGCCAGCACCTCAGAAGGCAGGGTTAGCATGGCCAAAATGTGGAAAAGCTTTGTCAGCACGCCACAACAACCAGCACCACCAGCTGAGATGGAACGTCTTAGCAGGAGGCAGCATTTCACCAACATGGTGGAGCAGTATGTGTGCACACGCCTACACGTACTGAATGACGGGTCTGCCCCCTTCAACTTCTGGGTCTCCAAATTGGGCATATGGCCTGAGCTTGCCCTTTACGCCTTGGAGGTGCTGGCCTGCCCTGCAGCCAGTGTATTATCTGAACGTGTATTTAGCACGGCAGGGGGCGTTATCACAGACAAGCGCAGCCGCTTGTCCAGAGCCAATGTGGACAAGCTCACATTCATTAAAATGAACCAGGCATGGATCCCACAGGACTTGTCCGTACCTTGTGCAGAATAGACATGTATACCGATGTTCCGACAAAAACTGTCCGGCCATCGGATAGTGTCCGGCCCGTACTGCGCAGGCGCAGCGCTTGCGCAGTACGGAGGACAAGGAGATTCACAAAATCTCCGTTGATGAACGGCGCCTGCGCCGTGAGTGCAGGTTCAAGCCCCACCATACAAGTGGACATACGGTAGCACATAGTAACAGGGCCCCTCACGGGCTCGCTTCGCTCGCCACGCTTCGCTCGCCACGCTTCGGGCACGGCCTCGCTTGGCTCGGCTTGAACCTCGGATGGTGTGGCTTGAACCTGGACTCACCGCGCAGGCGCCGTTCGTCTTCGGAGATTTTCGAAATCCCCTTGTCCTACGTACTGAGCAAGCGCAGTACAGGGCGGACACTATCCGATGGGGGACAGAATTCAACACATCACCGGCCTTACCCAGCCATTATTGTATTTTTGAACCATTGTTGGCTACCTCGTCCTCCTCCACCGCCGCTTCCACCTACACAGCCACATCCACCGCCACCTCAACCTCCTACTCCACATGGACCTTGTCCTCCTAGGTCAAGATTATAATTTTTTATTTTTTTAATCTCTAAGTATTTTATTTTCCCACTAGCTTATCCATTAAATTTAATAATTTTTTCCAGAAAGGGCGTATTCTGGGGCATTCCCACCATATGTGTGGCATCGTGCCGTTGAGTTTCTGAGGTTCTTAATTACTTCCTGTACCTCTTCTGCTGAGAAGAGGGCCTCCAGCATATTATTATTATTTTTAATTATATTTATGTTATTTTAAGTTATTTTCCTATCCACATTTGTTTGCAGAGCACTTGCCATGCTCTTAAAAACATTTTGCTGCCATTTGCAGCCCTCTAGCCCTTTCCATTACTTTTTTAGAGCCATTTTAGTCCTCAAAAGTTCGGGTCCCCATTGACTTCAATGGGGTTCGGGGTCAAGTTAGGGTCAAGTATGGTCCCGAACTCGAACTTTTTTCCGAAGTTCGGCCGAACCCGTCGAACCCGAACATCCAGGTGTCCGCTCAACTCTAGTCCTAATAAGATTATCCTGTCCCTGATTCATGGTGACCAGTCGGGTTTCATGCAAGATACTGTAAGACATTAATCTTCATAGGTTATTTACTTTACTGGCCTCCTCTGCTGCAAAGCTATTATGCTAATCCTATGGCCCAGATTCGTAGTGGAGAATAACTATCCTGGAAGTTCAGCCTGCATCATGGTACCCGACAGGGCTGCCCATTGTCCCTGGACCTATTTGCTTTGGCGATGGAGCCCATGACCATCCTACTTTGAGCCTTGGAAAGGGTTAGAGGGATTACTGTGGGCCCTTTGGAGGAAAAAGCCTCGCTTTATGCGGATGATACTCTGCTATAACTTTGTGATGCCTCCTCATCCTTAGCTACAGTCCTGAACTTGAATGATATGTTTGGGCGCTTTTCTGGCATTAGAACGAATTGGGACAAATCAGTCCTTTTTTCCCTGGGCCAATAATATGTACTTTAGATATCTTCAGCTCTACCATGCGGCTCACTCTCAATTCACTTTCCCATTGGTGCTGTCATCCCATGTGATTGAGAGTTTGTTGATAGCTGACCAACTTGACAAACCCCTATCATCCCTATGCAAGTCCTTAGCTCAGTAGGATACATCTAAAGTCTCCCACCTGTATGATGCATGGCAGCGTGACTTGCCAACCTTGATGGATGGGCACACGGAAGAAGGTATACAGCAGTATCTCTCCCTCATGATTTCAGCTAGGGACAGATGGATACAACCTAAGTTTCTACATAGAATGTACTACTTCCCCCAGCATCTTTATATGATCTATCCATTGTTGGAAACTACTTGCCCTAAATGCATTTTGGAGTGAGGTGCTGTCTGAACTCTGTGCCCTAAGTAGGGGAAGTGCCTATGGACACGCTCGTTCTACTATTGGGAATCTGTGATAAGTTGGCTACTACCTATCATAAACAATTGTTTTTGTTCTATACATTGTACTATGCAAGGAAGTCTATTCTTCTCAAAAGGGAGGCCCGGAATGAAGAGACAGCAAAGAAAAATAATGGAGGGCCGTGCATGACTAGGTGGAGAATACAGACAGCAATGGGTTAACTGTAATTGCAGAGTGTGAGAGAGAGGAGACAGGATAAAATTGTACTGGGAGGGGAGGAGCGCTTTAAATAGCAAGGGGGCGGGATACCCGGGATTATTTTGTGTGGGGACAGCTAGGGAGAGGAAGTTTTGCACTTCTCTCCAAAAGCTAAAATGGCAGCCGTAGATCTCCTGTTAGCGCGGCTTTAGGGCAGCTGCGGGTTCGAAGGGGCCCGACTGGCTTGAGGCTCAGATGGGTCCGCTTTTATTGGGTCATGCGGGGGGGTCGGGTAGCAGTGGCAGGACATCGGAGCACGCTCGGCGGTCGCGGCCACCGGAGCATTTTTTTCACCGCCGCCGCCGGGTCGGTCGCGCCACCCCAGGAGCCCGGAATTAGACTTGTCGGTCCCCCCAGCTAAGCGTGCCGCTGCTGAGGCCGGTGTGGTAGCCGACCTTATGTGCAGGGACAGCGCGGTGCGGGGGGCGGGGCTACGGGCCGCAATGGCGCCCGTCTCTCGCCCTCGAGGCTGAGGACCACGGCGGCTTTGATCGCCCCTTCTTCACCGAGGGGGGGGGATTCGTCGGGGGAGAAGCTGTGCTATGTCCGCGGGGCCTCTACCAGACGAGGCTGGCAGTGTCCATGCTGGAGCGGGGCTGAGAGAGGGGAAGGACGGCGGGGAGAGACTGGCATGGCCTAACAGGGGCTCATCAGGAGAGCGCAGGCTCAGCGGTGAGGTGACGGTCGGGTCATGTGGAGGGGACGTCCGGTCGGCGCAGAGGGGTCCCACGGCCCCCGGGCGGGTCTGGCCTGGGGGGCTCATCGCATCCATGCCACCAGCCCAGGGGTCCAGGTCGGAAGGGTAGCTGTCCGGATCGGAAGGGGAGGATCGAGTGGACGTCGCCTCAAGAAGGGTGTCGAGAGCAGCGGCTGTGGGGGTCACTCGCAGTCAGCTCGGTAAGTCGAACTCTATTTTTCTTCTACTGACTTTACTGCTGCTTTAAGTACACTGTTAGGTGTTGGGGTTGGGGGGTCTGGTACCGTGGGGGGGTCCCTGCGGGTGATGGGGGTTCCGTGCCGTCTGTACCTGGTGGGGCGGGCGGCCCGCCTGCTCCTCCTGAGACAGGGGGTGCGTTGGGGGGTTGCAGGATCTGTTGCAAAAGTTCTCGGGGGCACAGGTGGGTTCCCCGCAGGTCGCTCCTTGGGTCGGGGTGCAGGCGGGGAGTTCTGACGGGGGGATGGTGCAGGGGGCCCCTGCTGGGAGGTCAGCTGACCCTTTGGCGGTACAGGTGAGTACGGCGGGGGGGCTAAGGTGGTGGAGCCTGCTACTACGGCCCGAGTAGATGTAGTGCGTCTGGCTGAGGCGGCCAAGTGTGAGGTGTATGTGTGCTTTGAGGGTCCTCTGGGGGCACACCTTAAACAGGAGGTGCGGGACAAGATCGGCAAGGGTGAGTATGTGAAGATCTTTTCTTTGCTGCCCCTGGAGAAGTTCAATTTGGATAGGGTGAAGCCTGATGATACCAAGAAGGAGGATGAGGAGAAGAGGGGATATAGGTTGATACCTAGGACGTTTGGGAATTGGTTACAGGCGTTCGCCATTCTGGCCAGCGTGATTGGGGAGAAATCACCGGAACATTGCTCGGCTTTGTTCTGTTATATGGACGCGATCGGGGATGCTCATAGAGTGTATGGCGGAACTGCTTGGCTGGGTTATGACGAGCAGTTTCGGCAGCGGATGGCGGTCCGTCCTGCTCTGCAGTGGGACCACAAGGACATAAGCCTCTGGATGCGGCTTATGTCCTCGGCGAGGACGCCTAGCCAGTTTCTTCAGGGGGGGGGGGTCGGTCAAGTACCTCAGTGCCGCCTGCCGGGAGAAAATGGGGTGTGTGCTGGCAGTTCAACGAGGGTTCCTGCAAGTTTGGGGGAACTTGTCGTTTCAAGCACGAATGCTCGGGATGCGGGGGTACTCACCCCCTGTCCCGTTGCTTTAAAAAAGGTAAACGTGCCAGTGACGCTGCTCACAAGGGGGACGACGCCGGTGAGGGAAGAAAGGATGCGTTTTTTTCTAAGTAGGTACCCGGACAGGGTGGCTGCGGAGCTGTTGACAGTGGGTTTTTCGGAGGGTTTTAGGATACCATGTTCTCTTGAGGTGGTGCCTCCGGTGGCACGTAATTTGAGGTCTGCGTTTGCTAATCGGAGGCTCGTGCTTTGCACTTAGATATCTGGTCAATCGGAATACCGCTTCTTCGAAGCCGGTGATACCGTTGCTGCGCCATCTGGTACTGCGTTGTTTACAGTTGAATATTTTTCTTGGTGCGATACATATGCCCGGGGTTGAAAACACTCAGGCTGATTCACTGTCTCGGTTTCAGTGGGACCGTTTCAGGGAATTGGCGCCGGCTGCGGAGAGGGATGGGGCACCTTGCCTGGGTTGGCTCCGGGAGGTTCCCTTGGAGCCGCCGCTGGCTGGATCCGGAAGTCGGTAAGTGGGCCGACGTGGGGGCGTATACTAGAATCTGGAGGGAGCGGGCTGCGTTCATACGGCTAGCGGATGCTGAGCTGGACGTGGCCGGGACCAGATTGCTTGTGGTTTACTTTGTAACCAGGCACATGGAAGCGGGAGTTTCAGTGTCGGGGATTGAGAAGACACTGGCAGGCTTGGCGTTTTCTGTTCAAGCTCCAGGGAGTGCCGGATGGCACTAAGGACTTATGGGTGAAGCAGGCGTTGAAAGGGTATCGGAAGGAGCACCCGCATAGGGACACACGGCGGCCTGTATCTTTTGCCATTCTGCAGGTGCTTTCCTCGGTCTATGAGGTTAAATTGTTTTCAGCTGCTTTTCTGTCGCGTTTTTGGTACTTTTCGGGTAGGGGAGCTGGTGTGCCCGTCGAAACGGAGGGCTGGGGGACTACTGGTTCCAGACGAGGAAGGGGGGGGGGTGATAGGGTGAGACTGAGGTTGAGGAGGTCGAAACGGATAAAAAGGGTAAAGGTGTGTTGGTGCAATTTTTTTTTTTTTGCTCTGCCCGGGTCTATGGTTTGTCCATTGAAAGTGGTGAGGGAGTTTTTGGAAGTTAGGCCAGCTGGGGGTGGTCCCTTTCGGGTTCATGGGGATGGCTCGTTTTTTGTCGCGTTTTCAATTTGTGGCAGTTTTCCGCAAGTGTCTGAGGGCGGCGGGGTACGACTGCACGCAATTTGCTTTGCATTCTTGCCACATCGGGGCGGCCACCGGGGCTGCCCGCTGTGGTTTGGATGAGGCAGCGGTAGAACGGATTGGGAGATGGGAGTCCAGGAGGTTTCGTTCGTATGTTCGCCCCCATTGGTTGGATGTGCAAGGGGATTCTGGTGCTTTCTCATGTCTTTTTGGGGGCAAAGAGGGCTGAAGTTAGGCAGGACGGCAGGCAGTTGGGGATACCCAGGAGGGAGGCTTGCATCAGGTGGATAGGCATCCCGGGGATGGTGTGGAGTAGGGGGGTGCCGGTAGTGTTCCGGTACGCCCGGTTGGACAGACCACCGGGCGTACTGGTCTCTCATGTGGGGGGTAACGACTTGGGGGTCACTGCTATAGGGGCCCTGCTCTTGGCAGTGTAGACGGATTCTTTGACACTTAGGGAGGCTTTCCCGGGGACGTTGTTGGTATGGTTTGTGGGGTCGCACGAACCTCGTGGTGGATGGCAGGATCGGTACCTCGGATCAATAAAGCTCGGATCAAATGGAACGAACTGGTGGTCAGGTTCGTTGCGGCCAACGGGGGGTTGGTGATTCGGCACTTGGAGTTGGAGGTTAATGTGGGGATGTACTTGTGAAGGGATGGTGTGCATCTCGATGATGTGGGGATGGACTTATGGGTTTGGGGGATTCAGGTTGGCATTCGGCGTGCCCTGTGGGTGTGGAGGGGCCCTTAAGGGTAAGGGGTTACCCTTGCAGGCTGTTGCTGTGTCTTTGGTCTTTGACGGTGGCAGAAAACAGATGGTATGGAAGTGGTGGGGGCTCATCGGTGGTATGTGCCCCTCTGGTGTATTCCAGTGGAACGGTGTCCGCTGGAGTACGGGTATGGTTGCACTGCGGGAAGGGGTTGTCTCCGAGCTGTGATACAGCTGGAGGCCTGGTATGGTACTAAAATTTGGTCCCGCAGTGTACTGGCGGAAAAAGGTTTTAAAAAGTTTAGGGGTGTCGTCAGAGACCAACAGACTGGGAGATATAATGTTTGAAAATGTGTTAATAAAGTTATTTAAGAAAAGGATAATTTTATATTGGAGTTTTTACCCAATATTGTTTTAATAAAAAAGGCTGGTATGGCCAGTTATACTCCAACTCTGGTGTGGTCTAAATTATCATAGATTGGCTAAGTTAAGGTATAGGTTAAATAAGGGAAAATTGGTATGGGTAACGTGTGGGGAGGTATCTCGATTACACTGGTCATGGAAATTGCCTTTTCCCTTTACAATACAGCAGTAGCGCTCTCTTAACAACCATGTGTTACCATTGGATAAACTTACCTATGTTGACCAAAATTGTCCTAAGAAATTCCCCAAAATTTGGGAAGTTTGGATCAAAGCTAGGGACTTAAAGGGGTTGTAAAGCTTCGTGTTTTTTCACCTTAATGCATCCTATGCTTACAAGCCCCCCAGCCCTCCGGTTTACTTACCTGAGCCCTCGAAAGTCCCGTGTCGCGAACGCACTGGCTACTCGCTCCTGTCTTCAGGCTGTTCTCGGCTCTTCATTGGAGATTGATAGCAGCGCAGCCATTGGCTCCCGCTGCTGTCAATCTAATCAATGACGCGGTGCGCTGGGGGGCGGGGCCGAGTGATGCACTTGGTGGCTATAGCCGCCAACTGTATCACGGGAAGAGCACTTCCCAGAATGGGGGTTAGCTCTTGCAAGGGAGGAGCCTAGACAGCCGCCAAGGGACCCCAGAAGACCAGGATCATGCAAAACGAGCTGTGCAAAACGAGCTGCACAGTGGAGGTAAGTATGACATGTTTGTTATTTAAAAAAAAAAAAAGAACCTTTACAACCCCTTTAACGCTATGAGCCCTTGATCTATCTGTGGATTCAGCTCAGCATCTGCTATTCCTATTCCTGTTGATGACCCCATTGCCTGTTGTTTTGTTTAAATTTTGATTGCACCTGAACGTGTCTCCACTAATAACAGCTACAACGGTAAGCCTACTATGGCATATCTTTTAGACGAGGATATTGAACGTGAAATTAGCTCAGCTTTTCTATGTGACCCTCAGACGTCTAACGATAGTGACGACACACTACGAACTTTGTTTAAAAATCACAAGAAACTTACTGTCAAATATCTCAACCGTAAATGGAACATAGAATCATTCCTAGGGGACTAAGGGAACGTATAATCCCAGCTGGTCATCTTCATACCCCCAGATTCCTAGAACAATGGAAAAAATGTTGTATAACCCGGGGACTTGACACTTTGCAAATGATTATAGATGAAGAAGTTCTACAGTTAGATGAAATTAAGTCAGAAATTGACAAAAGTGTAAAACTGTTGGAACCCTTCAAAAATGACCCGGTTTTTGAGACCAGCAATGAATTGTTGAAAAAAGAGATAGAGAGACAACAAAAGACTCTCAAAACCACCAAACAGGAACGCTTCAGACAGAATCTCCTTGACTGGGAAAAAGGTGACATTTTTGATCCCACCATCCAAAGAGGAAGGAGCAAATCTCGGAGAGGGCGTAATTCCAAATCCAGAGGAAAAAACCCCATCACATATATTTCCTCTGACAGTGAACAGGATTCATCTGAAGCCACCCTACCTAAATCTGTTATTTTTTTAGATCCAAAAGGGGACGAGGGAGAAGGACCCGGCCCCAGGAAACCTGTGCAAAACAAACCACCACAGAGGGAGAAACAAAATCCACAAACGCACGACTCCAGACAGGGAAACAGACACGACGCGGACAAATACAAAAGGGACCTAAGATCAAGATCACACAAGAAAAAATAGAAACTGACTTACCAGGAATTAATGGGGAAAAATCTACTTTAACCACCGACATGAAAATAGTTAACCTTACAGAATTCCCATTGAACAAACATCACTTATCACTCCTCCAAAGAATACTGTCCTTTTCACCAAAGGCGTCAATTAATGAATTTGAGGTGTTTAAAGACATCAGCTTATTCCTGAGGAAACTGGTATTTAAGTGCTGGCACACTCAACGAGACAGCAAAATGCCAATGACTGATGTAGATAGGGACGAACAGGAAGCGTTGAAGAATCTGGTTTCCCTTTTGGAGGAGAATGATGATATGGACACAGACTCATCAAATGAAATGGAGACTGATTGTCCACGCCAATCAAAACTCCCCATTAAATCATTAAAAATGCCTCCATTGGGGAAACATCGTTGGATCTCACTTTTCCTGGACCAAGTTCAAAAAGACTTATCCAAGGTAAACTGGCAATGGAGAGGTCTAGATAACCTTACCAAGAATAAAGGTAAAGCACTCAAACAACTAGAAAAAGCAGATGACATAATAATTAAGAGTAGTGATAAAGGTGGCAACACTGTCCTTCTCACACAGACAATGTACGAAGGTGAAATTGAACGATTGCTGAATGACAGTGATACTTATTTAAGACTTGAACAGAACCCCTTCCCCAGGATTGTGCAGGAACTGAACTTCAAACTGAGCTTCGCATATGAGGAGAAACTCATTACTAAAAAAGAATTTGAGTATCTAAGGGTGATAGAATTCAATACACCGATATTCTACATTATCCCCAAACTCCACAAATCTATTACCAACCCTCCAGGTAGACCAATAGTATCAGCTATCAAGGGACCATTAGAGAGGGTCGGTAAACTAGTCGATGCCCCGGGAGCACTCCTAGTGGGGATTGATGTTGAATCCCTATACACATCGATTCCCCACGAGTGGGGACTTAAAGCAACCGATCACTTTTTGCATCAGAAGTTCCCCCTATTAGCCGCACAAAATGAATTCCTGGTTGATATATTGAAGTTTATGTTGACAAATAATTGTTTCCAGTTTCTCAACAGAAACTACAAACAAATAAGAGGAACCTCGATGGGTGCACCATGGGCACCCGCCTACGCATGTCTCCATCTCGGCCTATGGGAAGAACAGTTGGTATATACATCACCACTTTACCAAGCATACTGCCGGCTATGGCTAAGATTTATCGACGATGTGATCATGCTGTGGGTTGGGTCCCCAGATGAACTCACCCAATTCATAAGTGAACTAAATTTCAATAATAGGAACATCAAATTGACCTATACTTGGCACCAACAAACACTTTCCTTTCTGGACCTGTCTATATCAGTCATTGACGACCAATTATCTACCAGGACATTTAGGAAAGACACAGCAGCTAACAACCTCCTGTTTGCTGGTAGCCACCACCCCCAGTCCCTCATACAAGGAATCCCTGTGGGTCAGTTTTTACGCAGTAAACGTAACTGATCTAGGGATGATGACTTTAGAACTGAGGCAAATCAACTGTACAGTAGGTTCAGAGACAGGGGTTATCCACATGGCTGCCTGCGAAAGGCAAAAAAAAGAGCCTTTCAAACAGAAAGAACGGCTTTGCTGACTAAAAAGAAGAAGGATAAACAAATCAAGTCCCATACTCCCATTCGCATCATTAACAAATATGGAGCCCAATGGGAACAGGTCAGAAGCATACTAAGCCAACACTGGCATATTCTGTCCGAAGCCCCTATTTTGAGGGACTTCAAGGGGGAGCGACCCATGCTTACTGCGAGGAGATCTCGCAATTTAAAGGACAGTCTTGTCCACTCGGAATATGCTATACCCACCAAAACGAACTGGTTGACCAACCTACCCCCATTGAAAGGCATGTACGCCTGTGGTAGGTGCTCCATGTGCAAGTATGTGGATCGCACCGATGTGTTCACCAACTCTAATGGCACAAAAAGCTTTAAGATCACCAACTTTATTAACTGTCTCACCACCCAAGTGATATATATGTTCTCCTGCCCGTGCGGGAAAATATATGTGGGGAAAACGAAAAGGCAGCTTAAAATTAGAGTTGGTGAACACATCCAAACCATATTAAAGAAAGATGACGAACGACCCCTGTCCCTTCATTTCTTGAAACATCATGACGGGAAACCTGACGGACTAACCTTCAAGGGTATATACCGCCTAAACCTTCCCCATCGACGGGGAGACTTTGACAAAATTTTATACAGAAAAGAAAAAATGTGGATATACAACTTAGATAGCATGCAGCCAGCTGGGTTGAATAATGAATGCAACTTATCGGTTTTCCTTGACACTTGAGTTAACCAGATGCAATAATGAACTTTTAAACAGTACTGTATGGGATCAGTGGCAATCACTATGATCCTCTCAAATGTCATCGTTAAAACCACATAAAGATAATTTAAATCTATTCACATAATACTATCTGCAAACATCAGGTGTTCTCACCAAAGATTGAAATTGCACCAGCCCCTAAATAATTTCCTTGTACAACGGACGGCCTCCTGGTACCACGACCTTGTTTTCTCATTAATTTGATGGAAGAATCGATATTAAAATATCTGCTGTACATGAATCGATCTTAACTATGTGAATTACAAATTATCGATTCTGTACATTTTTATATCCATGACCGAGGACGTGGATGAATGGGTGAATAGCACAATACACAGGAGAGGGCGCAACCTTCACTGCCCATCGGCTAACGGTGAAAAATGTGTACTGCCCACAATTGACCCCCCTATCATCCACACCACATTGTATATGCAACGAGCAGTACTGCAACCAGGTCTGTGTATTGTTGCCATGATCCCTTCATTCATTCATAAATGAACGTATCATCAATATGGAATAAATAGGTAATCATCGGTGATCCCCGATGGGTTTGTTTGTGTTCCCAGGCAATAAAAATTTTCCACTCATCCAAACACCCCCCCCTCCCCCCCCCCCAACCCCCCTCACGTCTGATTTTTATCTAATAAATTTTTCCTCTATAGTCTGTACAAATAGAATTGCATTAACCAGCGTGAATGGTGGTATGACCGATCCAATTAAACAGCAGGTGGTTATTGTTCTGTCTCAACTACAAAGCGATAAAGTTCATCTCCAGGTTTAAGTAGGCCTTACTCAAGCTGGTTTGATATTCATCCCTTGCATCGATACAGGCAGTTTAACTCAATGAATAAACTCACAGTTAGGACGACAGACGATGAATCCTTTCGAATGTTCCGTTTAATGATGGATATTCATAGATAGAAAAACGTTGCAGTTGTAAGCCACATGTAAGATGTTTAGCATGGAAGATATACAGGAGTAATGACCAGAATCAGGAAGTGGAGGAGATATATAAAGAACTACGGTGAGAGAGAGAGTTCAGCTAGAAAGAAGGGGACAGATCTTAAAGACACAGAGCAAGAAAAATCACATAGTGTAACACAAACTCCCCGTCTGAAATATTTAGATTTCATAACCTTAAACTAAAATATATATTTTCAAAAAGTCCAATACTGACGAATGTCCTGGAACCTGTAATGAAAAATATGCAACAAGCAAATAATAAACGTAAGTTCAACAGGATGAAGAACAAAGTCACAGTATGGGGGGGCGTGGCTTGGCGCGCAACGGGTATGGACGCTTACTGAGTGAGCTCTGAGACACACACGGCCTGCATCTGCCTAAACATCCGACTCAGCGATCTCAGATGCCGGGCAAACGGCTATATAACACCCCACACCCGCGTACAAGGAGAGGATCCATTGCTGCCTCCTCGAGGAATATAGCTGACCTCTTTAATCCTAAATCCGGAAGCCGCGGCAGCGGGGAGAAATCCAAGATGGCGCCGATACACCACGAGGAGGAATACAGTGAGGACTCCCAATCTGCCCCGGAGGACTCAGGTAAGGGGAAAGACCGAGCTGACCATCCCCTTACATTTGCGGACATGTCGGTGATAGCGGCGGACATTAAATCCACGTTCTCCACCGCCATTACGGACCTAAAATCTAATCTTCTGGCCCTTAATGAAAAGATGGCGGCGACAGAGGCAGCGGGCAGGAATATGGATAAAGCCATCCGCAGACTAGAGACTGCTAGTGTGTCGCATAGCCGCCACTTTATTGAAGTGAATCGACGTCTGGAAGATTTGGATAACAGGGGGAGGAGGAATAATATACGTGTGAGGGGTATCCCTGAGTCGGTCGAGCCCGTCCAGATCATCCCGGCCCTGAGGAGGCTGTTTAACACCCTACTTGAGAGACAGGAGGATATGGAGATAGAATTCGTCAGGGCTCACAGAGCACTCAGACCGAAGGGACCCGACAATACACCCCACGGGACATTATATGCTGCCTTCAGAGCTTCCTACTCAAGGAAGACATTATGCGCAGAGCAAGGGGAAACGATCAGATTGTTTTCAACGGAGCTATCATTATGCTCTTTCAGGATCTTTCCCAAATCACTTTGAAGAATCGCAGGGCCTTGCGCCCCCTGCTGGACAAACTAAGGGAAAGGGAGCTGCGATACACCTGGAGATTTCCCTTTGCGCTGACAGTGACACACAACGGACGCCAGCACGTACTGCGTGAACCTGATGATCTTCCAGACTTCTGTGATGCCCTAGACCTTGAGCGTGTTCTTGTTCCGGATTGGTACGCAGAATTCCAAGACCCACCGAGAGATGGATCGCCTCCGGATTCCCCTTTCTCCACTCCTGATAAAAGACTCTCCAAGAAGCAAAAGCCATACCGCGCAGGAGGTTCAAAAGTGGGAACACCACGATCCGCAAGAGATGACCGCAGAGGACCAGCTGCAGATTGACCTGGATCTAAAAAGACCGGCTAAGTTGCTGACTTAACTGTTGCATTTTATTATTTTTAATTTTTTTTATGACCTGTTAGGCCCGATCAGTTTCGGTTTGAGTATGTGATAGGTTTGACAGGATCTTTGGGGCCATATCACTCCAACTCTGCTGTGAACCGGGGTCACCCATGTTCGCCGTTACACAACCCCCCCCTTCCCCCCCTCCCCCACCCCTCCCCCCTACTCCCCCAATCCCCTACCTTTCCTTTCCCCCCTCTTTCCCCCCTACTTACCCGTACTCCCCTCCACCTTTCCCATTCCACCTCCCTATCCCGTCTCATCCCCCCCCACCTTCCTGTCTTGCCTCCCCCCTCCCTTCCCACTCCCCCCTCTTCCTTTCCCCCCTCTCCTTTCCCCCCCGCCCTAATGATCTAAAGGAGGTTTCTATGACCCTAGATGAGAGATCCACTCTCCTCAGCTCTCCTCCCCATCCTTCCACTTTTTTATTTTTTATTTTTTTGACGCACTCAGGGCACACCATGCGACTGAATATCCTCCCCAAGACTTTGTGGCGGTTGATTAGCTTTTCAAAATGTGCCTCTTAGCTCTCAACAGCATTGGACAGTGGAAGCATTGGGGGACGTAGACGAAAGTGTGATACAAATCCCACCAAGAGATTGGACTCTGAATGAGAGACATGCTATTATGAGATGTTATTATGAGAGGTTGGGAACATGCGCTGGTTGGAGGATTTTCCTCCCGTACCTCCTAAACAGGGATCTGGAGGGGAAGGGGGATACCCTTCCTGTAGAAGAAAAGGTCATGTCTATCATAGTAATTGTACGTCAGGGGCCTACTTACGAGTTAATATAAGTTAGGATGTTTATCTGTTCAGATTACATAAGCTTCCGAGTGCAGGCTGTGTGTGCACTGTGTTGCACTTCACTACTAATTACATTTGGAAGAGGCTAGTGACTATCTGTTTACCGGTTGTTAGTCGCCTCCCTCTACCCCCACCGATTAGTGCATCTGTCCCTATTCATTAGGGGTGGATGCACGGAACTACTCCTTAACCAGGATAAATAGTTGTACCTGGTAAGGGATTTCTATTGTTGTCTCCGTTATCATTTACTCTTTATCTTTACCTATCTTTTTCTCTTTATAATCTCGAGTGCCCTCCTGTGGTTGTAGTCGATTTGATTCTCACGTCCTTTGAACAGTTTTGTTTTATAGGTGCCCTCTGGATCATCTCGATCTGAGTCCTTACTATGGCTTATTCAGACCTCGGCCGAGGTCCCTCTGTGATCTCCCATAATGTCAGGGGTCTGAACGTACCTGAAAGACGCTCAACGCTGTTGAGAGAATTAAAAAAAGGTAGGCCGCACTTTGTGTTCCTACAGGAAACCCACTTTAAGACACACCATGTACCTAAGCTGACAGACGCCTTCTTTACAGAGGCCCATCATGCAACCTGTGATGATTCCAGAGTGTCCACTTTAATCAGCAAAGAAGCTCCTTTTGTTCTGCAGGAGAAACTTTTAGATCCTAAAGGCAGATTTGTTTTTCTGAAAGGCATGTACCATGATACCCCACTGACATTGGCCAAAGTCTACTTTCCCAATAGAGCCCACATATCCTTCTGCCAACGTATGACTCAGGAATTAATGGGTTTCGCGTCAGGATGCCTGATCCTTGGGGGGGACTTCAACGTACCCCTAAACCCCATAGCTGATACTTCTAATGGGAAGACTTGCCTGTCGATAGGATACTGAAAAAACTTAAATCCATGCTCCACTCCCTGCAAGTGATAGATACATGGCGGTTCAAACATCCTGAGGGACGAGACTATACTTTCTTCTCACCTCCACATAACAGGCACTCCCGCATTGACTACCTATTTATCTCGCAACGAGACCTGACGTTTGTTACTGAGACTCACATAGGCATACAATCCTTCTCGGACCACGCCCCGATCTCCCTATCCCTGAAAGTCACCCCTCCTAGATCTTACACTGGATCCTGGAGACTGAATGTGTCACTCCTGACTGATCCCGTACTGCTGCCCACCTTGACCTCCTCCCTGACCGATTTCTTCCAACGCAACACGGCCCCAGATGTAGACCCTATGGCAACTTGGGAGGCACATAAATGTACATTGAGGGGAGAACTTATCAGAATGGGTGCCCGTCGCAAGAGGGAAAGGGACAAAAATATTAAAAACCTTTCGGAACGAATAAGATACCTAGAAAACCTACATAAACAATCCCTCAGCGTTCAAACGGCAACTGAACTTATAGAAAAAAGGAAGGCCCTTCAACAGCTCTTTGAGGATAAATCAAGGAGGCTTTTGTTTTTTAAGAAAAGGATTTATTATGAATCCGGCAATAAGACTGGTAAACTACTAGCCAGGGCCCTGAAGGAACAGTCGGCAAAAATTTTTATTCATGGCATCAGGGGGGCAGATGGCAAGATGGAGGTCTCGGTAGAAGCAATTTCTAAACATTTCCATGAATTTTACACAAAACTCTATAACCTTCCACCCCGTCACAAGTTGGCGGATATGGGAGGTGAGAGGTCACAGATCATACGGGACTACCTTAACAGAAGCGGTTTGCCTGCCCTGTCGGACTCGCTTCTGGAGGAACCGTTGACTAGTGCAGAAATAAATTGGCCATTAAACAACCATTAAACAACTCAAATCTGGGAAGAGCCCAGGCCCCGATGGTTATACCTCCATCTATTATAAGACATTTGCCCACATTCTGGCAGACCCCCTCAGAGCTGCATTGGATTCCATGTCAGTACCCAGGAAGGTCACCCCAGACTTTCTGTCTGCTCATATTACGGTAATACACAAAGCGGGAAAAGATCCCGCTGATTGCGCCAGTTATCGCCCCATCTCCCTATTGAACCTGGACGCCAAGATCTATGCTAAGATACTGGCGTCCAGATTGAGTCCCTTGTTGTCGGACCTGATCGGACCGCACCAGGTAGGTTTTATGCCGGGTCGTGAAGCTAAGGATAATGTCATAAAGACCTTGTTGCTGACTCAGGCGGCTAGCATGGGGAACTTGGAAGGCCTTCTCCTCTCCACGGATGCGGAGAAGGCCTTTGACAGGGTGGCATGGGACTACATGATGGCTGTCTGCGCTAAGGTGGGATTGGGGCTGCACATGTTAGCCAGGATATCCGCACTATACCAGTCACCCACAGCGAACCTAAAGATTAATGGTACACTATCGGAAAAGGTCCTGATAGCCAATGGCACGAGACAGGGATGTCCACTGTCCCCCCTCCTGTTCATCCTGTCCCTAGAACCCTTCATTAGGATTGTCAAGGCGAACACGGACATTCGGGGCTTCATGGTATCAAACAAGGAATACAAAGTTGCTGCTTATGCAGATGACTTACTTTTTTTCCTGACTAACCCAATTATCTCCTTACCCAACCTGATGAGGGAATTTGACCTTTATGGTTATATGTCTAACCTAAAGATAAACTACACCAAGTCGGAAGCCCTGAATGTCTCTTTGCCGGAGACACTTCTTGACCAGGTTAAGGTGACCACTTCATTTAGATGGGAGCCTAAGGCCTTAACGTACCTGGGAGTTTGGCTCACACCGAGACTTTCAGATATATTCGCTTGCAACTTTCCCAGATTCCTCACGACTGTCAGGGAGGACCTGGTCAGGTGGCGTTCAGGCTATTTTTCCTGGTTTGGCCGTGCAGCCATAATCAAAATGACACTTCTACCTAGATTGCTTTATCTACTACATGCTCTTCCCATTAAAATCCCTGCATCCTTTTTCACTACGCTTAAATCAATCCTACTTAAGTTCCTTTGGAACGAACAAAAACCCAGGATTAGATATTCCCTCTTGATGAAGCCCAAGGAACTAGGAGGTATGGGGATACCAGACTTTAAAGCCTATTATCAAGCTACCCACCTGACCAGAATAGTGGACTGGCACTGCCATGGCACAGCGAAAGACTGGGTCTTTCTAGAAGAAGCTATGAGCCCAATCCCCCTGAGGTTTGCCCCCTGGATTCCTTGGGGGAGTCACCCATCCAGTCTTAGACGGCAACACATAACTGGGTGTACGCTAGAAATCTTCCACAAACTCTCAAGGTCCACAAATATCTCTTCCCAACCAGGCCCTCTGACGCCACTGAGGGACAACCCGGACTTTACACCCGGTATGCGTAATCGTAGCCTTCAATCTGGGAACCACCCGGGCCCGCTTCTGGTGAGAGACTGTTTCTCTGACGGGAGGGTAATGGACTGGTCTACTCTCAGGAACCAAATTAACGATTTACACTTACCCTTTTGGACCTACTTCCAAATACGCAGTTATCTGGGGAGACAGACTGATAGGAACACCCTTCACAGACCCCTCACGGCTCTGGAATCTATTTGTTTGGAGGGCACACGTTGTCTTAAAACCACCTCCATGGCTTATGGGTGGCTGCAGGACTCCGGGGGTCGGGAATCGGATGGACTCAGAGTGAGGTGGTCGGAGGAGCTACAGATGGAGATCACTACTAAACAATGGAGACAGGCATGTATCCTGGCACATAAATGCTCTATAAGCACTAAAACTCAGGAAACGGCCTACAAACTCATGACACAGTGGTACAATACCCCAGCCAAGATACACGGATGGAACCCCTCGATACCTGACACTTGCTGGCGATGCCAGGGAGATGGGGGCACTCTATTCCACATTTGGTGGCAGTGCCCACTAATTACTGGATTTTGGGACAAAGTGGTCTCTCTGATTAAGCACATCACTCACACCAGAATCACCCTGAATGCTGCTGCTGCCTGCCTGCTCCACATCACTTATGTCTCGATGGGGACCTATAAGGGATCCTTGACGAGACATCTACTGAACGCGGCCAAGTCCCTTATCCCGCTACACTGGAGGTCCCAGAGGGTTCCGTCCGTTGCGGATTGGCTGAACAGGGTCTCAGAAATGCATAAAATGGAAGAGACCCTGACTCAAACGAATGACATCGTGGACAAATTCCACAAAACATGGCAACCTTGGATACTTTTTAAGTACTCAGCTGCCTACACAGACATAGTACCTTAGAGATCATCCTTCGATATAATGGGAGGCTAGGGCGCGAGCAGCCACGGATTGGGCACCTTCTATTACTGCTTTCTCTTCTCTTTTCTCTTTTCTTTAGAACTTAACTCTAATTTTCCAGGTATCTAGACTGTTCTTTTTCTTTGTCATTATCTATATTCTAATTATTCTCCACAGTTTTATTTGCAGTTGCAAGTCGCCGCTATGTATTTAGTAATTTCACGTTACGGGTCACCCTTAGGGGGATGACAGTAAAGAATTGATGTAATCAATGTGTACTACCACAGGGCAGAAAAGAACTTCCAGCGGAATAGACCGCATATTTTTTTTTTTTGTGTGGTTGGAAGCTGATGGCCCGATTTAAACGTTCTAGTCTGCTAAAATACCTGTTATGTGATACTTTATATGAGTTCCTATGTTACTTACATCTGCAGTTGCACCTGCATATGATGGCTCACACTTGTCAACTTTATGCTGTGCTTCAATAAACGTGAAATGTTAAAAAAAAAAAAAAAGTCACAGTATGATGTCTTCAAAGAATTCCAAAGTTCTGAGTAGAACCTGTAGATGGCAGCAATGTACTCCCCGCCGTGCCAACAGCATGGCTAGTCCTTGCACAAGTCACTCACCTGGCAAAAGGAGTACTAACTCTGTAATTGGTCGACTAAAGGTTCGTGTCGATCCTCCCTTGGTTACCTTGACTTCTACCTTCCGGACTTTGTTATCGTCGCTGGGCATAACTTTAGTAATAAGACCCATAGGCCACTCATTCCGACAAACTTCCTTGTCTTTTAGAAGGATGAGGTCTCCAACCTTAAGATTCGGCTTAGATGCTTGCCATTTGTTACGACCTTGAAGGTGATGAAGATACTTTTTCTTCCAGCGATGCCAGAACACATTGGCTAGATGCTGCACCTGCTTCCATTGATGCCTGTAATAGTGTGACCGCAGCTTCTGTTTTGTACTTACAGAAGTGTGGAGTGAGGTGTTCACAGTTCTTATTTTCTTATCTTCAGGGTTTACTAGCCCATAGGTGGTGTCAATAGGGAGTAAGTAAGAGTCCTCACGCAGAAACCTTGGAGGTGACAGCCATAAGCTGTCCTGAAGAGCGGCAGGTGACACGGCTCTGGTCCCACAGTCAGCTGGGTTGAGTTCAGTGGGAACGTGATGCCATTGACTTGGTAGAGAGAATCTCTTGATACGTTCAACCCTGTTGCTGACGTACACATAAAATTGTTTTGTTTGGTTGTTTATGTAACCAAGTACTACCTTACTGTCTGTACAGAAGGTGAAAGAATCAATTCTAGTGTCCATTTCACTTCGTATGACCTCGGCAATTTCTACTGCTAGCACGGCTGCACAAAGTTCAAGTCTTGGTATGGTATGTGCAGGCTTGGGTGTGAGTTTTGCCTTGCCTAGGACAAAACTACAGTGTGATTCTCCATTCAGTTCAGAGGTCTTCAAATAGGCTACTGCAGCAATAGCTTCAACTGATGCATCAGAGAAAATATGAATCTCTCTCCGGTTAGCAGTTGAAGTGGATCCTGGAACATAGCAACGGGGAATCTGAAGTTTTTCTAGTGACTTCAAAGAATATCTCCACCTTTCCCACTTGTGTTGATTCTCACTAGGCAAGGGAGTATCCCAGTCTATGTTCTCAGTAGACAACTGTCTTAGTAAAATCTTACCTTGAATGGTAACTGGAGCAAGGAAACCCAGTGGGTCATAGATGCTATTCACCACGGACAGGACTCCTCTCTTAGTGAAGGGTTTGTCACAAGTTGACACTTGGAAGGTGAATTTGTCTTGCTTGATGTTCCACAACAAACCCAGACTTCGCTGTACAGGAGGCACATCTGTACCTAAGTCAAGGTTTTTTAGACTAGTGGCATAGTCCTCAGAGTGAAAGGCATTCATAAGTTCCTGGCTGTTGGATATAATCTTGTGCAGTCTAAGGTTTGCTCCAGACAGCATCTCCTTTGTTCTGGTGAGAAGATCAATTGCTTCTTTAGCAGTTGGAAAGGACTTAAGTGCGTCGTCAACGTAGAAGTTTCTTTCAACAAATTGACGGGCATCAGATCCATATTCAACTTCTCCAGTCTGAGCTGTTCTCCTTAGCCCATAAGTTGCCACTGCTGGGGAAGGACTGTTACCGAAGACATGTACCTTCATGCGATAATCTATAACTTCCTTGTTGAGGTCATTGTCCTTGTGCCATAGAAACCTGAGGTAGTTTCTGTTGTCTTCTCTGACGATGAAGCAGTGAAACATCTGTTGAATGTCGGCCATTACTGCTACAGGCTCTTGTCTGAAATGAATCAAGACTCCTGTTAGACTGTTGTTCAAGTTGGGTCCCGTAAGGAGCATGTTGTTAAGAGAAACATGTTCGTGCTGAGCACTGGAATCAAAGACAACTCTGATTTGGTCTGGTTTGCGTGGGTGATACACGCCAAAGGATGGAAGGTACCAGCATTCTTCTCCCTCCTTTAGTGGGGGAGCAGGCTCTGCATGATCTCTGTCAAATACATTTTGCATAAAGTCCACAAAGTGCTTTTGCATCTCTGGTTTCCTGCTTAAGTTTCGCTTTAAGGAGGAGAATCTACTGATGGCCTGCTGTAAGTTGTTGGGCAATCTCTCTCTTGGGAGACGAAAGGGTAGGGGTGCTACCCAGTTATTGGAGTCATCTTGAAAGAACTCATTGTCCATTACCTTGATGAATTCTTTGTCTTCCATTGAAGGAGCCAGTATGTCATCTTCACTGGTTGCATTAAACACTGTAGAGCCGAAGTCGCCATCATGGCAGGAGAAAGGGCTTGTGTCACCTGAGATACCATGTTGCCATTCGTGGCTGGCTATCTTCTCTTTCACCCAGTAGTGATGTGGGCATGGCTCAAAGTAAGTGTTTCGGCCATTTGGCAGAACATTTGTCTCGAATGACGAAATGTTGGTAGGTCTTTTCATTTTGCCTATGCAGACATTGCCTATGATGACCCACCCTAGATCTGTGCGCTGGGCAAATGGGGCATCTGGGGGTCCACTGACTTGTCTGTGTACCTTGTGAACTCTTAGAATGTCTCTTCCTAACAGAAGAAGGATCTGAGCATCTTTGTCAAGCGGCGGCATCTCATTTGCTATTACCTTGAGGTGAGGGTGATGGAAAGCAGCAGCTGGAGTAGGGATTTCTTCCCTGTTAGCAGGTATCTGATTGCACTCAACAAGTGTAGGTAAGGGTAATTGCAAGTTACCTTTGAGAGAAGATACCATGAGTCCATGAGCCCTTCTTCCAGAAACCTCTATAGTTCCACTACAGGTACCCAAGGTGTAAGGATGAGCTTCGCCTTTTATTTCAAATAGATTGAACAATTCCGATTTTGCAAGTGATCGATTGCTCTGATCGTCTAAGATAGCATATGCCTTTAGAGACTTTTCTGGTTGATCCTTGTGGTATATGTTCACCAAGCATATCTTAGCACAGGACTTACCACAGCGGTCTTCTCCACAAACTTCAGTGCAGGATGAAGAAATGATGGTAGAATTAGGCACTTGGTCTGTATTCTCCCCGCCATGCGTTAACCTGGGAGGAGTGTTGGCAGGTTGTGCAGAGCTGGGCTCAAGAGGATGGAGGGCTTGCACATGTTCTTCAGAGCCACACTCTATGCACTTGATGGACACATTACAGTCCCTTGCAAAATGTTCTGTAGAAGCACAGCACCTGAAACATACCCTAAATGTCTTTAAAAGCTCCTTGCGCTCTTCCAGAGGCTTTTTCCTAAAGCCGATACATTTATTGAGGGGGTGTGGCTTCTTGTGTATGGGACACTCTCTGTTAGGGTTTTCAATCTTCCTACTCTGTTTGTTCGTGGCTAGAACTGTGGTAGGAGTGGGAAGAATGTCAGTCTTTTTCACGGACACTGGGCCTCTATGGTTTCTATAGTTGCCCTGAAGACTGGTACTCTTAGGAAAGGGTGAGAAGAGGCTGTACTCACCGTAGGAAAAACTTGGATCGTTCTTGGTCTCTGCAATTTTCCTGATGAATTCACAGAAGAAAGAGAATGGAGGGAAGGAAACCTTCTTCTCTCTTTTGTATGATGACCCTAGTGCAGTCCATTTCTCTTGCAAACCATACGGGAGCTTGGAGACAATTGGGTTTACCCCTCTTGGAGTGTCAAGGTAACTGAGTCCAGGTAGTTTTGGGTCTGTCTTGACTAGCTGAAGCTCAAGGAGAAGGTCACTCAGTCTCTGGAACTCCTTGTTGTCCTTACCGGATATCTTTGGGAAAGTTTCCAGACGCATGAACAAAGCATTTTCTATAGCTTCTGGACTGCCATAACTTTGCTCTAGTCGCTCCCATGCAGCTGTGAGGCCTGCAGTAGGATTGTCCATGAAAACCGATCTTAATGGCTTAACACGTGCAGCAGATAGAGGACCAAGCCATTTGATCAGCAGATTCAATTCTTGATCAGCTGTAATGCCAATATTGCTGATTGTAGTTCTGAAGGCACATTTCCAACTTCTGTAGTTCTCAGGTTGGTCATCAAAACTTGTAAGACCAGTCTTTGTGAGCTCTCTGCGAAGCATGTACCTCACAAACTCTTCTGTCTCAGTTGTCTCCGCCTTTATGTGAGATGCTGTTGGCTGTATGGTGCTGATTGTGTTATCTTTGACATTGTTGTTAAAGGACACAGGGAAATATGGTGCAGCAGATGCATCCAGGTGAGTTGCTTGCTTGAAGTCAGTTGTTCCAATGGTACGTTGATTCAAGGCTGTACCGATGACTGGAGATTGATGACTTGCTTGAAGCTTGCGCTGATGCTCTGTGACGTATGAAGGTAGGCAGGTAGGAAATGCAGTGGAGTGATTTTGAGTGCAGGAAGTTGCTGGAACCTCTTTAACTTGAAGCTGTGAAGGAGTCTCTATGTAGTCGGGAGCATTGGAGACAATGGAGTGTGCACTGCAGTGGCTTAGGACATAGTCTTTAGTGCGTTTGAGGGGGTCTTCCATATCTGCTATGTTTAGGTTAATGCGGTCTTTCTCACTTGCACCTTCGTCTGCACTGATAGCTTGCTGTAGGACCCTTAGCTTTGCCATAGCTGCGTCATGTTTACACTGTTCATTTAAGGTTTCCATTGTTGCTCTTTGACGGGCTGACTGAGCTTCCGACTCTGCTCTTTGACTTGCTGACTGCGCTTCCAACTCTGCTCTTTTTTCTGCATATGCCACCTGCACTTTGCTGGCTTCCACTTCAGCGCGGGCATTAATAAGTCGCTCACTGAGTGTTGAGTATCTTGAACTATGGGATCTTGACGAGTTTTTAGAACGTCTGGTGGAAACAGATCTGTGAGATGCAGTGTCCTGTAACAGCTTTATTTTTGCTTCTGCCTTTAATCTGGTTTGCTGGATAAAACTGTCTCTTTCAATATGAATGTTGACACGCTTTAACTGCCTCATCGCATTTTCTGACTTCATGTTTTGTAAGACATTAGTGAATTTGATGCTGGTAAGCTGATAAAGCTCATATGAGGCAGAAAATTGTTTAATGGCGCCCTCTAGTGTCAGTATTTCACGTTCAACAGACACTGTATTGGCTTCAGCAAGGATTTTCTCCCAGACTAATTCCAAGCTATTTGACAATTCAGTCCTTGAAGCTTCATAATTCTCCATTACTTTCCAAGTGGGTTTAACTGAGCGTTTGGGTAACTCAGTTTCTTCAGGAACTTGTGGGGAGGTAGATGTGAGTTCACATGCAGAAGCTTGATCACTCATGATAGCAGACTGACTGAGAAAGCAGGCAGGATCTGTGTGCTGAAATATGACACTGTGCAGATTGTCTCAGGCTGCCATGTGCTGCTCTGTCCCTTCTGTCTTGCTATGAGGGCAGTAAATCTTGTCTGTTTCAGTACTGACATGCAGAAATCTTGTAATTAGGCTGTGAAACTCCGTTTTTCTACTGTTCTGTCTCAACTACAAAGCGATAAAGTTCATCTCCAGGTTTAAGTAGGCCTTACTCAAGCTGGTTTGATATTCATCCCTTGCATCGATACAGGCAGTTTAACTCAATGAATAAACTCACAGTTAGGACGACAGACGATGAATCCTTTCGAATGTTCCGTTTAATGATGGATATTCATAGATAGAAAAACTTTGCAGTTGTAAGCCACATGTAAGATGTTTAGCATGGAAGATATACAGGAGTAATGACCAGAATCAGGAAGTGGAGGAGATATATAAAGAACTACGGTGAGAGAGAGAGTTCAGCTAGAAAGAAGGGGACAGATCTTAAAGACACAGAGCAAGAAAAATCACATAGTGTAACACAACAGTTATTATTAACAACACCTGTTAGGTAATCTATATCTGGACAGACACCGGTTCTATGCGCATGCTCCGATGAAACCTTATTCAAGGCGAAACATGTAAGCAGTTAAGCAGTTTGCAGCTACACTTCGTGTAGTGTCTAAACAGGGGTATCTGACCCACCATACTAACCACCAAAATCATCCGTTATGATCATCAAATATGCCGTCCTGTCCTGCAATTAGCTCCGCGGCTTACGCATACCGAAAGCTCACCACTGAGGACAGACTTCCTTCCCGAGTGTATTTGTTTGAACAATTCTGTCCAGACTTAATGAGTGAAAATCAATACATCAATGGAGATATCTGCAGAAACCTTCTGAATCAGGTGCCGACTGGACACACAAGGAATTGGTGAGTGAGTGTTCTCCCTACATGGATCTCTATGTAGATCAGATGGCTGTTTAAAAATGCAAGGCTGAGCAACTCTATAGAGACAATCCCGGTGAGGCATCAGCGGTGATGATTATATCAATTTTTGCCCACAAACCGGTTGAAGTGCATACACGCTTAAACCCAGCCCTGTAACACCCTCACCACGTTAATCTATGTGCACTATTGTCGGCATGTCTATGTCAAACCAGCAGATCCACTCATGAATAGTTTCCTCAGAATGTTCTACACATAAAATGAACTCTGTTCATCATCAGCTACATACTGATAACTATGAGCATCTATGATTCTTCCAACATCGGTAGTACATATAAGATCAGCAGCGGATGCATGTATGTGGTGTGTATGGTCGACTGGGTGGCCACCCCTGTTTAATGTTCATTTTGACTAGTCTTATTTTATATCAGGTGTTTATTATGTGGTGTTTTTTCTATTACCATTAAATTTGTTTTCTTTACTTTCACATTTGCGGTTTACTCATAGATAGTTTATATAATTACCCGAGCCTTGTTGAAGAATACTGTCTGTTGGGGACCTCCGATTCCCCATATTTCTTTCCTCTTGTTTTGTATATGCTATTCCTGTTCGCCCCTCTTTAGCCCCCCCCCCACCCTTCCCGTTTTCTCTTTCCTACACTCCCTATTTTTTTCCTCTCCCCCTTATGTTGGGTCTGGGGTATACCCCCTTATGTCCTGCTCCACCTTTGTGGACTAGCTGCAGGTTTATCTTGTGATGTGGGTCCTCCCTCCCCTGTCCTAAAAGTTAAGGATCTAAGTGTGTAACTTTATTATTCTGTTGAATTATTTGTTGTGCTATGAAATTATGACTAATTTGCCATTCTGTTTATTTGCCACCATTGTCTTCTACTACAATGTTGCTTTCGCTCGTGCCATATTTCCCTTGTTTTTGTTTTACTGTATGTTTGACATTATTTTTTTTTAAAATTCAGATATTCTTTATTTCTTTTATATAAACATACTTATACATATATACTTCCTTCCCATATACACCATTGTACATATCCTTTACCACGTATAATAAAGCATTAAACCCATTCTCCCTTCCACACCCCACATATCTCCCTACCCCTCCCCTCCCCCTCATTCCTCCCCCCCCCTCTACCATACCTTCACCTCCACCCACTGTTTCCATATCTTCATAAATTTCTTTCTATTTCCTCTTTTATTATATATGAATTCTTCTTTCCTAATAGTGTTATCTATTACCTTCCTCCATTCTATTCCTGTTGAGGGATCTTTTGCTTGCCACCTTTGTGCTATGAGTTTCCTGCCTTGGAACAAACATCTTAATATTGCAGTTTGCGTGTCTCCTGGTATTCCCCTTTCTTCCATCAAGCCTAGCACACATAGCCTGGCCTCTGGTTGTAAAGATGTCCCGAACACAAAATTTATTCAATCTATTATTTCTTTCCAATACCCATACAGCTTGGGGCACCTCCAAACCATATGTATCAAATCTCCTACCTCATTTCCACATCTCTGGCACTTTGCATCTTGTCTCCTGCCAAACTGTAACATTCTTTGGGGTGTGTAATATACTCTATGTATTAAATATAATTGGGAGACCATTTGAGAGTGAGACTCTAGGGCCTGCTTCCAATATCTTATTCCACTGTTCCTGTGCTATTGGACCCACATCTCTTTCTCATTTCCCTTTGTTCTTAATATCGGGTCTCTCTTCCAGGTCCGCCTCACTTATACGCTTATACATCTCTGAGATTATCCCTTTAGATGTGTCCGCGTTTACTAATCTACGGAGCTGGGGCATTTCGTTCCATACTGGTGTCTCTTGCCCAAATTGTGAGTTCAGGGCGTGCCTAACTTGTAAGTATCTGTAAAATAATTTATTGGGAACTGAGTACTCCTCCCTTATCTCCTGGAATGTTTTTATTCTCCCCTCCTTAAAAAGCTGTATCAAAAGATGTACACCACACCTATCCCATTCTACAATTTTTCCCATCATTTTAAGCACTTTTAAGTTGCTGTTGTCCCATATGGGGGAGAATTCCGAGAATCCACAATACCCCTGTATCCCCTTAACTGTTTCCCAATTTTTTACCATCAGTTTTTCAGTAGGACTCTTGGAACAGAAAGAGTCCGCCTCCACTGCCTCTACCTCTGTATCATGATTTGTGTCATTCAAAAGTAGATTTTTCCCCAACTCCCTACCCGCCGGTAGATTACATCCACTCATATGCTGCATTTGTGCCGCTAAGAAGAAGTGCCTCGGGTTAGGCAATGCCAAACCCCCCTTTTCGCTGGGTTGTTGCAAGGTTCGAAGGTGGATTCTCACTGCTCCATTTTTCCATATTAGTTCCCTAAATATGCTATCCAGTTTTTTAAACCAGTACTTTGGGATCCACACTGGGGAGTTATGTAAGACGTACAGGATCTGAGGCATCCACACCATTTTAACAAGGTTACACAGTCCAGCCACTGAAAGTGGGAGCTTCTTCCAAACGTGGCATTTCGGTTTTAGTTTTGTCATTAATGGCACTAAATTACCGGCTATCAGGGATGAGCCGAACACCCCCCTGTTCGGTTCGCACCAGAACCTGCGAACAGACAAAATGTTTGTGTAAACTTTAGAACCCTATTAAATACAATGGACTCGAACGTTCGAAATCTAAAGTGTTAATTATAAAGGCTAATATGCAAGTTATTGTCCTAAAAAGTGTTTGGGGACCCGGGTCCTGCCCCAGGGGACATGTATCAATGCAAAAAGAAGTTTTAAAAACGGCCGTTTTTTCGGGAGCAGTGATTTTAATAATGCTTAAAATGAAAAAATAAAAGTGAAATATTCCTTTAAATTTCGTACCTGGGTGGTGTGTATGATATGCATGTGAAGTGGCGCATGTTTCTCGTGCTTAGAACTGTCCCTGCAAAAAATGTCATTTTTGAAAGAAAAAAATGCATTTAAAACTGACTCGCGGCTATTAATGAATTGTCGGCTCCCGGCAATACATACAAAAGTCATTGATAAAAAAAAAAAAAAAAAAAAAAAGCGTGGGGGTTCCCCAGAATTCAATTACCAGGCCCTTCAGGTCTGGAATGGATATTAAGGGGAACCCCGCCGCAAATTAAAAAAAAAATTGACGTGGGGTTCCCCCAAATATCCATTCCAGGCCCTTCAGATCTGGCATGGATTTTAAGGGGAACTCCACCCCAAATTTAAAAAAAAATGGCGTGGAGTACCCCTAAAAATCCATACCAGACCCCTTATCCGAGCACGCAACCTGGCCGGCCGCAGGGGAAAAGGGGGGGACGAGAGAGCGGCCCCCCCTCCCTCCTGAACCGTACCAGGCCACATGCCCTCAACATGGGGAGGATGTCCCCATGTTGATGGGGACAAGGGCCTCATCCCCACAACCCTTGCCCGGTGGTTGTGGGGGTCTGCGGGCGGGGGGCTTATCGGAATCTGGAAGACCCCTTTAACAAAGGGGACAACCAGATCCCGGCCCCCCCCCATGTGAATTGGTAAGGGGTACATTGTACCCCTACCATTTTACGAAGAAAGAGTAAAAAAATGTTTAAAAAAACACACAAACACCTTGAAAAAGTCCTTTATTATAAAAAAAACAAAAAACATTCCAGCGGTGAAATCCAGTGTCCCACGGCGATCCCGATGTCCAGCGCTGTCCTTCATTGGTTGTGCCTGAGCGGACCTGATGGGGAACTCCCTCTCAGTATTTTAAATGTATAGACCCGCCCCTTCTAAAGTTCCCCATCAGGTCCGCTCAGCGGACGAGATGCGGAACATGAGAAGGGGCGGGTCTATACATGTATTACCAAAGTGAGAGCAGTCCCCCATCAGGTCCGCCCCCTCGGTATGTCGGACCCGCCTACGTCATTGGCTTGAGCGGGGAACTTCCTTCACTGTGTAATTTAAATTTACATAGTGAAGGAAGTTCCCCGCTCAAGCCAATGACGTAGGCGGGTCCGACATACCGAGGGGGCGGACCTGATGGGGGACTGCTCTCACTTTGGTAATACATGTATAGACCCGCCCCTTCTCATGTTCCGCATCTGGTCCGCTGAGCGCACCTGATGGGGAACTTTAGAAGGGGCGGGTCTATACATTTAAAATACTGAGAGGGAGTTCCCCATCAGGTCCGCTCAGGCACAACCAATGAAGGACAGCGCTGGACATCGGGATCGCCGCGGGACACTGGATTTCACCGCTGGAATGTTTTTTTTTTGTTTTTTTTTAAATAAAGGACTTTTTCAAGGTGTTTGTGTGTTTTTTTTTAAACATTTTTTTACGCTTTCTTCGTGAAATGGTAGGGGTACAATGTACCCCTTATCAATTCACATAGGGGGGGGCGGGATCTGGGGGTCCCCTTTGTTAAAGGGGTCTTCCAGATTCCGATAAGCCCCCCGCCCGCAGACCCCCACAACCACCGGGCAAGGGTTGTGGGGATGAGGCCCTTGTCCCCATCAACATGGGGACATCCTCCCCATGTTGAGGGCATGTGGCTTGGTACGGTTCAGGAGGGAGGGGGGCCGCTCTCTCGTCCCCCCCTTTTCCCCTGTGGCCGGCCAGGTTGCGTGCTCGGATAAGGGGTCTGGTATGGATTTTTAGGGGGGCTCCACGCCATTTTTTTAAAAAAATTGGGGTGGAGTTCCCCTTAAAATCCATGCCAGATCTGAGGGGCCTGGAATGGATATTTGGGGGAACCCCACGTCAATTTTTTTTAAATTTGCGGCAGGGTTCCCCTTAATATCCATTCCAGACCTGAAGGGCCTGGTAATTGAATTCTGGGGAACCCCCACGCTTTTTTTTTTTTTTTTTATCAATGACTTTTGTATGTATTGCCGGGAGCCGACAATTCATTAATAGCCGCGAGTCAGTTTTAAATGCATTTTTTTCTTTCAAAAATGACATTTTTTGCAGGGACAGTTCTAAGCACGGGAAACATGCGCCACTTTACATGCATATCATACACACCCTCCAGGTACGAAATTTAAAGGAATATTTCACTTTTATTTTTTCATTTTAAGCATTATTAAAATCACTGCTCCCGAAAAAACGGCCGTTTTTAAAACTTATTTTTGCATTGATACATGTCCCCTGGGGCAGGACCCAGGTCCCCAAACACTTTTTAGGACAATAACTTGCATATAAGCCTTTATAATTAACACTTTAGATTTCTCCCATAGATTTTTCGAATTTGCCGCGAACACCCCAATTTGTTCGCTGTTCGGCGAACGGGCGAACAGGCAATGTTCGAGTCGAACATGAGTTCGACTCGAACTCGAAGCTCATCCCTACCGGCTATATATTGACTTGGGTCTCTTGTTACGTTTATTTCCAAATACCTCATCTGGTTTACAACCTTTACTTGGGTTATCTGCTGTGGTATTGAGTCTATCGGTAAAAGTGTGGCTTTTTCCCAATTGATCCTCAACCCTGAGAATTTGCCATAGTCTCCGACTATCCTCATTGCCGCATCCAGCGAGGACTGCGTGTCCCCCAAGAAAAGCAGAACGTCGTCTGCGTACATGGCGACTTTTTCTTCCCCATACTTCCTCTTAAATCCCTGTATTTCTGGGGATGCCCTTATTGAAATAGCCAAGGGCTCCATTGCGAGGGCGAAAAGCAGGGGCGACAATGGGCACCCCTGTCTTGTCCCCCTCGCCAACTGGAACCACTCTGAACACTCACCATTCACTCTTACTTTAGCCCTTGGGCCCTCATACAATATCTTAACCCATTTGGTGAACTTTGGGCCGAACCGAAACCCTGCCAGTACCTTCCACAAGAAATGCCACTCAAGGCTATCAAACGCCTTGGCTGCATCTAAAGACAGGATTGCTCTTGTCTCTCCCTTATCTACTGGCAGTTGAGTATTGAGGTATGTTCTTCTTATATTAGTACTTGTGGATCTGTCTGCAATAAATCCAGTCTGGTCCAGATGCACCAATTTTGCCACTATTCTGTTCAGTCGTGTTGCCAATACTTTGGCCAATATCTTCACGTCCGAACACAAGAGAGATATCGGCCTATATGATGCTGCGTCCGCCTGATTTTTTCCCTCCTTTGGGATTACTATGATAGTTGCCTCTGTTATAGACAATGGGAGCTTCCCTTCTTCGGCTGCCCCGTTAAATACTTCCAGGAGTTTTGGAAGCAGCACCTTACTGTAGGTCTTGTATAATTCAATTGGCAGACCATCAGGCCCAGGGGCTTTTTGGTTTACCATATCTGCTGTTGCCTTTTGCAACTCTTCCAGCGACAGTGGTGCCTCCAATCCCTCCCTATCTTTCGCAGTAAGTTGGGGGATCTGTAACCCTTCAAAAAAGTTTCCCATCTCTCTTTCTGCATTTTCTGATAGTGTACTGCTATATAAATTTTGGTAATAATTCCTAAAAACCTCTATTATTTCCGTAGTACCCCTCCTGGTCACCCCTTCCTTATCATATATGGCCGAGATAACAGAGGAGGGGGCATTGGCTTTAGCAATTAGGGACAGCATTCTCCCCACTCTCTCTCCCTCTCCAAAAAAGGTTTGTTTCTGAAATAGCGTTTTATTTTCAGTTTTTTTAGTTAATAGGGTTTTGTATTCCTCCTGGCTTTCTATCCATTCTTTGTATTTTTCCATAGTTGGGTTTTCTACGTAGTTCGCTTCAGCCCCTCTCAGCTTTTCCTTTGCTGTAACCTCTTTAACTCGCGATTGTTTTTTAACGTATGAGATTTTTTGTATTAGAGCTCCCCGGAGGAAAGCTTTCAGGGCATCCCAGACAACTCCTTTTGGTGCTGATCCTTCGTTTAACAATATGAATTCCTCCAAACTGGCACAAATTCCCCCTACCTCTTTAATTACTTCCAACCAGTATGGATTTATCTTCCAATCCCCCTTATTAAAATACCTGCTTATTTTTATCTCGAAAGTTACTGGTGCGTGATCCGATATGCTTCTCGGTTCATATTTCACCTCCCCTATCACACTCAAAGCCTCCTCACTTTTTTTTTCCTTTCAAGAAATCATAATTTGTATTTAGTGAGTTCACCCATTCATACTCCCCACTCATATCTTTATCCCTCCCTTGCTCTCCCTTGCTATCTCTCCCCTCCCCCCTCCTCCCTGCCCTCCTTTAGGCCTATATTGAGGGCTTCTAAAGTGACCGTGTCTTCCCTTTAAGGTGCTTAGTGCTATTTTGTCTTTCACTGTGTTTCCCCGTATTTTCAATTTCAACCATTTATATTTATATACTTCTTTTTTCCCTTCACACATAGTACCAAGCAAATAAAAAACAAAACACATACAGATTCAGGTTGACCATATTACAGCACTTCCCCACACTACCCACTCCCCCACACCACCCACTTCCCCGTGTCCTGGCCGTCAAAAAATAAATAAAAAAAAGGGGGGGAAAGAAAAAGGGGGGGGGGAAGAAACAAACAAGGCGGTGGGTGGGAAAAGGTTTTTTTTTTAACCCTTCCCCTCTTCCCCTCCGCCCCGTTCCCTCCCATCCCTCCCATCCAACCATAGTGTCACTTCTGCAGGTGTATTAAAAAAAAGTATGTTCCCCATTATCCGTAATCCGTAGGCCCGCTGGATAAAACATTGTGTATTTAAGTTTATTGTGTTGCAACCTACGCTTACAGTCTGCAAATTTTTCCCTTTGTCTCTGCAATTCCAGGGTAAAGTCTGGATAGATTGAGATTCTCTCACCTTTATATTGTATCTCCCCCATTTCTGTTGCCTTTCGCAGGATTGCAATCTTGTCCCTAAAATGGAGCAGTTTAATAAGGAGGGGCCTGGGCTGGCCTCCGGGAGCAAGGTTCGTAGATGGGACTCTGTGGGCTCGTTCAATTGTAAAAAAATTTGATAGGCAATCTTTACCAAGCATTTCTCCAAGCCAGTCTTCCATAAATTCTGTGGGATTGTTACCTTCACTTTTTTTGGGGAGACCTAGTACCCTAATATTTTTCCTGTGTAATCTATTCTCCATGTCGTCCATCTTATTCATGCATATATTTAGCTGTTCGTGCATTACTTTTATCTCGTTTTTTAGTGGATCCACATCATCTTCTACCTGACTAAGTCTCCCCTCTAAAACAGATGTCCGTTCCCCAATCCCCTGCACATCTTGCTTAAGCACTGTCATGTCTTCTTTTATACCTTTTAGTTGACCAAATATGTCAATTAATGAAGATTTACAGTTATTGACTGCTTGGAGAATCTCTCTCATGGATGGTTCATCCTCTTTTGCCTGTTCTGCGATCGGCTCTGCATTTTCTTTCTGTGTCTTTCTCTTTGCCCCCATATTGCCAGCTGCAGCTGCTAATGTGTCCATTGTTAGTGTCTTTCCCTGACTTCTCCTCAGAGTAGTGGGTTGCTGCTCCCCCTGTGCTTTTTTGGGGGTCTGGCCCGATGTATGGCCTGCCGTGTGTGCAAATTTTCCCAATTTGGCTGCCGCAGCCGCCGCTGCGGCCTGACTTGCCTTAGTTCCTCGCGTTGTTTGTATCTGCGACTGTGGCTGCGACTGTGCATACATCTGTTCCCTGCCACCTGCGCTAGTTCCCTCCTGAGAGGCAACTTCCTCTCCTTTTTTCTTTGTCATTACCGACAAGGTGCCACCCTCTAGTTATTATTGGGGCTGTGGGGTTATGGGGCCTTATGGCTTTTACTTCCTCCGTGGTTTCCAAATCAAATAATCTTGTTCCTACAATTTCCCGGCATCCGGGTTGTGTAGCTCTGCCCCCTAGCCTCACTAACGCAAGTCTCTGGAAACAGGATATTTATCTTATAGTGCAAAGTGCCAGAGTAGCAGATCCCTATGGGGGTCCTGAATACTAAGGAGCAGCTTAAAAAAAAATAAAAAATAACAAAGATACAGATAGCAGGTGTGGCAGTCTTACTTGTGCTGTAAATATAAAACAGACAAAACCCTCGCGCTAGCTGAGTAGTGAAACGGGTGGGAGGTGTAGGGGATGGGTAGGGAATGGATGGGATACTGCAGCAATCACCGAAGGGTCTGGTCCAAGTGAAGTATAATAAAGTATAAAAAACGTGATGGTGACTGCGCTGTAGTGTATCAGATTGGATAAAAATGGGGAGGGAGAAGGAGTATAACTGAAAATCGGAGGGGATGTGGCAAACAAAAGTGAAAGGTGTGGAAGGGAGGGGGAGGGGAAGGGGGAGGGGAAAGTGAGGGAGAATGAGAGACAGAGTGGGTAAGTAATTAGCTAGTACTAGGCTAACTAGCAATGGTGTGCAATGTGCACAGTGACACAGATGTACGTGCACTAATAAAGGACTGATCAAATATAATCAGAAAAAAAGAAGAAAAAATATGTAACACAGTGAATAATGAACAATATTGTGACATTGAAAACCAATATCTAGATGATCCAAATGTGCAACACGTGTTAGAAAATTAAATCACTAAAACATATTGATAATCCACAAACATTATCCATAAATGGGAAGAATAGGATGGATAGGATGAATGGAATAACACACTCAGTGCATAAGTGAACTAAACTAATAAAGAAAGACAGTCCCAAATAAGTCCTGGTGGTGACTTCCCGATACTTCCAAAATAACTTATTATAAATATATGGTATATGGATAAGTCATATGTAGATAAAGTCCCGTCACCAGTGGAGTGCTTGGAGAAAATCCTGTGGCGTCCACCCTGTGGTCACACCTAGCTTACCCCCCTGTTGGAGGGGGGGCGGTATACAGCAGCTCTCTGTAGTGAAGGGGGGTATCGCGTCCTTATGGCCTGGTCTTTGTGGCACCGTTACTCATTGGAGTATATATGAGAAAACATAAACAAAAAGCACATCAATAGCGCAACTTTGTGAGTGCAGCAAGATGGATAGCTGGTGCATACATTCACACACTCACTTGTAATAGAGTGAGCGTGGACCTCAATCCAAACGAGCGCCGAGCTCGTGCCAGTGGGAAAGAGTGTGGCATCTATGGTGCAATCGATGCAACCCTCAGGTGTCAGCAGCGGCAGTCACAAAGTTGGAATTGTGAAAAAATAAAGGAAGGAGAAATAGTGTGGGTCTGAAACCGCTAAGGGCGTTTATTAAAACTAGAGTAAAAAAACTCACATTTAAAAGTAAAAACGGGGTATTGAATCCTTACGAGCGGCGAGCTCGTCTCCTCTCGGATCTGCTGGCGGTGTGTCTGTGCTACGTCCTGACGCGTGTCGTCATATCACATGACTTCATCAGAGGCTAGCACTAGACACAGGATACTTACTTGTGCTGGTTTATGGTGCATCTGAGGGCTATTTATAGTGCTTCTTCCTGTCTCAGTGTCCCTGTACCACTGTACCGCAGTCCCTGCAACAGCTTCAGCACAGACTGGGCTACAGAGTGTCTCTGGGCACAGGATTTACACTGAATTATGCTATGTCCAACCCCTGTTCATAGTGTTTTCACCATGCACAGTGCTTCACAGTGCCTTTTTTTTTTTTTGTGTTCCAGATACCTAACCTGGCTCAAGCTCCAACTGACACAGAGAGCCAGGCAAACAGCAGTACGGCCAGGGAGCAAAATAATCCCCATGCAGAGAGACCAAGGCAAATAAAAAGGAAAAAACAAGAACAGAACAGCCCACCAGCTGGAGGGGCCAACTTATGCACTCTCCTCCTCCACAGTCCCCAGCTGTCTATTCCTCCGTGAAAGCAGTAGCCCCGGTAGTCAGTCTGTTATAGTTAAGTTTTGGTAAGAGGTATGCATTCCCTCCACAGCATGAACTGCCTTACCGTATATACTGTAAGGTTGCCGCGCCGCGGCATCTGGATGCCCTGGATCTCTCACCCTAGGGCTTCCCCTCCTCCTCCACGCAGGGCGGCTCGGTTAATACAGGCGGCGTGCAGTTGCTGTTACGGCGTTGCAGTGGTTGGACGTCCGGTCTTTGTGACCCCCCCTCCTCCTCTATGCAGAGCAGTTCAGGCGTTCAGGCGGTTCAGGCAGCTTGCAATTGTTTCGACATCACGGACATCGCGGGGCGGCTAGGTGTCCGGTGTCTCCACCTCTCTACAGCTCTCCCTCCTCCTCCTCCATACAGGGTAGTGAGTACGGCTCAGACAACGTGTGGCATGGGTGTGGGGTCCGTGCTGCTACTGCCGCTCATCTCGCACCTCTACATCTGGTCACGCCCCCAGCAGGACTTTTTTTTTTCCATGTTTGACATTATTATTAGAGTTGAGCGGACACCTGGATGTTCGGGTTCGAAATGGGTGTTTTTTGAATAGCAGAATAGAGCAACAGTATCTAAAGGGTGTATCTCACACATACAGATATGCAGGAAAGGCAACAAATTTTTTTTATTTGCCCTAAATATTTTTTTTTGGAATAGCAAAATAGAAGAACAGTATCCAAAGTGTGTATCGCACACATACAGATATGCAGAAAACGCACCAGAAAAAAAAATATTTGCCCAAAATAAAAAAAAATTTATAGCAGAATAGAAGAACAGTATCTAAAGTGTGTATCTCACACGTACAGATATGCAGGAAACACACCCAAAAAAATTTATTTGCCCCAAATTTTTCTTTTGAATAGCAGAATAGAAGAACAGTATCTAACGTGTGTATCTCACACGCACAGATATGCAGGAAACACACCCAAAAAAATTTATTTGCCCCAAATTTTTCTTTTGAATAGCAGAATAGAAGAACAGTATCTAACGTGTGTATCTCACACGCACAGATATGCAGGAAACACTGCAAAATATATTTTTTTGCCCTAAATGGGTGTTTTTTGAATAGCAGAATAGAGCAACCGTATCTAAAGGGTGTATCTCACAGTAACATATGCAGTGCTTGCACACTAAGCTTGCATAAAATGCCCGCCGATGCCAACCTAACTAATAGACGGATAAAAGTTATCTTTTCTCTGGCACTGGGCTCAGGGCAGGGTAAAAAGTTTGTGCACTGCACCCACACTACAAAATCAAGGTAGATCGCTGAGTAATTTGATTTCTGAATCAGGACTCCTATCTAATTCTCTCCCTCAAAGCAGCAGCAGCAACCTTTCCCTACACTATCTAAAGCAGAGTGACGTGCTGTGCTATGTGCCTCTAACTTATATAGAGGCTGGGTAACATGCTGCACTGGCCAATCACAGCCATGCCATTAGTAGGCATGGCTGTGATGGCTTCTAAAGGCACACGAGTTAAACGAATGTTGATTGGCTGCCCTGCAGCGCGCCATTACATTACCGAACACCGAACCCGAACATACAGTAAATTTTACGGGTACCAAAAACCCAAAAGTCCGGTACGAACCCGAACTTTACAGTTCGGGTTCGCTCAACCCTAATTATTATGTTTGTAATTTATAGCTTGTTAAAGCTATTTAATAAAAATTCTACTGTAAAAAGAAAAAAAAATATGTGCTGAGGATTGCTAAACAAAAAGGAGGCAATGAACCTTTGTGAGACACCAGATAAACTGGGGAAGTGGTGTTATCAATAAAAACTATAAAACATGTCCTTGGTGTTATCAATAAATGTCTCTTTATTACTTGTGACAACTGACAGTTATCTGACAACAACCGAGTCTTCCATGACTACCACCTCATACTACCAAGGACACCTCTGCCACATAAACCCTTAAGGGTTTTTTCTCATCACCTACAATATCTCTTATATGAAATCAGAACTAATTGACACCCCTATTTGTGAAAACACAAGGACTGGTGTGCAGAAAAATGGCAACAGGAGCCCCAGACCAGGTCTAGATGTTAAACATTTGGTTGTGTAGCGGCCTCACTCTCTCTCTCTAGCTTTATCAGTTATACGGCTGTTGTCTAGGGGTACCTGGGAGGAGAGAGTGCAGGAACACTACGCCAAGCCCTCACCTCGTATGTGTATGAGGGTTGAGCAAAGTCACTTGAATTACCTTCGGGTCTGTTCTCTGCATACAGAGCCTCTGCTTCCTCAGTGGAGATGTGTCTGCCAGTAATAGAGCCCCACACCATTAAAAGTCCAACACTCTTTTATTTCTCCATTTTGCCAGGATGAACATAATCAGTTGAACTCTTGTAACAGACAGACAGGGGTGTGGATGCGAGTAGGCCCAGGCACAAATTAACTCTCCTATTCCTTTTGCGTGCGAATAGGCTTGACGCACGGTCTCTGCAACCGACCGTGAAGTTGGTAGCTGCCACCTACCAGGTGAACTGTTGCAGCCCCTGCCACAGGCCTGAATGTAACAGTCTCTGCCACCGACCTTAGAACATGGACCACCTTCCGTGTGAATACGGCCCCTGTTTGGAAAGGACATCCATCCCGACGGTCTCCGGAGGCCCTGTCCCGGCACCTGCAATATGCTGCACCAGATCTACGGGAAGGTCACCTGCACGGTCCGTTACGCCTGGATTCAGGTACCCGATACTGTGGGCACCTTAGGATGATTCCTCCCGGGCGGGACTCAGTGGAAGAAGCTGGGCCCCAGGCCTGAAGTGATGTACCTCACCCCAGACTGAGGGTGACTGGGGTGACTCCCAAACTCCACGTGTCCAGGCCCAGGCCGCCTGGACACCGACCGCGGACAGCAGCCCTCAGGCTGAAGGTGCCTGGGGCTCGGACCTCGTGGCGAAGGTGTCTGCCCCCTTTATACCCTCTCCCAGCAAGCACAGCGGGTTCCCCGCCCCGCTGTACAACTGCTGCGAGAGGTCACAAAGGGTACGGCACTGCAGTGATGGTTCAACCCCGGCCCAAAGTGACAGCTCCACCTGCTGGGCCGCAAGAAAATAGGACATCACTGATGTCTTCACCCGAATTAAACATTCTGAAAAGTACATACCCGCTACACTCTCCCCCTGGTTATTTGACACTGGTCCCCAGTGTCTGGAGCAAACTATGCCCAAAAAGAGGCTGACATAGCCCGATCCAGAAACCGACTAAAAATTTAAAAAATATAAAGTTTTGAAAAAAAACTAACTAAAACAGTTGTGCCTGAACCTGACATGAAAGGGGAGGGAAGGGAAACAAACAACACATAACACAACAAAAAAAACATTTTTTCAAATCACATATTCACATTAACATTTTTTTCCCAACCCATCCTGACTAAGACCTGCCCCATTCTCAGCGGTCTTGATGGGACGCTCTCCTGCAGAGGGGAAAAGAAACGTTAAACACACATATCCCTGACACATATGTTCATGTGAGAACGAAAGAACTTCTTTGCAGAGAAATCCTTTCCCTCACCCGGTAGGACGATAGCATCCGGGTGGCGAGATGCCTTGATCACCTCCATTCTGGGCATAGGCGCCCGCAGCAACAGTCTCTTTTCCCCGGTGCTAGATGCAGGAGGCACCGGAGGTAGAAGGGCAGGCTGGGGATGGGATCCCTCCTCAGGCGCTGGTGCCTCCACCCGGGGTGTACTATCCCCTGTAGACATGGGTGGATCCCTGACTCTGCGGGATGAGGAGAGAGGCATCTTGTCCCAGCCCTTCTCAGCAAAAAGTTTTTTTATGACGACGTTGTCTCCCGGATAGGAGAGCGACTCCAGGTCGGAGGTGTCACACTCCCCCGCGGGCAGGTAGTTTGTAGTGGAGACTGAATCGCTACCTCCCGCGAGCACACAGAGCCGTGAATCCCCGACACCTCCGCCCCAACACCAAGTCCCTACGCCCGGCTTACCTCGGCCCAAAGTTGAAAAAGTATCCCCGGGACTCTTCCGACCGGATCCATCCGGGCCGGGCGTAGGCCGGCAAGATGATCCACCACGACCGCTGGACGGGACAACCAGACCGGTCTTCCTCTTCGGCGGTGGAAGCTGGGAAACAGTGGTGACTGAGTCACCATCCTCGGATTTCTCCCGTATCTCAGTGATCGCGACCTCCCCTGTGGTCGCTGCAGTGCACACAGGGATGGCTGTCAAAGCAGTGATTCCTCCTTCCTGAGTGGTGTTGCCTGTTGTGCGGTTGAGGTGGATGGTTCTGGGTTTCTCGATAGGTGGTTTCACCTCAAATAAGAACTCTCCGCAGGCCTCGCAGCACCCAAATGGCTTCAGCTGACACACCAGTCCCGAACAGCTGGGACAAATCAAACCCAGGGCCTCAACGTCCATGCATGAGTACAGGGCAAATCGTCCCTGGGGCTTTAGCCGGATCCCCATATCGGTTATCGGAGCAGCAGTAATCAAACTCGTGGTAGGAGGATGAAGTGGAATCCACAATGCATTACCGAACATGGTGACTCTCTTCTGATCCATTGCGCACTGGCCAATATGGCCGACCTACTCGGAACTCTTCCGGGCAGACACGTTCAAACTCCGACAACTTCAGCTTCATTGTAGCACGAACACATCCCGGACCCGGAGCCCCCACGTGTAGCGGCCTCACTCTCTCTCTCTAGCTTTATCAGTTATACGGCTGTTGTCTAGGGGTACCTGGGAGGAGAGAGTACAGGAACACTACGCCAAGCCCTCACCTCGTATGTGTATGAGGGTTGAGCAAAGTCACTTGAATTACCTTCGGGTCTGTTCTCTGCATACGGAGCCTCTGCTTCCTCAGTGGAGATGTGTCTGCCAGTAATAGAGCCCCACACCATTAACAGTCCAACACTCTTATTTCTCCATTTTGCCAGGATGAACATAATCAGTTGAACTCTTGAGACAGACAGGGGTGTGGATGCGAGTAGGCCCAGGCACAAATGAACTCTCCTATTCCTTTTGCGTGCGAATAGGCTTGACGCACGGTCTCTGCCACCGACCGTGAAGTTGGTAGCTGCCAACTAACGGGTGAACTGTTGCAGCCCCTGCCACAGGCCTGAATGTAACGGTCTCTGCCACCGACCTTAGAACATGGACCACCTTCCGTGTGAATACGGCCCGTTTGGAAAGGACATCCATCCCGACGGTCTCCGGAGGCCCTGTCCCGGCACTGGCAATATGCTGCACCAGATCTACGGGAAGGTCACCTGCACGGTCCGTTACGCCTGGATTCAGGTACCCGATACTGTGGGCACCTTAGGACGATTCCTCCCGGTCGGGACCCAGTGGAAGAAGCTGGGCCCCAGACCTGAAGTGATGTACCTCACCCCAGACTGAGGGTGTCTGGGGTGACTCCCGAACTCCACGTGTCCAGGCCTAGTGAAGTGTAGTGGAGGTTTCATACAACATAAGCCTGCCACTTGCCACTGATGTTGGAGGGGAATCTTATTACAACTTCAGCCTGCCATTGACCGCCAAATTTGTGGCAAAGGGGAGTTGTGAGGGTTGTTATTACAGCCTGCCACTGACCATCAATGCTGGGGGTTTAATATTACCACCATCGGCCACCAATAAAAGGAGAATTATTGCAGACACTTACACCAACGCTGGGGATCACTATTGCCACCACTGACACCAATGGTGGGGCTTTTTTTACCCAACGCTACATGCCACACATCATAAAGTGTCTCCCACGTTATTCTTTTCTAGAAATCCCTCCTAACTATTTTCACATATTGGCAATAAGGCAGGACTCTCTAGTGTCTCTAAAGCCTCGTACACACGGTCGGACTTCCATCTGACTTTTCCGTGGTTTTTTGTCCGAACGGAGTTGGACGGGCACACCCATAGCATACACACGCTCGGACTTTGTAGCCAACAAACATGAACGTAGTGACGTTTCAACGTTCTGACGAGCCTTCAAAAGAGGATCCTTCAATTTACGGCCATCACGCTCTGGACTCGTTGTGCTAAGCGCGAGGTAGTGACGGTTTGGCGTCAGCAGATTCGTTCTGTTCCTTTACGTTCGTGTCTTTAATCCTCCGTTCTTTCTTGCAGATGTTGAGGAACGCTGAGCGAGAGCGTGCTGTGTATAGCCTGGGGGTTGTGGCCATTTCCCATGCGCAGTCAAGGTCAAGGGGTAGGAGGAGGACTACCTGGTGTAAAAATTGGTTGCAGCAACGTGACCAATTTTCACATATGACGTTGCTGAGAGAGCTGAGGGAGAATAATCCCAATGATTTTAGAAACTATCTCAGGATGTCCAACTCATGCTTCCAACACCTATTGTCCTTGCTCTCCTCCCACATTAGGAAGCAGGACACCTGCATGAGGAGTGCTATTCCTGAAGAGCAAAGGCTCATAGCAATGCTGCGCTACTTGGCCACAGGGAGAAGCCTCCAAGACCTTAAATTCACCACAGGTATCTCTCCCCAGGCTCTTGGCCATATTATCCCAGAGACCTGCTGTGCTATGATCCAAGTTTTGCAGAAGGAGTATATTCAGGTATGTAATGTGATATTATCTACAATTCTATATACTTGTTGCAATTTATTATTTGATTCTGTATGTTTTTTTTCATGTTTTCCAGTAATTAATTTTACCCCAATGTCCTTTATGTAGATATATTTTTTTCTCCCTGTCCTCCATGCATATATGTCAGCACTTACCTCCCCAGCATGCTTCCCTTGGCACATCCACAGTTTGTTCATATTTAAATTAGGTCAATTTTGTTAGTGGATTACTCAAAACACCCCCTAAACGGTGTCACATTATTGTTATCATTTCTTTATCTCTTTAATATATTTTTGCACACAGAAACTAGTTTAGAACCCTCCCTCCCCTCCCCCAAATGCATAATCAACTGATCCAACTCCTATTTGTATGCATTTTTAATAATACATTCTCCCTCTTAATTTCTGAATTTATAGAAATGTTTATTCTTGAATTTTTAAAACCATGTAGTCACTAGTATGTAGTAGTATAATTTGAATTGTTACTCATCACCATTTTTAATGATATTTAATTTTTTTTTTCCTTTTTTTCTCCAATTATATCTAACGCCATCTTTTTGTGCCACATTGTGCTGTCAATATTACTGAAACAGAGTGGCTTGTAAAATGTACCTTCATTTGTTACTCATTTTTCTTTAATGGAAGTGGAGAGGGTTCTTGCCTGTCCCCCAAATCCCCCCTCCCCCAAATTCCCTAAATGTGCCACCAGAGGGAGTGAGGAAGCATATAATAAGAAGAATTCATTTTTTTGTTTAACATTTTTCTAGTTTTTTGTTTGGTTTTATTTAGGCACAAGAATGTATGTGTGATAACTAATTTTCGATTTCAAGGCTCAATTTTTTTATACTTTTTATTTTGTTTGTATTCTCAGTTTCCTTCGACTCCCCGGCAGTGGCAGGACGTGGCGGCCCAGTTCCAGAACTTCTGGAATTTTCCCAACTGTGGGGGTGCCATTGATGGGAAACATGTGTGCATCATCCCCCCACCCAACTCTGGGTCTTTTTATTTTAATTATAAGGGTTTTTCCAGTATAGTTTTGTTAGCCCTTGTTTCGGCAAATTACGAGTTCCTTTATTTGGATGTGGGCATCAATGGGAGGCATTCTGATGGTGGTGTGATGCTCCACACCGAATTCAATACACGCCTGCAGAATGGAACTTTGAATTTGCCCCCTCCCCAAGATAATATTGAGGGCATGAATTTTGTGTTCCTTGCAGCTGATGCATTTGCTCTGGGGCCTCATTTATTGAAGCCCTTTCCGATTAGGAACTTGACCCCCGAGCAGCGCATCTACAACTAACGGCTATCCCGTGCCAGGAGGGTTGTAGAGAATGCGTTCGGAATTCTTTCCAACAGATTCCGGCTCTTTTTAACCGCTATCAATATGGCGGAATATAAAATTAACCATGTAGTCTTGTGTTGCTGCATTCTACATAATTATTTGCGTAGACATGGCACAAACTATATTGGTACAGTGGCTCAAGATCCCACCTCAGGTGGTCTGGCAGCTGAAGAGCCTGTGATGCCAGCTCTTCAAAGTGGTGGAGTTGGGCATGCCTCCCAAACTGGCCGTATCACCAGGGAGGAATATAAGGCCTACTTCGTGGGTAGAGGGGCAGTGCCCTGGCAAGATAATCTTGCAGATAATGTATAAGTTTCCCCTTTTTTTGCTTTATTAAACACCAATATACCTGAAAAAATTTTTGTTTGTGTATATTATTTTCAAATATTCTTCTCATGTAATTGTTACGTTATTAAGTTTATTTTACAAACAAGAATTGTAAAGTATTACCTGAAAAACTTGCCTTGACATATGTAGTGTATTTAATGTTGTGCTGTGGCTCAGCTACACCCATTTTCAAGTACACTGTAAATGTAACTACACCAACTTAACAAATATACTTTTCTTCTTAATCATATAAATAAGAAGCCACACATAGGAACGATTCTAAATATTTACTTTCACAACCCCAAAATATTTAAGTTATGCTTTAACAACAAAACATGTGTTTTTTGGCTGGTTTGGGGGTTTTTGCTCAACTTTGAGGTGGGTAAACATGTATTTTAGAAAGCACAGCAATACACATCCCAAAATCACTACCTAACAAATGTTCACATTTTCGTGAAAAATGCCATACGAGACATTTCACATTGGATTCTCAACGTGAGAATATATTGCCTTGCTCATGTGTAAAGAGCTCCTAGCTTTATGCAACAAATGAGAAAGAGTGAAACAATTTTAAGGGCACTTCTGACTTTAGTAAACAAAGCCCACTGTGTCCACATGTGCTAGCTGACATAATGGGATCTGTCAGTTTTTGTGTTAATGCCAGCTTGCACATGTGTGCACAGTGCTTTTTTTTTCAAAATGTAAAAACATTTTTTTTAAATACAAGTGCACTTGCCACATATATTAATTGGTGTAAAGCTAAACAAACTATTTTTTTAATAACATTTTCAATACTCATGGTGTCAAACCGTATTTTCTTTATTAGATTTAAAAATTCCCTAGTATGCCAAACCTAACTATCAATTTTACTTTGCGAACAGTGTTTGCCACCTCTCCTTCTCAAGGTGCATTTTGTCAAACTTTGTTGGCGATTTTTAACTAAATAGTCATATATTTTTATTTATTTTTTTGACAGTACCCCAAGATGTTGTGTATAGTGACTACACTTAAATCTTAAAGGAGGTGGTCAAGCACCTAGAGAAGGCGGGTGGAGAAACACTGACCTACAAACCTGAACACAATTTTTTGGGGGGGTTGTTTTTATTTTAAAGTTCACATTTAGAAAAAATTAAATATCTTGCTTTATCTTAGTGCAGTCCTCCTTCACTTACCTCATCCTTTTGGTCATTTTTAACTATGTCCTTATTTCTTCATAGTAATCCTCAGTTGGTGTTCCACTGTGTGTAAATCCACACAGTAGTGCGAGTCTTTCTCCCTGGTGTTTAGTGTCGGCCCTGCCCCCTCCCTTGGACTACAGGAGATTCAGTACGACCACTAAAACACAGGTCCTTTTTTAAATCTGCTATGTAGAGAGCGTCCTGACTCTCCTGTAGTCCAAGGGAGGGGGCGAGCACGACACTCCACACCAGAGAGCAAGGCACACATTCCAGTGTTGATTCCAGTCAGAAGAACAGTAAATGATGATTATTATAGGAAAAAATCTTGTCATTTCTAATGAATAATGTTAAGGATGAGGTCATTAAAGGAGGGCTGCAGTAAGGTACATTTTTTTTTTAAAGATACTAAAATCTTTAATTTACAACCCCTTTAAGTGAATTGTCATGCGATTCCACATGACAATTCACATTAAAAGACACATCATATGGCATTGTTGTTTCCTACTCTAAAATCAAAGCAATTACATGGAACTATTTTTTGTAATAAACATAGCAATAATCATATTATGTGCTTAAAAGTAGAGTCCAAAAAGTAACCAAAAATAAACTATCTTAAAATTTAGCCAACAGGTCGACATAATCCTGCATACACCTCTGAACACCAGTGGCAGCCTCCTTTATTTTTTCAAGTTCAGTCATTGCCTGCAGAATATCAGCAGTGATCCGTCCAATTGTGCATTTTGGTAGTTCGTGGCCTTTGAAAAATAGAGAACATACAAATGGGAATCAAGGACAAGTGGCTGTGGCCCTACAAAAGTGAATTATGTCCACATTAATAACCCTGCCAATTGTGGCAAATACTTCCCTCCAATAAAATTAGGATTACCAAACCTTCTTGTTCTTCAGACACCTACACTACTAGGAATGTACACACTGTAGCTACTCTAGAATCTTGTCCCTGGTGTCTGTGTCTCCGACAATTGTTTATCTATGAACATTGCCATCTCATTGCACCTTCTGTCTACTTCTACATTAAATTCTTCAATGCACTACCTAGTTTGCCTCTGTGTCTGGATTTCATTTTTTTGTAAAATTATACAATCACTAGACATGTCTATCCCAGTTGTGTAGCAGCAATATATGGCGACATCTGAACGCCCCCACTCTGTCTTGTAATGCCACTGAAAGACAATACACAGATTCATGCATTGCATGAATCTGTGTTTTGTTGCCCCTTCCAAACAATCTTCTGATGGATGGTCTCCTGTTGAGTACAGGACATCTTAATTTAGAATAGCAGTGGTTGTGTTTTTGAAGTGTCTATATCAGAGCAAGTGCCTCTGATAGATAGGCTTTACTGTTGAAAAGACCTCACACAGTAATTGACCAAATTAAATTAGAGAAGGTATCACACAGTGATCTTTTTAAACTAAAAACAATGACATGCATCTCAGCCAATCATGATCATTGTATATTGTTACCGGTGACAGCGGCGTTGCAACCAAGGTGCACGGGGTGCGGTGTGCACCCGGCTGACACACATGGATAGTGGCACAACGCTAACACCGGGCACACGCTGACCTGTTCCGCGGCTTGTGTCCCTCTGTGTAGCTAAATGAACACGCCGCCCCCTCCTCCTCTCTATTTACATACACAGAGGATGAGGAGGTGGAAGCCATGCTCGAGGGTCACACCGATGTGTGTATGGTCATTCTGCTGCTCTGTAATGTAAGGGGAGGGGGCTGCACTATGGCTGTGTTTGCACCAAGTGGGTGGTGCTGTAATTGAGGGGTGTCAGTAAATGATGGGGTGTCTGTACTGCTGGGGGTCTGCACTGAGGTGAGTAAGTATTTACTGAGGGAGGTGGATCTATACTGCGTGAGGGGGGTCTGTACTGAGGGGGACTTCAGTTGTTGTGGGATGACACCATTTTGGGAGGCAACGTGTGACAACAACCCTAGTGATGCCACTGACCAGTAACATCATTGTCTCAAGCAACATTGAGGGTGAGAGAAGACATCTAGTACTGAGTAAGGACATTGATGAGGCAAGGCTGGTAAATGCATGGCTGGGTGTAAACTGGCTTTATGTTTTTGCTAAAATGTAGCATTTTGATGGGACAAAATGTTGCCCTTTGGCCACAGTGGCTGCGTTTAATGGGCACAGTGGCCTAAATATTTTCATTTTTGTGCCACTTGGTTAGCAGCCCACAAAAGACATCAAGTTAAATGTTCGAAATAACACTGTCTACACATTTCATCACAATGTTGTTTTTTTCCTAAAGGGAAATCCACTCTGCACTCCAAGTGCTACTGAAAACGCACTTGGAAGTCCAGTCACTGTAGATCGCTGGAGTTCTGAGGGTAAGCTATGAAATAAGAGGAAGCTCTGCTGATTTTACGATCCAATTATGTGCAAGAACTATTTATGATTTTTGGGGGTCCTTGCATGTCCCCCTCAGATCTACTGTGACTGCACTTGAAAGTGCACTTTCTGTGCAATTGTATGGCAAAGTATATCATTGTCTATTGGAAGAAAAGAAAATAACTCCAAAATACTTACTGGGGCAAACAACAGGCTCAATTAAATCATCTTCAAGTGGATGCACTACTCCACCCTCTGCATGACTTGTGTCTGGGGATGTGATGTCCACTGGAGGCTCTTTGCTGGGTCCAGCTCCATGATCCCACTCCTCCAAATTTATGGCCTCAACACACTCACGTTCCTCTAATAATTATAAACAAATATAACAAAATCAAATCACCCCAAATGCACAAAATATGAGTTGTATCCCTGGAGGAGAATAATGAGACCAACCTTGCACTAGTGACAATGTTTTCTACAGACGAGTGGACGATCATGCGCAATTTACAAATATTAACTAACAAATGTGCATTGTAAAGGTTAGATGATGTACTTTCAAATGATGCCCAAATACACAATATGGCCAGATGTTGCAAAAATTACATTTGACAAACAACACTCTTGTGTCCTATGGGAGATGGGATCTATGATGAACAGTCGATCAGGCGTGACTCTGTGTGCTTGATTTACTAAAGGAAAATCCACTTTGCACTTGAAAGTGCACATGGAACTGCAGTCGCTGTAGATCGCTGTAAATCTGAGGAGGAAGTTCTGAAATTAGGTGAAGCTCTGCTGATTTTAACATCCAATCATGTGCAAGCTAAAACGCTGTACTTTATTTTCCTTGCATGTCCCCCTCAGATCTACAGCATCTGTACTTCCATGTGCACTTTCAGTGCACTTTCAAGTGCAAAGTGGATTTTCCTTTAGTAAATAAACACCTGTGTGACTGTGATCCCCAGGCCCTCTCCTCTACCCATCTATAGTCTTGAAAGGCGTCATTTAATGTGCAGTGATGATATGCACAGCAGACCTTAAATATTAAATAGACCTTATTAAAGCTAACTATATGAGACCATGTCCTTGTGACAACCAAGAATATCCCCTGTCAAAGTTAAAACTAAAAAACTATAGTTTTTACTTACGATTTGTGGATGATGCGGGCACTGTTGTCTCCCCTTTTGGGGCCTTGCCAAGGGAAGCCTCCCTTTCTCCCCTCTGGTGGCTTGTATGCTGGCTTTCTCTGTGCCTTTTTCCTGTGAATTTAAGTAGATACAGTATCTTAATTCTAGCGTCACAAATTTGGAGTCAGAAATAATATGTTTAGTCAAACATATATGCATTCACAGAAAAATAAAAAGTAGTTAGCACATCAATGATTTCATAAAATAATTCAAAACCCCCAAAAAATAATTCAAACATCAATATAATTACTACAGTCATGAATTTTGCTTACTTCTTTTGGTAATGATGCGGTGAATGGAGTCCAACTGTTCTTTTTCTCTGAGTTTTAAATCAGACCATCTTTTCCTAATTTGATCTTTCGTTCGTTTTACGCCATACTCACGATGCAATACCGCGAGGACCTTCTCCAAAATATAGTCTTTATGGCTGTTGGGCCTGTCATAGTTCTCCTGCTTGCAATCGTAGTCATACTTGTCAAAGATCCTCACCATCTCCACCATCTCCCCCTTGCTCATGGGGGTGGCCTTGTGTTTAATATATTCACCACCGCGGGGCCTGTTCTTGTTCGGTGCGGCATCCATTTTGTTTTCCCTCATGAAGGTTCCTTCCGTTATGTCGCATGCAGGAAAAAGTCTGGGGGCACGCCCCAGCATCATGACGTCATGAGGGAGGAGTTTGAACCATACGCAGGGTATAAAAGACATAACGAACGTTCGCCAGACCGGACGCTGGAACGTAGCCTTTGGGAAACGAAAATCAGGCGATCGCATAGTCGAAAGAAAGGTACGTGACAATTTAGTGACAGTGTGTGCAATGGATACATAGCATAACATTGAATGAGTGCTGGGGCTGTTAGAAAAATTGTACTAAGGCCTATTGAATGTGCATTGAGCAGCGTCTCATGTGCATGGGGCCTAATGGGAAAATTGTTTAGACCTAATGGCAGGGCTGACAACAGGGGGGTACAGGCAGTACACCTGTAAGGGTCATGGAGACAGGGACACCATCAGGAATGTAGGGTCCCCTTACACGCCTTCAGGTATGTGCCCCCTGGAGCAGAGGAGAACCGGGGGGGTTTGCTGATGCCACAAAAATAAAAGCGGGGGGGTGGCACGAATTGAGAAGGGGGGTGATGCAAATTGAGAAGGGGGGGTGCTGCCAAAGATAATTGTGGAGGTCAAGGGTCTTTGGGTGCTTACGAACACTAAATAACTATAAAAAATTTGCGGGGAACATCCGGGGCCCTAGGGACCTCCGGCCCACTTACAGGTGTACTGCCTGTACCCCCATGATGGCAGACATGGCTGGAGGTCCCAGGGGCACAGGATGCAATCACACACTTTTTATTTACTTGTTCATCAGCATCAAAAGGTAACACAATCTCTAAAATTAGATGCGTCAGCAGACCCCGCTTTGAAAATAACCGCGTAAAGGCCCACCCCCCCCCACTTCACCTAGGCTCCAGGGGGCACATGCCTGAAGCTGGTTAAGGGGAAGATCAATTTAGGATGGGGGACATGCATAAAGGCCTATATTCTTATCAGGTTATGAGCTTGAAGCTGAAAAAAAATATTTGTTCTTGTGTTATTTCTTGCAGCCATCTTCTCAAATTTAAGCTATAATGAAGGGGACAATTCTTAATAGCCCTGAATTTATGGCTGATTTCATAGAGAAATATCGCCATCATGCATGTCTATGGCAAGTGAAAAACAAAGACTATTCGAATAAGAACAAAAGGCAGACAGCAATCGATGATTTGGTGGATTTGGCGAAGACTCTGTACCCCAGGGCAGACGAAACATTGGTGAAGACCAAAATTGGAGGCTTTAGGAGTATGTTCAATAGGGAGGTCAAGAAGATTGAGGACTAAGAGATCGGGAGCAGCAGCAGAAGACATTTATGTCCCCAAGCTGTGGTACTTCGCAAGCCTGGGATTTTTGAAAGACCAGACTGTGCCACAAAGGCATATTTCTACCCTACCCTCCACACTACCCTCCACATCAGCTGAGGCCACTGATACAGAGGCGGATCCGACACAAGAGGAGGAGGAGGAGGATCTCAGCTTGCCCCAGGTATAGCATTTTCCCAAAAATATATTATTTGAGAAAGTGAGGGCAATGTGTTGTTAGGATTTAGTGAAACTATTAGGAATGTAAATCTTTGGAAATGAAAAACAAATCCAAAAAAATGATCTCAAAGTAATTTTCCCCAAAAAATAATGCTGCAGTGACAATGCTAACCTTTGTTTTTGGATGATATTCTATTTTTAACTAACAAAGGATGCTAAAATGTGTCGTGAAAATGTGTCCTAATAATAACTAATTTTAAAATTATGTTTAATTTACAGACCCAGGAAACTTTAACGCAAGACAAGGCCGGGCCCAGCAGCATAATCACGGAGTCCAGAGTGCCTACCCTGCGCCTTCCTAACAAAAGGGCCAGGAAGAGGCACCACCTTGACGAGGCCACTGCTGAGTTTCTGCAGCGGGCTACGGCAGTCATCACCACGGCACCTGATAGTGCGGAAGGATTTGGGTGCTTTACAGCCAACAAGCTGAGGGAGGTGGATGTGGAACAAAGAGCGATGTGAGGGGCTCATCATCCAGCTCCTCAGCAAAGCAAAAAAAGGGGAGATAACACCAACAACACATCTGTATGATTTGGAGCACACAGCTCCTCAAATTCAAAACTACCCACCCCATCCAAACTATCCACCCCATCCAAACTATCCACCCCATCCAAGCTACCCACCCCAGCAAGGCCACCCACCCCAGCAAGGCCAGCCACCCCAGCAAGGCCACCCAACCCAGCAACAGGATCCACAACAAGGCCAATGGTCTGGTGAGTTTAGGGGCTACTAACGAGTTAAGTAGCATTTCTGTAAATACATTTTTTTAAATTACCTATTTTAGGGGGTCAGCCTGAAAAAAAGGCTTGTTTTGTGTTGTGTATATTTAATGGACAATATTACCAAAATGGCCGCAGCTGATGTGGATGGTAGTGTGGAAAGCAATGTATATGTATGTGATGACGTCTGGTATGCCACAAATACCAGACCCTTGCTGGAGTACCACAGCCTGGGGACAGATATGTCTTCTGCTGCTGCTCACGATCTTTTTGAGTTCTTGACCTTCTTTGATCTCCCTGTTTTATGTACTCCTCTGGTGACCAATGACAACATTAATTGGATATTTGTATGCCCTGGGGTACAGAGTCTTCGCAAATTCCACCAAATCATCGATTGCTGCCTTCCTGTTTCTAGAAATTATATTATTCTGTCATTATTAATTTTTTATTTTTGTTTTGTTAAAAAAATAAAATTAGTGCACAAATATTACTTTTGTCTTTTCTCAGAATAATTTATGTTTGTGAGTAGGCAGTTAATTTAAGGAGAATATTAATAAGGGACAAAAATATAGTAGCTTGGATTACAGCATCAAATACATATGGGATAATGTGGTTGTGCTTAAATATCCAACAAAAAGAAGGGAGTAAATCCTTCCGGGGCTGAAGGTGTTAAAAAGTAAATAAGCAGTCATGCGTATTAATTATATTTGAAGACTTATATATACACACAGTGCCTAGATTTACTATTAACAGAAACACATTTCACATTTGCTGTATGATGCTCAGAAATAATAAGGGAAAAGTGGTTCTCTTAGCAGGACAATGATTTCTTACAGAGCTTTTTACTTCAATACGTATTTAACCATCTGTCTAACTGGATGGTCTTTTTTTTTTCAATACAGTATACTGCGTTGTTCTACCATTCACACAAGTAGCTCCTGACAGCCCGTATTTACAAAGCTGTCTCTGTGCTGCTGTTTAACTAGGAGTGTGATTGTTTGAAAACCAGCTAATAAAAGGAAATGAACCTTTGACTCTGATCAACTAAAGGGATTTGAAATAAGGTATTGAACACAAATGTGTAATGACATCTTTGTAGGTTAAATTAGGTATTAAAAAATGTAAATCGAAATTCAAGGACTAAAGTAAATTGTACTACGAAATACGCATATATAAAGCTGTTAATAAAAATCTCTTTTAAAATCGAATAAAAATTTATTTTTGATTTTAAAGTCATTTTTGTTGAGTACATTAAGGATTATGTCCTATTTTATTCATTCAAGTGATTCTTACATTTTTGGAATTTACAGGAAATTTTACTTGGAGACACTTTGATTTTATTATATTTAGGACAAGGAAAAGTATGTTAAGTTATCCAGTAAATTATTTATTTTATGAAAAGAAAGACTACTTTATGGTCTACACAAGATTGCATTATGTTTTTTACTTAAAGTTTTCTGACATACCTATATGAAAGGCCTTGCAATTTTTTTTTGCTTGTGTGGTCTCATCTCATCTTGGATTTCTTCCGCTGTAACTTGTACACTATTAGAATATGTCTCTCTTACTGTGTATGATGACATTTTGTTCTGTCATTTGAGGTACACCAGGAAGTTTCAACCCTTATTAGGTCTCATTCTGTTCTCCATATCCATTGTTTTTTAGTTCTACATTTTTAGTTTTTTCTGTAAAGATGCATTTACCAAAATCTTTTGTACATCCACAAATTTCCTAATTTTGTTTTCCATGTGGGTGGTACTTTCTTTTCTTTTTGTAACACAACCTTTACATTTGTGGTGAAATCTTCTGTCTACATCCTTAGGTTAGAATGTGCAGGTATTCTAATGTCTCGTACACACGCCCGGTTTTCCTGTCATGCCAAAACCGACGTTCTTCCCAACGTGATTCCTCTCAAGCCTGCATTGCATACACACGTTTATTAAAAAAAACGCTCGACCAAGGCGCGGTGACATCCACAACGTACGACGGCACTACAAAGGGGACGTTCCATTCAAATGGCGCAACCCTTTGGGCTTGCTTTTGCTGATCTTGTGTTAGTAAAAGTTTGGTGAGAGACAATTTGCGCTTTTCAGCCTCGTGCTTTTCAGTCCGTTACAGCGTGACGAATGTGCCATCTCCATTACAAACGCTAGTTTTACCAGAACGAGCGCTCCTGTCTCATACTTGATTCTGGAGCATGCACGTTTTTTGTCCCCTCGGAAAAGCATACACACGACCAGTTTTCGCGATGAGAAAAAGACTGACGGGAAACACAATGGGAAAAAATAGAGCAGGTGCTAAATTTTTTGCGGGCAGTTTTCTCGTCGGGAAAACTGTTATGGAGCATACACACGACCGGTTTTCCCGACCAAGATAAAAAATTGCAGTTTTCTCGTTGGGAAAACTGGTCGTGTGTACGGGGCATTAGTGTGGCTTTGGACACAGCTGTGATAAAAGCAGAGAACATCATTATGGCTCAATATCTTCATGGTGGATACTCATTCTTATTCTTACTGTCCTTTTACAATAGTTCCATGCATAGAATCTCCTGAGCCCTAAATTTGAGAGATGACCAGTAAACAGAGAAAAGTCCAGGCCCAGCTGCACCAGATTTTGCACTCTCCAGTTTTTCTGGACTCAGATCCAAGGTACCTGTTTTTGCTTTGTCATGTATGTCTGCTGTGTTCTTGTCACTGGGTTTCTATATTCATGGAATCCCTACAATCTCCTAAGTCTCCTGCTGCCAGTGTCATTCAAGTTCACAAGTGCATTACCACACTCCTGGCAAACACCTTTAACAGTGTAACTGATTCCAGACCTTGCTTTGTGGTACTGTAGACCTAAAATTGAATGTTTCAATGAAGGGCTTTCTCCAGTGAATGAAGTACACACATAAGTGGTAATGGAACTTTTATATAATTATGGAATATTAAGTGGATTAATGTGACTTGTAAGTGACCCTAGTTTTGGCTGTAGAGTGCATTAGCAATAGGAAGAGACAGAAGCTGCATGGCTCCTTCTGTTGATGTGCTGGGTTTAATTTATGGGTGTACCAAAACAAATTAGGAGTACGGCATTACATGTTAGTTTAATATGAGGCAATGGAAGAGGACTCATTTGGACAAGAGCCTTCTATCCATTAAGTAAGTATGGTGCTTTCTCCAGAACACGTGGTAAGTAAAAAAAAAAATTACACAGCGGGACACCATGGTCTAATTAACATGTGTTGTAGAGTTACATTGATAAAGCGTTTTCCTTAAACTATATCTAAACCCAGGCACAAAAATATAATGTATTGCAGCTTACCAGGCCTTAGATGTGGTGTCTACATTCGTTTCCACTTTTCAGACTTTTTTCTGTATTTTTGACTGATTAACCTACCACTAACACACTTGTCCTAAGTTGATAATATTCACTTACTGTACTGTATCTATGGAGAAGCAGCGTTGTCACCCTAGGGTGCTCACTCTTGATTTGGGCTGAATTGGGCCGGGCTGAAAACAATGCCTGAGATTTCAGTGCAGCACAAAGTGCGCAGGAAGTTATTAGCTGACTGGACTTCTGACAATTTCAATAGGTGTTTTTCTGTTCTTGCGGTGTTTAAAGGGGTTGATTTACAATGAGCGAAGAGTGCAAAATCTTGTGCAGCTGTGCATGGTGCCTCCATCAGCCCACTGTCTCACCTCTCTCCCCTCTCCCCCTCCCTCCCTGCCTGTCAGATCTGGAGTCTGTATTATCCATCTCCTCCCCGCCCCTCTGGTTACTATAGCTGTTAAAATTAGTAGTGACAAAATGGTGTAATCCCCTCTCTTACATTAAAATCAAATGTGCAGTGTGTGTGTTTTTAAAAAATTATTCAGCAAAATACCTCATTTACAGCGTGGCGAGGGGGAGGGGTTCTCGTGTCCGCTCGTCGCTCTCCTCCTGGCTGGCATCAGTGGTGACACAGCCCCTCCCACTGTAGTGCTCGGCTCAAGGAGGGAGAGTGTGGGAGGTCACATGAGCACTCTGCGGCACTGTAAATAAAATATTTTGCTGAATCATTTTTTTAAAACACACACACACACACACACACACACACTGCACAATTGATTATAATGTAAGAGTGGGGATAACACCATTTATCATAGATGCTTAACAACCGATTTAAGCTTTGACAAAAAACCTGGAAGCTGATTCTATGCAGAGCTGCATCAGATTTTGCACTCTCCAGTTTTACTAAATCAACCCCAAAAGCATGGAGAAATGTGCACATATAGAACAGATTTATAAATGTATTTTTTTTTGCAAACATACACTTAAATGAAAAATGGTACTATAGCAATGTCACGTTTTACAGTGAAACATATTATTATTCAGGATTTATATAATGCCAACAGTTTGCACAGCGCTTTATGTAGCGCCCCTTTGCATTTAGGGGTGTTATGTGCCTAAATTTAGGGGCTGGTCTGAGCTATTAGCCAGGCTCAGACCATTCTCATTGCTAGGTATTGCTTCTGCCTATGTGATGCTGCCTGGTGTATGGTTCCCTGCGGACTGTAGTTGGCGCTGTCATATCAGGCCAGGGTTGATCCAGGGGTGGCATTACTATGCCTTGGGGTGTCCTCTCTCGGCAGAGGTACAGTGGGCTTGGTCAACCTGCTGTGCATGCCGGGGGAGGGTACTTAAGGGGCAGACGCCATTGGTCCGGGGTGTGGAGGAGTAGGAGTGAGACACCTCCGATGGGGTACGTGTGGGTGCGATCAGGCCCAGGCACCTTTAGCCTGGGGCCTACAACTCTACTAGTGGGCCTAGCACCTTTAGCTAGGGCCTACCCCTGAAAGAAGAGTCCCAGGGTGCCCGGGGAAGGGTACCCGCTCTGACCAAGAGGACACCAGGGGAGGATCGGTCCCATTGAGGAGATGAGCAATGGAAGATTCCTGTCTCGGGAGAGGCCTGGTGACCTGTCAGAGGGAAGAATTTGTTATTTGGGGAAGCTAACCTGTAGAGTGCCCATTGGCATTATCCTGTTCTTAAAGTCTACAGAGGTTAGATGATTTCTAACACCCGTCCCAGGAGGGGATAGGGTGGCGGAACTGTTCGAGCTCCACACCGGCTGCTAGGACTGTGAGAGAGAACTATCCGTGTGAGCTGAACCCACTCAGGATCGAGTGGCGACAAGATTGCTGGTTGTGCCTGGATCTATTCTTCACACTAATTCTTCTTTCATCCACCTGTTTCTATCTACTACGCAGCAAATAGAAAATAAACTCTCTGTTGGAGTTAAAGTACTTCTGGACATTGTTTTCTTTGGGGGAAGAAAGAGAGACTTGGCCCCATACTCTGGGGGAGAGAACCAGTGGAAGAGGGTAACTCGCTGAAAGACCCAAAATTTGTGAACACCGCTTAACCTCTTCAAACAGGAGGGTACGGGCATATAGCACTGTGTGCCTTGACTCGCAAGTGAGCCAGGCAAGAAAAAGGTTTGTGTGCTACATTTACATTGGAAAGTACACAGTTACAATACAATTGAATACAAGAGGGTTAGGAGAGCCCTGCTCCTTAGAACCTACAATCTGAAAGTGAGGAGCAGGTGGAACAAAAAGGTAATAACTGTGAGTGATTAGCTATTGAATGAATTAAAATATTCAATTGTTAGCTGAAGGCAGTGTAGGCTTCCCTCAAGAGATGAGCTTTGAGGGATCACCTAAAAGTGAATAGAGTAGGAGATAGTTGGACAAATTGGTGTAGGGAGTTCCAGAGGATGGGAGAGGCTCTGGAGAAGTCCTGGAGATGAACATGGGAGGAGGAGACAAGGGAGCTAGAGAGCAGGAGGTCTTGGGAGGAGCCTATAGGAAGGTTTGAGTGATATATTTGAGTGATAGATGGAGAAGTGAAATAAACATTTGTACTTGGCGCTCCTTATAACCCACCCCCGAGTTTATCCTCTGCTGAACACTCTTTTCAGGTAGCAGCCTAGGACCAGAACACAGTTTACCTAAACTATATTTTTATTATGGATCAGCTCCTTTGAACGAAGATGTACTCTATCGTACTGTATATCTGTAGCGGGTATGTACTATTTAGGGGCAGCATCTGGGTGGTAGTATGACCCAGATGCACTAATTGGTAGAGTAGGGCTGTGTTTTCATTTGTGTGAAGACATCAGTGGTGTACAGTTCCCTGCGGCCCAGTAGGTGGCGCTGTCACTTTGGGCTGGGGTTGAACCACCGCTGCAGTGCCTTACCCTTTGTGACCTCTCGCAGCAGCTGTACGGCGGGGCGGGGAACCCGCTGGGCTTGCTGGGAGAGGGTATAAAGGGGGCAGACATCTTCACCACGAGGTCCGAGTCCCAGGCACCTTCAGCCTGAGGGCTGCTGTCCGTGATTGGTGTCCAGGCGCCCTTGGCCTGTACACATGGAGTTCGTGTTCCATCCCAGACACCTTCAGTCTGGGGTGAGGTACTGGGGGGAGGGTCCAGAGATAGTGAGAGTCAGCGGGGAACATATTCTAAAGGGTAGTATTAGGGGCATTAGTGGTAGGGTAACCAAAGAACATAAACCCAAGGTAAGTATAGTAGCAAGTCCTAGTTGCAATCTGGGAACACCCAAGAGAATAGTATGTGACCGGTCAAATAATATTAATGCATTAAAGTGTCTGTTCACCAACGCCAGAAGTCTGCCAAGCAAAATAGGTGAGTTGGAAGCTCTGGTGCATGAGGAGAGCTATGATGTAATCGGTATTGCTGAAACTTGGCTTCATTCCTCACATGACTGGGCTATTAATATTCCTGGCTATGCACTCTTTCGGAAAGACAGGGTAAAAAGGAAGGGTGGAGGGGTCTGTCTCTATGTGAGAAGTGATCTCAAAGCGAGTGTGAAAGAGGACCTGGTGGATGGAGAGTGTGATGAGTCTGAAGCATTATGGGTAGAACTGCATACAGATGTGCGTAGTTCAAAGCTAATCATTGGAGTTTGTTATAGACCACCCAATGTTAATGAGGAGTTAGAGACTCAGCTCCTTGCACAGATGGAAAGGGCTGCAAGGGCTGGGACGGTGATAATAATGGGGGATTTTAACTACCCAGAAATTGACTGGAGTAATGGAACTGCTGGGACAGTTAAAGGGCAAAAATTTATAAACCTATTGCAGGACAATTTTATGGTCCAGTTTATTGAGGCCCCAACTAGGAATGATGCTCTGTTGGACCTGGTAATCTCAAACCATGCAGAGCGTATTACTAATGTTCAGATAAAGGAACACCTGGGTAGCAGTGACCATAACATGATTTCATTTGATGTTAGTTGTAAGCAAAAATCACATACAGGAAAGATAAAAACACTTAATTTCAAGAGAGCAAATTTTCCAAGGATGAGTGCTGCTCTCCAGGACTTAGACTGGGAAGGAATATTGGCATCAATGGGCACAGAACAGAAATGGGAATTCTTCAAAAAGACTGTTTGTGAACTCACTGCAAAGTATATTCCCATGGGCAATAAGTTTAAAAGGCTAAAAATAAAACCTATGTGGCTCACTGCAAAAGTTAAAAAAGCTATAAAACTATAAGAAAAGAGCTTTTAAAAAATATAAAAATGAGGGAACACTAGTGTCATTTAAATGTTACAAAGAATATAACAGGATATGTAAAAAGGAAATCAAGGATGCAAAAATTCAAAATGAACGACAGATTGCAAAAGATAGTAGGACAAACCCCAAAAAATTATTCAAATATATTAATAGTAAAAAGGTCAAGTCTGAGCATGTAGGCCCTTTACAAAATAATCTAGAGTGGGTGACTGGGGACAAAGAGAAGGCTAATTTATTAAATACTTTCTTCAGTTCTGTGTATACAAAGGAGCATGGGGGAGCTCATGTCCAAAATGGGGGTGGTAGTGACACAGCCCCAAATCCACAATGGCTCAAAAGTGATATGGTCCAGAAATATTTAGATGGAATAAAGGTGGATAAAGCACCTGGACCAGATGGCATACACCCACGGATCCTAAAAGAATTGAGCTCTGTAATTTCAAAGCCATTGTATTTAATTTTTAGGGACTCATTAATGACAGGAATAGTACCACTGGATTGGCGCAGGGCCAATGTGGTGCCTATATTTAAAAAGGGAATTAAGTGTTTACCAAGTAACTATAGACCTGTTAGTTTAACTTCTATAGTTGGGAAAATACTGGAGAGATTAATAAAAGACCACATAGATGAGTTCTTGCTGGGAAAAAACTATTTAAGCAACAGACAGCATGGATTCATGAAAGACAGAAGTTGTCAAACAAACCTGATTTCTTTTTATGAAGAGGTAAGTAAGACCTTGGACAGAGGGGTGGCAGTGGACGTGGTATACTTGGATTTTGCAAAAGCGTTCGATACAGTTCCCCACACACGGCTCACGTGTAAGGTAAAGTCTACAGGATTGGAAATATCAGTTTGTAAATGGATAGAAAACTGGCTAAAAGACAGAATTCAGAGAGTAGTGGTTAATGATTCTTACTCTGAATGGTCCAAGGTTATCAGTGGTGTACCCCAAGGTTCAGTGCTGGGACCCTTACTTTTTAATATGTTTATAAATGATATTGGGTCTGAGATCAAAAGTAACATTTCTGTCTTTGCAGATGACACCAAGCTATGCAGTGGAATAACGTCCTTACAGGATGTCGCCAATTTACAAGCCGACCTCAATGCTCTGTCTAATTGGGCGACTATGTGGCAGATGAGGTTTAATGTTGATAAATGTAAAGTTATGCACTTGGGGGCTAATAATATGAATGCATCATACATACTAGGGGGAGTACAAATGGGGGGATCCGTAGTGGAGAAGGATCTGGGGGTTTGGGTAGATCATAAGCTCAATAATGGCATGCAATGCCAAGCTGCGGTTTCCAAAGCGAGCAAAGTCCTTTCTTGTATTAAGAGAGGTATGGTCTCCAGAGAGAGAGATATCATTTTGCCCCTGTTCAAATCATTAGTAAGACCTCATCTGGAATATGCAGTTCAGTTTTGGGCCCCAGTTCTCAAAAAGGATATTGGGGAACTGGAGAAAGTGCAGAGAAGGGCAACCAAACTGATAAGAGGCATGGAGGAGCTCAGCTATGAGGAGAGATTAGAGGAACTGAATTTATTCTCTCTTGAGAAGAGGAGATTAAGGGGGGGATATGATCAACATGTACAAATATATAAGGGGTCCATATAGTGAACTTGGTGTTCAGTTATTCACTTTATGGTCAACACAAAGGACAAGGGGGCACTCTTTGCGTCTAGAGGAAAAGAGATTTCACCTCCAAATACGGAAAGGTTTTTTCACAGTAAGAGCTGTGAAAATGTGGAATAGACTCCCTGCAGAGGTGGTTCTGGCCAGCTCAGTAGATTGCTTTAAGAAGGGCCTGGATTCTTTCTTAAATGTACATAATATAACTGGGTACTGACATTTATAGGTAAAGTTGATCCAGGGAATATCCGATTGCCTCTCGGGGGATCAGGAAGGATTTTTTTCCCCTGCTGTAGCAAATTGGATCATGCTCTTCTGGGTTTTTTTTGCCTTTCTCTGGATCAACTGTGGGTATAGAATTGGGTATATGGGATTGTACGATATATGTTTATTTATTTATTTTTTTTTATTTTTTTTACGGTTGAACTGGATGGACTTGTGTCTTTTTTCAACCTGACTAACTATGTAACTATGTAACCGAAGGCCTTGGCCCAGTACCTTACACTGGGCCCGTGAGGGAGGGATTGTCCTAAGGCGCCCCTGATGTCGGGTGCCTGAATCCAGGGCGTAGGGGACCGGAGAGGTGACCCTCCCGTAGAGCTGGTGCAGCATATTGCCAGTGCCGGGTGGGCCTCTGGAGACCGTCCGGATGGATGTGTTTCCCCAACAAGGGCCAATCCATCAAGGAAGGTAAATTCTACGGCCGGTGGCAGTGGTCCACCTAATCAACTCAGGTCGGTGGCAGAGACCTGCTCTTAGGCCTGTGGCAGGGGCCTCAACAGTTCACCCGGTCGGTGGCAGCGGCCAACCTCACGGTCGGTGGCAGAGACCGTGCGCCAAGCCTATTTGCACTAGAAGGAATAGGAGAGTTCACTGTGCCTGGACCTACTCGTATCCACAACTTTTTATGGTGTGGGGCTCTATTACTGACAGTCAAACCTCCACAGGAGAAGCAGAGGCTCCATCCAGAACACAGGCCCGAAGGTAAAACAAGTGTTGGCTTTCACCTCTGCACACTAGAGGACATAGGCCATAGTGAACCTCATCCTCCTCCCACATACCTCTAGACAAGCCAGCCGTTTTATTAATAAAGGGGGCGGGGGAGAGGCCGCTATATATCCATTCAAACTAAGCTTCACTTCTATTGGTCCACTGCTATCACACACACATCAGACACCGTACATTCCAAATAAATGTTAGTTCTCAAAACCAGGAAAAGTCCTAATATTATTGAGTACATCTTGAAATATTTCATTGAGTCTGGATTTTGCCCTCAACACTCCACAGAAACTGCTTTTTTAAAACTCACAAATTACTTATTAACAGCAAACATCAATGGACACTATTCTGTACCGCTACTTCTGGACCTCTTGGCTGCCTTTGATACGGTTGACCACCGCCTCCTCCTCAAAAAAGCTATATCAGTCTCCTCACGCATCACTAATTTACTTGATGTCTTGATGACACATCACTTCCTCAAACTCAACCTATCCAAAACCGAGCTCATAATTTCTTGTTCATACATCACGGGACACAGAGCAGCATAGTCATTACTATGTGGGTTATATAGAATTACCTTCAGGTGCTGGCACTGGCAACTTCCAAAACAGGAAGTACCCTCCCCTATATAAGCCCCTCCCATCCGGGAGTACCTCAGTTTTTTGCCAGTGTCTAAGGTGTTGGCCAAGGTTAACATGTATTCATCTGGGCTTGTGTACAGGTTCTCTGGGCCTTAGCAAGCTATTCCGGATCCGACCAAAAAAGCTTCATAGCTAAACGGTCGGTACCCGGGCCTTGCAGAGAAGAGCAGGGTTTTGCCTGTAATGCCTCTCTTAGGAGGGCTGGACCCTGGGATCCAGAGCTCTGGTCATACCCAAAACCAAGATGCTATCTGTGCAGGGTGCTATACAGGTCCAGGGGAGTGGAATCCTTGGGAACCCGGTCCCTGAAGGTCTAGTACAATGCCTGCCGTGAGAGGTGAAGTTTGGGCTTCTGTGGACCAAACAAAGTCCTGCGGCGGGGAAAAGGTAAGTGGGGGCCCCTCAGGAACTTGGTTCTATTGAGGGGACCCCCAAGCCTAATATGTCTTTCTGCCTGTTAAAACAAATAACTGAGTACCTCTAGTCACCACATACAACCCAACACTAGAAGGGATCAAAAAGATAATCAAAGATTTACAGCCCATTATAACAGAGGATGAAACTCTGAAAGAAATATTCCAACAACCCCCATTATTGGCTTTCAGACAACCACCCAACCTCAGACACAAACTAATCAGCAGGAAACTTCACTCTGATTATGAAGTCACAAATAATGGAAGCAAACCCTGCAATAAAAAACGCTGCAAACTGTGCAACCAGATCAATCCATCCAAAAGTGTCACACACACAAATGGGACCTTCACCATCATGGGATCTTACAACTGTACCTCCAGTAATGTTGTGTACCTCATCCAATGCAACAGGTGTGGCAAAGGATCTTATGTTGGTGAAACAGGACAGAAGTTGCAAGCGAGGATGAATTTTCACAGACATACCATCAAGGAACATAAAGAAGAGAGTTTCAGCACACCTGTGGGACATCACTTCTCACAACCAGACCACACTATAGAAGACCTCAATGTTTTAGTTCTTAAAGGGAATTTCAGAACTATCCAGGAAAGGAAAACATTTGAACTAAGAATGATAATTCTTTTTAACACAAAAACGAATGGCCTAAATTTAGATATTGGTTTCCTTACCCATTATACTAAGGTTTTATGACCCCCTCTGTGACTAGCATCTCCCCCCTCAAGTCTATAGCTCTCCCTCTGTCTTATCTCACTAACTCTGTCTTATCTCACTAACTCTGCTGCTATCTTTATTACCATTGATTTGTATGTGTTTTTTTTCCTTTCCCTCTGAGATTTTTTTTTTTTTTTTTCTTGTTTTGTTTCAACATTCTGCTAAAAAAATTGTGAATCAGTACTGCTTGGACCTTGAAGAAGGGGACATACCCCGAAAGCTTGTCCTGAAAAATTCTATGTTAGTGCAAATAAAAAAAGTATCACGGACAGTACTTAATTTTCTCTGCCTGCTACCTAAAGGTATTCCCGCTAATAGCTGTATATGCCTAAGAAATCCTAGAAATGTCTTTTCATAAAGGAAGTTTTAAAAACTGTAAACCTGGAAATGTTTTTCATAAAGGAGGTTTTAAAAAAAAAAAAAAAAAAAAGGACAAAGGTGCGGTACCTGTGTTTGTCCACTAGAGGCCGCTGTGGAACGTCTTTTTTTCTTGGGACTATTCCTTCCATGGTGAAAGTCCAGGCAGATGAGTGAGCTCTCTATCAGGGAAGCTGCATTCCTCTGTCATGCTGCCAAGTAGTTTCCTTCCATCCCCGAGTCCTGGTGAAACAGGGACCCTGGCTCCTCTCCCTACAGGGCGCCAAGAGCGCACACGTGCACGCGCGCGCACACACACGCTTTCTTTTATAGATTTAGCTTCAAAAAAGTGGGTGGAGCCTGGCGGATGACGCGCTCTGTGCGCCCAGCACTTCTGCGCATGTGCGGGCGTCCCAGCAAGATAAAAGGACTCAGTCCACGCTGCTTGCTATGGACACAGAGCATGAAAAGGAGCTGGTAGCATGGTATAGGGGCTTACAGCGGGCGGTTGATACAGGTATCCCCAGAAAGACGCATTAGTAGACACCCACTGATGTACATAGCAGCAAATTGCATTAGACTATTTCAGTCAAGGGGTGTATTGCGGCTGGAATACCTCAGCTTTGAACTAAGGAATATGCCGCCTAAAAAACTCCGAGATATACCTCTCAGGAAGTGTAGGGGGTCTCCATCGGGCTCTGAGGATCTGGAGCAGTCATCTGCACCCTCCTCCCCTGAGAAATCAGAGGTTAATACCCATAAGGAACCCCCGGGAGTGCCAGGTACTGCGGCTGTCCTCAGTCCACCTGCTCCTGCATATATAACAGAGGAGGTTTTTGCCTCAACTCTGGAGGGATTGGAGCAGAGATTGGCAGCATTGATCGCTTCTTCTCTGCAGGAAAGAAAGCGCGCCAGATCTCCATCACCTCCATTAGAGTGCCTGTTGGCAGAGCAACAGTCCCAGGAAGGGACCGACCTACCTGAAGGGGACCAGGAGGAGGTTAACTCTGTTTTTGAGGAATCGACAGTAGATGAACCATTTTCAGCATCACAGACTGAAAGATTGTGGGTCCAGACCCTAACTGACATGGTTCGATCTGCATTTAAAATGCCTCTTGTTGAACCATCAACTACTGCTGTCTCCTCATTGGGGTCGCTAAAAGCTCCCCAGGTTAATTGCTCCTTTCCAATACATCCATTATTGGAAGGACTTCTATACCAGGACTGGGAACATCCTGATAAACTATTTGTTCCGCCTAAGAAATTTCCGGTGATCTATCCCATGGAGGAAAAGTTCACCCAGAGATGGAATGTTCCTACGGTGGATGCAGCCATCTCTTCTGTGAACAAATCACTGACATGCCCAGTAGATAATGTTCAAATGTTCAAAGATCCAGTGGATAAAAAATTGGAATCTTTATTAAAATCTGCTTTTTCCACAGCAGGGGCTGTTACACAGCCAGCAGTGGCAGCTATTGGGGTCTGCCAAGCTTTAAAGGATCAGATGAAAATGGTCCTGAGGGATTTGCCAGACCAGCAGGCCCAGGCTCTGGCTGATCTGCCTAGAGCATTATGCTTTGCGGTTGACGCCATCAAGGATTCTATCCATCAGGCCTCCCGCCTCACGCTGTCTTTGGTACATATGCGTAGGCTTCTGTGGCTCAAAAACTGGTCTGCTGAAGCTCCCTGTAAGAAGCTCTTAGTTAGCTTCCCATTTCATGGGGAACGCCTTTTTGGCGAGGACCTGGATAAGTATATCCAGAAGATTTCCAGTGGTAAAAGTACTCTCTTACCGAGTAAGAAGAGGTCTAGGGGTCCATCTTTTAAGAGGACTACCTCTCCTATCCCTGCGACGTCTGCTACTAAGCAGTTCCGACGGCCTCCTCGGTCAAACTCAGGGGGTAAAAATCAGGGACAGTCACAGGGTAATAAGAAACCCTGGATCCGAAAGGGTACTAAACCAGCCTCCAAGTCAAGCCTATGAAGGGCTGCCCCCACTCAAGCGGGTGGGGGGAAGACTTCAGTTGTTCGCAGAGACCTGGCGGGAGACGATCAAAGACAGATGGGTGCTCTCCGCAGTAACTCTGGGATACAAGTTGGAGTTAAAAGAGTCTCCTCCTTCCCATTTTATGTGGTCAGGCATGCCAAGAGACCCTCTAAAAAGAGGGTCTCTCCTATTGGCGTTAGAACAACTATTGCTCCAAGGAGTAATTATGGAGGTTCCTATGGAAGAGTGGGGGTTGGGTTTCTACTCAAACCTTTTCACAGTCCCGAAGCCAAACGGGGACATAAGACCCATATTGGACCTAAAGATTCTAAACAAATTTCTAAACGTCTGGTCTTTCCGGATGGAGTCGATCCGATCGGTCACCGCTGCCCTACAGGGGGAGGAATGGTTAGCCTCGATCGACATCAAAGATGCTTACTTGCATGTTCCCATCTTTCCAGGTCATCAAAAATTTCTACGCTTTGCAGTAGAAGGGCGCCATTTTCAGTTCAGAGCCTTACCATTCGGTCTGGCCACAGCACCACGAGTGTTCACAAAAATTCTGGCCCCACTGTTGGCCGATCTAAGAACACGAGGTGTAACGATAATGGCATACCTAGACGACCTGTTGTTGATGGACCACTCAGTTGCCAAGCTAGAAGTGGTAATTGTCGATACAATCAAGTATCTAGAATCTCACGGTTGGGTCATCAACCTGGACAAGTCAGCCCTACAGCCAGTGAAAAACCTGGTATATCTAGGGCTACGGCTGGATTCAGACCAGAGGAAGATTTTCTTACCTCTAGACAAGGTATCCTCTTTGAGGGGGGCTTGGTCCGTCTGCTTTGTGCAAAAAGACAGCCGTCCATACGCCTGTGCATGAGGCTGCTAGGAAAGATGGTAGCATCATTCGAAGCTGTGCCATACGCCCAATTCCACTCAAGGAATTTACAGAGGGCCATATTGTCAGCCTGGAACAGAAAAATTCAGGCTCTAGACTTCCCGATGGCTTTGTCCCCTTCCGTTCGGAAGAGTCTCTGCTGGTGGTTGATCCCCCAGAATCTCCAGAAGGGAAAACCCTTCAGTCCGATATCCTGGAAGGTGGTCACTACAGATGCCAGCCTTATAGGCTGGGGGGCAGTACTGGAGCAATGGTCTCTCCAGGGCAGATGGTCAAATGTAGTAAAAACCCTGCCCATCAATCTCTTAGAGATACGAGCAGCCCGGTATGCCCTAGTAGCCTGGACATCCAGACTCCAAGGGTCCCCTGTCAGAATTCAATCAGACAATGCCACAGCAGTGGCATATATCAATCATCAGGGAGGCACCAGGAGTCGTGCAGCCCAGAGGGAAGTAAGTCACATCCTGGAATGGGCAGAAAAGCATGTCCCATGTATATCAGCTGTCTTCATTCCAGGGGTGGAGAATTGGAAGGCGGACTTTCTGAGTCGCCAACAGTTATGCCCAGGGGAATGGTCCCTTCATCCCGAGGCCTTCCGAGCAATATGTCAGCGGTGGGGAACACCGGAGGTAGGTCTGCTAGCATGCAGATTCAACGCAAAGGTGGACAGATTTGTCTCCCGGACAAGGGATCCCCTCGCTTGCGGCTCGGATGCTCTGGTGTTCCCTTGGGATCAGTTCAGACTGATATATGCTTTCCCTCCGCTACAATTGTTGCCTCGACTCCATCGCAGAGTCAGGTTGGAAAAGAAGCCGGTGATCCTGGTGGCTCCAGCGTGGCCCCGAAGGGCCTGGTACGCGGAGATCATCAAAATGTCTGTGGGGAGTCCTTGGACCCTTCCACGTCATCCGGACCTGCTTTCGCAAGGACCGATATACCACCCTTCCTTACTAACTCTAAGTTTAACGGCCTGGCTATTGAATCCCACATCCTAAAGAAGAGAGGTCTCTCTAACTCTGTGGTAGCAACTATAATCAATGCCAGGAAGCCTGTATCCAGGCAGATCTACTATAGAGTTTGGAAGGCGTACATCACTTGGTGCGAGGCCAGAAAATGGCATCCACGTAAGTACGTTATAGGCAGAATTCTGGACTTCCTGCAGTGGGCTGTAGACAGGAAGTTTGCCTTAAGTACTATCAAGGGCCAGGTTTCGGCCTTATCAATACTATTTCAAAGGCCCCTGGCTATGCATTCACTTGTCAAATCCTTTATGCAAGGGGTGACTCGTATTATTCCACCGATTAAAGCTCCCATATGCCCATGGGATCTAAATTTGGTTCTGTCGGTTCTGCAGAAGCAGCCGTTTGAACCTTTGCGGCACATTTCCTTGGTTCTACTCACCAGAAAATTGATATTTTTAGTAGCCATATGCTCGGCTAGAAGAGTGTCGGAATTAGCCGCCATGTCCTGTAAGGAGCCATATCTGGTTATTCATAAGGACAGAGTAGTATTACGTCCTCATCCAGCCTTTCTTCCTAAGGTGGTATCGAGGTTTCACTTGAACCAGGATGTGGTTCTTCCTTCTTTTTTCCCCAAACCAAGCTCGGTAGAGGAAAAGTTATTGCATTCTTTGGATGTAGTAAGAGCAGTTAAAGCTTATCTAAAAGCCACTGCTCAGATTCGTAGAACGGATTCTTTGTTTGTTCTGCCGGAAGGCCCCAGAAAGGGTCAGGCAGCATCAAAATCTACTTTAGCCAAGTGGATTCGACAGGTCATAATACAAGCCTATGGCTTGAGAAGTAGACCGCCTCCGTTCAAAGTTAGGGCGCACTCCACGAGAGCAGTTGGAACTTCATGGGCAGTGCATCACCAGGCCTCCCTGGCTCAAATTTGTAAGGCCGCAACATGGTCTTCAGTACACACGTTTACTAGGTTCTACCAGGTGGACGTTAGAAGTCAGGAGGATGTCGCCTTTGGGCGCAGTGTGTTGCAGGCCGCAAAAGATCCTCATGCCTGATGGCGCCCAGCTTATGTATGGTGTATCCCCCCCCTCATTTGGCATTGCTTTGGGACGTCCCACATAGTAATGACTATGCTGCTCTGTGTCCCGTGATGTATGAACAAGAAAGTAGGATTTTTAAAACAGCTTACCTGTAAAATCCTTTTCTTGGAGTACATCACGGGACACAGAGCTCCCACCCCTCTTTTGGGGACACGTATTGCTTTGCTACAAAACTGAGGTACTCCCGGATGGGAGGGGCTTATATAGGGGAGGGTACTTCCTGTTTTGGAAGTTGCCAGTGCCAGCACCTGAAGGTAATTCTATATAACCCACATAGTAATGACTATGCTGCTCTGTGTCCCGTGATGTACTCCAAGAAAAGGATTTTACAGGTAAGCTGTTTTAAAAATCCTACTATTTCCTCCCCCACGTGCCTCTTCTCCTGACTTCTCTGTCAAGAGAAATGGCACAACCATCAACCCATTCCCGCATGCCAGGGTGCAAGGTGTTATACTGGACTCTGAACTCTCCTTTCTTGTATCACTCGACCCTACCTTTGAGATTGTAAGCTCTAATGAGCAGGACCCTCTGTTTCCTCCTGTATTGAATTGTATTTTAACTGTACTGTTTGCCCTAATGTTGTAAATAGAGTTGGGCGAGCAGGTCGGGCCAAGAAAAGTTCAGCTTGAACATTGCCTGTTTGCCCGTTTAGCAAACACCTGAATTTGTGGGCCGCTTGGGGGAATTTTCTCTGCCAAGCTCCCCACAATGCATGTGCTGCACAGTGCATTGTAAGCCCTAAATTGGGCAAAGCTTTGCCCAATCAGGGCACAGTGAATAAACAAGAAGGGAGAAGAGGTGCCTCTGGGTGCAGATTTTTAAACAAATGTTAACGTGAAAATAAAGTAACATTGGCAACTCACATTTTAGGAGTGCTAAAAAGGCATTGTATTGTCCAAAAACATAAGGGTGTCCGCAGTAAAGTCAATCCCTATTGCCTGTTGGTGTGCGATCTGTGATGTTCCTCGTACACCGCTAGATGGTCTCTGCCGGCTGCAAGTGGAGTGTGACTCAACACAAGGCTTGGTGCGCACGATGGTGTCCAGGCGAAGGGACATCTCCCTTGTTGTTTAACCCTTTCTATACAGGGCTTTTTATACCACTTCCATACCGGGCCTATTATGGCACTTCTCTCCTACATGTACAAATCATCATTCTTTTGCTAGAAAATTACTCAGAACCCCTAAACATTATATATGTTTTTTTAGAAGACACCCTAGGGAATAAAAGGACGGTCATTGCAACTTTTTATCTTGCACGGTATTTGCGCAATCATTTTTCAAACGCCTTTTTTTTGGGAAAAAATGGTTTAATGAATTAAAAAATAACAAAACAGTAAAGTTAGCCCAATTTTTTGGTAAAATATGAAAGATTATGTTAAGCCGAGTAAATAGATACCTAACATGTCACGCTTTAAAATTGCGCACACTCATGGAATGGTGCCAAACTTCGGTACTTAAAAATCTCCATAGGCGACGCTTTGAAATTTTTTACAGGTTACCAGGCTAGAATTACAGAGGAGGTCTAGGGCTAGAATTGTTGAACGCGCTCTAACGCACGCGGCGATACCTCACATATGTGGTTTGAACGGCGTTTACATATGTGGGTAGGACTTATGTGTGCATTCGCTTCTGAGCGCGAGTTATTGGGGACAGAGGCGTTTTAAAAAAAAAAATATTATTATTTATTTTTTTATTTTACTTAATTTTTTCTATTTTTATACTTTTTTTTAAATTTTTTTTTTTTGATCACTTTTATTCCTATTACAAGGAATGTAAACATCCCTTGTAATAGGAATGGTGTGTGACAGGTCCTATTTATGGAGAGATGTGGGGTCAATAAGACCCCACATCTCTCCTCCAGGCTGGAAAGCATGAGATCGTGAAAAAAAATTCACCAATCTCATGCTTACTAGCCGCAATGGCGGCTTTGTTTACTTCTGAGGACCCAGGCGTGACGTCATCACATCGCGCCCGGGCCTCCGACGGTCATAGAGATGACTGGTGACCATCTGGTCACCAGTCATCTCTATGCTCGTCACGTGACCCACCACCGGCGCCGGACGATTCTCTCTGGGTCCCCCATGGCACGGGAGAGCCCGGAGAAGCACCGGATGGCGGCAGGAGGGGGGGGGATGTCCCCTTCCGCTGCCTATAAGAACGATCAAGAGGCGGAACCGCAGCTACGATCATTCTTATGGTGCGCAGAATCGCTGGCAGAAGAGAAGAATATCTTAATGATGCCTCTAGCTGCAGGCATCATTCAGATATCCCCCCACAAACCCAGGACGTCATATGACTAGGGATGAGCCAAACACCCCCGGGTTCGGTTCGCACCAGAACCTGCGAACGGACCGAAAGTTTGCGCGAACTTTAGAACCCTATTAAATACAATGGACGCGAACGTTCGAAATCTAAAGTGCCAATTATAACGGCTAATATGCATGTTATTGTCCTAAAAAGGGTTTGGGGACCCGGGTTCTGCCCCAGGGAACATGTATCAATGCAAAAAGAAGTTTTAAAAATGCCCTTTTTCGGGATCAGTCATTTTAATGATGCATAAAGTGAAAAAGAAACGTGAAATATTCCTTTAAATATCGTACCGGGGGGTGTCTAAAGTATGCCTGTGAAGTGGCATGTGTTTCCCGTGTTTAGAACTGTCCCTGCACAAAATGACATTTCTAAAGGAAAAAAAGCCATTTAAAACTGCTTGTGGTTTTAATGTCATGTCTGGTCCGGGTAATATGGATGAAAATCTTTGAGAAAAATGGCATGGCTACCCCATCAGCCCCCCCCCCCCTACCCCAGCCCATTACCAGCCCCTTTGGGTCTTGTATGGATATTAAGGGGAACCCCGCACACAAAATAAAAAAGGCCCTATATACTCTGAACAGCAGTATACAGGCGGTGCAAACAAGACAGGGACTGTAGGTTTGTTCATAAGTAGAATCTGTTTGTAATTTTGAACACGTACATTGTTAAGTGTATCTCCAGCCAAAAAATCTATTTTTAAGCTTTTTGGAAAACATAGGGAAGGGTTATCCCCCCTGTAACATTTGTTTTGCTGTCTGTGCCCCTGTTCAGAACATTTCACCTCACTTTCCGTCCCAATGACAACTGTTTTTGAAAAGTGGGGTTTTTATTGAAACAAGGATTGGTGATAAAGCATCAGTAGAGAGGAGACACCTTTTTCCCATATTAACTCTTACAGGAGAGAATTTCCCTTCCTAGGGGTAGATTTCCTCTCACTTCCTGTTGTCTCCTTCCGTTTGCAAGTAGGAGTCGTTGGTAAGTTGGATGTTTGAAAGTATGGGCCTGCCGTATATATTCTCTGCAGAAATTGACCCCTTAGGTGTTGGCACGACACTGTAAGACCCTCACAGTTCATCTTGGTGGGCGCAAGAATGGGACCAGCTGTGAAATATTAGATCAAGAATTGTAATCACATGCCCCTGTTGAACAGGGGCAGAAAAATTTGGCCTTTGGTGGTGGTGGTGGTGTTGCCACAACACTGTAAGCACTCACAGTTACTCTTGGTGGGCGCTGGAACGCCCTGCTGTCAACTATTATATCAGGAATTGTAATTACATGCCATTGTTGAACAGTGGTAGGAAGAATTGGGCCTTTGATGGTGGTGCTGGTGCCACAACACTGTAAGCCCTCACAGTTACTCTTGGTGGGTGCATGAATGGGCCCTGCTGTGAATTATTAGATCAAGAATTGTAATTGCATGCCCCTGTTGAACAGGGGCTGAAAAATTGGGCCTTTGGTGGTGGTGTTGGTGATGTTGTCACAACACTAAGCCCTCACATTTACTCTTGGTGGGCGCATGAATGGGCCCTGCTGTGAATTATTAGATCAATAATTGTAATTGCATGCCCTTGTTGAACAGGGGCTGAAAAATTGGGCCTTTGGTGGTGGTGGTGGTGTTGTCACAACACTGTAAGCCCTCACAGTTACTCTTGGTGGGCGCAGGAATGGGCCCTGCTGTGAATTATTAGATCAAGAATTTTAATTACATGCCCCTGTAGAACAGGGGCTGAAAAATTGGGCCTTAGCCACTGGTGCCACAACACTGCAACCCCTCACAGATACTGTACTTGGAGCACAGAATGAGCCCTGTTGCAAAGTATTGCATCAAAAATTGTAATTACACGCCCTGTTAAACAGGGGCAGAAAAATTGGGCCTTAGGCACTGGTGCTGGTGCCACGACACTGCAACCTCTCCCAGATACTCTAGTTGGAGTGCAGGAATGAGCCCTGCTGCAAAGCATTGCATCAAAAATTGTAATTACATGCCCCTGTTAAACAGGGGCTGAAAAATTGGGCCTTAGCCACTGGTGGCGGCACCCAGAAACAAAAATGTTTTTCCAAGATATCATCATGAATCGGATCATTGAGGGGGAGGAGGATAGTCAGTCAACATAACAGGACAGTCACTCAGTCAGCATCAGCATCAGTCTTGAAGGGATGTGACATTTGAAAATAAATTATTCTGTCATATCAGCTTCAGGTGCTTGGTAGCTGGTGGTGATCCAAGACTGGTTCATCTTTATGAAGGTCAGTCGATCAACTGAATCGGTGGACAGGCGCACCCTGTGATCCGTGACAAATCCTCCAGCAGCACTGAATGTGCGTTCCGAAAGAACGCTGGATGCAGGACAGGCCAGTAGCTCAATTGCATACTGTGCAAGCTCTGGCCAGTGATCAATCCTTAAGACCAAGTAAGCCAGAGGATTTTCGGTGGGAAAGGTGTCCAAATCTGACCTTGCCCCTAGGTATTCCTGCACCATGTATATCAGACGCTGGCGATGGTTGCTGGAACCGATCATACCTTGGGGCTGCGGACTAAAGAATTGTCTGAACACATCGGTCAGACGTCCACCTTCCCCACCGCTCCTTCTGCTACTGACCGAAGCCTCAGCAACTCATTGTCCAGGACCAGGAGTTTGTAACCTCCCAGTTTCTGGGAACACGTTGCACAGACTCCTCCTCCTCCTCCTCCTCCTCCTCCTCCTCCTCCAATTTTGCGCTGCTTTCACTGTAAATTGTGCGGACATGCAATGTTGTACCCAAACGAAATTTGCTTCCTTTTCTTCCCACAAATAGAGCTTTCTTTTAATGGTATTTGATTGCCTCTGCGATTTTTATTTTTTGCGATATAAACGGAAAAAGACCGAAAATTGCATACCTGAACTGCAGTTGAATGGCGCACCTGAAAACAAAAAATTACATACCTGAAAAGCAAGCATGATAAAACATTGCAGAATGAAATACAGTAAAAAAGAGCATAACAATAGAGAGAAGAGAGAGAGAGAGAGAACACAATAAAACGACAACTATTTTTGGTTTTTTTCTTTTATATTTTTTTGTGTTTTGTTTTTTACGTATTTTTTTTTCTTTTTTACACTTTTTTTTTAAACTTTAACAACTGTAATGGTTCGGGTCTCTCAAAATGTAATGGAATCTTGGGAGACCCTGTGTAAGTGTGTCCTAGTCTGTGAAATGCTGTACCCTACGCTAAAACTTCACTTTTGAGTGGTAGCGTTCAAAACATTCACCAAGGCAAAGACCAGGTTTGTCAGGACAGAGTGGACAATAATAACGGGTGTCACGCCTAAATCCGCGCTTGCTACAGACACAACATCTTTTTTGGGGGGCTCGTTGGGTAGGGGTACTCGGGAGGAGATGCATATAATGCCTCTCATGCAGCCGGCTTACTGCATTTGGTAGGGGATGGTGAGGTGCAGAACCGCCTGGATACAGGAGTTCTGTGACAATCTCATTCTGGAATTTTAGAAGAGATAACGTCCCGCCTGAAGCTCTGTATAGCACATGAGCGTTCAGCAAAGCCAATTGGAATAAGGATAGAGAAACTTTTTTGTACCAGCGTCTCGCCTTACGGTCAATTAGATACGGCACCATCAACTGGTCGTTGAGGTCCACCCCTCCCATATTTTTGTTATATTCGTGGACACAGAGGGGTTTCTCCACAACACCAGTCGCCGTACGAATTTGGACTGTCGTGTCTGCATGAAGGGAGGTAAGAAGGAAAACATTCTTATTGTCCCTCCACTTCATAGCGAGCAAGTTATTACACTTCACGCAGGCTCTCTCCCCCAGCCTAAGACGGGCATCTACAAGCCGCTGGGGAAAGCCCCGGCGATTAGGTCGCACGGTGCCACATGCTCCAATCTGATGATCAAACAAGTGACTAAACAGTGGCACGCTCGTGTAATAATTGTCCACATACAAGTGGTACCCCTTTCCGAATAAGGGTGACACCAAGTTCCACACTATCTTGCCAGCGCTCCCTATGTAATCCGGGCAGTTGACCGGCTCAACCTGACTATCTTTTCCCTCATAAACCATAAAGCTCCATATATAGCCTGTTGCCCTGTCACAGCACTTAGAGCTTGACCCCGTATCTGGCACGCTTGCTGGGAAGGTACTGCTTGAAAGCCAAGCGGCCAGAAAATTTAATCAGGGACTCATCAACGCAGACAGCTTGATCGGGAATAAACAAGGCTGCAAAACGTTCGTTGAAGTGGTTTATGAGGGGCCGAATTTTATAGAGCCGGTCGTATTCAGGGTCCCCACGTGGACGACAAAGTTCATTGTCGTTGAAGTGCATGAACCGCAAAATCTGCTCGTATCGTTTCCTGGGCATGGAGGCAGAGAACACGGGCATGTGGTCAATTGGGTGCGTGGACCAATAAGCACGCAATGACGGGAATTTATGTGTGCCCATGTTGAGGGAAAGGCCCAGAAAGGTCTTAAATTCGGAAACCGTAATTGGTTTCCAATCTTTGGCAATGGAAGGCAACTGGGGATTAGCGGCGATGAATTGACCAGCATATAAAATTACTCTGGTCCACAATAGATCTATAGAGATCTTCCGTGAAAAACAGCGAATAATAATCGATTGGCATAAAATCAGCTGTTTCCACCTGAATACCGGGTTGGGCAGTGAATGGGGGAAGTACAGGTTCTGCAGATGTGGTGGGGACCCAATCAGGATAGGCGAATTCTGCAGGAAGAGCACTATGGGTACGACGGGCCTGCCTTTGTCTTCTTGGTGGCAGCGGGACACTACTTGTGCTTGCCACCTCGCCAGCTTGAACTGCACTTATGGGACTCGCCACGTCACCACGTGATACTGCAGTGCTGGATGTACGCCCAGGCTGTACTAGGCCGCTGGTGCTTGCCAATTCACCAGAAGGAATAGCGGCGCTAGTACTCCTCTGCTCCATGATACGAGAGCCCTGCGGTTCTTGCTCCTCAACAACCTCAGAAGATCGGGATCGGGTACGCCTGACCTTAGCAGGGACCTCAACTTCGTCGTCGGAGCTATCTGACGAGGGGCCGCTGACGTCACTGTCTTCTACGGGAAGATATTCTGAGCCTGAATCTGACAGATACGTGACCTCCTCTTCACTATCTGTCATGCTCAGAATCTCGTAGGCCTCTTTACTAGTGTACCTTCGTCTTGCCATTTTGGGCTCTAAATTTAGGGGTACACTAGTAAGATTCACAGGAAAAAAAGCACCCGACTGTCGTCAGCAAATATATCAAACGCTACAAAAAAAACTGTTAGCGGTCGCAGGGATCAGGACTGTCTCTGCGAACGCTGCAGTTATGTGTGTTGTGTTTGGTAAGTGACAGTGATCGATCGATCGATACTGCACTTGGGTGGGCTGGGCTGGGCGGAGGGGCTAAACGCAGGTGCTAGCAGGTATCTGGGCTGATCCCGCTAACACTGCGTTTTTGGGAACCCTAAACCGCTGGGGACGCTAGTATAGATCTGATCAGATACTATACCACTAAGGGAGGTGTATGCTTTGCGCGTGGGTGTTAGCGTTACTGGCACTAACCTAACGCTGCCTGGGGCGACGCAGACCCTCTCTGGCGCTAAAACCTAATTGATCTCACCCGCCGGGCGATCAGGGGGTTAAACCTTTATTGGGCGATATACGGCGGGTGCCCTGATGCTATAAAAAGCAAACTAACCAACCAGTGTCACCCGTAACCTTTATATGGTGATCACTGGTGAAAGGGTTAACTAGGGGCAATCAGGGGGTTAAAACCTTTATTAGGTTAAATATGGGGGTACCCGACGCTATATAAAAACCTGACGGGTTACCTAAATAACTAAATAATTAACTGGGTAACCAGTGTCACCAGTGACGCTTATACGGTGATCACTGGTGAAAGGGTTAACTCTAGGGGCAATCAGGGGGTTAAAATAATATATGGGGGTACCTGACGCTCTAAAAACCTGCGGTAAAACTAAAAATAAATAACTGGCTATCTAGGGCACCACCGTCACTAAATACAGCGATCGAAAATACGATCGCTTAGTGACGCTGGCGTTAGGGGGTGAAAGGGTTACCTGGGGGGGGCGATCAAGGGGTTAAACCTTTATTAGGGGGGGTTAGGGGGCTACCCTGGACCTAAAGGGGCCTAATCCTAACTGCCCTGCAACTTTTTACTATCACAGATGACACTAAAAGCAGTGATCAGTAAAATAAATGATCACTGCAATCAGTGACACTGTGATTGGGGGCTGGGGGGTGACCTGGGGGGTGATCTGGGGGGTGAAATGTGTCCCTATGTGTACCTACGTGTCAGTGGACTGTTGGTGTACTAACCTGCTTCCTCTCTCCTCGGCGCCGGAATCGAAAAGACCGCCGCGAGGGAGATGACATCACTTCCTCCTGCCTGTGTTTACATCACATGGCAGAGGAAGCATTTTCATTGGCCGGGAGCAATCGCGAGGGGGTGGCCGAAATCGAATGGTCACCCCCTCATCTCTGAACGCTCCCCAACGATAAACGGACGCTCACTGTATAGAAGGGGGGTCCGATCGGACCCCCCAACTGTACAAAGGCGATCACGTACACTCTACGTGATTGTGCCTGTCGGTGCCATTCTGCCGACGTATATATACAGTGAGCGGTCGTTAAGTGGTTAAGTGAATAGTTATAAATGACTTCACATAATCTGGACAGAGGATGGGGGAAGTTTGTATACATAGATAAGTGTGCTGCTTGGGAGATACTGTGAGTTGGCTGGGCTGTGATCATCGGGCTGCAGACTCCCCTCCCCCCCCCCCACACTCACTTGCTGTCTCTTCCAATTCTGCTTATCTTAACAATTCAATGCACAAGAAATCCTCCTGGGACTTTGCACTTTAGAAAACTTTCCCTACTAAAAAAAAAAAAAGTCAGCTCACCTCCTAGTGAGCAGCGGCCAGCCCGACGCAGCTACAGTGATCTCTTCAGCTCCGCCTCCCCCTTCTCTCGGAACATGGCACTAGTGACTGGAGGGGGGGTCAGAGATAACAGACTGTAGGAGCCTGGAGGGGGGAGACAGAAAAGGAGCTTCAGATTGCCAACACACACACCAGCACAGTGTGTGTATTTAGTGAGAAGAAATTACACTGCTGCTGTAAATGTCTCCACAGTGGCAAGTATGCTAACGAAGCTCTCCCCCTCCCCCCCCATGCCAGAATGGTTTGTCTGGGTTTCAGGCAGTCTGAAAACTGGACAGATGATTCAGAACCCGGACTGTCCAGGTGAATCCCGTACAGGTGGCAACCCTATGCTCTGGGATGGTGGGTTGGCAACCCGCGATCTGGGCTTGCTGACCCGCCATCCTAGAGCAGGAGGTCGCAGGCCACATCAGATGGCTCCGTGGGGCCACATATGGCCCGCAGTCCATCGGTTGAACACCCCTGTATTGCTGTATACTAGCATGTTAGTTAGTTAATAGGTTAGTGTTTTAATTTAGCCAGATTATTTCATTAGAGTTTTTAATTAAATCGTTAATTTTTTTATTTTATTTTCTACTCATAGAAAAATTATAGTCGGTACAGTACTGGAATATATCTAAAATCTTGAAATCTAAAATATACAGTATATGCTTGTTTATTGACTATACAGCCCTGACATTTGTATAAAAACGTAGGCATATTTAAAGCACCCGTATTCAGGACAAATAATTCACAGAAAATATATGGAATTGGAATCATGTATAATATATGTAGCGGCCTCACTCTCCCTCTCTGCTTCATCGCTTACTTGGCTGGTGTCTAGGGGTACCTGGGAGAGGAGAGTGCAGGAACACTACGCCAAGCTCTCACCTCGTATGTGTATGAGGGTTGAGCAAAGTCACTTGAATTACCTTCGGGTCTGTTCACTGCATACAAAGCCTCTGCTTGTTCCGTGGAGATGTGTCTGCCAGTAATAGAGCCCCACACCAATAAAAGTCCAACACTCTTTTATTTCTCCATTGCCAGGGTGAACATAATCAGTTGAACTTTAGTAACAGACAGACAGGGGTGTGGATACGAGTAGGCCCAGGCACAAATAAACTCTCCTATTCCTTTCAAAGCGAATAGGCTTGGCGCACGGTTTCTGCCACCGACCGTGAGATTGGTCGCTGCCACCGACCGGATGAACTGTTGAGGCCCCTGCCACAGGCCTAATAGCAGGTCTCTGCCACTGACCTGAGTTGACTAGTTGAACCTCTGCCACCGGTCATAGAACATGAACCACCTTCCTCTATGAATAGGCCCCTGTTGGGGAAAGATATCCATCCGGGTGGTCTCCAGAGGTTCGCCCGGCACTGGCAATATGCTGCACCAGATCTTCGGTTGAATCCCTCCTCCGGTCCATTACCCCTCTGTGCTGTGCCTTTTGTGTCCCCTCTTGGCAGCCGTACAGTGGGACGGGGAACCTGATGTGCATGCCGGGAGAGGGTATAAAAGGGGCAGACATCTTCTAAGAAGGGGTCGTCCACACCCAGGCACCTTCAGCCTGGGTGTGTGTGGTTCGTCCACGCCCAGGCACCTTCGGCCTGGGTGTGTGTGTGTGTGTCGTATCCGGGTGCCCTAGGCCCGGAGGCCTTGTACCGGTTCCACCTCAGGCACCTTTAGCCTGGGGTGAGGTACTACATCACCGTTCCTGTCCGCCTGGGCATGGAGGCCCAGGAGTTGCAGTAACGGCCCGGAGCCCAGCAGCCTTCGGCTGGGGTCTACAAGGGATCGAGGAGTCCAGGGTGCCACCTTGCGAGGGGACCTGCACCCTAAGAGAAGAGAGGATCTGTTCCGAAGGACCGGTGCTGTGGACGCGGTGAAGGAAGAGGTCTGTTGACTCTCTGGGGGGACATTTTCTCCCTGAAAGGGGCTATGTCCTAGGAAGGAACCAAGGTTCATCAGGTCAGTGGCAGTGACCTTGTTCGCCAGGTCACTGGCAGTGACCTTATTCGCAGGGTCTGTGGCAGAGACCAACCTCATGATCTGTGGCAGAGACTTTGCACAAAAACTGTTTGAGAAACCTGAACAGTCAGAAGAGTTTGTGCTACGTTTGTGCCTGGACCTCCTCCACACCTTAATGCTGTCCTGTATCTTTGCTCCAACCTTTCTTCTATCCAAAAGACTATGTGTTGTGCAAGTGAAAAATAAATATTGAGTTGAACTTTCAGCTGGTGTGGACATTTACGTTCCTGGGGAAGTCAAGGACTTGCATCTACACACTGTAGGAGGTGAGAATCATACTCAGGAGGACTTTATACTCTGGCTGCAGACAAGGCCCAAAATCTACACCGCCTAACCTCTTAACACAGGAGGGTATGGGCTTGTGGTGTGCCCCTTTTTCCTGAGAGGAGCCGAAGCAGACAGGTAAAAGGGGGTCTGTGCGCTACATATTTTTTGCACACATGTTCATGTATGGAATATACAATACATACATCTCACATTCTTTACACACATTATTTATTTCTTGTCAACACCTACAGTAAGTGGTAGTTTTATGTCATCACGGTGGAGGACCTGTTTGGATTGCTCTCCATGCCCGCCATTCCATCTTGTCCTGTTTGCACTGCTGGGCCCTTCAAATCCCATACCCACAGTTCTCAGGTCAGACATTTCCAAACGACTACCATTAGGTCATGAGCATGTGATGTCTTACAGATTTGTAAGTATGAGTCCCCTTTTGGTTTATACCCAATCTTTGCAATAACAGAATACATGATTCTGGTCTCGGGGCCAAGTTGGCCAGAGGCTGCATCGCTATCGAGTAGACCCGGTTATTCTGGCTGGGGCCTACATCCCAAGAGGGGATCCCAAGCTGTCCGTCCAAAAAAAAGGGAGGAAGCTGTCTTGATGAAGGAAACTGGGGGAGGACCTGCCCTGGAGGCGACCAGCAAAGCGCTGATGTCTCGGGTGAGGCCTGGTGACCTTGTCGAGGAGGGATCCAATCTACCAAAAGCCCTGCAGTTCACAGGATCAGCTTAAAGACTCTTACTGCACAGCTGGAAGTTTGGGACTTTTAATCCTGTGGCAGAGGATTCCTGGACTATCTATTTATCTATCTCTAAACAAAGGTCTGTGGCAGAGACCAACTCAATCTTAAGCAGAGGCGGTCTTGTTACTGATTTGTGCGTCATCCCAGCTGCTAGGCCATGTGAGAGGGGACTATCCAGATGAGCAATACTCACTCTACAAGTGGAGAGTGGTGAATGATTGATGAGTACTTCGAGCTAATTTGTGTATTCTGTACCGCGTGCCTGAACCTTCCCCTATTCTTCTCCTATCTTCTACTTTCTCTCAAGTTATACTGCAGCAAGAAAAGAATAAAGCCTGACTGTTGAAGGTTTTACCTCTGTGTGGACATTGCATTTACTATGGACTTTCCTACCCTGACAACGAAGCTAAAGAGGTAACGTGCAAACCCAAAACAAACCAGCAGCTCCTACGGGGTAGTGCTACACGTGGAGGCTCGTCCGGGATATTTGCCATTGCCTCTGACAACTGGATCACTGTTTTTTTGCTTTATTGAAAGTCTGCCATTGAGAAAGTGTTGGACTGTGCTTTGAATGAGAGAAGAAGGGGTCAAGGGGTACAGATCACTTTGCCAACTGTGTAGTTTATGGGCGGAGCCAGAAAGAAGAAAGCCCGCAAACTATGTGCGAAAGGAACTAAACTGGAAGGAGTTCCCGTCGCCTGCCTGAACCACGTGAGTGTGTTTGGCACAAGGACCAAAGGTTGCCTGACCAAGCGGAGAGTTCAGCGAGCAACATGTCCTCTTTCTCCTGGGCACCAGCCATATTAGGACCCAGGATGTCCTCCAGGCCCAATGTTGTGGGTACTACACTGTCCGGAGCTCCGCTTACGGACGCGGGGATCCGACTAAAGCCCACACTTTATACCAGTTAAGATGTGGAGGCCCTGGGCATGCTCTGCCCTGGATGCGATGGACTGGCTATACAATTGCGCCCGTTCGGGCCGCTGTGCATCCTGCAGGGAATAGTTGTTTGAGGTGGACCAGCCCACTGTGCCACCCCGCGCTTATCGGTTAGACTGGATAACAGACACCGTTACTTCGGAGGAAGTCGCCTTCGCCCCAGTGGTCCAGCCTACGCGCACTGCCTTTCCTGCGACAGGTGGATCCGGAGTAGAAGCTACTGTTAATTCGGAGCCATCCGTGGACATCGCAGTGGACGATGCCACCGCCACCACCTGTGCTTTCATCCCGCCTGCGAAACGGAAGGTGGGCTACGTTAAGGCCTCCCATGGCCACGACAAGGCCTACCTCAGCGCCTGCTGGAACCGGACCTCGTGAGCGGTGAAATCTCCGGGAAGTCAACGTCAGGAACCGGTAAGGAGTCTGGGGACAAATTGACTGTAGCTACCCGCACTTATCTACCTGCCGAGGAGTGGGACTCCTCGGAGTTGGACTCTTCATCAGATATCGGGGATGACAATCTGTTTGAGACTTTGTCTCAGGAGAGGCGATGGGACAATAGAAAATGTGTCACCCTGATACGCGGCCTCCAAGAGGGGTCACCCATGGACTCTGGGGACACGACACCCTGGTTGGAAAAAAGGAGATTGTACTTAATGAAGGGACTTTGTCACTGTCTGCTACGTCTTTGGTTCGGACTTCCCTGGACTCCTATGTAATGCCCGGGATGGGAAGTTCCCAGTCTTTGCCCAGACTCGCCTCCAGCAAAAATTGATGAAAAGGGTAGCTACCAAGTACGGCTTGGAATTACCATATGTACCTAAGGAACTCATGCTGGAAATTTAAACTTGCAGAGAGCAATGGTACGGGGAGGCCATCTGGGACTATCTGAAAGTGTCCAAGCCGTTCAAGAACTTAGATTACTCACCCATAATTGGCGATCGGTTTAAAGGTTGCCGGTTAGACTGGAGTTACGGCCGGCACATCCACGCCGATCGGGTTGTTCTCCGCAGGCCAGGAAGGGATGATGTAATATACTTCATTACCACTATGTATGGAAGTGCTGAGAGTATAAGAGGAATTAGATTGGTGCCTTTGTCCCATCAACATATTGTATAGGAAGAAGAGGCTTAAGTGGACTATAATGGCACCGTATGTGAAACTGATATTCAGTCAAAGATATAGATATAAAAAGTTTTTATTACAAGGTAAAAAAATCATCTACAAATTTATAGATTAAAAGTATATTTTGTGACAATCACGAAATCACTCACTGTAAACATTCCATTGTTACCAATGAAATATCAGACAAACAATTGTATAGTACAAAGGCTCAACATGTTTCGCGGTTTAATTTCCATAGAATCCGCTTCCTCAGGAGCTAGTTACAAGCAATATTTGTCAGCAGATAAACATTAAAGCCGGAGAAACTCATGATCACACAAGCCTGCTTCAAGTGTAATTTGCTTCTCCCCTGAATTCAGTGTTACAGTGGTGACCTATTTAACCAGCGTGAATTCGTCAGAGTGTAAAATTCCTTTCAGAAATTGGGAGCTCGTCCGGGATAAAGTATTCATCTGTGGTAAAACTTAGCAGGGTGGACCAAAATTATGCATAGCAGTAATCCCTTCCCCCAAGATGGAGATAATAATGAATTTCATATGGATATGGTGAAAGGATATTTTGTCTTAGCGACAAGAAAGCTTTCCCATGGTTCTCCAGTGATCCTCAGTGGGATATGAAATACATGAAAGAGGGAGGGGAAAATTGGCTTAAGTTTGCCCCATACTGGTGTAGCGCCCCCCTCACTCCCCTCTTTGCATCAGCTCGTTTCTCTTCTTGTCTAGGGGTACCTCAGAGGGGAGAGAGCGGGGACACCACACCTGACCTTCACCACAGGTGTCAGTGCGGTGTAAGCAAAGTTCTTTCTGTACCTTCGGGTCAGTGTTGTGCACCTAAGACCTCCACGTGAGATTACCTTGAACAATGTCCACCAGAAAAAAGCCCCACACCATTAAAGTCCAACACTCCTTTATTCCTCTCGAGTGAACAGCATAATCAGTTAGACTCCCTTAGAAAACAGAACAGAAAAGGAGGTGTGGTTGCGAGTAGGCACAGACACAATGAACTCTCCACTTTACTTCCCGAAAGTGGGTTGCGGTCTCCGAGCGAGGGGGATTTCCTTCCAGGCGGTCTCCGGTGGGAGGCTCACCTGTCGCTGGCAATCTGCTGCACCCGGTCTTCAAGTGAGGAGCTTCCCCCGGACCATTACACCTTCCGGATTCGGGTACCCAATCCCTGGGTTCCCTAGGACCTCCTTCCCTCGCGGAACTCAGTATTGGGCACTGAGCTCCTTACCATCCTCTCGAGTACCTCACCCCAGGCTAAAGGTGCCTGGGATGGAACACGACCTCCGGCTGTCCTCTAGGCCTAGGCCACCTAGAGGACCGGCACGAACCACCGCCCACAGGCTGAAGGTGCCCCCCAGCCCATGGCGACAGCACCACCTGCTGGGCTGCAGGGAATTACACATCACTGGTGTCTCTGCCAGTTAAATTTACACCCGGGAAAGTACATACCCGCTACACTGGTTTCAGAGGGATAAAAAGAAACAGAAGAAAGCAAAGAATTGTTTAACTAAGGAAGAGTTTGACCTTAAACATAAGTAGGAATCTGAGGTCAAGAGACCCGATCCCACAGCCCCACCTCTACCTTTCTCTCATGTATCCCCACCACCATACAGCAGTCAGATCTATCCTAGTCTAAGCAAGGACGAGATAGATCTTCTTGTTGGTCATTATGCCGTACACCAGCGACCCACAAACCCTCCCCCTGCAGTTGCCTCTGCAGTTGCCCCTGCAGCTGCCCCATTACCCCAGCAACAGGCTCTGCCACAACAACAAGCACCCACACAGGCACAACAGCCAACAGTACAAGCCACACAGGCACCTGCCACCCCACAAAGACAAGCATCACAAGATTCTGAGGATAGTGATAGCTCCTCAGAAAGAGCAACAGGGGGCCACACATCAACTACCCAATCTCCCCCTGCTGTTATAGTAGAAAAGGAAGATGAGGAAGATGATCTTGACATGATATGAATTACAAAAGCTATTGGAGATGTTGTAATTTTTTTCTTTCCTTGTCAATTTTGTTTATTGAATATTAAATAATAAAGGACAGTTACAATTAGTAATAAATAGTTACAACAAATGGTAATATTAGTTAAGTATATGATAATAAATTGGATGGAATTATACATATCTGAAGATTAGATATTTTACATAAACAGGTAATCAACTCGAAAATGAAATGCTAAGTTAATATAAACGATTGAAAAATGTAATATGTAAATATGTGCTAATACACTTAGTTCCAGGCATATTCAATTAATATATAGCCACTATGGAAAGAAAGGTAATTGGAAATCAACCAATTCAATAAAAACGTCAAAAATGTATAATTATTGTAAGTAATAACTAAATATAGTATTTATGTATAATACATTACCATTTAAACATGGTAATACAAAAAATAGGGAAATTGAAAAAAAAGGAGTAATAGTAAAAGGGAAAGAATGAAGGTAAGAAAGAGAGAAAAGAGTCTAGAGTAAGAAAGTTCTCCGGAGCATCTATATTGTAATTGTAGCGCCCCTCCCAAATATTAGCATGCTATGTTAAATTTAAGGGTAGTCTGAGCCAGTAGTTAGGCTCAGACCAGCTAATTGTTCTAAATTTTGCTTCTGCTCTGGGTGTGATACTGCCTGGCAGTTGTATTCCCTGTTCGCCTGTAGGTGGCACTGCCAACACCGGCCCAGGTTGAAATACAGGGGTATCACAGCACATTGGGTGTCCTTTCTCAGGCAGCCGTGCAGTGGGCGTGGTTGGCCCGCTGTGCATGCTGGGAGGGGGTACATAAGGGGCAGACGCCATTGATCGGGTGGTTGGTGTGCGCACCTCGTGGCCCGCATGGCACGGGTGCGTGTGTGTGTTCCAGCCCCGGGCACCTTCAGCCCGAGGCTGCATAGCTGCCTGGTAGGCCCAGTTCCGCTGGCTGGGCCTACACTTTTTGTAAATTATGTTTTTATTGGTTTTTTCACAGTACAGAGAACAACACTCCACACATCGTGGAGACAGCCAGCCACAAAATTTGCCGGCGTATACAGTTATAAAACAGAACACAAATTATCACATTAAACCTGTGACATTCCCAACCCCCCCTCCCCAAAACCAACAAATTATACCTCCCCCCCTTGCCTAGATAGGTACACAGATGTCACGGGCCACATACCAGATGCGGCCCGCCATGATTGAGAAGTACAGTCCAGTAGCTCCCTGCAAAAACAAGTTAGATAAAGCTTATGAAAACAGTTCCCCCCTCACCCCCAAACCCCCCCACCCAGACACAGGACCTCAGGAAAGGAGACACAACCCCATCCCTACAATTTTAATAAATCAATCGGATGCCATATCTATAGTAGCCATCCAACCCCCCCAAACCTTGTCAAATTTAGTCAGTGCCCCCCTACTCAAATAAGTAGCTTTATAAAAGGGTATTGCTTTATTGACCAGCGCCTTCCACGCGTCAACAGTAGGAGCTACAGAACACTTCCATGATAGGATGATGCGCTTTTTAGCGTAATATAACAAAAGCATGCGTAAGGTTCGTATAGCCCTGGTAGTGGCCAGGGGTTCAACCAAATGTAGGAGACAAACCTCAACAGACATGGGGATAGATATAGATGTGACCGACCTAATACAGTCAGCAACGGCCTGCCAGTAATGTTTAATTGGTGGACACTCCCAAAAGATATGCATAAAAGGTGGCTAAGGGTGCAGAGCATCTCCAGCAGAGAGAGCCCTGCGTCCCATACATCCTTGCCAGTCTTGCCGGAGTAAGATAAACTCTGTGCAGAAACTTATACAGGATCAGTCTGTCCCTACTCGAGACCAAACACTGAAAAGCCGTCCCCCACGTCATCCCAATCATCTCTGTCCAACCCCGGGGCCACAGCCTCCCAAGCATCTCTGCAGGGTCTGAGTAGGAAAGCAGTTTCCGGGAACAGGTCTTTGTAAAAACTGGAAACTGGTTTTGATAGAGATTCGCTGCGCGCCAATAGCTCAAGATCACTGGGCTCCAGGCTAAGGATCCCCCCAAACTGCGAGTGAAAGGCATGCCTCAACTGCAGATACCTGAAAAAGTGGGAGTTAGGTAAATCATACTTTTGTTTCAGTTCATCAAAGGTCAATAGGGTACCATCGGACACAACATGGGCCAAAAGCTTAATTCCACACCTCGTCCAAACCGCCGGATCCGGGTAGCAGAAAAAATGTGGTAGGTTAGGGTTCCTCCACAAGGGGAGACTAGGCGATAATCTAGTAGAGCTAGGTGACCGCAATCCCTGGACCACAGCCCAGGCCCTCATCACTGAGTGCATGGAGTGTGTCAAAGGGTAAGGAGCCCTCAGGCCCCTGTAGACCAAATGAGACAATGCCTCGTAAGAGCCCACACAGGCAGCCTCCAGGGATACAGACGTATCATCCGGAGGAACAGTTAACCAGCGGTGGGCCACCGCTAATTGCCCAGCCAAAAAATATTTATGGAAGTTAGGGACTGCAAGCCCTCCCTCCCCACATGGCTGCTGCAAAATCGCCAATTTAAGGCGAGGAACGCCTCCCCGCCACAAAAAGGAGGAAATCATGGTATCAATGGATTTAAAAAGGGACTTGGGAATCCACACTGGAGAATTTCTAAGGGTATATAGCAATAGTGGCAGAACCTTCATCTTAATCAAATGGATTTTCCCTATGAGGGACAATGGGAGATTTTTCCAAGCCTGACATTTTTTAGATATTGCAATGAGTAGCGGAGAGATATTGAGATTAACAAAGTCCGTCACAGAGTTAGTGATCTGGAGCCCTAAGTATTTAATTTGGGAGACCCACTGCAAAGGAGCGTCAGGATCAGCCCGGTCAGGGACAGGGTGGGAGCACAGGGGAAGTATCTTAGACTTAGTCCAGTTAACCCGGAGCCCAGAGACTGCAGCAAATTTTTCCAAAAGTGACAACGCCGCCCGTAGAGAAGGCCCAGTATCTCTGATAAACAACACTAAGTCATCCGCATAAAGTGCTGTGGTTTCAGTTAGTGTGCCCACGCAGATGCCCTGGATTTGGGAGGAAGAACGTAGCGCAATCGCCAGAGGCTCCATGACGAGAGCAAACAGGCCGGGTGAAAGCGGACACCCCTGCCTGGTGCCCCTGGACACCGGAAAAGTCCCAGACACCACTCCATTAAAGCGGAGGGCCGCAACCGGGTGGTCATACAACAACGAAATCCATTTAAGGAACCTGGGGCCGAACCCCATGCGTTGCAGGACATAGGTCATATAACCCCCAATCAATGGAGTCAAAGGCCTTTTCCAGGTCAAAGAACACCAGAGCCCCCCCGAAGACACCCCAGCCCCCAACTGTGTGTGAGTAAACACCCGTCTCAGGTTTACAGTATATCAGTGGCTTTCTGGGGCATGAATCCAGTCTGGTCAGGCGATACCAAGAGGTGTATAATTTCCATCAGTCTATTAGCTATCATTTTGGTGAGGATTTTCAGATCCATATTTAAGAGCGCTATGGGTCTATAGGAAGAACAGCAGAGAGGGTCCTTATCGGGTTTGGGGAGTAACACAACATGCGCCTCGTAGAAAGATGCCGGAAGGTCCCCTAAGTCAAAACAGTCACTATATAGTTTTAAGAGTCTGGGGGATAAAACATCCAAATACTGCCTATACCACTCTGCCGGGAGTCCATCCGGGCCCGGGGACTTAGAGTTAGGGAAAGATGCAATGGCAGACGCCAATTCTTTGTCCGTGAAGGGGGCCTCCAGACTGGCCACCACCTCCTTGGACAACTCCGGGATCTGAAGGGGACCCAGCAGGTCAGTCAGGTCCCTGTGGTCATATGGCGGGATAGCTGAATAAAGTTCCGAATAGTAGGACACAAAGGCCTGCATTATGCCCCCACTATCTCTTATTATGGTCCCATCTGGGGAAGAGACACATGGGACGACGGTATGCGCCCCAGTGTCCGCAGAGAGGCATGCCAACAGCCTCCCATTCTTATCGCCCCTCTCAAACAATTCTTCAGCCCTACTCTTGCGAGTACAGTGGGTCAAGTCCTGAAAATGTACCAGAAGGGCCCTCCTGGCCATTTGCAGCTCAATCAGAGAAGCGGGGGAAGGCGCATTGGCATGCGTCTGTGCGCACAGAAGTTCATGGGCCTGCAACTCCTCAGATTTTGAGTTTTTCTCCATCCTAGCCGCCCTTATGGCCGACACATATGCCCCTCGTGTAGACGCTTTAAACGCGTCCCACACCACCGGCCCACCCGCTGAGCCCTCATTATGTTGCCAATATTCCTGCAACTGGGGTGAAACCAGGGCCTCGACAGAGGGTTCGTCCACCCAACTAGGGTGTAGCCTCCACACCCTCCTGCGGCCCCGAGCAGCACAAGTCATTGCCACCCACAGGGGGGCGTGGTCAGAAAGACCCCCGGCCAGGTAACGGACCTCCTCAACGTGGGGCAAGAGAGCAGGGTTGGCAAATGCCAAATCAATACGGGAAGAGGAGGTACTGACGTGGGAAAGATAAGAGTAACCTCTTTCACCAGGATGCTTCCACCGCCAGACCTCCTCCAAAGCCGCTGCGTCTGCCCAAAGCCCCAGGTCAAGGTTCCGCGCCCCATTTGGATTTGAGGAATCCAAGGAGTAATCAAGAACATTGTTAAAATCCCCAGTCACAAATAGCCTCAGGGGGCCAAATGCAGCCACCTTGTCCAGGACCTGATAGAGAACCTTGTTTCTAAAGGGAGGGGGGACATAGACATTAACTATTGCGATTAATTGAGACTCAACAGTGAGGACCACAATAGCATAATGGCCACCCGGATCCGTCACCACATGTTCAATGTTACATACCAGTTTCTTATGGATTAAAATAGCCACCCCTCTCGCATAAGAGTAGGTGGAGTGTATGGCCCTCTGTATCCAGTTCCTGTTAAGGGACAGTATCCTAGAGCCCATGAGATGGGTCTCTTGTAAAAGGATAATGTGGGGACCCAGGGTTTTAAGATATTGCAGGACCAGCGAGCGTTTAAATTTAGAGTTCAACCCACGGACGTTCCATGAGATAAGTGTTAGGTCACCCATCACGTTGGAGAGAATACAATATGGGGGAAGGAGAAGAGCACCAGACAGGGGAGGCCGGGGGGGGGGGGGGGGGAGAACCTGAACACAGAGAGCCACGGACCACCATATAACAGCAGTTGCACAATAGGAACCATACTAGGCAAGGTACCCACCCATCTGCACCAGCTTGTGAAGCAGGGTGCAAGCGGGGTAAAAAAAAATAACCCCAAACAACAAAAAAGAAAAAAGGAAAAAGAAAAAAAGCAAAACAGTCCAAAAAATTAACAGTTCAACATCCCAACGCCCTGTTTGCTCTAGGCGAACCAAACTAAAAACACGCCAGAGAAACTTTGTTCCCAGAAACCAGAGAAACAGTAGTGGATAATTCAGAGAGTTCATCCACTCAGTAGGGGGTCACTTCCAGCGGACTCGTAGTATCATCCAGCAGGGCTCCCGATGATGAACGGATCAAAGACCCCGGGCAGTAGACACAGTGCCCTCCCCCCCAAAAAAAAAAAAGAAAAAAAAAAAAGATAATTGCAGCTAGATGACCGCACAGTATCGGATATTCATGTTGAAAACAACAACCACCCGTCCCAGCAAGGGGACAAGCAGTTCCAGATTCAGGATTCACAACCAACCCGTCACTTGCACACCTCTCTAGGCAATGGAGTCTAACCATTCCGCCACCTCCACAGGGGAATCAAAAAATTTTGAAGAGCCATGATGAATAACCTTTAGACGACTCGGGTATAGCATACTGTAGACCAGGTTCTTCTCCCTCAATCGCTTGCGGACATCCGTGAAAGAGCGCCTTTTCTTCTGTAAATCCGGAGAAAAGTCAGGATAGAGATGTATTATAGCATTATCATGTTTCAATTCCTGATGCTTGCGGGCCTCCGCCAGGATCAGATCCCTGTCCCTGAAGTTAAGCAGGCGGACCAGAAACGCACGCGGCCATGCGCCGGCAGGCCTCCGACCAGTGGGCACTCTATGGGCACGTTCCACAACATATACTGGTGACAGGTTCTGCAGGCCAAGGAGTTGTTTAAAAAAAGTCTCTGCAAATACAACAGGGTTGGGGCCCTCCGCACCCTCAGGGAGCCCCACCACCCGTACATTATTGCGCCTGAGGCGATTTTCGACGTCCTCAGAGCGCGCCATAAGGACTTTAACCTGCTGCTGCAGCTCAGACACGGAGCGCAATGTGGTGGCGGTAGTGTCCTCCACAGCAGATATGCGGTGTTCTGCTTCCGTAAGTCGGCCCCTGAACCTGTCCATGTCCTGCCTAATAAGCCCACACTCGATGGCTAGGGTATCAATCTTACCCTCCACAGAGGCCTTACTGTCTGCAATGGCCGCCAGGATCGCCGCGGTGGACTGCTCCCCCAAGAGCTCCGGATCCCCACGAGATGCTGCCGAGGCTCCCTCCAGAGCAGATGTCCCGAGAGCCGCCATCCCTGGGTCCGTCTGTACCGCAATAGAGCTCAGAGACAGGGAGATGGCTGGCAAGATGGCCGCCGCACGAGTGACAGGCGGCGAGAAATGGCCGGATTTCGCTGCTGCCTTCTTAGCCAAGTTACGTTTCCCAGTCATGGGGAGGACCGGGGTGTCCCCCCAGACCACAGCCCGGTGCTTGCTGAGCAGGATGGCAGGGGAATAGAAGGATTAAGGCGGATTAAATGGACGGATGGCGGGAGCCTATGCTGCACACGTCCTTCCTCGCTCACATCCCGGCCACGCCCCCCTGGGCCTACACTTTTGAAGAGGATCCCATGCTACCCATTTTCGGGAAGTCTGCTCTTGAGGAGGAAAGCCTGGGGAGGACCTTACCCAGAGGAGACTGGCGATGGTACGGCTGTCTCGGGAGAGGCCTGGCAACCTACTTAAGGAGGGATCCAAGGCCCTGCAATACGCCAATCTGGCATAAAGGTTCTCTCTTATTGCTTGGCTAGGAGGTTTGGGACTTTGAAAATCCTGTGGCAGAGGATTCCTGAATGCATCCTCAGATTCACCTCAGGGTCTGTGACAGAGACTGTTAAAGATAGATCCGTGCATCATTCTGGCTGCTAGGACCGAAAGAAACGTAACTATCCGGGTGAGCAATACCCACTCAGGCTTGAGTGGCGACGTTGACAAAATTCTGTGTGCCTTTAGTGCTACGTGCCTGAACCTTCCCCTATACTTCTCTCATTTCCTGCTTTCTCTACAAGTTCTCACAGCGTAAGGAAAATAAAGCCTTCCTGTTTAGGTTTTACATTTGTGTGGACATTGACTTTTTCTAAAGACTTTCTATACCCAGACAACGGAAGCCTTGGAGGTAGTTTGCATGACCCAAAACAAAACCAGCTGGTCCCTTAAATGGGGGTAAGTGCTACATAAGAATATGATTAAGTTAGTACAGAAGATAAATGTTCATGTTTAGTACTTGTTTAGTACTTGTTTCCATTCATATTGTTGTATAATATTATAGTATATCAAGGTCTTAATAGGGAATTGTCAGGGATCGTAGGAAGAAAATACGTCATCCAAGGATTCCATATTTTCTCAAAATGTTGTATAGTATTGTTGGTTATGGCTTCTGATTTGGAAAGGATCATTGCTTGGTTTTTTCTGTTTTTAGCATCAGAGATCATTAATGTATTGGTTTTCCAAGCTTTGGCAATGGTTTGCTTTATGGCTGTGGTGATCTGGAGAAAGAGCCTAAATTGAGAGTAAGAAATATGAACTGGGTTTATATTTATAAACAGTATGCTCAATTAATAATTATATAAAATCATATATCAAACATTAACAGCGCTTCAAGGACAAAATCCTAGGTTGATATATATAAATATCCTGCAAAGGTGACAGTGAAAAAATGCACTACTGAAAAAAATGCATCTCACTGCAAATAATGTTATAGACGCTGCAAAAATAAGGAAAGAAGGATAGTAGAATAGTGGGGGAAAAAAAAAAACCTCTTCTACTCCTTACACTGAAGTCCCTATAAAAGCATGAAGTTGCACTGGCTCCTTAAAAGTAACACACTGTCAGTTTATATCGCATCTGAAGTTCATTCACTGCGAGTGTCGGTAGAAAGAGACACATAGAAACCCAACAGCTGTGACTTAAATACACATCAGAATCATTAGGTGTTTCTCCATTAGATAAATGCAGCTCCCCTTTGGAACCCTACTCACCGAACGCCCGATCAAAGTAACCTTATGACCTCCTCTGTACAGATGGTTAACAGCTCTTCATGGGATAAGTTGTTCTTAGGATGAGCGGTGTGATTGGTCAGTGAATGGCAGCGTGCAGCAATGCGAGCATGTATGGATATAAGGGGAGACTGGATATAGTGTAAAACCCTTTTATTATAGGCACAAATCCCCCCTCATACAAAACTGCTTACAAGATTAAAAGGTTTAAAAGACATGTCTCATACGGTGAATACATCTAGCTCACTTGTAACCAAGATCTTGTCAATCAGAGGTTCACTGAGGTGAGTCCCGGGAAGATGATCCTCTGTATGGACGGATGAGTCACGTGACCAATACGTAACTCATCTCTTAAATAGTGAAAGCTAAGCCCGCCTCCTGCGTACGTCAGAGACTGCAGGGCTATTTGCCGTTGCCTCTGACAACTGGATCACTGTTTTTTTGCTTTATTGAAAGTCTGCCATTGAGAAAGTGTTGGACTGTGCTTTGAATGAGAGAAGAAGGGGTCAAGGGGTACAGATCACTTTGCCAACTGCGTAGTTTATGGGCGGAGCCAGAAAGAAGAAAGCCTGCGAACTATGTGCGAAAGGAACTAAACTGGAAGGAGTTCCCGTCGCCTGCCTGAACCACGTGAGTGTGTTTGGCACAAGGACCAAAGGTTGCCTGACCAAGCGGAGAGTTCAGCGAGCAACATGTCCTCTTTCTCCTGGGCACCAGCCATATTAGGACCCAGGATGTCCTCCAGGCCCAATGTTGTGGGTACTACACTGTCCGGAGCTCCGCTTACGGACGCGGGGATCCGACTAAAGCCCACACTTTATACCAGTTAAGATGTGGAGGCCCTGGGCATGCTCTGCCCTGGATGCGATGGACTGGCTATACAATTGAGCCCGTTCGGGCCACTGTGCATCCTGCAGGGAATACTTGTTTGAGGTGGACCAGCCCACTGTGCCACCCCGCGCTCATCGGTTAGACTGGATAACAGACACCGTTACTTCGGAGGAAGTCGCCTTCGCCCCAGTGGTCCAGCCTACGCGCACTGCCTTTCCTGCGACAGGTGGATCCGGAGTAGAAGCTACTGTTAATTCGGAGCCATCCGTGGACATCGCAGTGGACGATGTCACCGCCACCACCTGTGCTTTCATCCCGCCTGCGAAACGGAAGGTGGGCTACGTTAAGGCCTCCCGTGGCCACGACAAGGCCTGCCTCAGCGCCTGCTGGAACCGGACCTCGTGAGCGGTGAAATCTCCGGGAAGTCAACGTCAGGAACCGGTAAGGAGTCTGGGGACAAATTGACTGTAGCTACCCGCACTTATCTACCTGCCGAGGAGTGGGACTCCTCGGAGTTGGACTCTTCATCAGATATCAGGGATGACAATCTGTTTGAGACTTTGTCTCAGGAGAGGCGATGGGACAATAGAAAATGTGTCACCCCGATACGCAGCCTCCAAGAGGGGTCACCCATGGACTATGGGGACACGACACCCCGGTTGGAAAAAAGGAGACTGTACTTAATGAAGGGACTTTGTCACTGTCTGCTACGTCTTTGGTTCGGACTTCCCTGGACTCCTATGTAATGCCCGGGATGGGAAGTTCCCAGTCTTTGCCCAGACTCGCCTCCAGCGAAAATTGATGAAAAGGGTAGCTACCAAGTACGGCTTGGAATTACCATATGTACCTAAGGAACTCATGCTGGAAATTTAAACTTGCAGAGAGCAATGGAACGGGGAGGCCATCTGGGACTATCTGAAAGTGTCCAAGCCGTTCAAGAACTTAGATTACTCACCCATAATTGGCGATCGGTTTAAAGGTTGCCGGTTAGACTGGAGTTACGGCCGGCACATCCACGCCGATCGGGTTGTTCTCCGCAGGCCAGGAAGGGATGATGTAATATACTTCATTACCACTATGTATGGAAGTGCTGAGAGTATAAGAGGAATTAGATTGGTGCCTTTGTCCCATCAACATATTGTATAGGAAGAAGAGGCTTAAGTGGACTATAATGGCACCGTATGTGAAACTGATATTCAGTCAAAGATATAGATATAAAAAGTTTTTATTACAAGGTAAAAAAATTCATCTACAAATTTATAGATTAAAAGTATATTTTGTGACAATCACGAAATCACTCACTGTAAACATTCCATTGTTACCAATGAAATATCAGACATAAACAATTGTATAGTACAAAGGCTCAACATGTTTCGCGGTTTAATTTCCGTAGAATCTGCTTCCTCAGTAGCTAGATACAAGCAATATTTGTCAGCAGATAAACATTAAAGCCGGAGAAACTCATGATCACACAAGCCTGCTTCAAGTGTAATTTGCTTCTCCCCTGAATTCAGTGTTACAGTGGTGACCTATTTAACCAGCGTGAATTCGTCAGAGTGTAAAATTCCTTTCAGAAATTGGGAGCTTGTCCGGGATAAAGTATTCATCTGTGGTAAAACTTAGCAGGGTGGACCAAAATTATGCATAGCAGTAATCCCTTCCCCCAAGATGGAGATAATAATGAATTTCATATAGATATGGTGAAAGGATATTTTGTCTTAGCGACAAGCTTTCCCATGGTTCTCCAGTGATCCTCAGTGGGATATGAAATACATGAAAGAGGGAGGGGAAAATTGGCTTAAGTTTGCCCCATACTGGTGTAGCGCCCCCTCACTCCCCTCTTTGCATCAGCTCGTTTCTCTTCTTGTCTAGGGGTACCTCAGAGGGGAGAGAGCGGGGACACCACGCCTGACCTTCACCACAGGTGTCAGTGCGGTGTAAGCAAAGTTCTTTCTATACCTTCGGGTCAGTGTTGTGCACCTAAGACCTCCACGTGAGATTACCTTGAACAATGTCCACCAGAAAAAAGCCCCACACCATTAAAGTCCAACACTCCTTTATTCCTCTCGAGTGAACAGCATAATCAGTTAGACTCCCTTAGAAAACAGAACAGAAAAGGAGGTGTGGATGCGAGTAGGCCCAGACACAATGAACTCTCCACTTTACTTCCCGAAAGTGGGTTGCGGTCTCCGAGCGAGGGGGATTTCCTTCCAGGCGGTCTCCGGTGGGAGGCTCACTTGTCACTGGCAATCTGCTGCACCCGGTCTTCAAGTGAGGAGCTCCCCCCGGTCCATTACGCCTTCCGGATTCGGGTACCCAATCCCTGGGTTCCCTAGGACCTCCTTCCCTCACGGAACTGAGTGTTGGGCACTGAGCTCCTTACCATCCTCTCGAGTACCTCACCCCAGGCTAAAGGTGCCTGGGATGGAACACGACCTCCGGCTGTCCTCTAGGCCTAGGCCGCCTAGAGGACCGTCACGAACCACCGCCCACAGGCTGAAGGTGCCTGGGGCTTGACCCGTGACAAAGATGGCGGCCCCTTTATACCCTCTCCCAGCAAGCACGGCAGGTTCCCAGCCCCACCATACCGCTGCGGAGGGAGGACAAAAAGGAGGCCCGGCACACAGCAATGGCTCAACCCCCAGCCCATGGCGACAGCACCACCTGCTGGGCTGCAGGGAATTACACATCACTGGTGTCTCTGCCAGTTAAATTTACACCCGGGAAAGTACATACCCGCTACACTGGTTTCAGAGGGATAAAAAGAAACAGAAGAAAGCAAAGAATTGTTTAACTAAGGAAGAGTTTGACCTTAACCACTTAAGCCCCGGACCATTTGGTAGCTAAAGGACCAGAGGTGAATTCAGAATTTTGCACTGCGCTGCTTTAACTGTAAATTGTGCGGACATGCAATGTTGTACCCAAACGAAATTTGCGTCCTTTTCTTCCCACAAATAGAGCTTTCTTTTAATGGTATTTGATTGCCTCTGCGATTTTTAATTTTTTGCGATATAAACGGAAAAAGACCGAAAATTTTCAAAACAAAATGATATTTTCTACTTTTTATTAGAAGAAAAATCGAATAAACTCAATTTTAGTCATACATTTAGACCAAAATGCATTCAGCCACATGTTTTTAGTAAAAAAAAAAAAAAAAAAAAAAAAATATGTCAATAAGCGTATATTTATTGGTTTGCGCAAAAGTTATAGAGTTTACAAACTAGGGTACATTTTCTGAAATTTACACAGCTTTAAATTTATGACTGCCTATCTAATTTCTTGAGGTGCTAAAATGACAGAGCAGTACAAAACCCCCCCAAATGACCCCATTTTGGAAAGTAGACACCTCAAGGAAATTGCTGAGAGGCATGTTGAGCCCATTGAATTTTTTTATTTTTTTTTGTCTTAAGTGATTGAATAATGACAAAAAAAACAATTACAAAAAGTTGTCACTAAATGATATATTGCTCACACATGCCATGGTTATATGTGGAATTGCACCCCAAAATACATTTTGCTGCTTCTCCTGAGTAAGGGGATACCACATGAGTGGGACTTTTTGGGAGCCTAGCTGCGTACGGGACCCCGGAAACCAAGCACCGCCATCAGGATTTCTAAGGGCGCAAATTTTTGATTTCACTCCTCACTACCTATCACAGTTTCGAAGGCCATAAAATGCCAAAATAGCACAAAACCCCCCCAAATGACCCCATTTTGGAATATAGACACCCCAAGCTATTTGCTGAGAGGCATGGCGAGTATTTTACAGCTCTCATTTGTTTTTGAAAATGAAGAAAGAATATATATATATATATATATATATATATATATATTTTTTTTCAATTTTCAAAACCTTGTGACAAAAAGCGAGATCTGCAAAATACTCACAATACCTCTCAGCAAATAGCTTGGGGTGTCTACTTTCCAAAATGGGGTCATTTGGGGGGGGGGGGGGGTTTGTGCCATCTGGGCATTCCATGGCCTCCGAAACTGTGATAGGCAGTGAGAAGTGAAATCAAAAATTTACACCCTTAGAAAGCCTGAAGGCGGTGCTTGGTTTTTGGGGTCCCGTACGCGGCTAGGCTCCCAAAAAGTCTCACACATGTGGTATCCCCGTACTCAGGAGAAGCAACAGAATGTATTTTGGGGTGTAATTCCACATATGCCCATGGCATGTTTGAGCAATATATCATTTAGTGACAACTTTGTGCAAAAAAAAAAAAAAAATTGTCGTTTTTCCGCAACTTGTGTCAACATATAAAATATTCCATGGACTCGACATGCCTCTCAGTATATAGCTTGGGGTGTCTACTTTCCAAAATGGGGTCATTTGGGGGGGTTTTGAACTGTTCTGGCATTTTATACACAACATTAGGAAGCTTACATCCACTCTTCTAACCACTTGAAGACAAAGCCCTTTTTGACCCTTTTTGTTTACATGAAATTTTTTTTTTTTTTTTGCAAGAAAATTATGTTGAACCCCCAAACATTATATATATTTTTAAAGCAAAGGCCCTACAGATTAAAATGGTGGGTGTTGCATTATTTTTTTTTCTACACAGTATTTGCGCAGCGATTTTTCAAACGCATTTTTTGGGTTAAAAAATACACTTTTTTTAATTTTAATGCACTAAAACACACTATATTGCCCAAATGTTTGATGAAATAAAAAAGATGATCTTAGGCCGAGTACATAGATACCAAACACGACATGCTTTAAAATTTCGCACAAACGCGCATTGGCGACAAACTACATACATTTTTAAAAGCCTTTAAAAGCCTTTACAGGTTACCCCAGTAGATTTACAGAGGAGGTCTACTGCTAAAATGACTGCCCTCGATCTGACCTTTGCGGTGATACCTCACATGCATGGTGCAATTGCTGTTTACATATGACGCCAGACCGGCGCTTGCGTTCGCCATTGGGCAAGAGCAGGGCAGGACAGGGGTGCTTTTTTATTTTTTTATTTTTTTTTATTATTAATTTTGCTTTTTTATTTTATTTTTAAATTGTTCCTTCCAAGTATTTTTTTTCTTTTATCATTTTTATTGTTATCTCAGGGAATGTAAATATCCCCTATGATAGCAATAGGTAGTGACAGGTACTCTTTTTTTGAAAAAACTGGGGTCTTCCAGACCCTAGATTTTTCCTCTGCCCTCAAAGCATCTGACCACACCAAGATCGGTGTGATAAAATGCTTTCCCAATTTCCCAATGGCGCTTTTTATATCCGGGGGGGGGGCATTCCCTCCCACTGCTTGTAAAAGCAGTCCAGAGGCTAATTAGCCGCTAGGATTGCTTTTAGATGAAAGCCGGCCGCAGGCTGAAAAGAATGATACCAAGATGATACCTAAACCCGCAGGCATCATTCTGGTATAAACATTCAAAGTCCAGCAACATACCAGTACGTTGCTGGTCCTTGTTGGACATGTATTGTAATCTTTTTTTTTCATGCAGCCAGTTGGCTGAACGAAAAAAGAGATTGATCGGTGGGTATGCCCACCATTAGAATACCGCCCTTCATCCACCCACTTCCAATGATGGGCATACACGCACCATTTATATATGCCGAAGCATGGGGGCATCCTCCCGCAAATAAGATATGCCACACACACATGGTCGGACTTTTCCACGGGCAAGCCTCCGTCGGAATTTCGACCGTATGTACGCGGCATTAGGAGCAAAATCGCTCCTCCGCTCCTGCTGCCCCAATGCTTCGGCATATATGCTTTTTTTATTTAACTGTGGTGGTGAAATCACCTCCTACAGCACTGGAGTCGCAGGGATCAGGCCTGTCTCTGCGAACGCTGCAGTTATGTGTGTTTTTGTTTTGTAAGTGACAGTGATCGATCGATACTGCACTTGGGTGGCCTGGGCTGGACGGAGGAGCAAAACGCAGGTGCCAGCAGGTATCTGGGCTGATCCCGCTAACACTGCGTTTTTGGGAACCCTAAACTGCTGGGGACGCTAGTATAGATCTGATCAGATCAGATATTGATCTGTTCAGATACTATACCACTAAGGGGGGTGTATGCTTCACGCGTGGGTGTTAGCGTTACTGGCACTAACCTGACGCTGCCTGGGGTGTGACGCAGACCCTCTCTGACGCTAAAACCTAACTGATATCACCCGCCGGGCGATCAGGGGGTTAAACCTTTATTGGGTTATATACGGCGGGTGCCCTGACACTATAAAAAGCAAACTAACTAACCAGCGTCACCCGTAACACTTATATGGTGATCACTGGTGAAAGGGTTAACTAGGGGCAATCAGGGGGTTAAAACCTTTATTAGATGGGGCGGAGCCGGCAGCCGGAGCGGATGGTGGTGTGAGAGGAGAGCTCTGACACATCAGGAGGCATAAAGCAACTTAAAAGCAGCATACGAGGCTATAAAACTACCCATCCGGGCGGCGGAACACAGGGGGAACACGGCTGGCAAGATGCACAAAAGAAAGGAGAGAGAGGGGCCCAGAAAACTGACGGACTTCTTCCCTCCCATGTCAGGCCGGACTGTCCAAGATGGCGCCGCTGCGGGAATGTCGGCGCTACAGAGCCAGGAGGGGAAGAACAGCGCGGTCTTCACTGTGCAGGGTGAGTCACATGAAAGCACCCTATATCAGATCCCTTACCCATCCCCATCTAACAGCCCTATCAAACAAAAACGGAGGATCAGCGCTCCAGGAGAAGAAAACACTGAACAGGGTGAGGGGAGAAATGATGTGGAGCAGCCTGACTCCTATACCCAGAAGCTGGACGCTATCCCTGTATCAGGCCAGCCCATGACTGATATATTAATGAAGGATATGATTCTGACGCTGAGAGGGGCTATACAGCAAGATATAGTTCACCTCTCCCACTCTACACACAAAGAGCTGACTGCTATGGGAGACAGGATCCTGTATGTGGAAACTAAGATGGGGGATTTTTCTGCAGCCCATAATGAGCTGGTGGATGCTCATGTTGACCTAGAAGAGGAGCTTAAGGCCCTCCGTCTAAAAGTATCAGATCTTGAGGACCGAGCACGCAGGAACAATGTGAAGTTCAGAGGAATCCCTGAATCAATTAAACCTGCCGAGCTGAGCACATTCCTCCAACAACTGATGAAAAAAGCTATCCCCTCTCTCACTGCGTCGGACGTCATTATAGACAGAGCCCACAGATTGCATAAACCACAACATCTCCCTGAGAAGATCCCCAGGGATGTTATAGCCAGAATTCATTTCTTTCATGTGAAAGATCAACTTATGAGATTTTCCAGACAAAACGGCAATCTCCCGGACCCATATGCTGGGATCACAATATATGCTGACCTATCACAGGCTACCATGAAAGCCAGAAATAATTTGATTCCTGTAACCAAAATGCTGAGGAACCACAAGATTCTCTATAGATGGGGTTTTCCGGCAAAAATCATTTTGGAGAAAAACAACGAATGGTTCACCATCTCCTCTCTGGAAAAAGGTCTGGAGCTTCTCCGCAAGTGGGGACTCCTTCCCCAGGAAGAACACTCGGAATCTATGGACCAGACGCCGCTCAGAGCAAACTCTACTGCCTACAGCAGTGCCAGGAACAACCGTGAAAAATAGCTGCACCCAATCTACTCCAGAAAAATTTCTGCTATGTTGAACTTCCTGTTTTTCCCTTGAACCTATCTGCATCTCGTATGTCTTAGGAAACTGAAGAATACGTCTCCTGATGTTCGGCTGATAAGGTAATTACCTTAATGACTTTACCCCAACACTGCTTTTGGGATTATCCCGAATTCATCCTGTTGATGATGACGGATCTACGGTTTAATTTCTTGACCATTGACGTTGCGATGGTTATTTCCTATTCTATATTTTGGACACTCCAGATTGCTGATGTCAAATCCAATTCACAGCTTCTCACTGCTAAGGTTATAATTCTATGCTCCAGTCAATTACCATTTTGCGCCACTAGATGTCACCGAAGCACCACAAATGAATATAATGTCACTTAAACTCTTATCTCTCAATGCTAGAGGGATGAACAGTCCGTACAAACGCAGATCCCTCTGGAAAACTGCCATGGACAACCACTGTGATGTGGTATGTGTGCAAGAGACCCACTTTTTGGACAACAATACACCAAAGTGCTCCCATAAGAAATTCCAACATGTCTTTAGGGCAAATAACAGTAGCAAAAATAATGGAGTGTTAATAGCTATCAGGGACTCTGTATCTTTTAAGCTTATAGAAGAACAATGTGATAGTAATGGTAGGTATATAATCCTTGTGTCCGAAATCAATAATGTAGTATATACACTGGTTAATATATATGCTCCTAACAAAAGTCCAATGAAATTTATTCGCAAAATTATAAAGAAAGCTAAAGCAATGAAAAGGGGCAACTTAGTAATATGTGGAGACTTCAATGTCATCATGAATGATATCCTTGACTCCTCCTCCGGGGGACGGAGACAGAGACCATCCCTGGGTGAATTCTGCCTAGGAGAAGACCTTTATGACCCTTGGCGCTGTCTCCGGTCCACAGAGAGGGACTACACCTACTACTCACCGGTGCACAAATCTTATTCTAGGATTGATTTCTTCCTGACGGACAAATACACCTTACAAAAAGTAATTAAAGCAGACATTCATTCTATCACCTGGTCAGACCACGCCCCCGTCACTATTGATATAACTTCTGCTGATAAAACTAACGTCTCGCCCTTATGGCGTAATAACACCTACCTACTCTCCCAGCCCCATGTTAAAGAGGAACTCCACAAGACATTAATGGAATTCTTTGAACTCAATGAGACCCCCGATGCCTCCCCTTCCACAGTATGGTGCGCTCATAAAGCATTCTCAAGAGGCTCCCTGATACAAATAGCAGCTAGAGAGAAAAGGAAAAGAAACAAACTTATAATGCAATTTCATAACCGTATAGCTGAATTAGAAGGTTCACACAAGCAAACTGGGGACCACTCCTTATTAGATCAACTGAACTCTACTAGGGAAGAACTGAGACAGGCCCTAAAATCAGATTTTGACATTTACTATAAGAGACTCAGATTGTCATATTATTCCCAGAACAACAGAGCAGGAAAACTACTAGCGTCTCAACTAAAGAAAAGACAAAAACAAGCAAAAATATCTATGATTACACATCCTACTGCCAACAGGTCATATAAGAACCCCAAAGATATAGCGAATACATTTAAAGACTTTTACGAAGCCCTCTACAACCTTAGTAAGGACGAGACTACCCACCAACCCACAGAGACAGACATTACTGATTTCCTTAGACGTATTGATCTCCCATCCCTAGACCAGAAATCGTTAGGCAAACTTAATGAACCTATTACAGAAGAAGAAGTGAAGGAAGTGATTAAGAACCTCCCCAAACATAAATCTCCAGGAGCAGACGGATTTTCAGCCGAATACTACCAAAATTTCTCATCAATACTCACCCCCAGACTAGCTGAGCTATACAACACAGCTGCAAACACGAGCACGTTCCCCAAAGAAATGCTCCAAGCCATCATAGTGACCATCCCAAAACCCAGAAAAGACCCTGCCCATCCCCAGAACTACAGACCCATCTCCCTTTTAAACTCGGACCTTAAAATATATGCGAAAATATTGGCAAACAGATTACTACATGTAACCCCCACACTCATAGGCTTAGATCAAGTAGGCTTTGTTAAGGGTAGACAGGCCCCGGACGGCACTAGAAAAATGATTAACCTACTCAGACGCGCAGAACTTACTCGCACGCCAAGCATATTTGTAGCATTAGACGCAGAAAAGGCGTTTGATAGAGTCCACTGGTCATATCTGTCACACACACTCCATAAATTTGGTATACATGGATTCTTACATTCAGCTGTCATGTCTCTATACACGAATCCGTCCGCCAGAGTACTATCCTCAGGAATGTTATCTGATCCCTTCAATCTTACCAATGGAACGAGACAGGGATGCCCATTGTCCCCAATTGTCTTCTCCTTAGCTATTGAACCCCTAGCAGAACTCATTCGGTCTACTACAGAAATTACAGGCCTCAAAATAGGACACCTGGAACACAAACTGGGTTTATTTGCAGATGATATAATCCTTACTCTTACCAACCCAATTACTTCCCTAAGTAAAGCCACAGAAATCATGCAGGATTTTGGGAAAATAACGTACTATAAAATAAACACTTCTAAATGCTTTGCCCTTCCCCTTAATATTCCCCCCCAGAAAGTAAATAAACTCAAGCTTTTATTTCCATGCACCTGGGATGCTCCTTCCATCACCTATTTAGGTATCCAACTGTCCCACCCAACAACCAATCTTTACTCTGACAACTTTTTACCACTTTTAGAACAAATCAAAAAGGAATTTGCACAAATCTCCAAACTCCAACTGACATGGATGGGGCGAATAGCAGCATATCAGATGCAAGTATTCCCTAAGATCTTGTACCTTTTCAGGACCATACCAATCCCCATACCCCAAAAAATTTTCTCGGAACTAGCAAAGCACCTAACTAAATTCATATGGGGGGAAAAGAAACCTAGAATAGCACTGAAAACTCTCTACCTACACAGAACTGCGGGTGGAGGGAGTTTACCAAATGCTTATGCATACTATAATGCTTCTATACTGGACCAGCTGAAATTTTGGTTCTCCAGACAGGAAGACAATCTATGGAATCAAATTGAGAGAGTTAACCCCCACCCATGACCCCTTTGCACTATTAATGGCAACTACTATTCACCACAAACCCATAGTACCGGAATATCCTACTATACAGGCCACGCTCACGGCGTGGTCCATGTTCACCAAATTGATATTTCCGGAAGAATCGATCCACAAACTACACATCCCACTAACAACATACACATTCCTCATTCAAAACTTTTCGACTCATCACTGGAAGAAAAAGGGAATAAATTTCGACCTCGCAGACATAACTCATCCTACAGCACTTGATAAATTATTGATCCTACAAATTCGGGAGTATACTAAAAAGAATCATCACAAGGCAATAGAAATTCCACTGACTCTTTGGAACTTCTTCCTTAGTAAAAGTGGGACACACGTTAGGGGTATATCACTATGCTACAGACTCTGTAACCAACAACTTATAAAGTCCAAGATCCCTGTTATGCTCAAATGGGAGCAGGACCTACAAAAATCCTTCTCTCTAACACAGTGGCTGACTGCTATTAAATTTAACAGAGTATCCTCAGCCTGTGTGGATCACTGGGACAACTCATGTAAACTCCTACATAGGTGGTATATCACTCCTACCCGACTACACGCAATGTCCCCCACGATCTCCCCACTCTGTTGGAGGGGTTGTCAGACCAGAGGCAATCTCCTCCATATTATGTGGCACTGTAGCTTTTTATCAAGCTTTTGGAGAGACATATTCAATCTTATCTCTGACATTTTTAAGACAAGATGTGCACCCACCCCGGAACTAGCTCTGCTTTCAATAGGGATAGAATCCTTTCACTACACATGTAGGAAACTAGTAGTCAATATTCTACATGCGGCACGTATAACCATAGCAGCCAAATGGAGGACTTCAAACCCTCCGACCATAGCGGAAGTCAAAAATAGAGTAAATAACCAGAGTGTAATGGAAAGGATGCTAGCTTATAAAGTGGATAGAATACATGTTTATCAAAAATTTTGGGATCACTGGCCTCAGCCTACTGTTACCTTATAGCATTGAATTATACTTATACTGAATTTAAATGACAATGCAGAATGATGACTGGTGGTGTAAAGGCTAAACTAGAGCAGTGATTTTGAACCAAGCACTACAGTAACTAACGGCATACACACAGGATAGGAGGTACTCTCATGTCAACTAAGGTTTATACTATCTCTACGACTATTCTGTTCAGGCAACTCGGTTCCAGGATTATAACTACAATATACCCCATGAATGACTAGAACGGCCATATTCTGGGCCGTACTAACAGTACTAGGACTTACTTATAGCCAGCCTGCTCACAGCATGATCCCGGAAGGGGTGACAGGCTCTTTAGTCTAAGATTATCCGTTTTTTAGACTCCAAGCCCAGTACACTGGAGCTAATGCTCCCTCGACAACTTAGAGTGGTTAGAGGAACCGAGTTGCCTTCCGGTGACGGATGTATTGTTCACTCTTTTGTACTTTATGAACATGTTGGTACCTACACTGTAGATATTCCAATGCGTATGTACCTGTATGTAACTTTTATATTCTCACGGAATAAAAAAAAAATTTAAAGTTAAAAAAAAAAAAAAAAACCTTTATTAGATAATATATGGGGGTACCTGACGCTATAAAAACCTTCGGCCAACCTAAAAAAAATTACTGGCTACCGATCTGAATCACCGACACTAAGACAGCGATTAGAAAAACGATCGCTTAGCGACAGTGGTGATAGGGGGTGAAAGGGTTATCTGGGGGGTGATCAGGGGGTTAAACCTTTATTAGGGGGGGTTAGGGGGCTACACTGGACCTAAAACTGAATGTACTGACACTTTTACAGTCACAAATGTCACTGATTGCAGTGATCAGTAAATAAATGGTCACTGCAATGACACTGTGACTGGGGGCTGGGGGGGTGATCTGGGGGGTGTCTGGGGGGGCGATTTATGTCCCTATGTGTCCTGGTGTCAGTGTAGTGTTGTGTGCACTGACCTGTCTTCTCTTGTATGGCGCTCGGTATATGTGAGCGCTGCACCAGAGATGACATCACTTCCTCCTGCTTCCTCTGCCTGACACAGACAGAGGGGGCATTTCCATTCGCCGGGAGCGATCGCGAGGAGGTGGCCGGAAACGAATGGCTGCCCCCTCATCCCGGAACGCTCCCGGACACTTAGCCACCGCTCACTGTATAGGAGGGGGGTCCGATTGGACCCCCCAACTATACAAAGGCAATCACGTACATTCTACGTGATTGTGCCTGTCGGTGCCATTCTGCCGACGTATATATACAGTGAGCGGTCGTTAAGTGGTTAAACATAAGTAGGAATCTGAGGTCAAGAGACCCGATCCCACAGCCCCACCTCTACCTTTCTCTCATGTATCCCCACCACCATACAGCAGTCAGATCTATCCTAGTCTAAGCAAGGACAAGATAGATCTTCTTGCTGGTCATTATGCCGTACACCAGCGACCCACAAACCCTCCCCCTGCAGTTGCCCCTGCAGTTACCCCTGCAGCTGTCCCTGCAGCTGCCCCATTACCCCAGCAACAGGCTCTGCCACAACAACAAGCACCCACACAGGCACAACAGCCAACAGTACAAGCCACACAGGCACCTGCCACCCCACAAAGACAAGCATCACAAGATTCTGAGGATAGTGATAGCTCCTCAGAAAGAGCAACAGGGGGCCACACATCAACTACCCAATCTCCCCCTGCTGTTATAGTAGAAAAGGAAGATGAGGAAGATGATCTTGACATGATATGAATTACAAAAGCTATTGGAGATGTTGTAATTTTTTTCTTTCCTTGTCAATTTTGTTTATTGAATATTAAATAATAAAGACAGTTACAATTAGTAATAAATAGTTACAACAAATGGTAATATTAGTTAAGTATATGATAATAAATTGGATGCAATTATACATATCTGAAGATTAGATATTTTACATAAACAGGTAATCAACTCGAAAATGAAATGCTAAGTTAATACAAACGATTGAAAAATGTAATATGTAAATATGTGCTAATACACTTAGTTCCAGGCATATTCAATTAATATATAGCCACTATGGAAAGAAAGGTAATTGGAAATCAACTAATTCAATAAAAAAACGTCAAAAATGTATAATTATTGTAAGTAATAACTAAATATAGTATTTATGTATAATACATTACCATTTAAACATGGTAATACAAAAAATAGGGAAATTGAAAAAAAAGGAGTAATAGTAAAAGGGAAAGAATGAAGGTAAGAAAGAGAGAAAAGAGTCTAGGGTAAGAAAGTTCTCCGGAGCATCTATATTGTAAGTGTAGCGCCCCTCCCAAATATTAGGATGCTATGTTAAATTTAAGGGTAGTCTGAGCCAGTAGTTGGGCTCAGACCAGCTAATTGTTCTAAATTTTGCTTCTGCTCTGGGTGTGATACTGCCTGGCAGTTGTATTCCCTGTTCGCCTGTAGGTGGCACTGCCAACACCGGCCCAGGTTGAAATACAGGGGTATCACAGCACATTGGGTGTCCTTTCTCGGCAGCCGTGCAGTGAGCGTGGTTGCCCCGCTGTGCATGATGGGAGGGGGTACATAAGGGGCAGACGCCATTGATCAGGTGGTTGGTGTGCGCACCTCGTGGCCCGCATGGCACGGGGTGCGTGTGTGTGTTCCAGCCCCGGGCACCTTCAGCCCGAGGCTGCATCGCTGCCTGGTAGGCCCAGTTCCGCTGGCTGGGCCTACACTTTTGAAGAGGATCCCATGCTACCCATTTTCGGGAAGTCTGCTCTTGAGGAGGAAAGCCTGGGGAGGACCTTACCCAGAGGAGACTGGTGATGGTACTGCTGTCTCGGGAGAGGCCTGGCAACCTACTTAAGGAGGGATCCAAGGCCCTGCAATACGCCAATCTGGCATAAAGGTTCTCTCTTATTGCTTGGCTAGGAGGTTTGGGACTTTGAAAATCCTGTGGCAGAGGATTCCTGAATGCATCCTCAGATTTACCTCAGGGTCTGTGACAGAGACTGTTAAAGATAGATCCGTGCATCATTCTGGCTGCTAGGACCGAAAGAAACGTAACTATCCGGGTGAGCAATACCCACTCAGGCTTGAGTGGCGACGTTGACAAAATTCTGTGTGCCTTTAGTGCTACGTGCCTGAACCTTCCCCTATACTTCTCTCATTTCCTGCTTTCTCTACAAGTTCTCACAACGTAAGGAAAATAAAGCCTTCCTGTTTAGGTTTTACATTTGTGTGGACTAGGGATGAGCTCGGTGTTCGAGTCGAACATAGGTTCGACTCGAACATCGGCTGTTCGCGCGTTTGGCGAACAACGAACGATTTGGGCCGTTCGCGCCAAATTCGATTGACGCGAACGGCCCACAATACACTGCGCCATCGCAGTGTAATCCCGGCGCTGTGATTGGCCAAGCATGCACTGTGCCCCTGCATGCTTGGCCAATCACAGCGCCGGCAGCGAGGAGAGCAATGATTGGCCACAGGCAGGATGCCTGTGGCCAATTATAGCTGAGGGGGTTTAGTACACGCCCCACACTATAAAAGGCCGCCAGCGCGGCGGCCTTGTGTAGTGTGTTCCGGAGCAGTGAAAGTGAAGGATAGGCAGGGACAGTGTCAAATCTTGTCAAATCTATTCTTTGCTAAACCTTGTGTGCAGGGAGAGAGAAGGATAGGCAGGGAGAGTGTCAGTGTCATATACTTTGATAAACCTTGTGTACAGGGAGAGAGAAGGATAGGCAGGGGACAGTGTCAGTGTCATTGTTGCTAAGCCTCCTGCACATTATACACCTGAAGTTAGCCTGTATTGCTGCTTTTTCCTGGTGTGTTACACAAACAGGATTTTGCGGCACTTACAGCGGGCGGAGTGTGCCTCCTGACCATATTACACCTTAACTTAGCCTGTATTGCTGCTTTTCCCATTTCCCTGCAGGCCATTAGAATGTCTGGAAGGCAAACAAGGAGAGGCAGACAGTCAGGAGCCAAAAAAAGAGGGCAAGCAGGCTCTGTGTCTAGAGACAACAGTGCTGGTCGTGGACGCGGTGCATCGCCATCAGCACGTGGCCATGGGACACGCTTGTCCTTTTCGGCAGCTGGACGTGTTGAGCCGCATCATGCCGAAGACTTGGTAGAGTGGATGACCAAGCCCTCCTCATCCTCCTCATCCTCTCTCACCCAGGCTCAGGGTACTGGCAAAGCAGCTGCCAAAGCGTCCTCTTCCCTGGTATCAATGTCATCATCAGTCACTCCTTCCCTAGACCCACCATGTCCTCCTGAGGAGTCCCCCGAACTGTTTGAGCACAGTGTTGGGTACATGCTCCAGGAGGATGCCCAGCGTTTCGAAGGGTCTGATGATGATACCCAGCTAGAGGAAGGCAGTAGCGTGAGAGCAGAGAGAGGGGATGCTCAAGAAGGACACCAATCTGGCAGTCATGTTCCAGCAGCTGCAGCATACTGCCAGATTGGCTCCAGTGATGAGGAGGGAGGGGATGATGAGGTCACTGACTCCACGTGGGTGCCTAATAGGAGAGAGGAGGAGGAGGAGGATGAGGCACATCTCCAATGAGGCAGGATGCCCTCGGGGGGCCAGCGTAAGGGCAGTACACCGACGGAATCACACTGCAGAGCTCCGCCTGTGCAAGGCGCTGCCTCTGCCCGTTATTCAAAAAGTTCTTTGGTGTGGGCCTTTTTTGAGTCGAGTGCATCAGATCGCACAGCTTCTGTTTGCAACATATGTCTCAAGCGTATATCGCGTGGCCAAAACATCACCCGCTTGGGCACCACATGCTTGACCAGACATATGTTGACCTGCCATGCAGCTCGTTGGCAAGCCTACCTTAAAGACCCACACCAAAGAACAAAGCTGACCTCTTCTTGCATCGCATCAGGTGGGATCTCCAACCCCACTATACCTTCAGTCCTCTCTGAAACCTGCTCTGAGAGGAATGAAGGTGTAGAATTAGGTGTGTCACAGCCAAGTACTTGCGGGCACTCTGCTAGCAGTACGCCAACGTCCGATTCTAGCAGGCAAATTTCCCTGCCCCAGCTGCTGGACCGTCGAAAGAAGTTCACTCCCAGCCATCCACATGCCCAGCGGTTGAATGCTAGCTTGGCTAAATTGCTAGCGCTTCAACTGCTGCCTTTTCAGTTGGTAGACTCGGCCCCCTTCCGTGAGTTTGTGCAATGTGCGGTTCCTCAGTGGCAGGTTCCCAAACGCCACTTTTTCTCACGGAAGGCGATTCCGGCTCTCTACCGGCATGTGCAAGGCAATGTCTTGGCCTCGCTGGACAGGGCGGTCAGGTGCATATTACCGCTGACTCATGGTCCAGCAGGCATGGACAGGGACGTTACCTTTCTTTCACGGCCCATTGGGTCACTCTTTTGGCAGCTGGGAAGGATGCAGGACAAGGTGCAGTAGTGTTGGAGGTTGTTCCACCGCCACGCCTCCAAAATGCTACTACTGGTTGTGACACACCTCTGTCCTCCACCCCCTCCTCTTCTTCTTCCTCCGTGGCCTCTTCCTGTGCTTTGTCCTCGGAACCAGCGGTGCTCCGTAGGCGTTCAAGGGGCTACGCAAGTACGCAGGCAAAAAGATGCCATGCCGTGCTTGCGCTGGTGTGTTTGGGGGACAGGAGCCACACTGGGGCAGAGGTTCTGTCTGCTCTGCAGGGGCAGGCCGAGAGGTGGTTGACGCCACGCCAGCTTAAGCCAGGAATGGTAGTTTGCGACAATGGCACCAACCTCCTCTCCGACAGGGACAACTGACCCATGTGCCCTGTGTGGCTCACGTCCTTAACCTGGTGGTGCAGCGGTTCTTGGGCAGGTACCCGGGCTTACAGGATGTCCTGAGGCAGGCCAGGAAAGTCTGTGTGCATTTCCGCAGGTCTTATAATGCCAGTGCTCGCCTGGCTGAGCCAAAAAAGGAGTTGAACCTGCCCAAGAACCGCCTTATATGTGACATGCCCACCAGGTGGAACTCAACATTGGCCATGCTGCAGCGGCTGCACACGCAGCAGAGGGCCATCAATGAGTACCTGTGCGACTACGGCACCAGGACAGGGTCAGGGGAGCTCGGTTTTTTTTCACCACGCCAGTGGGGCATGATCAGGGATGCATGCACTGTCCTGGCACCATTTGAGGAGGCCACGAGGATGGTGAGCAGTGACAGTGCATGCATCAGTGACACTGTACCTCTTGTCCACCTGTTGGAACATACGCTGCGTGGAATAATGGACAGGGCACTTGAGGCAGAACAGAGGCAGGAAGAGGAGGACTTCCTTGCCTCTCAAGGCCCCCTTTACCCAGACAGTGTTCCTTCTGTCCCACCCATTGCACAGGAAGAAGAGGAGGAGGAGGGAGGATTGTGTCAGCATGGAGGTGGAGCCTGGCACTCAGCATCATCAGCAGCAGTCTTTTAGGGATGATTTACAGTCCCAAGAAACCAGTGGACTTGTACGTGGCTGGGAGGAGGTGGCTGCGGATCATGTCATCCTTAGTGACCCAGAGGACTCCGGACTGAATGCCTCAGCTAACCTACGCTGCAGGGCCTCCCTGATCCTGCAAAGTCTGCGGAAGGATCCTCGTATTCTTCGGATCAAGGAGAGGGACCATTACTGGCTGGCCACTCTCCTTGATCCACGGTACAAGGGTAAGGTTGCGGACCTTATCTTACCGTCGCAGAGGGAGCAGAGGATGAGACAACTCCGGGAGGCCTTGCAGAAAGGTCTGTGCAACGCGTTCCCAGAGACTGGGAGGTTACAAACTCCTGGTCTTGGACAACGAGTTGCTGAGGCTTCGGTTAGTCAAAGAAGGAGCGGTGGGGAAGGTGGCCGTCTGACCGAATCGTTCAGACAATTCTTTAGTCCGCAGCCCCAAGGTATGATCGGTTCCAGCAACCATCGCCAGCGTCTGATATACATGGTGCAGGAATACCTAGGGGCAAGGTTAGACTTGGACACCTTCCCCACCGAAAATCTTCTGGCTTACTGGGTCTTGAGGATGGATCACTGGCCAGAGCTTGCACAGTATGCAATTGAGCTACTGGCCTGTCCTGCATCCAGCGTTCTTTCAGAACGCACATTCAGTGCTGCTGGAGGATTTGTCACGGATCACAGGGTGCGCCTGTCCACCGACTCTGTTGATCGACTGACCTTCATAAAGATGAACCAGTCTTGGATCACCACCAGCTACCAAACACCTGAAGCTGATATAACAGACTAATTTATTTTCAAATGTCACATCCCTTCAAGACTGATGCTGATGCTGAGAGTTTGTCCTGTTATGTTGACTGACTATCCTCCTCCTCCTCAATGATCCGATTGACGACGATAGCTTGGAAGAACATTTTTGTTTCTGGGTGCCGCCACCAGTGGCTAAGGCCCAATTTTTCAGCCCCTGTTTAACAGGGGTGTGTTATTACAATTTTTTTATGCAATGCTTTGCAGCAGGGCTCATTCCTGCACTCCAACTAGAGTATCTGGGAGTGGTTGCAGTGTCGTGGCACCAGCACCAGTGGCTAAGGCCCAATTTTTCAGCCCCTGTTTAACAGCGGTGTGTAATTACAATTTTTGATGCAATACTTTGCAACAGGGCTCATTGCTGTGCTCCAAGTACAGTATCTGTGAGGGGTTGCAGTGTTGTGGCACCAGTGCCTAAGGCTCAATTTTTCTTCCCCTGTTTAACAGGGGCATGTAATTACAATTCTTGATCTAATAATTTCCAGCAGGGCCCATTCCTGCGCCCACCAAGACTAACTGTGAGGCCTTACAGTGTTGTGTCAACACCACCACCACCACCAAAGGCCCAATTTTTCAGCCCCTGTTCAACAGGGGCATGCAATTACAATTCTTGATCTAATAATTCACAGCAGGGCCCATTCATGCGCCCACCAAGAGTAACTGAGGGCTCACAGTGTTGTGGCAACACTAACATGTAAGGGGCAAATTTCAGCTGAGTATATACGGCAGGCCCCTACTTTCAAACATCTCCTCCTTGCAAACGGAAGGATACAACAAGAAGTGAGAGGAAATCTACCCCTAGGAAGGCAAATTCTCTCCTGTAAGAGTTAATATGGGAAATAAAGTGTCTCCTCTCCACTGATTCTTTATCACCAATTCTTGTTTCAATAAAAACCCCAAATTTTCAAAAAACATTTGTCATTAGGACGGAAAGTGAGGTGAACTGTTCTGAACAGGTGCACACTGCACAGACAGCAAAACAAATGTTACAGGGGTGATAACCCTTCCCTATGTTTTCCAAAAAGCTTAAAAATATATTTTTTGGCTGGAGCTACACTTAAACAATGTACCTGTTCAAAATTACAAACAGATTCTACATAAGAACAAACCTACAGTCCCTGTCTTGTATGCACCGCCTGTATACGGCTGTTCAGAGTATATAGGGCCTTTTTTATTTTGTGTGCGGGGTTTCCCTTAATATCCATACAAGACCCAAAAGGGACTGGTAATGGGCTGGGGTGGGGGGGGGGGGGGGGTGTGTGATGGGGTAGCTATGCCATTTTTCTTAAAGATTTTCATCCATATTACCGGGACCAGACATTACATTAAAGCCGCAAGCAGTTTTAAATTGCTTTTTTTCCTTTAGAAATGTAATTTTGTGCAGGGACAGTTCTAAACACGGGAAACACGTGGCACTTCACAGGCATACTTTAGACACCCCCCAGGTACGATATTTAAAGGAATATTTGACTTTTTTTTTTTCACTTTATGCATCATTAAAATGACTGCTCCAGAAAAACGGCCGTTTTTAAAACTTCTTTTTGCATTGATACATGTCCCCTGGTGCAGAACCCGGGTTCCCAAACCCTTTTTAGGACAATAACATGTATAATAGTCATTATAATTAGCACTTTAGATTTCGAACGTTCGCATCCATTGTATTTAATAGGGTTCTAAAGTTCGTGCGAACTTTCGGTCCGTTCGCAGGTTCTGGTGCGAACCGAACCCGGGGGTGTTCGGCTCATCACTAGTGTGAACATTGACTTTTTCTAAAGACTTTCTATACCCTGACAACGGAAGCCTTGGAGGTAGTTTGCATGACCCAAAACAAAACCAGCTGGTCCCTTAAATGGGGGTAAGTGCTACATAAGAATATGATTAAGTTAGTACAGAAGATAAATGTTCATGTTTAGTACTTGTTTCCATTCATATAGTTGTATAATATTATAGTATATCAAGGTCTTAATAGGGAATTGTCAGGGATCGTAGGAAGAAAATACGTCATCCAAGGATTCCATATTTTCTCAAAATGTTGTATAGTATTGTTGGTTATGGCTTCTGATTTGGAAAGGATCATTGCTTGTTTTTTTCTGTTTTTAGCTTCAGAGATCATTAATGTATTGGTTTTCCAAGCTTTGGCAATGGTTTGCTTTGTGGCTGTGGTGATCTGGAGAAAGAGCCTAAATTGAGAGTAAGAAATATGAACTGGGTTTATATTTATAAACAGTATGCTCAATTAATAATTATATAAAATCATATATCAAACATTAACAGCGCTTCAAGGACAAAATCCTAGGTTGATATATATAAATATCCTGCAAAGGTGACAGTTGAAAAAATGCACTACTGAAAAAAATGCATCTCACTGCAAATAATGTTATAGACGCTGCAAAAATAAGGAAAGAAGGATAGTAGAATAGTGGGGGGGAAAAAAAACCTCTTCTACTCCTTGCACTGAAGTCCCTATAAAAGCATGAAGTTGCACTGGCTCCTTAAAAGTAACACACTGTCAGTTTATATCGCATCTGAAGTTCATTCACTGCGAGTGTCGGTAGAAAGAGACACATAGAAACCCAACAGCTGTGACTTAAATACACATCAGAATCATTAGGTGTTTCTCCATTAGATAAATGCAGCTCCCCTTTGGAACCCTACTCACCGAACGCCCGATCAAAGTAAGCCTTATGATCTCCTCTGTACAGATGGTTAACAGCTCTTCATGGGATAAGTTGTTCTTAGGATGAGCGGTGTGATTGGTCAGTGAATGGCAGCGTGCAGCAATGCGAGCATGTATGGATATAAGGGGAGACTGGATATAGTGTAAAACCCTTTTATTATAGGCACAAATCCCCCCTCATACAAAACTGCTTACAAGATTAAAAGGTTTAAAAGGCATGTCTCATACGGTGAATACATCTAGCTCACTTGTAACCAAGATCTTGTCAATCAGAGGTTCACTGAGGTGAGTCCCGGGAAGATGATCCTCTGTATGGACGGATGAGTCACATGACCAATACGTAACTCATCTCTTTAATAGTGAAAGCTAAGCCCGCCTCCTGCATACGTCAGAGACTGCAGGGCTAGGCAAGCTGTACGGCCTACAAGTCCCAGAATCCTCCTCCCAGTCACTCGCATCAGCTGCAGGTCCCTAGTGTTTGACGAGAACCATGCAGCATAGAGAGCGGCGCGGATCATAGCAGCCATATGCAGGGGGGTAAAAACCTCCTCACCGCTGCAATCTGCCGCAAAATATGTTACCGATCGAAACCTACTGGGGTGCCACTTAGCTAGCAACATTATTTGTAAACTACAAATAAAAATACACATAAAAACAAGCATGGAAAAGGTACCACCAATAGAAATTCCACTATGATACCTAGTAAATTAGTGAATAAAGCACTGCTTCTCACTGCTAATATACCATGTTAATGACATGGATATCAGGCACTGCTTGATTTTAAATTCAACCACGGGTGAAAGAAAAAATGGTTTTATATTTAAAAGCACAATAGTCGTGTCTGGAATGATAGCTATCTTAAATATTTTAGATACCATGAGGAAAATTTCATTCCAGAACTTTTTTGCAATCGGACAATCCCAGAATGTATGTAAGTGCGTTCCCAGACCACCACAGCCACGAAAACAGAATGGGGAGCATTGAGGAGCATATTTTACAATTTTAACAGGAACCAAGTACCAGTGCATGATTATTTTATAGTTTGTTTCCAAAGCAATTATATTTTGAGAAGACATTTTAGTATTGGTGCAGACTTTATTTCAGTCGATTTTAGTTCCAAGTTCTTTCTCCCATTTTTCCACATATGAAGGTAGCTTTGAGTCAGAAGTAGTGATCAGATGATTATATAACATTGAAATAAGACCTTTGGTATGAGGGTTTTGTTTACATATACGTTTGAATTGCGACATATTACTTAATTGATTAGTATCATGTAAATAGGTTTCAAAAAAATGTTTGATTTGTAAGTAGCGAAAGAGTTCAGAAGCTGGGAGTTTGTGATGTTCACATATTTCAGGGAACGTTTTGAATGAGGTTAATGTTAATAAATCAGCTAATTGTGTTAGGCCAGCAGAAGTCCATTTTTTTTAAAGTATTAGGGTATGTGTGGGCTGGGTAAAATTTGGGGTTTCTGATAAATGATATTAAAGGTGTATGTGGAGATTGCAAACCTTTGGTTATTTTAAATTTATCCCAAAGGGTAATTGTATGTTTGGTTAGAAGAGGTAGACCATATTAGATTAGGTAAGGATGCTGGGTTACTATCAATTGTTTCAATTGCTACCCAAAGAGGGATTTCATGTTTTGTATGATATTTGGGGATATTCGCTATTTGTGCGGCATGGAAATGGGTGGTAAAATTGGGAAAGCCTAGTCCACCTTTCAATTTTGGGAGATATAGAGTGTGTGAGGGTAAGCGGGATTTTAGAGAGTTCCATATAAATGCTTGTGTTTTGCGTTGAAGATTTCTCAAGAAGTATGAGGGTATTGGAATCGGTAAAACACAAAGAAGGTATAATATTTTTGGAAGTATAGTCATTTTTATGACATTCATTTTGCCTATCCATGATATTGGGAGAGTAGACCATTGTTTTAGATAATTAGTAATTTTCCGTAATAGTGGGGGATAATTAGCCCAGAATATGTCGGTGAGATCAGGAGTGAGAGTAATACCTAGATAAGTGAGGTGTGTAGATGACCAAGTAAAAGGGAGGGACGTTTTCGCTTGCTGTAATGTATCTGGAGATAAAGAAATATTTAGAGCTGTAGATATTTGTGATTTATTTTTAAACCTGATATTCGGGCAAATTGGTCTAATTTGTTGATAAGATTAGGGGCAGTATTATGTGGGGAAGTCATAAAAATTAAGATGTCATCAGCAAATAAGCAAAGCTTATGTTGATGACATGCTAATTCTATACCTTTGATTGAGGGATCTGCACGAATGGATTGGGCAAGGGGTTCAATTAATAGGGCAAATAGGAGTGGGGAGAGAGGACATCCCTGGCGTGTACCTCTATTGATATCAAACATGTCAGACTTGTATCCTGCGTATTTAGCATAAGCTTTGGGTTTATTATATAATGATGAAACCTAGCTTAGAAAGTAGGGGCCAAAACCCCATTTTTGTAGAGCGAAATGTAAATATGACCATGATACCGTGTCAAAAGCTTTTTTTGATGTCTAGTGATGCAAGGCATGTAGGTATTCGTCTAGTTTTAGCTGCTTGGATAAAATAGGGCTGTTCTATGGACATTATCTGAAGCTTGGCGCAAGGGGATGAAACCTACTTGATCTTTATTGATTAGGAAACCAATTATATTATTCAGCCGAAATGTCATAACTTTCGCTAGTAATTTTATTTCTAAATTTAATAAAGATATTGGCCTATAATTTGCACAGGCTGAGTCATCTGACTGAGGTTTAGGGATCATTGTTATTATTGCTGTAAGGGTTTCTGATCTAAACGATTGATTGTTGAGAAGGGAGTTGAATGCTTCTGTCAGCATGGGAGTTAATACATGGGAGAATTTTTTGTAGTAGAGGGCTGAGAAACCGTCAGGTCCTGGACATTTTGTCAAGGATTGTTAATTGACCAGACTGTGTGACCTCATAAAAGGAAACCAAACGGGTGTAGGTGAAAATATATAATTTATTATGGTGAGTAACCAACATACAACAACCAATAGAACGCAGTGCAATAAATCAACAGTGACTACAAACAGTATATACAAGTATGGGAAATACCAGAATCGTAGTGGAAGCCAGGCCGAGGTCATACACAAGGGAATCAAGCAGATGGGTATGAATGGAAGGAAGCAGAAACAGGGAGGGGACGGATGGATAGGCTGCAGAGCAGGGATCTGGGTAACAGAAGGGAAAGCTGTAGGATGGGCACAAGGTAGGGAACAGGTAGGATCGGGTAAGCAGGATGCAGATTCCAGGTAGGGATCGGGTCGAGCAGGGTGTAGGTTAGGGATCGGGTCGGATACAGGCTCAAGACAGGGTCACAGGTCCTAGGTCAGGGAGAGAGATACCAGGGCAACGAGTGTTTGCATTTGCCGGGTATATAAGGAAGTCCAGATGATTGAGCTTCAGGTCACAGCTGACCACAGGAAGTGCTGCCTGCCCCATACTGCCAGAATACACCCGCTGGTGGATGCCGGTACTGCAGTCCACGTATCATGTGTTACCACCAGCAGGTGAGATCCTCCAACAGAGATATTGGCTGCAGGAGGACACCTGCTGGCGGATACTAGCACTGCAGTCCAAAGGACCAACAGCACCACCAGCGGGTGAAGCCTTTCCTGACACATTTGTTTGGTTTGAGGGATTTGATTGCCAGTTCAATTTCACTAGGGGTAATGGGATTTTCAAGACTGTCGTATTGTGTCTGAGATAGAGTTGGGAGACTTAATTGTGAAAAAAATTATTCTGCGTTGGATTGGTCAAAAGATCCTTCTTTTTTATAGAGAGAGGTGAGATGTTTATGGAAGGTGTGTAAGATTTTAACAGGATTACTTGTGTATCTATCTTGAGAGATTTTTAGTCTAATTGGTTTCAAAAGGGTTATTTCGTTTTCGAGTGCTCGGGCAAGGAGGGTATCTGGTTTATTTGCTTTAAAATTAAATTTTTGTTTAGATTTACGTAGTGTTTTGTCTACTGATTCTGATAAGAAGAGGTCAAGTTTTAAGCTAGCTTTATCTAGTTGTGACTTTGTGGTTGGAGTAGGGTTAGATTGAAAAATACTATGGCATTTATTAAACTCATTTTCTAGTTCTCACTGTAATTTTTGCTTCTCTTTTTTAATATATGATGCTTGGTGTATACAATAACCTCTAAGAACAGGCCTATGTGCTTCCCATAATGTTATTGGAGATGTGTCTGGAGATTTATTATTGCCAATGTATTCTTTTATAGCGATTTCTAATTCAGCGGAATTTAATGGGTGAGACAACAATGAGTCATTAATATGCCAGGTGGGGTCATGTTTTTTGGGGATTAGTGAGGTAAAAGTAGTGTCAGGGTCACCTGTGGCCAGGTGACAGATGCACACCGTAGGGGGACAGGAGTGCACCGCGAGGTAGTGAACCCTATGGCTGGCTTCTGTGGATAGGAAACTGGGTGGTTGTGGAAAGCGGGACCAGAGGAGCACAACCGGGATCCCAACGGAAGCGAGAGCCAAGATTCCCCAGGGCGCGGAGTCTAAAACCCAGCTGGTCTTCTCCAGGGCCTCTAGTGGTGAGGATGTTACGCTGCAGGCTGGGACCAGGTCGCGGCCCCTGGAGTTTCCTAGCTCACGCCCCGTAGGATAAGGGGAAGCAGCAGCACACGATAGAGAGAACCGAATAACAAGCCGAAGGTCAGGGGCCACAAGCAGACAAGGATAACGAAGAACTAGCCGAAGGTCAAGGGTCACGAGCAGACAGGGATGGTCGGGGACAAGCCAATAACGTAACAGAGAGACAGACGTAGCACACGGCAGGCAGGAACCCAAACACACAATGCCTAACAAACACGTTGATCAGCAAAGCAGGCTTGCAGTGCACAGGTTAATATAGTGTTCTGTGATAGGGCCTGGGGTGGAGTCAGGCTGGGAGGAGATTATAAAGGAAGCCAGGTGAAAGGGCTCAGGCCTCTAAGATGAACACATGGGAAGGAAGGTAAGCTGACAGACAAACACTGCTGCATATCCATGACAGTACCCTCCCTCTTATGGGCCCTCCCCCGCCTGGACCCAGGCTTAAAGGGAAATCTCTGATGAAACCTTCTCAACAGATGAGGTGCAGCGACATCAGATGCAGCAATCCAAGACGCCTCCTCAGGACCAAAACCTCTCCAATGCACAAGGTACTGAAGAATGCCTCTGCAGAGCCGAGAATCCAGAACTTGTCTAACCTCATACTTAAGATTATCCTCAGAGACCGAAAATGAGGTAGGGAGATGACAAGAAGATCTATTGAGGACCAAAGGCTCTCTAGGAATAAGCAAGGGCATGAGAGGATCAACAGGAATCTGAGAGGGGTCCCCTAGACCCTTAAAGGGGAACTGGTCATCTTGCACAGGACCATCAGACTGGGCAGATGTCAGTGGAACCCTGAAGTCAGGTTGGTTAGAAGGTGACATGTCGCAGGAGTCAAGCTGAATAGCTGAAGGACAAGCAGAATGTCCCGAACAAAAAAAAGTAGGAGGCTCACTGGGCATGGGCTGGACTGGCATAACTAGTACAGAGGCAGAGTGAATAGCTGAGTCAGGTGTAGCGACTACCTGAATCGCATCGCAAGACGTAGCGACTGCAGGACTTGTAGACAAGCTAGCCTGGCTGTGCGTCCAAGGGTGGTTAGGGACAGAGAAATGTAAATGGTTATGCAACCTGGAATGAATGACCGGCTCAGATTCACAGGGGGCAACCTTGGGTAGGCAGGACGAGGAACAGGAGGGACCCCAAGCCAGGATCTGTCCAGTAGTCCAGTCCACATGAGGAGAATGGAGCTGTAACCATGGGAGACCCAAAATTATAGGCGTTGAGGCCTTGGGTAAGATAAGGAAGGATATCCACTCCTGGTGGAGTGTCCCTACCGACATCTTAACAGGGAGGGTCTGGAAGCGGATAGGTCCCCCTGGGAGAACAGTACCATCAATCGCCAAGACCACCAATGGCGTGGTGAGGGGCAAAAGAGTAAGTCTCATGGACGATGCGATTTCCCAGTCCATGAAATTACCAGCGGCTCCGGAATCCAGATATGCTGAGACCGAATGAGAAGAAGCACCAACATGAAGGAACACAGAAAGCAGAAGACGAGAAGGGGAAGGTGATATTTCTGGGTCCAATACTCCACTTTCCAGATGAAGTGGACCCGAACGTTTTTCTGGACAAAGAGAGCAAGTGTCACGAAAATGACCTTTGCCCCCACAGTAAAGACACAGACCAAGAGTTCTGCGCCTAGCACGTTCCTCGGGGGATAGCCTGGTCCGACCCAGCTGCATGGGTTCCTCAGCTGGTAGGAGATGCTCTACGGGTCGAAGAGAGGGGAGCTCAGGCTGACTAAGAACCAAGGACTGCTGGCGTTGCTTTTCTAAGGTCCTCTCCTGAAAGCGAATATCGATCTGGTTACACAAGGAGATAACGCCGGCCAGATCAGTGGGGATGGTTCTTCCTGCTAATTCATCCTTCACTCTATCAGACAGGCCATGCAAAAAGGTTGCGACTAAGGCCTCATTGTTCCAGCTCAACTCAGCCGACAGTATGCGGAAATGAAGGGCATACTGTCCCACAGAAGCAGACTCTTGGCGGAGACGTAAAAGGGCGCTGGCCGCTGAAGAGACACGAGCCGGTTCTTCGAAGATATTCCGAAAAAGTTTCAAGAAGCCAGACAGGCTAGAAACCACTGGATCATTCAGTTCCCACAGAGGGGCTGCCCAGGCTAAAGCTTCACCAGAGAGGAGGGAAATGATATAGGCTACCTTAGCCCGATCAGACAGGAAGTTTTGGGGCTGGAGCTCAAAATGAATCGTGCATTGGCTAAGGAACCCCCTGCAAGCCTTGGAGTCCCCAGAGAAACGGGACGGAGCTGGCAGTTGTAGTGAGTGTGTGGCTGCGACTGGTGCAATAGGTGCAGCCGCTGATTGTATTTGAGGTTGCGGATTCAGGGTTCCCAAGGAGGCCTGAAGCTGCTCGAAGCGAGAAGCCAGATCCTGGAGGAATCGCATCACCTGAGTCTGATTCGATTCCTGGGTTTCAAGTCTGCAAACTATGCCCTGCAATGGATCATCCGCGGGTAGCGGGATGTCAGCCGGGTTCATGGCTGATCAAACTGTCAGGGTCACCTGTGGCCAGGTGACAGATGCACACCGTAGGGGGACAGGAGTGCACCGCGAGGTAGTGAACCCTATGGCTGGCTTCTGTGGATAGGAAACTGGGTGGTTGTGGAAAGCGGGACCAGAGGAGCACAACCGGGATCCCAACGGAAGCGAGAGCCAAGATTCCCCAGGGCGCGGAGTCTAAAACCCAGCTGGTCTTTTCCAGGGCCTCTAGTGGTGAGGATGTTACGCTGCAGGCTGGGACCAGGTCGCGGCCCCTGGAGTTTCCTAGCTCACGCCCCGTAGGATAAGGGGAAGCAGCAGCACACGATAGAGAGAACCGAATAACAAGCCGAAGGTCAGGGGCCACAAGCAGACAAGGATAACGAAGAACTAGCCGAAGGTCAAGGGTCACGAGCAGACAGGGATGGTCGGGGACAAGCCAATAACGTAACAGAGAGACAGACGTAGCACACGGCAGGCAGGAACCCAAACACACAATGCCTAACAAACACGTTGATCAGCAAAGCAGGCTTGCAGTGCACAGGTTAATATAGTGTTCTGTGATAGGGCCTGGGGTGGAGTCAGGCTGGGAGGAGATTATAAAGGAAGCCAGGTGAAAGGGCTCAGGCCTCTAAGATGAACACATGGGAAGGAAGGTAAGCTGACAGACAAACACTGCTGCATATCCATGACAAGTAGATATAATAGCACAATGGTCAGTCCAAGTATACGGTTTAATAGACAAGGCTATTAATTCTGGGGACATGCTCATAGAAATTAATATATGGTCAATGTGTGAGAATGATCTATGCTGGCGGGAGTAAAATGAGAATTGACATCTGGTTGGGTTCATTTCACGCCATGAGTCTATTAATGAATATTGTAGGAGGAGACTTTGGAAAGATTTGGATTGAGAATTAGACGTAGCTGGAGTTGGGGATTTATCAAGGTAAGGGTATATATAGTGTTTGGTTTGAATCTCCACATATCAAGAGTGTACATTGTTTGTGAGTGTCTATTACTTGAAGTAAATGGGAGAGAAATGATGTTGGTCTCTTATTTGGAGCGTAGTAAGAGACTACTGTAATTGGGATGTCACATAGATGACCTGTGAGTATAAGTATATTCTGGATCCTTGATTTCTGCTAAGGGGGAAAAAGGTGTGGATCGATGGAAAGCTATTAATACACCTCAGTGTTTGGATTTGGCTGAGGCAGTAAGAACCTGGGGGTAACTTGAACCAAAGTATTTAGGTGTTGAAGAATCAGTAAAGTGTGTCTCTTGGAGACACACTATGTGAGCTTTAGATGAAGACAACGACCTGAACACTTTTGTTCGCTTTTGGGGAATGTTTAGACCTTATACAGTCAATGTAAGTACATTTAAAGGAGTCATATATAAATCTTAAGTAGGTTATAATTAAAAATATCAGGTATAGCTTGTACCATCAGACTTACCCCGGAGAAGGACAGAGAGAAAGAAAGAAATAGAAACAGAATATGAAAGAAGAAAAAGGAAATAGGAAGTATATATATAGTCAACTTGTAGTAGTTTAAATATGTGCTAAAAAATAAAATGTTGGAGTACCAGGTGTGCGTGTCTAGCAGACCTGGAGGCACAAAGTCTGTCTGGGGAGCCCCCCTCACCACAACTGAAGTGGAGACTCCCAAGACAGAAAAAAAGGGGATGCAGTGACCGCTTCCCAGGTTCTTCACGGCAAAAATCTAAAAATGTAACAGTTAAACTTAGACAACCTTTTTGGTAATATAGTTAGATTTAAACTTATATGAAAGCAAAAAATAGATAATTCTCTATTTAATGACTAAAAACATTAAATAAAAAGTAGGTACTACTATTTTAGTTCAGTAATGTGTGTTTTATCGTATACTTCTGTAGCGGGGTATTCCCCTTTAATACAGAGAGACTACATCTCCCAGTACATCTTGCAGCACCCAGGGTGCATTGCTCCAGAACAGAGACTGCTGGGGCAGACTTTATAAAGGGGAGGCGGAGTTTTGGTCGGCCTCTTTGGACACCCCTCTCCTAGCAAGAGGATCTCTGTGCTGAACTGCTGTGTGCACAAGGCCTGAAGCCTGGGCCGTGTGCTCCTTTCCAAAGAGCCCCTCTGCCAGCCTAGCAGAGCCTTAGAGACATCTTCTCCTCCTTGCTGCAGTACACCAGAAGGATTGAAGACTTGGATGTCGGTGGATTCCTGTTCCTAGACGAATCGATGGAGGAAACGGACTTGGACTTGCCCGGGTGGTGAGAGCTGTTTAAAGACAGATCCTTTATCTTTACTATTCGTTGGGATTACAAAGTTGTTCTTCAAGTGCACCACCGAAAGATTGCTAGCGAATATTGTTTCACTGAACTTCCATTTAGATCAGTCAGGCCTGACTGCATAGGTAGACATTACTGGGTGTTAGTCTACCCATGAGGGGAAGTAGCTGTAAAAGGGCAGCGCTAGAGTTGCATAGCAATACTTTATTATTCTGATTACTCTGTTTATCTTTATTACTGTTTATTGCAGGGATCTGCAACTTGTTATACTGTTGTTTATTACTTGCCCATTAGCCTCAGTAAAATATCTGGGTCAAGTACATTGGTGTCAGTTTCACTTACTTTAATATAAGTTTTAAAGTATATCACTGTGTGTGTTTGCCATAGGACTGCGTCACCTAGAGTTGCGGTCACGCGGTCCTATCTCCCCTTACTAGCTGTGCCACGGGAGTTTAGAGCCGATTGCCAGGGGTTGACAGCGGTGCACTACAGGGCCCAAAACAAAACCAGCGGCTCTCTTAACTGGGGGTAGCGCTACACGTGGGGGCTCGTCCGGGATCCTTGTACGTTGCACGCTGCAATCAAGCCGGTCAGAAGTACCAGCATGGACCCGCTAGCAATGTCAGTGGTGCGCAGCGATTGGCGCCGATCCAACAGCGGCGGTAGTCATTGTACTCCCGGCTGGAAAGATGGGAGGAAGAGGAGATAAAACAGCTTGTATTGTTACTGTCTCCGAGCCACAAAGCATGGGTGATGGATTTTAGGCCAGATCCAGTGATCTCGTTTACATACGCACTGGTAGAATGGAAAAACGAAATCCCAGAGCATTTTAAAAGTCAGAGTATACAAGCCATGGATAATCAGACCTATCACTTGATACATACGCTGCCAGTGAAGGAAGAATGGTTTCAGACACCAAAGCCATCACCCCCGCGATTATCTCCACCACTATCCCCTAAAGCAGAAAAGCCTAAGGAACTATTAAGCCCGGGATCACCGCTGGCCGCTATAGGGCCTGAATTGTTGAATGCTCTAGGAGACCTTGTAATTAAGTGCCAGAAAAGCAGTACGGTGCATTTGGAGGCCGGTTACCGGAAGCTTAGCACCTTCTCAGGGAAACAACCAGTGTCTGCCGGAGAAGAAGAATTTGACACCTGGATTGAACAGGCCATGCAAGCGGTTGAAGGATGGGAGATACCAGAGGCGCAGAAGAAGCAGCGCATCAGCGAAAGTCTAAAGGGCGCTGCTGCTGAAGCTGTAAAGAACCTCAGGCTTAGCAACGCTACCTGCACCGCATACGATTATCTGGCTATGCTGGAGGAGGAATTTGGCCAGCTGGAGAAGGCGACTGAACTGATATACCAGTTCGAACATACCCTCCAACAGCCGGGAGAGAAGTTATCCGAATATGTGCGGAGGCTAAACCGGAAGCTGTGCCAAATTGTCCTAAAGAAGGGAATACTGCCGCAGGTCATAGACGCAACCCGAATGAAGAAGATCCTGAGGGGAGCCCTGCATTCAGATCCAGTTTGGCTCTACTTGAAGACCTCTGAAGGAGTGATGACTTTGAGTTACCCAGATCTTGTACGAATCATAAGAGATGAAAAAGCCCTCTTAAATGAACAGCAAGGGGCTGAGAAGACCACTACCCTCCCCGCGGTGGGAGTCAGATCAGTTACGGCTGCGGAACGGGACTCAGAAGTGGAGATCCTGAAGACTCAGATGTCCAAAATAATGGAGATGGTGACCAGGTCACTGGATGTCAGGTCTGAGATAGACACACTGAAGGTGCAAGTGTCCCAGCTGGCGGAGATGATGAACAAATTGATGGCAGAAAGTACTGGATTGTTCGCCCAAAAGCCCACGAAGCAAGACATCTGTCGAAACTGTGGAGGTGTAGGTCACTACCAGCAAGTGTGTCCAAGTCCACGAATGGAGACAGAAGGCTGGGGGAGGCCTCAGAGAAGTGACCCAAGAATGGAGAGAAGATTCGGGCCTTCAAAAATAACTTTTCCTGAATCTGCGAGGGAGCGATGGAGGACACCTGCAGTTTATGCCGTCTCAGTGAACAACGCTTATCAGCCTTCCAAACAACGCCAGAAACTGCATTTCCAGCGCCGGAAGCTGAAGAGAGCACAAGTCCAAGTATGCCAGCCTGCTGTTACAGGTGTTTCCAAAAGGACTGCTACCCAATTGGTAGGTCCTCTGCCTGTAGTGCCTGTTCTGATCGAAGGGATCTACACCAGAGCCATCCTTGATACAGGTTCTCAGCTTACCCTAATGACCAGAGACTTTTACAAGAAGTACCTGTCATACCTGCCCCTGGAAGAGTTGGGAGACACCGAGATTCAGGGTATTCAAGCAGAAGAGTACTCTTGTGATGGATGTCTGCGGATCAAGTTGTCGTGTGATCCATTGAGGGCTGGGGAGCCCCAGAACTTTGAGACACTGGCCATTGTCTGTCCATGGCTGCCAGGGCCCTCAAGATGCTCTCTCATCGTTGGGACCAATACCGATCTGATGAAACGGCTTTTAGCCCCTGCTGTCCCCAGATGTGATCCCATACCCTCACTACCGGAAGAGGTTCCTGCTTCAGTACCAGAGGAAGAACCAAGTGTAGCTGAGACACTGACTCCCAGGGAGAACAGAAGGAAGAGAGTCATTCATCCTCCCCGGAAACTAATTCATGATCAGATGGGAGAAAGTTCCGAAGACACGGTCCTAACCTCAAGAAGGACCATGCCCACATCTGGTCCCTCCACTGTACATTTGGTGGAGGGCAACCCCAACTCACTCCCTGGCACAGTTAGGCAGGCCACTTCCAATAATATGGCCTGTGGGCAGGACAATCTTCCTCACCATGCTAGGTGGGAGATTCCCCTGCCAGGTTCCTTTACAACTGTGAACTATCTTTTATGTACATATTGTTGATGCTGTCTTTGGGGACCAAAGATTTAAAGTGGGGGGAGTGTGTAGCGGGGTATTCCCCTTTAATACAGAGAGACTACATCTCCCAGTACATCTTGCAGCACCCAGGGTGCATTGCTCCAGAACAGAGACTGCTGGGGCAGACTTTATAAAGGGGAGGCGGAGTTTTGGTCGGCCTCTTTGGACACCCCTCTCCTAGCAAGAGGATCTCTGTGCTGAACTGCTGTGTGCACAAGGCCTGAAGCCTGGGCCGTGTGCTCCTTTCCAAAGAGCCCCTACGCCAGCCTAGCAGAGCCTTAGAGACATCTTCTCCTCCTTGCTGCAGTACACCAGAAGGATTGAAGACTTGGATGTCGGTGGATTCCTGTTCCTAGACGAATCGATGGAGGAAACGGACTTGGACTTGCCCGGGTGGTGAGAGCTGTTTAAAGACAGATCCTTTATCTTTACTATTCGTTGGGATTACAAAGTTGTTCTTCAAGATCAAGTGCACCACCGAAAGATTGCTAGCGAATATTGTTTCACTGAACTTCCATTTAGATCAGTCAGGCCTGACTGCATAGGTAGACATTACTGGGTGTTAGTCTACCCATGAGGGGAAGTAGCTGTAAAAGGGCAGCGCTAGAGTTGCATAGCAATACTTTATTATTCTGATTACTCTGTTTATCTTTATTACTGTTTATTGCAGGGATCTGCAACTTGTTATACTGTTGTTTATTACTTGCCCATTAGCCTCAGTAAAATATCTGGGTCAAGTACATTGGTGTCAGTTTCACTTACTTTAATATAAGTTTTAAAGTATATCACTGTGTGTGTTTGCCATAGGACTGCGTCACCTAGAGTTGCGGCCACGCGGTCCTATCTCCCCTTACTAGCTGTGCCACGGGAGTTTAGAGCCGATTGCCAGGGGTTGACAGCGGTGCACTACAGGGCCCAAAACAAAACCAGCGGCTCTCTTAACTGGGGGTAGCGCTACACTTCTATTCAGAATTATTAGGTTAATTGCCCTAGGGTTATCAGAGGTGGGAAAGGTAGGGTATACTTTTGGAGTCAGATTAGTGAGAGATTTGTTGAAATGATTCAATTAAGTAGATGGAGCATTTGGAGTATAGTTTAGTTTTGTAGTTTACAAATGGGGAGGGAGAAGGGAAAACATAAAAATAAAAAGAGGGGATGGGGTAGGGGATGGGGGGGGGTAGGAGGGGAGGGGAGGGGGTTTTGGGAGCTAAGTGAGGAGGGGAATAAGGGGTAGGGAAAGAAGAGAGGGATTAAAGAGGGAAGAATTAGAAGTAAATAAGGGATATGTAAACATACTGTATACTCTTATACTTAACCTTTGTGATTAGGAAATCTTAACTGATGTGTTTCGAGTTCAATATATAGGCCAAACTAGAGTTTGGATAATTCAATCATGAAGTTGAGGGAGTTCTTTGTATAATGTAGAGATTTTTCAGTCCATAGAGTCTGGAAGATCCAATTCTGGGGAGTTGAAGCAACCTCTTTTGGATGTAGCTTGTCTGCTTCTGTCAGTTTCAGGTTTTGATGAATTTTGTGGAGAGCTGGATAGCATGCGCCGGCGAGGACTTGTAGATGATTTGTTGTATAGCTGGAGTTTTTGCAGTGTGGTCTGTAGTTCTTCCGTGGATCTACTTGTGTATTTGGTTCCCTGGTGGTTGAATCGAACAGCGAATGGGAATCCCCATTGATAAGGGATTTGGTGGTGTTGGAGATTTTGAAGTAGAGGTTACATCTCACGCCGTTTGGCTATTGTTATTGGCGATAAATATGCGAATATTTGATAAGAATGTCCTTGAAAAGTTAGTTTTTTTAAAAATCCTGGCTGCGGCCATAAGCTGATCCTTAGAAGAAATGGAATTTAATAATTATGTCACGCGGAGGTCCTTCTGTTTTGCGTGGTGCTAATGCCCTGTGAATTCTATCAAACTACAGTCTCTCAATAGGGATGGAAGGGGACAATTCCTGAAAGAGTGCTGTCATGGATGATTGAAGATCAGTGATTGATTCAGGTATACCTCTTATGCGGAGGTTTAACCGTTGTGCTCTGTTTTCGAAGTCTTCCAAACGCGTTTGCAAAGTAAAATTTTCATCTCTGAGTAGCGCAAGTTCGTTGTCTTGGGAAACTACATTGGTTTCAATGTCATCCATTCTGCATTCTAAGTCTGCAGTACGTTGGTCTAAGTCACGAATCTCTTTAGTCAATTTATCTGTTATTTGGGTCTGTTGCAGAGCTTTATGAAGCATCTTCTCTATTTGTTTAAAAATATTTGGGTGTAATGTCTCAGTTTGTTGTGTTAAAGAACCGGCACTTTGTTCATATTCTGTGTAATTTGAGTCCTGTAAGAAAAATTTGAGTGCCCATAAGAAGAAAACCGGCCGGCCTGCAGACGCCTGTCCACTGGTGATGACGTCAGCATGGGAGGTTGACGCGCTGATGTCATCACCAGTGGACAGGGGTCTGCAGGCCGGCCGTTTTTTTCTTATGGGCATGATTTTATCGTCTCTTTTGTAAGTAGGATTTAAATTTTCGAAATAAACCTTATGGTACAATATCACACTATAGCGTATCCTTATATTTTTGGGGCATGATTGGTGACCTTCTGGGAACTGGTTGATCGAAACTACCCCCCCTTGGATTCGGATCCATCCCTAACAACTTTGTCATATGATGGATTGATCACATTGTTGGTTCCTCACTTTGTATCGCAGCTTTATTTTTTCCTTTCTCATGAAAATAGTAATGTCCCCTAGTGGCGGTCTTACTATATATTCAAAAAAAGGTCCCCATCGTGCCCATTTTGGCCCTAAGTAATGAAGCGCCAACAGAAGAATTCCCAAAAGATTTACAAAATGCCTGGTCAGATGGGTCTTTGGATGTGGGTCTTATGGGGTTGTACCCCATACAAAGCCACCCTCAAACCTTGGGCAGAACCCATCTACCACAAACAAAACCTTTTGTCAAAAGAAAAGGAGAACGGAATTGCTCCCATGGTGGAACATTTCCGTAAACAAGGAATTTTAAAGGAAACAATTTCACCTACCAACACTACTATAAATCCAGTCAAAAAGCTGGATGGGAGTTATAGGTTTGTTCAAGACCTTAGGGCCATAAATAATCTCGTAGTGCCCATAGCACCTATAGTACCTGATGTGCCATCACTCTTAACTTCCATACCATCCGATGCAGAGTATTTTACAGTTATTGATTTAGCAAATGCAATTTTTAGCATCCAGGTGGATGAAGAGACACAGCCTATTTTTGCATTTTGTTTTTGAAATCTCCAAATTACATGGTGTAGAATGCCCCAGGGTTATGTGGACTCCCCTGTAGTCTACTCAGTTGTGCTCCAGGCCACATTGCGGTCCTGGACTCCCTGCCATGGTTCTGTCCTACTCCAATATGTTGATGATTTACTATTATGTAGCCCAAGCCAGGTAGCCTGCAAGGAGGAGGGTTTAAAACTTCTATATTGGTTGGCAGATAATGGTCATAAAGTTTCCAAAAAGAAACTTCAGTGGTGTCAAGAAACTGTTGTATACCTTGATTTTACACTCACAAAAGGTGAAAGGAAAGTCAGTCACAAGAGAGCTGCGGCTCTCGTGGGTCTAGCCCGCCCACAGACCAAGAAGGATATGCTGTCCTTCCTTGGCATAATTGGTTACTGTTGCCAATAGATACCTGACTGTTCCTACTATGATAACATTTTAAGACAAACCACAGGTACTGACATGCCAGATTGTATAAAATGGAATGATGAAATGTACAATGCATTTGTATACCTTAAAACATCTATGGTAACAGCTCCTGAACTTGGTTTACCTGAGTACAGCAAAAGGTTTCACCTATTTGCTAGGGACAACTGTAAAACCATGGTTGGAGTCCTAGCGCAAGAACATGGGGGCAAACTGCGCCCTATTGCATTTTTTTCAAGAGTAGTGCCAATGCCGGTACAGGGTATGCCGGTGTGTCTCAGAGCTTTGGCATCCTGCGCTATGGTAGTAGAAATGGCTACTTCTTTTACTCTAGGACATCCAACCACCTTACATACCACACATAATGTATCCCTTTTGTTAAAAAAAATCATTTCCCAGCACATGTCAGCTCAGAGATTGAGTGGATATGAGGTGATTCTCCTCTCAAATCCTAATCTTGAAATAAAATATGCTGCACACACTTCAGGCCCAGCCTCGATTCTAAATGCATTACTAGGTCTAAAAGGAGAAGAGGATGAGGTAGTTCCTCAGCATGAGTGTATTGAAATAATCCACCAGGACACATCTCCACGTGCAGATATGTCTTCCACTGCAATCCCTGGGGCACAAAATGTTTTTGTTGATGATTCTTGTTCCAGACCAAATGACAACACATATCATGCAGGATATGCTGTAGTCCAGTTGCCTGATGTAGTGCTTGAAGAAAACCCAGTCCCATTTCAATTAGCACAGGCTGCAGAACTGGTTGCCCTTACAAGAGCATGCCAGCTCTTTGAAGGACAAGATGTGAACATTTATACTGAATCTAAATACGCATACGGTGTATGCCACGATTTTGGTATTATCTGGTTAAAAAGAGGATTTATAGCAGCAGATGGAAAATCAATTTCACATTCAACATTAGTGTCCAGTCTTTTGGAAGCAATTAAATTGCCCAGATCTGTAGCTAGCCTACACTGCAAGGCACATACCACAAACCAAGATGATGTTTCAAAAGGAAATGCCTTAGCTGATAAAGCGGCAAAGGAAGCAGCTTCTAAACAAGAAGCTACCATACAAATGCCATCACTTTCACCTGAAATGCCCCTGTTAGACCAAACTTGTCAGATCTTTAGGCATATGCTACAGAAACTGATATTACACAATGGAGTGCAGAAAAGCCCAGATACTGGACTTGTCTGCCAAGAGGAGCGACCATGTATACCTGTAGCTAGTGCACCTTTATTTATTTGTCATTATCATGGGGTAGGGCACAGAGGCTGGCAGGTCACATGTGAATTATTGGACAATGATTTCTTTATCCCCTGTCTTCCTTCTTTGGTCAAATCATATGTTGCCAGATGCATCACATGCATCCAAAACAACCCAAGAAATCCACACAAGGCAAAACATGAACACCTTACATATCTATCCACACCTTTTACACATTTACAGATTGACTTTACCAATATGCACAAGCTAGGTAAAAGGCAAGAATATTTTCTTGTAATAGTAGACATGTTCTCAAGATAGATAGAAGCATTTGTAACCACAAAAGAAGATGCACAAACAGTTGTAAAAATCCTCACGCAGGAAATCATCCCTAGATGGGGATGCCCGCTCCAAATAAATTCTGATAATGGTCCTGCCTTTATTTAAAAAATGTGCCAAGATTTAGTGTAAGCACTTAAAATTGATTGGAAATTTCATATACCCTATCACCTGCAGAGTTCAGGTATTGTTGAGAGAATGAACAGAACCATTAAGGATAAAATAAGAAAAGCAACAGGAGGCACATATAATAAGTGGCAGAAAGTCCTACCAGCAGTTTTGGCCAAAATAAGAATGACCCCCTCAAAGAAAACAGGATACTCTCCATTTGAGGTACTTATGGGTAGGCCATTTCCCACCCCATGGGCCAGACAACCACTTATGTTAAAAATAGGGGATCTAGAAATAATACGGGGAGAAAAACTCATTGAAACTCTGGACATAGTTGAAAGAAATGTTGCTCGCACCTCTCCTTTCTCTTCGCAGGAACCTACACACCCTTTCCAGGTAGGAGACGTAGTGGTGGTCCAACAGCTGAATCGTACTAAGAAGCAAGAGTACCCGTTCGAACCCCCGACCACTGTGATCGCAGTCACACGTACCGCAATAGTTACCGAGGAACAACAGTCTTGGATCATGCCAGTCGTGTGAAGAAAGTGAACCAAACACCTAAGAATCAAGCCAAGGATAAAGGAGGTAAAGAAGGTGGTACAAATCCTCGAACAGTGAGTGAAGCAGGTAAAAAAAAGTGAACAAGATGACCTCGCTTATTTCACCACAGACTTCTGGGAAGGCCTTGGGCCTGCTGTTCTTGATGACTTTGATGGTGTTCTTACTAACATGGATCATAACTCACTGTATTTATCATCCTGAGGACTTAGGAGCCCTTAAAGGCATATGTGGGTCACCCAATAACACCACTGATAATACACATACCAGACACAAGAGAGATACACAATCAGATAAGGAAGGAGTTAAAACTGATAGTTTTACGGACAAATGTTGCTACTTAAATTTAAATAAAGCTATGCCCAGAAATCAGGATATGAAAAATGTTGGATATGTAGCAAACTACATCCTAGTACAGCCTGTATTCCTCTTATGGCTGTACCCTTAAATATCACTCTTTTTTTAAATGGAACTCCTCCCGTTGTTTTAACTAGCATATCAAGTTTATATATAAACAACACTGTTACTTTTCCAATAATGGGTAGAAGTCATTCCCCTGACTGGTGTTTTAATTTAGGGAATGAGACACAGACTTAGGCCCCATGTACACGGGATGCTGGTGCAAACTCTTCTGAATGAAGGTTGAAACCGGCATTTTAGAAACGCCTGTTTTGCCGCGTTTGCATGCCGCGTTTGCATGCCGTGTTTATGCAGCGTTTTACCGCGTTTGCGTCTAGAAGCATTTAGTTAAGAAACATTATAAGGACCCTCCCTAAGCTCAAAAAACAGTATTATTAGCCATTTCAGCCATTTTGTGAGACCAGACTGAGTAGCAGCAGCGGAGAGAGCAGCAGTGTACTTGTATTTAGCGTGTCACTTGCCACATCACCTGCCACAAGTTGTGGATTGTCCACTTGCCACATCACCTGCCACAAGTTGTGAATTGTCCACTTGCCACGTCACCTGGCCACGTCACCTGCCACAAGTTGTGGATTGTCCACTTGCCATGTCACCTGGCCACGTCACCTGGCCACGTCACCTGCCACAAGTTGTGGATTGTCCACTTTCCACGTCACCTGCCACGTCACCTGGCCACGTCACCTGCCACAAGTTGTGGATTGTCCACTTGCCACATCACCTGCCAACGTCACCTGCCACAAGTTGTGGATTGTCCACTTGCCACGTCACCTGCCACGTCACCTGGCCACGTCACCTGCCACAAGTTGTGGATTGTCCACTTGCCACGTCACCTGCCACAAGTTGTGGATTGTCCACTTGTCACAAGTTGTGGATTGTCCACTTGCCACGTCACCTGCCACAAGTTGTGGATTGTCCACTTGCCATGTCACCTGGCCAAGTCACCTGGCCACATCACCTGCCACAAGTTGTGAATTGTCCACTTGCCACATCACCTGGCCACATCACCTGCCACAAGTTGTGAATTTTCCACTTGCCACATCACCTGGCCATGTCACCTGCCACAAGTTGTGGATTGTCCACTTGCCATGTCACCTGGCCATGTCACCTGCCACAAGTTGTGGATTGTCCACTTGCCACATCACTTGCCACAAGTTGTGGATTGTCCACTTGCCATGTCACCTGGCCACGTCACCTGCCAGTTGTGGATTGTCCACTTGCCACGTCACCTGGCCACGTCACCTGCCACAAGTTGTGGATTTTCCACTTGCCACGTTACCTGCCAACGTCACCTGCCACAAGTTGTGGATTGTTCACTTGCCATGTCACCTGCCAATGTCACCTGCCACAAGTTGTGGATTGTCCACTTGCCACGTCACCTGCCACGTCACCAGCCACAAGTTGTGGATTGTCCACTTGCCACATCACCTGCCACAAGTTGTGGATTGTCCACTTGCCACAAGTTGTGGATTGTCCATTTGCCATGTCACCTGGCCACATCACCTGCCACAAGTTGTGAATTGTCCATTTGCCACATCACTTGCCACGTCACCTGGCCACGTCACCTGCCACAAGTTGTGGATTGTACAATTGCCATGTCACCTGGCCATGTCCCCTGGCCACGTCACCTTCCACAAGTTGTGGATTGTCCACTTGCCACGTCACCTGCCACAAGTTGTGGATTGTTCACTTGCCACGTCACCTGCCAACGTCACCTGCCACAAGTTGTGGATTGTCCACTTGCCACGTCACCTGCCACATCACCTGGCCATGTCACCTGCCACAAGTTGTGGATTGTCCACTTGCCACAAGTTGTGGATTGTCCACTTGCCACGTCACCTGCCACAAGTTGTGGATTGTCCACTTGCCACGTCACCTGGCCACGTCACCTGCCACAAGTTGTGAATTGTCCACTTGCCACGTCACCTGACACGTCACCTGGCCATGTCACCTGCCACAAGTTGTGGATTGTCCACTTGTCACATCACCTGGCCACGCCACCAGCCACAAGTTGTGGATTGTCCACTTGCCATGTCACCTGGCCACATCACCTGCCACAACTTGTGGATTGTCCACTTGCCACATCACCTGCCACGTCACCTGGCCATGTCACCTGCCACAAGTTGTGGATTGTCCACTTGCCACGTCACCTGGCCACGTCACCTGCCACAAGTTGTGGATTGTCCACTTGCCACATCACCTGCCACAAGTTGTGGATTGTCCACTTGCCACGTCACCTGCCACAAGTTGTGGATTGTCCACTTGCCACATCACCTGCCACAAGTTGTGGATTGTCCACAATGCAATGCAAGCAATTACAGTTTTTTTTTATATTTTTTTATGGTTTTTCATCATTTGCCATAATTTTTTAGATTTTTAATGTAAAAAAATAGGTCACCTTTAGAAACGCTTATAGACGAAAAGGCGGCTAAACACGGGTACCGTGTTTAGCCGCGTTTGAAAAGTTGGAAATCTTTGGCGTCTGAACCCATTTTCTTGCTTTCAGAAAAACGAGGTTAAACGCAACTGCCTAAAAATGGCAATAAAAAAGACTGTGTACATGAACACATAGGATAACATTGAATGTGTTCAAGGGCAGTTGAAAAAAGCGTCCAAATGCCTATGAACGCGTGTTTTCCAGCTAAATGTGTACATGGGGCCTAAACCTTCTACATGCAGTAGGTCAATATTTACCATTTCCTCTGCATGTTCACTGTTTCACATATCTGATCTTGATTCAAACAACACCTTGCATAACTTTTCTTCCCTCCCTGATAATGTAAGTAATATCCTATTCCAATTATTGCTAAGAAACCATTTTCCCTAGGACAAAGTATCTATGTGTGTTGTGGGAAGGTATGCTATCCCTGGATTCCTCTCCATGCCCAGGGCTGGTGTTATATGACTTCTTTGATTCCAATCATGGGAGTAATGGGTAACAATAAGGGAGATCACCTACTTGAGGCCAGTATACATCCCAGATACCCCTTTAAGCATAGAAATAAAAGGGAACTATTTTTAGAAAAGGACATGGCATGGGCATGGTTTCCCTCATGGACTGGATGGGGAATTGATACAATGAAGAAATTAAATAATTATTCTAAGATACTAGATGAAATACTAGATAAAAATTCAGATGACATTAAATTTGGAAACAAGAGCAATCAGAAAACAGTTAGAACAACATGACCTGGCTATAGAAAATATGAGTGCAGCCCTTACAGGGTTATGTGAGATGACGGAAGACTAGAGAACTCATTTTCGACTCGAACATTGCCTGTTCGCCCGTTCACCGAACAGCAAAAAATTTGAAAAGCCACGGAACACCCTGCAAAAGTCTATGGGAGAAATCTAAAGTGCTAATTTTAAAGACTTATATGCAAGTTATTGTCATAAAAAGTGTTTAGGGACCCAGGTCCTGCCCCAGGGGACGTGTATCAATGCAAAAAAAGTTTTAAAAACTAACGTTTTTATGGGAGCAGTGATTTTAATAATGCCTAAAGTGAAACAATAAAAGTGAAATATTCCTTTAAATTTCGTACCGGGGGGGTGTATAGTATGCCTGTAAAGTAGCGCTTGTTTCCCGTGCTTAGAACTGTCCCTGCACAGAGTGTCATTTCTGAAGGAAAAAAGTAATTTAAAAGCACTCGCGGCTATAATGAATTGTCGGCTCCTGGCAATACAGAGAAAAGTCATTGATAAAAAAAAAAATGCGTGGGTCCCCCCCAAATTCAATTACCAGGCCCTTCAGGTCTGGTATGGATATTAAGGGGAACCCTGCGTCAAATTTAAAAAAAAAATTACGTGGGCTTCCCCCAAATATCCATACCAGACGCTTCAGGTCTGGTATGAATTTTAAGGGGAACTTCACGCCAAATAAAAAAAAATGGTTTCCGTTGCATCAGAGGGGGGCGGGGTCACCCACACGTCACTGGGGAAGCCCGGGTTTCCCCTTGCGTCAGAGGGGGACGGGGTCACGTGACGGGTGGCCCCACCCTCAGCTACAGAAGAGACCTGTCAGGCTGCCGGGTTTCCCGGATGTGCTGCGCTGGACATCTCATCGCTGGAGCCTGGACCTAGATGGAGAGGAGATCATCCACCGCTGGACCCCGGAGAGGAGAGCATCCATCGCAGGATACTGAGAGTGGATTACCACCGCTGGAATCTTTTTTTTTTTTTTTTTTTAATAAAGGACTTTTCCCAACGGTGTCTGTGTGTTTTTTTACAATTTTTTACACTTTCTTTGTGAAATGGTAGGTGTACAATGTACCCCTTACCAATTCACATGGGGGGGGTGGGATCTGGGGGTCCCCTTTGTTAAAGGGGTCTTCCAAATTCCGATAAGCCCCCCACCCGCAGACCCCCACAACCACCGGGCAAGGGTTGTGGGGATGAGACCCTTGTCCCCATCAACATGGGGATATGGTGCTTTGAGGGGTCACAGACCCCCAAAGCATCCTCCCCATGTTGAGGGCATGTGGCCTGGTACGGTTCAGGAGGGGGGGCGCTCTCTCGTCCCCCCCTCTTTTCCTGCGGCCTGCCAGGTTGCTTGCTTGGATAAAGGGTCTGGTATGTATTTTTGGGGGGAACTCCACGCCATTTTTTTAAAATTTGGCATGGAGTTCCCCTTAAAATCCATACCAGACCTGAAGGGTCTGGTATGGATCTTTGGGGGGAACACCACGTCATTTTTTTTTATTTGACACCAGACCAGAAGGGCCTGGTAATTGAATTTGGGGGGGACCCCCACGCATTTTTTTTATCAATGACTTGTCTCTGTATTGCCGGGAGCCGACAATTCATTATAGCCGCGAGTGCTTTTAAATTACTTTTTTTCCTTCAGAAATGACACTTTGTGCAGGGACAGTTCTAAGCATGGGAAACAATCGCTACTTTACAGGCATACTATACAACCCCCCCAGGTACGAAATTTAAAGGAATATTTCACTTTTATTGCTTCACTTTAAGCATTATTAAAATCACTGCTCCCGAAAAGACGGGCGTTTTTAAAACTTTTTTTTGCATTGATACATGTCCCCTGGGGCAGGACCCGGGTCCCCAAACACTTTTTATGACAATAACTTGCATTTAAGCCTTTAAAATTAGCACTTTAGATTTTTCCTGTTCGAGTCCCATAGACTTTAACGGTGTTCGGATGTTCGAACAAATTTATTGCCTGTTCGCAAGCTCTGGTACGAACCGAACTGGGGGGTGTTCGGCTCATCCCTACTGAAGACTATGAATGTTGTACTTGGATACATAATACCAGTATAGAAATACCTGATTATTATGACATAATCTCACAACACAGAAAAGAAGTACGGTAGATAAATTACAAACAGAAGCACGAGACATAGCAAAGAATTGGGATCCTTTCAAAGGATTAGGTGGATTTAGTTTTGGAGGAATATTTTCATGGCTGAAAGATATTGCTATGACTATTATAATGATTTTGCTTTTTCTATTATTTTTATATGCATGTTTCAAACTTGTAATGTGTATCATTGCTAGAGCTACTCAAACCTCGAACCCTGCGGCTGCTAATAAAGCCTACCTTAGCATGTACTATAAGGAAGCCAATTATGTTACCATAGAGAGAAAGTAAGTCATGTTTATTTATGACTTAAAGAGGGGATTGTAATAGAATGTATAAAACCATTGTTACTCCATGTTGAAATTCCCCCCATGGCAGAATAAGTATATATGAATTTGTGTATCTGTGTATGTTTCACTATAGCAAAGCTTAACTCAGGTTTTCACAGAACTAAGATTCTGGCAGTAAAAGCTGTGGTGAGCCATTTCCTGAGCCAACTTCCTCTTTTATTAAGACACAGGCTATTTCTGCTTACATGCTAACGGTTTAAAGCTCGTGACAAGGAAATACTATGTAAGGTTAAAGATACATGTGCTTTGTATTCAGCCCCTCTTCTATTGTTGGCTATGCTTGTACATAAAAACAATTTACTTCCTCATTAAAGCCAGAGAAACTCATGATCACACAAGCCTGCTTCAACTATCATTTAATTCTCCCCTGAATTCAGTGTTACAGTGGTGACCTATTTAACCAGCGTGAATTCCTCAGAGTGTAAAATTCCTTTCACTACCCAGCGCCATACACTCCGCACTTCTCTCCTGTTAATTCTTAAACTAAAGCATAGTAAACACAGTTTACTATGCTTCAGTTATAAATGAACACAGTGAGTGATCAGTACCGATCACTCACTCTGTTCTTTTAGAAAAGGAATGGGTTGGTAAATTACATTTACCAGTCTCTTTTCCCAGCCTCCATCGCTTGAATTATTTTTCCAATTATGGGCGTGAGTGGGGCCTCATGTCTACATTTTTGGGCCTCACAAATCCTAGAGCCACCTCTGCTTCCAGGCTTCTGCCACAGCGGCAGACCACCTATACAGAGCTATCATTCTGCAGGACTGGACCCAGGAACACTGCTCCTGCCACTCAGGCCTCGGACTACTTCCCAGATAGCAAGGATAACTTGCCACAAATTTGTGGCAGTGCTGAATTGTAAGTATGTTAACTTGCTGCACATTTTCACTGGCACGTTGTACACTTGCAGAGCACACGAAGCACAAGTTCTAGTTGACACTTTTCCAATTTGTAGCAAATTTGCATGGTAAGTCTCTAACAAGAGCAAAGTTGCAGTGGTGAGTGTACAGCAAGAGCTCTGCAAGTCTACAGCATGACAATTCAGTCACAGTGACCCCTGTGGTGGGATGACTATTGCACAACATAAATGAACCAGAACTTGCAGCAGACCTGCAGAATGTTTGCAAAGAAAGTTTATCTGGAGTCATGCAATGCGGACTTACTGCAATTGCGCAACAAACTTGTGATGCCTGGCAAGTCTAGCACTAGCTTAGCAAGTCATTTGCAAACTTGCAGCACAATTGCTTGCTATCTGGGTTATGGACTCTCTCTCCACCTTCTGGGCACACCTCCCAGGGATTGGCTTGAGACCCAAAAATATTCAGGCTGCCTGTTCTGCTCTTCCCCTTTTATGCCTCTAGAAGCCTCTAGAAAACCAGAAGAACAGCAGCCGTTGAAACACTGAGCAGCCCTAAGCAACCAACCCCTTCTCCACTGTTTACTGAGGAGCTAAACTAAATTTACCCAACAGTCTACTCTAAACTAGGAGGATGCTACACACTTGATAGGTACTAATATATTTGCATTTAAAGTAGTTCTAAAGCCTAAACCTTTTTTTACCTGAATGCATTCATTGGCACCAGTATCCCCCTTCCCCCCTTTTACCGTATATACTCGAGTATAAGCCGACTCGAGTATAAGCCGAGGTACCTAATGTTGCCCAAAAAAAACTGGGAAACCTTACTGACTCAAGTATAAGCCGACGCCCCACTGTTCCCTAGCTCGCTGTTCCCTGTAAATAGAAATTTTTACATTGTAAATATTACCTGTAAAGAAGTTGCGGCTGCGGCGTCCATCGTTCGAATTCCGCGGCGTCCATCGTTCAAATTCCGCGGTCTCTTCCTGTTCCTTACTTGATAGGCGAGTCTCAGCAGACACTCTCCGCCTATCACGATCATTCTCTCATCCTTAGTTTTCCCAGCAGACACTGTGTTGGGTGTTCCGCCAATCACAGACGTCTGCTGGAAAACTGAGGATGAGAGAACGTTCGTGATAGGCGGAGAGTGTCTGCTGAGACTCGCCTATCAAGTAAGGAACAGGAAGAGACCGCGGAATTTTGAACGATGGACGCCGCGGAATTCGAACGATGGACGCCGCAGCCGCAACTTCTTTACAGGTAATATTTACAGTGTAAAAATTTCTATGACTTGAGTATAAGCCGAGGGGGGGGGGGGGGACTTTCAGCCCCAAAAAAAGGGCTGAAAATCTCGGCTTATACTCGAGTATATACGGTACTTAAGTCTTTCATTTGATCCAGCACTGTGCATGTCTGCAGCTCCTCTACCCTTACTTCTGGGTTTCACTGGCTTTGCTGGGGCACCAAGAGCCATTGGCTTCCGCAGCTGTCAATCAAAGCCAGTGACAAGGGAGCGGGAGGTGGGGCGGAGAACTGCTGTCTGTGTCAATGGACACAGCAGTGGGGCTCAGGGGCGTACATGCAGAAGTGCCCCCATGGCGGAACTGGACCGGGAGGAAGGGCCAGGAGTGCCGGCGGGAGACCCGAAAAGAGGAAGTTCATGGCTGCTCTGAGCAATTCCAGAGCAGGTAAGTATAGAGATGTTTATTTAAAAAAATATCCTTTATAGTCACTTTAAGTTGGTGGCAGTTTATAAGTTGGGCTTAAAAATTACTTTAAATGCTTTGCCACATTTTAATAAATAACACTATGCATATTTTGTAAATCTGATTTTTGATCTAGTGGGCGTTCATGTGAATTCAGACTTTCATTATTCAAAACTTCCACATTACTTAGCTCCAAGTTGAAGAATTTTAAAAGCACTAAAAGACAAGCTGTGTTATCATTTATCAACTATACATCTGACAGGTGTTTAAAAATGTAAATATTTCTCAACTCCAGTAACTCATATGATAGTATTCCTGGAATTCTTCTGTTCACTCTTTGATGATCACTGGCTCCCAAAATAAGGTTGTCACTGTATTATTTAGGGATGAGCTGAACAACCCTCGGTTCGGTTCTCAGCAGAAAACGCGAACAGGCAAAAAATTTGTTTGAACACCGTTAAAGTCTATGGGACACGAAAGTGAAAAATCAAAAGTGCTCATTTTAAAGCTTAATATGCACTTATTGTCATAAAAGGACAACCCGGTTCAGGCAAGCAGCAACCCTTACTGGGGTAATGGAAACCAACTGGAAAGAACTCAAATAGCTTATCTTCCACAAAGTCATGTAAAGAGAAGAAAAAATAGGGGCTCCAATGGTGTAGGTCAAAAAAGGAGGTTTTAATAATAAAAACCAGCATACAAGGTAAAAAAGTGATCACAGTTCATAATTCTTAAAAGCAATATGGGGAGCGGTGTACCTGGCTCGAAGCGTTTCATTCCAATAAGGACTTCTCCTGGGGCATCAGAGTAGATGCCCCAGTAGAAGTCCTGATTGGAACGAAATGCGTCGGACCAGGTACACCGCTCCCCATATTGCTTTTAAGAATTATAAACTGTGATCACTTTTTTACCTTGTATGCTGGTTTTTATTATTAAAGCCTCCTTTTTTGACCTACACCATTGGAGCCCCTATTTTTTCTTCTCTTTACATGACTTTGTGGAAGATAAGCTTTTTGAGTTCTCTCCAGTTGGTTTCCATTACCCCAGTCAGGGTTGCTGCTTGCCTGAATCGGGTTGTGCTTGGATGTTTGGTAGATTCCCATGATTACCTCACCAACAGCATAGTTGGGTTACCCACACCAGAATAATCTGTGGCTGAGGAACATCGAATCTATCTGCCTTACCTCGGGTTGACGTCATCTGGATGCCAATGTGGCAGACTCCACCTTCTTCTGGATTCTCGTTGACACCCCTGTGGAACAGCCGTTTGGGATACCTTAAGCTCGATCGATCCATTGTCGTAAGACAGTCGGGTCCAACGGTTCCGGTAAGCACATTTGAATTACATCACTCACCTGAAGATTTTCGTTGGGATGTTTCTTGCAATCTCTTGACATCTTCATCACGTTATTAATATTAATTTATGATGGACACTACATCACATTGAATTTTTGCATATATTGATTATTTTGTGGACTGATTTTAAAAAAAAATTTGTTCACACCTTGCTGGGTATTTATTGCTTAGCCCTTTTTTATGTCACACCTCTTGGTTACACCCCGTTGGGTATACATTGTTTAACCACTTAACGACCGCCCACTGTAATTATACGTCGGCAGAATGGCACCGACAGGCAAAGTCACGTACCGGTACGCGACTGCCTTCGTATAGTTGGGGGGTCCGATCGGACCCCCCTTCTATACAGTGAGCGGTGGTTATTTGTTCGGGAGCGATCCGGGATGAGGGGACGGCCGTTCGATTCCGGCCACCCCCTCGCGATCGCTCCCGGCGAATGAAAACCTTCCTCTGCCTGTGTAATGTAAACACAGGCAGAGGAAGTGATGTCATCTCTCCTCGTGTCGGTCTTTTCGATCCGGCGCGAGGAGAGAAGACATCTCACAGTAAGTGCACCAACAGCCCACTGACACTAGTACACGTAGGCACACTTTTTACCCCCCAGTCACCCCCAGATCACCCCCCAGATCACCCCCAGTACCCCCAGTCACAGTGCACCGTTTGCAGTGGTAATTATTTTACTGATCACTGCAATCAGTGTCATTTGTGACAGTAAAAAGTTGCAGGGCAGTTAGGTTTAGGCCCCTTTAGGTCCAGGGTAGCCCCCTAACCCCCCTAATAAAGGTTTAACCCCTTGATCGCCCCCCAGGTAACCCTTTCACCCCCTAACGCCAGCGTCACTAAGCGATCGTATTTCCGATCGCTGTATTTAGTGCCGGTGGTGCCCTAGATAGCCAGTTATTTATTTTTAGTTTCGCCGCAGATTTTTAGAGCGTCAGGTACCCCCATATATTATTTTAACCCCCTGATTGCCCCTAGAGATAACCCTTTCACCAGTGATCACCGTATAAGTTTTACTGGTGACACTGGTTAGCCAGTTAGTTATTTAGGTTACCCGTCAGGTTTTTATATAGCTTCAGGTACCCCCATATATAACCTAATAAAGGTTTTAGCCCCCTGATTGCCCCTAGTTAACCCTTTCACCAGTGATCACCATATAAGTTTTACGGGTGACGCTGGTTGGTTAGTTTGCTTTTTATAGCATCAGGGCACCCGCCGTATATAACCCAATAAAGGTTTAACCCCCTGATCGCCCGCGGCTGATATCAATTCGGTTTTAGCGCCAGAGAGGGTCTGCATCGCCCCAGGCAGCGTTAGGTTAGTGCCAGTAACGCTAACACCCACGCGCAAAGCATACACCTCCCTTAGTGGTATAGTATCTGAACAGATCAATATATGATCTGATCAGATCTATACTAGCGTCCCCAGCAGTTTAGGGTTCACAAAAACGCAGTGTTAGCGGAATCAGCCCAGATACCTGATAGCACCTGCGTTTAGCCCCTCCGCCCAGCCCAGCCCAGCCCACCCAAGTGCAGTATCGATCGATCACTGTCACTTACCAAACACAACACACATAACTGCAGCGTTCGCAGAGACAGTCATGATCCCTGCGATCGCTAACAGTTTTTTTTTGGAAGCGTTTGATACATTTGCTGACAGTCAGGTGCTTTTTTTACCTGTGAATCTTACTAGTGTACTCCTAAATTTAGAGCCCAAAATGGCAAGACGAAGGTACACTAGTAAAGAGGCCTACGAGATTCTGAGCATGACAGATAGTGAAGAGGAGGTCACGCATCTGTCAGATTCAGGCTCAGAATATCTTCCCGTAGAAGACAGTGAAGTCAGCGGCTCCACGTCAGATAGATCTGACGACGAAGGTGAGGTCCCTGCTAAGGTCAGGCGTACCCGATCCCGATCTTCTGAGGTCGTTGAGGAGCAAGAACCGCAGGTCCCTCATATCATGGAGCAGAGTAGTACTAGCGCCGCTATTCCTTCTGGTGAATTGACAAGCACCAGCGGCCTAGTACAGCCTGGGCGTACATCCAGCACTGCAGTATCACGTGGTGACGTGGCGAGTCCCATAAGTGCAGTTCAAGCTGGCGAGGTGGCAAGCACAAGTAGTGTCCCGCTGCCACCAAGAAGACAAAGGCAGGCCCGTCGTGCCCATAGTGCCCTTCCTGCAGAATTCGCCTATCCTGATTGGGTCCCCACCACTTCTGCAGAACCCGTACTTCCCCCATTCACTGCCCAACCCGGTATTCAGGTGGAAACAGCTGATTTTATGGCAATTGATTTTTATTCACTGTTTTTCACGGAAGATCTCTATAGATCTATTGTGGACCAGAGTAATTTATATGCTGGTCAATTCATCGCCGCTAACCCCCAGTTGCCTTCCATTGCCAAAGATTGGAAACCAATTACGGTTTCTGAATTTAAGACCTTTCTGGGCCTTTCCCTCAGCATGGGCACACATAAATTCCCGTCATTGCGTGCTTATTGGTCCACGCACCCAATTGACCACATGCCCGTGTTCTCTGCCTCCATGCCCAGGACACGATATGAGCAGATTTTGCGGTTCATGCACTTCAACGACAATGAACTTTGTCGTCCACGTGGAGACCCTGAATACGACCAGCTCTATAAAATTCGGCCCATCATAAACCACTTCAACGAACGTTTTGCAGCCTTGTTTATTCCCGATCAAGTTGTCTGCGTTGATGAGTCCCTGATTACATTTTCTGGCCGCTTGTCTTTCAAGCAGTACCTTCCCAGCAAGCGTGCCAGATACGGGGTCAAGCTCTATAAGTTCTGTGACAGGGCAACAGGCTATGTATGGAGCTTTACGGTTTATGAGGGAAAAGACAGTCAGGTTGAGCCGGTCAACTGCCCGGATTACATAGGGAGCGCTGGCAAGATAGTGTGGAACTTGGTGTCACCCTTATTCGGAAAGGGGTACCACTTGTATGTGGACAATTATTACACGAGCGTGCCACTGTTTAGTCACTTGTTTGATCATCAGATTGGAGCATGTGGCACCGTGCGACCTAATCGCTGGGGCTTTCCCCAGCGGCTTGTAGATGCCCGTCTTAGGCTGGGGGAGAGAGCCTGCTTGAAGTGTAATAACTTGCTCGCTATGAAGTGGAGGGACAATAAGAATGTTTTCCTTCTTACCTCCCTTCATGCAGACACGACAGTCCAAATTCGTACGGCGACTGGTGTTGTGGAGAAACCCCTCTGTGTCCACGAATATAACAAAAATATGGGAGGGGTGGACCTCAACGACCAGTTGTTGGCGCCGTACCTAATTGACCGTAAGGCGAGACGCTGGTACAAAAAAGTGTCTCTATCCTTATTCCAATTGCCTTTGCTGAATGCTCATGTGCTATACAGAGCTTCAGGCGGGACGTTATCTCTTCTAAAATTCCAGGATGAGATGGTCACAGAACTCCTGTATCCAGGTGGTTCTGCACCTCACCATCCCCTACCAAATGCAGTAAGCCGGCTGTATGAGAGGCATTATCCGTATGCCCTCCAGAGTACCCCTACCCAACGAACCCCCCAAAAAAGATGTCGTGTCTGTAGCAAGCGCGGATTTAGGCGTGACACCCGTGTTTTTTGTCCACTCTGTCCTGACAAACCTGGTCTTTGCCTTGGTGAATGTTTTGAACGCTACCACTCAAAAGTGAAGTTTTAGCGTAGGGTACAGCATTTCATAGACTAGGACACACTTACACAGGGTCTCCCAAGATGCCATCACATTTTGAGAGACCCGAACCATTACAGTTGTTAAAGTTACAAAAAAAAGTGTAAAAAAGAAAAAAAAACGTAAAAAACAAAACACAAAAAAAAATAAAAGAAAAAAACCCAAAATAGTTGTCGTTTTATTGTTCTCTCTCTCTCTCTCTCTCTCTCTCTTTATTTTCTCTCTATTGTTCTGCTCTTTTTTACTGTATTCTATTCTGCAATGTTTTATCATGCTTGCTTTTCAGGTATGTAATTTTTTGTTTTCAGGTGCGCCATTCAACTGCAGCGCGGAATTATTTATCTTGACAGCAACAACGCTTGCTCCCACGATACATAAAGCCGTGACTCCAGTGCTGTAGGTGATTTCACCACCACAGTTAAAAAAAAAAAAAAAGCATATATGCCGAAGCATGGGGGCAGCAGGGGCGGAGGAGCGATTTTGCGCCTAATGCCGCGTACATACGGTCGAAATTCCGACGGAGGCTTGCCCGTGGAAAAGTCCGACCGTGTGTACGCGGCATAACTTTTTAGCGGGAGGATGCCCCCATGCTTCGGCATATATATATTTTAGGCACAGGTTGCGTTAAAAAATTTTTTTATTTTTTACTAGGTTTTGTTTTGGTATATGCTTTGCAGGTATGGTATGGTAAGGTCTTACTGTTGTACTGTAATGTTACTTTGTTTTAATGTTAACCATCATTTGCTTAGCAGGTACGCCATTCAGTTGCATCGCGGATCTATTTATCTTGACAGCAACAGTGTTTGCTCCCACGATACATAAAGCCGTGACTCCAGTGCTGTAGGAGGTGATTTCACCACCACAGTTAAAAAAAAGGGCATATATGCCGAAGCATGGGGGCAGCAGGGGTGGAGGAGCGATTTTGCTCCTAATGCCGCGTACATACGGTCGAAATTCCGATGGAGGCTTGCCCGTGGAAAAGTCTGACCGTGTGTACGCAGCATAACCTTTTATGCCGCGTACATACGGTCGAAATTCCTGATGGAGGATTGCCCGTGGAAAAGTCAGACCGTGTGTACGCGGCATAACTTTTTTGCGGGAGGATGCCCCCATGCTTCGGCATATATAAATGGTGCATGTATGCCCATCATTAGAAGTGGGTGGATGAAGGGAGGTATTCTAATGGTGGGCATACCCACCGATCAATCTCTTTTTTTCGTTCAGCCAACAGGCTGCATGAAAAAAAAGATTACAATACACGTCCAACAAGGACCAGCAACGTACTGGTATATTGCTGGACTTTGAATGTTTATACCAGAGTGATGCCTGCAGGTTTAGGTATCATCTTGGTATCATTCTTTTCAGCCAGTGGCCGGCTTTCATGTAAAAGCAATTCTAGCAGATAATTAGCCTCTAGACTGCTTTTACAAGCAGTGGGAGGGAATGTCCCCCCCCGGATATAAACAGCGCCATTGGGAAATTGGGAAAGCATTTTATCACACCGATCTTGGTGTGGTCAGATGCTTTGAGGGCAGAGGAAAGATCTAGGGTATAACCCCCCAATTTTTTTCAAAAAAAGAGTACCTGTCACTACCTATTGCTATCATAGGGGATATTTACATTACCTGAGATAACAATAAAAATGGTAAAAAAAAAAAAAAAAATATGGAAGGAACAGTTTAAAAATAAAATAAAAAAGCAAAATAAATAATAATAATAAAAAAAAAAAAGCACCGCTGTCCCCCCTGCTCTTGCGCAAAGGCGAACGCAAGCGTCGGTCTAGCGTCATATGTAAACAGCAATTGCATCATGCATGTGAGGTATCACCGCGAAGGTCAGATCGAGGGCAGTAATTTTAGCAGTAGACCTCCTCTGTAAATCTAACGTGGTAACCTGTAAAGGCTTTTAAATGCTTTTAAAAATTTATGTAGTTTGTCGCCGCTGCGCGTTTGTGCGCAATTTTAAAGCATGTCGTGTTTGGTATCCATGTACTCGGCCTAAGATCATCTTTTTTATTTCATCAAACATTTGGGCAATATAGTGTTTTTTAGTGCATTAAAAATAAAAAAAGTGTGTTTTTTCCCCAAAAAATGCGTTTGAAAAATCGCTGCGCAAATACTGTGTGGAAAAAAATAATGCAACATCCACTATTTTAATCTGTAGGGCCTTTGCTTTAAAAAAATATATAATGTTTGGGGGTTCAACATAATTTTCTTGCAAAAAAAAAAATCTTTTCATGTAAACAAAAAGTGTCAGAAAGGGCTTTGTCTTCAAGTGGTTAGAAGAGTGGATGTAAGCTTCCTAATGTTGTGTATAAAATGCCAGGACAGTTCAAAACCCCCCCAAATGACCCCATTTTGGAAAGTAGACACCCCAAGCTATTAGCTGAAAGGCATGTTGAGCCCATTCAATATTTTTTTTTTTTTGTCCCAAGTAGTGATGAGCCGAACACCCCCGGGTTCGGTTCGCACCAGAACCCGCGAACGGACCGAAAGTTCGAACGAACATTAGAACCCTATTAAATACAATGGATGCGAACGTTCGAATTCTAAAGTGCTAATTATAACAACTATTATGCTTGTTATTGTCCTAAAAAGGGTTTGGGAACCCGGGTTCTGCACCAGGGGACATGTATCAATGCAAAAAGAAGTTTTAAAAACGGTCGTTTTTCGGGAGCAGTCATTTTAATGATGCATAAAGTGAAAAAAAAAAGTCAAATATTCCTTTAAATATCGTACCTGGGGGGTGTCTAAAGTATGCCTGTGAAGTGCCACGTGTTTCCCGTGTTTAGAACTGTCCCTGCACAAAATGACACTTCTAAAGGAAAAAAAAGCCATTTAAAACTGCTTGCGGCTTTAATGTAATGTCTGGTCCCGGTAATATGGATGAAATTCTTTAAGAAAAATGGCATAGCTACCCCATGACCCCCCCCCTACCCCAGCCCATTACCAGCCCCTTTGGGTCTTGTATGGATATTAAGGGGAACCCCGCACATAAAATAAAAAAGGCCCTATATACTCTGAACAGCCCTATACAGGCGGTGCATACAAGACAGGGACTGTAGGTTTGTTCTTATGTAGAGTCTGTTTGTAATTTTGAACAGGTACATTGTTGAAGTGTAGCTCCAGACCAAAAATCTATTTTTAAACTTTTTGGAAAACATAGGTAAGGGTTATCACCCCTGTAACATTTGTTTTGCTGTCTGTGCCCCTGTTCAGAACATTTCACCTCACTTTCCGTCCCAATGACAACTGTTTTTGAAATGTGGTGTTTTTCTTGAAACAAGGATTGCTGATAAAGCATCAGTACAGAGGAGACACCTTTCTCCCATATTTATTCTTACAGGAGAGAATTTTCCTTCCTAGTGGTAGATTTCCTCTCACTTCCTGTTGTCTTCTTGCGTTTGCAAGTAGGAGTCGTTTGTAAGTTGGATGTTTGAAAGTAGGGACCTGCCGTATATACTCTGCAGAAATAGGCCCCTTAGTTGTTGGTGTTGGCACAACACTGTAAGCACTCACAGTTACTCTTGGTTGGTGCTGGAACGCCCTGCTGTCAACTATTATATCAGGAATTTTAATTGCATATAATTGTTGAACAGTGGTAGTAAAAATTGGGCCTTTGATGGTGGTGCTGGTGCCACAACACTGTAAGCCCTGACAGTTACTCTTGGTGGGTGCAGCAATGGGCCCTGCTGTGAATTATTAGATCAAGAATTGTAATTACATGCCCCTGTTGAACAGGGGCTGAAAAATTGGGCCTTAGGCACTAGTGGCACAACACTGCAACCCCTCACAGCAACTGTACTTGGAGCACAGCAATGAGCCCTGTTGCAAAGTATTGCTTCAAAAATTGTAATGACACGCCCCTGTTAAACAGGGGCTGAAAAATTGGGCCTTAGGCACTGGTGGCACAACACTGCAACTCCTCACAGATACTGTACTTGGAGCACACCAATGAGCCCTGTTGCAAAGTATTGCTTCAAAAATTGTAATGACACGCCCCTGTTAAACAGGGGCTGAAAAATTGGGCCTTAGGCACTGGTGGCACAACACTGCAACTCCTCACAGATACTGTACTTGGAGCACAGCAATGAGCCCTGTTGCAAAGTATTGCTTCAAAAATTGTAATTACACGCCCCTGTTAAACAGGGGCTGAAAAATTGGGCCTTAGGCACTGGTGGCACAACACTGCAACTCCTCACAGATACTGTACTTGGAGCACAGCAATGAGCCCTGTTGCAAAGTATTGCTTCAAAAATTGTAATTACACGCCCCTGTTAAACAGGGGCTGAAAAATTGGGCGTTAGGCACTGGTGGCGGCACCCATAAACAAAAATGATCTTACAAGCTATCATCATCAATCGTATCATTGAGGACTCGGAGGAGGAGGATAGCCAGTCAACATAACAGCACAGGCACTCAGCATCAGCATCAGTCTTGAAGGGATGTGACATGTTAAAATCAATTAGTCTGTTATATCAGCATCAGGTGTGTGGTAGCTGGTGGTGATCCAAGACTGGTTCATCTTGATGAAAGTCAGTCGATCAACCGAGTCGGTGGACAGGCGCACCCTGTGATCCGTGACAAATCCTCCAGCAGCACTGAATGTGCGTTCCGAAAGAACGCTGGATGCAGGACAGGCCAGTAGCTCAATTGCATACTGTGCAAGCTCTGGCCAGTGATCCATCCTCAAGACCCAGTAAGCCAGAGGATTTTCGGTGGGGAAGGTGTCCAAGTCTGACCTTGCCCCTAGATATTCCTGCACCATGTTTATCAGACGCTGGCGATGGTTGCTGGAACCGATCATACTTTGGGGCTGCGGACTAAAGAATTGTCTGAACGCATCGGTCAGACGGCCACCTTCCCCACCGCTCCTTCTTTGACTGGCCGAAGCCTCAGCAACTCGTTGTCCAGGACCAGGAGTTTGCAACCTCCCAGTCTCTGGGAACGCGTTGCACAGACCTTTCTGCAAGGCCTCCCGGAGTTGTCTCATCCTCTGCTCCCTCTGCGACGGTAACATAAGGTCCGCAACCTTACCCTTGTACCGTGGATCAAGGAGAGTGGCCAGCCAGTAATGGTCCCTCTCCTTGATCCGAAGAATACGAGGATCCTTCCGCAGACTTTGCAGGATCAGGGAGGCCATGCAGCGTAGGTTTGCTGAGGCATTCGCTCCGGAGTCCTCTGGGTCACTAAGGACGACATGATCCGCAGCCACCTCCTCCCAGCCACGTACAAGTCCACTGGTTTCTTGGGACTGTAAATCATCCCTAAAAGACTGCTGCTGATGATGCTGAGTGCCAGCCTCCACCTCCATGCTGACACAATCCTCCTCCTCCTCCTCCTCCTCCTCCTCCTCCTCCTCTTCCTGTGCGATGGGTGGGACAGAAGGAACACTGTCTGGGTAAAGGGGGCCTTGAGAGGCAAGGAAGTCCTCCTCTTCCTGCCTCTGTTCTGCCTCAAGTGCCCTGTCCATTATTCCACGCAGCGTGTGCTCCAACAGGTGGACAAGAGGTACAGTGTCACTGATGCATGCACTGTCACTGCTCACCATCCTCGTGGCCTCCTCAAATGGTGCCAGGACAGTGCATGCATCCCTGATCATGCCCCACTGGCGTGGAGAAAAAAAACCAAGCTCCCCTGACCCTGTCCTGGTGCCGTAGTCGCACAGGTACTCATTGATGGCCCTCTGCTGCGTGTGCAGCCGCTGCAGCATGGCCAACGTTGAGTTCCACCTGGTGGGCATGTCACATATAAGGCGGTTCTTGGGCAGGTTCAACTCCTTTTGCAGCTCAGCCAGGCGAGCACTGGCATTATAAGATCTGCGGAAATGCACACAGACTTTCCTGGCCTGCCTCAGGACATCCTGTAAGCCCGGGTACCTGCCCAAGAAGCGCTGCACCACCAGGTTAAGGACGTGAGCCACACAGGGCACATGGGTCAGTTGTCCCTGTCGGAGGGCGGAGAGGAGGTTGGTGCCATTGTCGCAAACCACCATTCCTGGCTTAAGCTGGCGTGGCGTCAACCACCTCTCGGCCTGGCCCTGCAGAGCAGACAGGACCTCTGCCCCAGTGTGGCTTCTGTCCCCCAAACACACCAGCGCAAGCACGGCATGGCATCTTTTTGCCTGCGTACTTGCGTAGCCCCGTGAACGGCTACGGAGCACCGCTGGTTCATAGGACAAACCACAGGAAGAGGCCATGGAGGAAGAAGAAGAGGAGGGGGTGGAGGAGAGAGGTGTGTCACAACCAGTAGTAGCATTTTGGAGGCGTGGCGGTGGGACAACCTCCAACACTACTGCACCTTGTCCTGAATCCTTCCCAGCTGCCAAAAGAGTGACCCAATGGGCCGTGAAAGAAAGGTAACGTCCCTGTCCATGCCTGCTGGACCATGAGTCAGCGGTAATATGCACCTTACCGCTGACCGCCCTGTCCAGCGAGGCCAAGACATTGCCTTCCACATGCCGGTAGAGAGCCGGAATAGCCTTCCGTGAGAAAAAGTGGCGTTTGGGAACCTGCCACTGAGGAACTGCACATTGCACAAACTCACGGAAGGGGGCCGAGTCTACCAACTGAAAAGGCAGCAGTTGAAGCGCTAGCAATTTAGCCAAGCTAGCATTCAACCGCTGGGCATGTGGATGGCTGGGAGTGAACTTCTTTCGACGGTCCAGCAGCTGGGGCAGGGAAATTTGCCTGCTAGAATCGGACGTCGGTGTACTGCTAGCAGAGTGGGCGCAAGTACTTGGCTGTGACACACCTAATTCTACACCTTCATTCCTCTCAGTGCATGTTTCAGAGAGGACTGAAGTTATAGTGGGGTTGGAGATCCCAGCTGATGCGGTGCAAGGAGAGGTCCGCTTTGTTCTTTGGTGTGGGTCTTTCAGGTAGGCTTGCCAACGAGCTGCATGGCAGGTCAACATATGTCTGGTCAGGCATGTGGTACCCAAGCGGCTGATGTTTTGGCCACGCGATATACGCTTGAGACATATGTTGCAAACAGCAGCTGTGCGATCTGATGCACTAGCCTCAAAAAAGGCCCACACCAAAGAACTTTTTGAATGACGGGCAGAGGCAGCGCCCTGCACAGGCGGAGCTCTGCGGTGTGATTCCGTCGGTGTACTGCCCTTACGCTGGCCACCAAAGGGCATCCTGCCTCGTTGGAGATGTGCCTCCTTCTCATCCTCCTCCTCCTCCTCTCTCCTATTAGGCACCCACGTGGAGTCAGTGACCTCATCATCCCCTCCCTCCTCATCACTGGAGCCAATCTGGCAGTATGCTGCAGCTGCTGGAACATGACTGCCAGATTGGTGTCCTTCTTGAGCATCCCCTCTGTCTGCTCTCACGCTACTGCCTTCCTCTAGCTGGGTTTCATCATCAGACCCTTCAAAACGCTGGGCATCCTCCTGGAGCATGTACCCAACACTGTGCTGAAACAGTTCGGGGGACTCCTCAGGAGGAGGACATGGTGGGTCTAGGGAAGGAGTGACTGATGATTTGTCTGACATTGATACCAGGGAAGACGACGCTTTGGCAGCTGCTTTTCCAGTACCCTGAGCCTGGGTGAGAGAGGATGAGGAGGAGGAGGAGGGCTTGGTCATCCACTCTACCAAGTCTTCGGCATGATGTGGCTCAACATGTCCAGCTGCCGAAAAGAAGGACAAGCGTGTCCCATGGCCATGTGCTGATGACAATGCACCGCGTCCACGACCAGCACTGTTGCCCCCAGACACAGAGCCTGCTTGCCCTCTTTTATTGCCTCCTGACTGTCTGCCTCTCCTTGTTTGCCTTCCAGACATTCTAATAGATGGCCTGCAGGGAGATGGGAAAAAAGCAATAAGGGCTACCTTCAGGTGTCCTTCTCTGTCCCTTGAAACAAGGACTTGCAGAGTGAAATAAACTGACACTCTCCCTACCTACAGTTTTCTGTCCCTAGAATAAATGTTTTTTTTAATCACAATATAGCACAAGGACAATTCAGTCACTGTCCTTCCAGGTCCCTGGAAACAAGGACTTGCAGAGTGAAATAAACTGACACTCTCCCTACCTACAGTTTTCTGTCCCTAGAATAAATGTTTTTTTTAAGCACAATATAGCACAAGGACAATTCACTCACTGTCCTTACAGGTCCCTGGAAACAAGGACTTGCAGAGTGAAAGAAAAAAAAACACTCTCCCTACCTACAGTTTTCTGTCCCTAGAAAAAATGTTTTTTTTAATCACAATATAACACAAGGACAATTCACTCACTGTCCTTCCAGGTCCCTGGAAACAAGGACTTGCAGAGTGAAATAAACTGACACTCTCCCTACCTACAGTTTTCTGTCCCTAGAATAAATGTTTTTTTTAATCACAATATAGCACAAGGACAATTCAGTCACTGTCCTTCCAGGTCCCTGGAAACAAGGACTTGCAGAGTGAAATAAACTGACACTCTCCCTACCTACAGTTTTCTGTCCCTAGAATAAATGTTTTTTTTAATCACAATATAGCACAAGGACAATTCAGTCACTGTCCTTCCAGGTCCCTGGAAACAAGGACTTGCAGAGTGAAATAAACTGACACTCTCCCTACCTACAGTTTTCTGTCCCTAGAATAAATGTTTTTTTTAATCACAATATAGCACAAGGACAATTCAGTCACTGTCCTTCCAGGTCCCTGGAAACAAGGACTTGCAGAGTGAAATAAACTGACACTCTCCCTACCTACAGTTTTCTGTCCCTAGAATAAATGTTTTTTTTAATCACAATATAGCACAAGGACAATTCAGTCACTGTCCTTCCAGGTCCCTGGAAACAAGGACTTGCAGAGTGAAATAAACTGACACTCTCCCTACCTACAGTTTTCTGTCCCTAGAATAAATGTTTTTTTTAATCACAATATAGCACAAGGACAATTCAGTCACTGTCCTTCCAGGTCCCTGGAAACAAGGACTTGCAGAGTGAAATAAACTGACACTCTCCCTACCTACAGTTTTCTGTCCCTAGAATAAATGTTTTTTTTAATCACAATATAGCACAAGGACAATTCAGTCACTGTCCTTCCAGGTCCCTGGAAACAAGGACTTGCAGAGTGAAATAAACTGACACTCTCCCTACCTACAGTTTTCTGTCCCTAGAATAAATGTTTTTTTTAATCACAATATAGCACAAGGACAATTCAGTCACTGTCCTTCCAGGTCCCTGGAAACAAGGACTTGCAGAGTGAAATAAACTGACACTCTCCCTACCTACAGTTTTCTGTCCCTAGAATAAATGTTTTTTTTAATCACAATATAGCACAAGGACAATTCAGTCACTGTCCTTCCAGGTCCCTGGAAACAAGGACTTGCAGAGTGAAATAAACTGACACTCTCCCTACCTACAGTTTTCTGTCCCTAGAATAAATGTTTTTTTTAATCACAATATAGCACAAGGACAATTCAGTCACTGTCCTTCCAGGTCCCTGGAAACAAGGACTTGCAGAGTGAAATAAACTGACACTCTCCCTACCTACAGTTTTCTGTCCCTAGAATAAATGTTTTTTTTAATCACAATATAGCACAAGGACAATTCAGTCACTGTCCTTCCAGGTCCCTGGAAACAAGGACTTGCAGAGTGAAATAAACTGACACTCTCCCTACCTACAGTTTTCTGTCCCTAGAATAAATGTTTTTTTTAATCACAATATAGCACAAGGACAATTCAGTCACTGTCCTTCCAGGTCCCTGGAAACAAGGACTTGCAGAGTGAAATAAACTGACACTCTCCCTACCTACAGTTTTCTGTCCCTAGAATAAATGTTTTTTTTAATCACAATATAGCACAAGGACAATTCAGTCACTGTCCTTCCAGGTCCCTGGAAACAAGGACTTGCAGAGTGAAATAAACTGACACTCTCCCTACCTACAGTTTTCTGTCCCTAGAATAAATGTTTTTTTTAAGCACAATATAGCACAAGGACAATTCACTCACTGTCCTTACAGGTCCCTGGAAACAAGGACTTGCAGAGTGAAAGAAAAAAAACACTCTCCCTACCTACAGTTTTCTGTCCCTAGAAAAAATGTTTTTTTTAATCACAATATAACACAAGGACAATTCACTCACTGTCCTTCCAGGTCCCTGGAAACAAGGACTTGCAGAGTGAAATAAACTGACACTCTCCCTACCTACAGTTTTCTGTCCCTAGAATAAATGTTTTTTTTAAGCACAATATAGCACAAGGACAATTCACTCACTGTCCTTACAGGTCCCTGGAAACAAGGACTTGCAGAGTGAAAGAAAAAAAACACTCTCCCTACCTACAGTTTTCTGTCCCTAGAAAAAATGTTTTTTTTAATCACAATATAACACAAGGACAATTCACTCACTGTCCTTCCAGGTCCCTGGAAACAAGGACTTGCAGAGTGAAATAAACTGACACTCTCCCTACCTACAGTTTTCTGTCCCTAGAATAAATGTTTTTTTTAATCACAATATAGCACAAGGACAATTCAGTCACTGTCCTTCCAGGTCCCTGGAAACAAGGACTTGCAGAGTGAAATAAACTGACACTCTCCCTACCTACAGTTTTCTGTCCCTAGAATAAATGTTTTTTTTAATCACAATATAGCACAAGGACAATTCAGTCACTGTCCTTCCAGGTCCCTGGAAACAAGGACTTGCAGAGTGAAATAAACTGACACTCTCCCTACCTACAGTTTTCTGTCCCTAGAATAAATGTTTTTTTTAATCACAATATAGCACAAGGACAATTCAGTCACTGTCCTTCCAGGTCCCTGGAAACAAGGACTTGCAGAGTGAAATAAACTGACACTCTCCCTACCTACAGTTTTCTGTCCCTAGAATAAATGTTTTTTTTAATCACAATATAGCACAAGGACAATTCAGTCACTGTCCTTCCAGGTCCCTGGAAACAAGGACTTGCAGAGTGAAATAAACTGACACTCTCCCTACCTACAGTTTTCTGTCCCTAGAATAAATGTTTTTTTTAATCACAATATAGCACAAGGACAATTCACTCACTGTCCTTCCAGGTCCCTGGAAACAAGGACTTGCAGAGTGAAATAAACTGACACTCTCCCTACCTACAGTTTTCTGTCCCTAGAATAAATGTTTTTTTTAAGCACAATATAGCACAAGGACAATTCACTCACTGTCCTTACAGGTCCCTGGAAACAAGGACTTGCAGAGTGAAAGAAAAAAAACACTCTCCCTACCTACAGTTTTCTGTCCCTAGAAAAAATGTTTTTTTTAATCACAATATAACACAAGGACAATTCACTCACTGTCCTTCCAGGTCCCTGGAAACAAGGACTTGCAGAGTGAAATAAACTGACACTCTCCCTACCTACAGTTTTCTGTCCCTAGAATAAATGTTTTTTTTAATCACAATATAGCACAAGGACAATTCAGTCACTGTCCTTCCAGGTCCCTGGAAACAAGGACTTGCAGAGTGAAATAAACTGACACTCTCCCTACCTACAGTTTTCTGTCCCTAGAATAAATGTTTTTTTTAATCACAATATAGCACAAGGACAATTCAGTCACTGTCCTTCCAGGTCCCTGGAAACAAGGACTTGCAGAGTGAAATAAACTGACACTCTCCCTACCTACAGTTTTCTGTCCCTAGAATAAATGTTTTTTTTAATCACAATATAACACAAGGACAATTCACTCACTGTCCTTCCAGGTCCCTGGAAACAAGGACTTGCAGAGTGAAATAAACTGACACTCTCCCTACCTACAGTTTTCTGTCCCTAGAATAAATGTTTTTTTTAATCACAATATAGCACAAGGACAATTCAGTCACTGTCCTTCCAGGTCCCTGGAAACAAGGACTTGCAGAGTGAAATAAACTGACACTCTCCCTACCTACAGTTTTCTGTCCCTAGAATAAATGTTTTTTTTAATCACAATATAGCACAAGGACAATTCAGTCACTGTCCTTCCAGGTCCCTGGAAACAAGGACTTGCAGAGTGAAATAAACTGACACTCTCCCTACCTACAGTTTTCTGTCCCTAGAATAAATGTTTTTTTTAATCACAATATAGCACAAGGACAATTCAGTCACTGTCCTTCCAGGTCCCTGGAAACAAGGACTTGCAGAGTGAAATAAACTGACACTCTCCCTACCTACAGTTTTCTGTCCCTAGAATAAATGTTTTTTTTAAGCACAATATAGCACAAGGACAATTCACTCACTGTCCTTCCAGGTCCCTGGAAACAAGGACTTGCAGAGTGAAAGAAACTGACACTCTCCCTACCTACAGTTTTCTGTCCCTAGAATAAATGTTTTTTTAAGCACAATATAGCACAAGGACAATTCACTCACTGTCCTTCCAGGTCCCTGGAAACAAGGACTTGCAGAGTGAAAGAAACTGACACTGTCCCTACCTACAGTTTTCTGTCCCTAGAATAAATGTTTTTTTTAAGCACACTATAGCACAAGCACAAAACACACTGACACTCTCCCTACCTATCCTTCTCTTTCCCTAAACTAAAGGAATCCAGGTTAAGCAAGAAAGAAATAACAGTCACTGTCCCTGCCTATGCTGCTCTATCCCTGCTCCGGAACACACTACACTAGGCCGCCGTGCTGGCGGCCTTTTATAGTGTGGGGCGTGTACTAAACACCCTCAGCAATAATTGGCCACAGGCATCCTGCCTGTGGCCAATCATTGCTCTCCTCGCTGCCGGCGCTGTGATTGGCCAAGCATGCGGGGTCACAGTGCATGCTTGGCCAATCACAGCGCCTGGATGACACTGCGATGGCGTAGTGCATTGTGGGCCGTTCGCGTCACTCGAATTTGGCGCGAACGGCCCAAATCGTTCGATCTTCGTCGAACGATCGAACAGCCGATGTTCGAGTCGAACGTATGTTCGACTCGAACACGAAGCTCATCCCTAGTCCCAAGTGATTGAATAATGACAAAAAAAAAAATGTACAAAAAGTTGTCACTAAATGATATATTGCTCAAACATGCCATGGTTATATGTGGAATTGCACCCCAAAATACATTCTGTTTCTTCTCCTGAGTACGGGGATACCACATGTGTGAGACATTTTGGGAGCCTAGCCGCGTACAGGACCCCGAAAACCAAGCACCGCCTTCAGGATTTCTATGGGTGTAAATTTTTGATTTCACTCCTCACTGCCTATTACAGTTTCGGAGGCCATGGAATGCCCAGAAGGCACAAAACCCCCCCAAATGACCCCATTTTGGAAAGTAGACACCCAAAGCTAGGTATGTTGAGTATTTTGCAGATCTCGCTTTTTGTCACAAAGTTTTGAAAATTGAAAAAAGAAAAAAAAAAAAATGTCTTTCTTCATTTTCAAAAACAAATGAGAGCTGTAAAATACTCACCATGCCTCTCAGCAAATAGCTTGGGGTGTCTACTTTCCAAAATGGGGTCATTTGTGGGGGTTTTGTGCTATCTTGGCATTTTATGGCCTTCAAAACTGTGATAGGTAGTGAGGACTGAAATCAAAAATTTGTGCCCTTAGAAATTCTGAAGGCAGTGCTTGGTTTTCGGGGCCCCGTACGCGGCTAGGCTCTCAAAAAGTCCCACACATGTGGTATCCCCGTACTCAGGAGAAGCAGCAGAATGTATTTTGGGGTGTAATTTCACATATGCCCATGGCATGTGTGAGCAATATATCATTTAGTGACAACTTTGTGCAAAAAAAAAAAGTTTGTCATATTTCCGCAACTTGTGGCAAAATATAAAATATTCCATGGACTGAAAATGCCTCTCAGTAAATAGCTTGGGGTGTCTACTTTCCAAAATGGGGTCATTTGGGGGGGTTTTGTGCTAATTTGGCATTTTATGGCCTTCGAAACTGTGATAGGTAGTGAGGAGTGAAATCAAAAATTTGCTCCCTTAGAAATCCTGAAGGCGGTGCTTGGTTTCCGGGGTCCCGTACGTGGCTAGGCTCCCAAAAAGTCCCACACATGTGGTATCCCCGTACTCAGGAGAAGCAGCAGAATGTATTTTGGGGTGTAATTTCATTTAGTGACAAGTTTTTGTAATTTTTAAAAAATTTTTTGTCATTATTCAATCACTTGGGACAAAAAAAAAAATATTCAATGGGCTCAACATGCCTCTCAGCAATTTCCTTGGGGTGTCTACTTTCCAAAATGGGGTCATTTGGGGGGGGGGGGGGGGTTTGTACTGCCCTGCCATTTTAGCACCTCAAGAAATGAGATAGGCAGTCATAAATTTAAAGCTGTGTAAATTCCAGAAAATGTACCCTAGTTTGTAAACGCTATAACTTTTGCGCAAACCAATAAATATACGCTTATTGACATTTTTTTTACTAAAGACATGTGGCTGAATACATTTTGGCCTAAATGTATGACTAAAATTGAGTTTATTCGATTTTTCTTATAACAAAAAGTAGAAAATATCATTTTTTTTCCAAATTTTCGGTCTTTTTCCGTTTATATCGCAAAAAATAAAAATCACAGAGGCAATCAAATACCATTAAAATAAAGCTCTATTTGTGGGAAGAAAAGGACGCAAATTTCGTTTGGGTACAACATTGCATGTCCGCACAATTTCCAGTTAAAGCAGCGCAGTGCAAAAATTCTGAAAACACCTCTGGTCCTTTAGCTACAAAATGGTCCGGGGCTTAAGTGGTTAATGTTATTTTGCCTAAAATGTAGCGCTACCGAATTATCTCCACGTCCCCATCAAAATCCATACCAGACCCTTCAGGTCTGGTATGCATTTAAGGGTAACCCCCCACCAAAATAAAAATAAAATGGCGTGGGGTTTCCCCTAAAAATCCATACCAGACCCTTATCCGAGCATGCAACCTGGCAGGTCACAGGAAAAGAGGGGGACAAGAGAGCGTCCCCCCTCCTGAACCGTACCAAACCACATGCCCTCAACATGAGGAGGATGCTTTTGGGTCCAAAGCACCATGTTCCCATGTTGATGAGGACAAGGGCCTCATCCCCACAACCCTTGCCCGGTGGTTGTGGGGGTCTGTGGGCTGGGGGCTTATCGGAATCTGGAAGCCCCCTTTAACAAAGGTGACCCCCAAATCCTGCCCCCCCCCCCATGTGAATTGGTAACGGGGTACATTGTTAATGTTAAAAAACACAAGACACAGCTTTGGACAAGTACTTTATTAAAAAATAAAAAAATATATTCCAGCGATGTACATCCATTCTCGATCCGAGGATACGGGAAAAAAATAAATAAAATGCTGCCACGATCCACCTCCATGGGAGGTTCCCGTCAAATGACACTACACCCGCCGTGACAGCTCTTAAATAGCTGAGGGTGGGGAAATCCCCGTGGCGTCAGAGGGGGGTGGGGTCACGCGCGTACATCACGGGTGGCCCCGCCCTCAGATATTTAAGAGCTGTCATGGCGGGTGTAGTGTCATTTAATGGGAACCTCCCATGGAGGCGGATCGTGGCAGCATTTTTTTTTCCTGTATCCTCAGATCGAGAATGGATGTACATCGCTGGAATATTTTTTTTCTTTTTTAATAAAGTACTTGTCCCAAGCTGTGTCTTGTGTTTTTTAACATTTGTGACACTTTTTTGTGAAATGGTAGGGGTACAATGTACCCCGTTACCAATTCACATAGGGGGGATTTGTTAAAGGGGCTTCCAGATTCCAATAAGCCCCCCGCCCATAGACCCCCACAACCACTGGGGATGAGGCCCTTGTCCCCATCAACATAGGGACATGGTGCTTTGGACCCCAAAGCATCTTCCCCATGTTGAGGGCATGTGGCCTGGTATGGTTCAGGAGGGGGGGACGCTCTCTCTTCCCCCCTCTTTTCCTGCAGCCTGCCAGGTTGCGTGCTCGCATAAGGGTCTGGTATGGATTTTTGGGGGAACCCAACGCCATTTTTTTTATTTTAGAGGGGGGTGCCCCTTAAAATCCATACCAGACCTGAAGGGCCTGGTATTGAATTTGGGGGGACCCCCACGCAATTTTTCTTTTTTTTTCAATTGTGGTTTGGGGTTTCCCTTAATATTCATACCAGACTTTGGGCCTGGTAATGGACTGGGGGGGAACTCATGCCGTTTTTTTCAATGACTTTTATCTGTATTGCCGGGACCTGACAATTCATTATAGCCGCAAGCTTTTTTTCTTTAGAAATGTCATTTTATTGCAGGGACTTTTCTAAACACAGGAAAAATGCACCACTTTACAGGCATACTATAGACACCCCCCAGGTACGAAATTTAAAGGAATATTTCACTTTTATTGTTTCACTTTAAGCATTATTAAAATAACTGCCCCCGAAAAAACTGCTATTTTAAAACTTTTTTTTTGCATTGATACATGCCCCCTGGGGCAGGACCCAGGTCCCCAAACACTTTTTATGACAATACCATGCATATAAGCCTTTAAAATTAGCACTTTTAATTTCTCCCATAGACTTTTAAAGGGTGTTCTGCGGCTTTCGAATTTGCCTTGAACACCGCTAATTGTTCGCTATTCGACGAACACCCGATGTTCAAGTCGAACTTGCGTTCGACTCGAACATCGGGCTCATCCCTATTCTTGATCCAGAGTACACACATCACAACAATTCCTCAAAGGTCTTTTCTGAAGATTTTCCGATTTATTTTTATTTATTTATTTATTTTTTTGTGAAGATAACAACATAATCAGACAAGGAAAAAATAAATGTATAGCTTAAACTACAGCTAAAGGCTCTATTATGACAGTCTAAGTAAGTACCAAATTCAGCTGCTTTGTGATGCACGAGTTTCAAAACTTCCGTTACCTTCCCTGACAAATTCTCCTTTATTTGTGGCCCTTATTCAGCCCTCCCAGGCACTGAAGCTCACAGGGAGAGGGTTCTGTTAATAGAGACAGTGCTGCCTGGTGCTAGGGTCGGTCGGTCGAGAGCACTTACCCTATCACTGGCGACTTACCCCTGCTCGGCGGCGGCGATTAGAACTCTGCAAGCACTTTTCAAAGAGAGCCATGGCTGTCAGTATGATTGATGAAGGTGGTTGAAGGTGGGTTACAAATATCAAAGGATCAACAGGCACCTAGTGATGATACATGGACAATGCTGCCCCTAGAGGCCAATACAGCAGGACGGACAGAAATATTATATATTAAAAGGACTACCTCTTGGCAATATCTCATTGGACAGGAGGCAAGTGGGGGTGGTTACGAGTGGGTATGAATGAATGTGAAAATAGTGCACACAGGAAGGAAGTCATCCCTTTTTGTCTCTTGGCTCTTGCCTGGTGGTTCTCTGAACTCATGGCTCTTTTCTGTTACCATCTTGAGACCATGTCTAGAGGACAGCAGTGTGATAAGTATCTTTGATGCTATTTTGTTAGCTGCTCTGTATATTTTCCATTGGTGTTTTCATTTTTGCATAGATTCCTATTTTCTTGGGAAATAAATAAGACGTTGTTTTATTAAGCCGTGTGTTTGTTTTCATAGCTAACCTTATATTATTGTACTACCAACAGTAACATTATCAGATTTTTAATAGATTAGCTAACTATAGGAATAGACAAATTAATACCTATATGAAATAAATAGAGTGAATCCGTAACCACCTCAGAATAATATTTATTTTAGAAGTTATTTCACACACCATCAGAGCAATCTGTGGATATCACTGGCAGGATTGACAAGTATTTGTGCAGGGGAGAAAATGTAAGTGTAGGTGCAGGTGGTAATTAAAATAGATCAAAATAAATACGGTATGTGCCATGCTACCAATCAAATAACTAAGTAACAAATAAAAAATGGGTGTACGTCATATATAATGAGAGTTCAAAAATATAAATCAGTTAATAATAATGACAGTTTGGGCCAAACATTGGCTGTTCACCCCATTCGGGGAACACTCGAATTTGCAGGGTGCTTGGCAGATGCGTGCTGCACAGTGCATTCTGCATCCTGATTGGGCTTTGTAAAAGCTGGTTTGTAAGGTGCGGGGCTGGGAAGCAGCATCCTTAACAACCAATGAGTCATCAGATGTCAATGGGTTCCCCGCAGACAGCTGAATAATCCCCCAAAAAATATTTGGAAAAAAATTGTAAATTAAAAAAACGGGTGAGGGGTGACCCCCAAAATCCATGTCAGACCCTTATCTGAGCATGCAGCCTGGCAGGTCAGGAAAGGGGGACGACGAGTAAGTGCCCCCCACCCCAACCATACCAGGCCACATGCTCAAAAAAAGTGTCAAAAAGTAATAAAAACACAGACAGTTTTTGACAATTCCTTTATGAAAAAATAAAAAAAACTGTATCCATCATCAATCACGATGCCGCTGCACCGCCGACCTCAAAAAGAATGGAAAAAAAATCACTCCTCCTGCCATGAAGGCAAACAGCTGAATGTCTGGCTTGCCATTTCACAGTTCTTATATAGGTAAGGGTGTGGCCACCTGGTGATGTCATCTGGTGGCACCACTCCCCTTGTGATGTCACAGACCAGTGCATGCTGGGTCAGTGATGTCACAAAGGGGTAGTGCCACCAGGTGACATCACCAGGTGGCCCTGCCCTTACCTAATTAGGAACTGCCAAACAGCGGAAGAGACATTCGGCAGTCAGTCGTTAATAAGTGCGGTAGTGCCGCGGTGTCATGATTGACGATGGATCTACTTCAGGGGACGTTGTTTTTAAAAAAAAATAAAGGTATTGTCAAAAACTGTCTGTGTTTTTTTTACTTTTTGAGACTTCTTTGGTGAATGGGTAGGGGTATTATGTACCCGATACTCATTCACATGGGGGGGGGCAGGATCTTCCAGATTCCGATAAGCCCCCTGCCCACAGATCCCCACAACCACAGCCCAGGGTTGTAGGGAGGAGAACCCCCCCTGGTTGAGGGCATGTGGCCTGGTATGATTCAGGGGGGGGGGTGCTCACTCATCTCCCCCTTTCCTGACCTGCCAGGCTGGGTTTTCTCTTTATTTTTTCAAATATAAGGGTGCCGGCAATTGCACCAATTTAAATGGGATTTGACTTGTTTTTTCATTTTTGCTGCAGAATGTTCTATACATGCTACAGATGCGCCACTTTACAGGCAGACTAAGGGGAACCCCCAGGCACTATATTTTTCATTTTTATTGTTGCACTTTAAGAATCATAAAAATCACTGCTCCTTGTTTTAAAAAAAAAATGCATTGATACAAGTCCTCCAGGGTAGTACCCAGACCTTCATACCCCTTTTATGGCCAATTACATGCATATAAGCCTTCAAAATGGGGTGAGAACTTTTCCCCTGTTCGGGAGTTCTGCTGCGAACAAAACAGGGGGGTGTTTGGCCCATCCCTAGTGGCAGTTCATCAAAGAGTGAATAATTGTAACTTCCACATCCAATCAATCTTCATATAGTACTAAATCACTATTTCCCAGTCACCACTGTGCTCTCAGTGCCCTCATGTCAGGAACTTGGTAGGAGGCCGAGATGCTAGGAGGGCTCCCCTTGCGGCCGAGCGCAGCACACCACTGGAGGTGACACAGCAGGTGTGGTGCCCACAGAAGCACGGGTGCCTGGTAGCTGGAACTGGAGACAGGCGTGCTTGGATGGTCCAGGAAGCAGGGACCGGTGGACAGACTTAAAAACGGAGTCGGGAGCCAGGCCAGGGGTCAACACAGGAAGTCAGTTCAGGATCAGATGCAGGAAGCAGGCAGAGGGAAGTCAGATGCAAGCCAAGGATCAAGCCAGAGGGTCAGAAGGATCAGGTCAGGACAAGCCAAGTCGGTACACAGACAAGCTGAAGATACACCAGCGATGTGCCACTGTCAGCAGTGAGTTTAAATAGGCCGGGCATCCATCACGCCGGGCGTGCGCCATTGCGCATGTGCGTGCGCATCGGTCATGGCGCATGTGCGTGCGCATTGTCACGGCGCCGCGCGTCCGCCTAGTCCCGGCGCACGCCTGCCCAACCATGGTGCTGTGCATCCTTGTGCGCGCATGCGCATCAAAGCGTCTATTTCCCTGATACCTCACCTTAATGGTGTGATATACACGCGTATACAATAATGTCCAGCTTGCTTGTCTCCAGTTAGTGTCTCATGCCTGAGCATTGTAGCATTGATTGGCAATGATAGGCAGCATTGGTTGGCACTGATAGGCAGCATTGGTTTGCACTGATGGGCAGCATTGGTTGGCACTGATAGGAAGGCAGCATTGATTCTCACGGATAGGAAGGCAGCATTGATTGGCACTGAAAGGCAGCATTGATTGGCACTGATAGGCAGCGCTGATTGGCACTGATAGGCAGCATTCGTTGGCACTGATAGGCAGCATTGGCTGGCACTGATAGGCAGCATTGGCTGGCACTGATAAGGGAGAGGGGGAGTTTCACATGCAGGGGATCAAGGCTTGCAATTGTGTGTGACAATTTCTTGTAAAGTAACTGCTTACTGGGAGAAAGTCCAGCTGTCACAACTCAGCCACGATGTCGGGGGTGGGCAAGACCAAGCAGCTATCAACGGCCAGACCCCATCCCCGCCCACCCCCCGACATCACTGCTGAGTTTTGAGAGCTGGTCTCTCTCCCTGCGATGTGTGATCAGTGACAATGCATGACAGTTTCATACACCGAGCGGCTCTCGCCTCACGATCTGCTGTCTGTGAAACTGTTTCACAGACAGCATAGGCTACACACTGCTTGGATGCAACATTTTGGGGCAGAACTCGGGAAATAGCACAGGGTGATCAGGGTGTGCCCAGGCACATCTGGCGCACGCCTATGATTATACAAAACAATGCTGCTTACATTAATAAAATCATTCAGTGCATAAACAGGGGTACAGTTCTTCCTGGTTTGACGTCACTTCTGGTCTGCAATCCATCAGGCTCCGCCCTACGCGTTACATCACGCACCACGTGTCTTCAGCAGGGTAAATGAACCATGTGACTTCATTATTTATTTATTTTTACATTTTTTCCACAAAGCTTTTTTTTTTGAAGGGGAGGGGGGGGGGCAAGGGCAGTGGATGGTGTCTGTACTTTTTTTTTTTATAATTTTTTTTTTTTTTTTATTATACTTTATAATTATTTTTTTTCCATTTTTTTTTACAATGTTTTTTTTTGTGTGTGTGTGTGTGGGGGGGGGGGGGGGCAGTGGACAGTGTCAGTAGAGCAGTGGATGGTGGTATCTTTTTTATTTTTTTTACTTTTTATTATTATAATTTGTTTCTCACAAATTGTATTACTTTTTCATTTTTCACAATGCTTTTGGGAGGGGCAATTGATGGCGTCAGTAGGGCAGTGAATGGTGTCAGTAGAGCAGGGGTGTCATCATTTTTTATTTATTTATTTATTTTTCATATTATTATTATTATTATTATTTTTACAATTTTATTCTTTTATAAAATTGGGGGTTAAAAGCACCCCGCTAGCCTCCGAAAAGAGCTGGAAAAAACGACGGTAAAGCCCTGCTAAAAATAGCGATGCTTTACCACCAACGCCCGCGACGCCCCAGTGTGAAAGTAGCCTTATTATTTTTTACAATTTAATTTTTTTTTGGGGGGGGGGTTCAGTGGATGGTTTTATCAGGGCAGTGAGTGAATAGCGTCAGTAGAGCAATGAATGGTGTCAGGGGAAGTAAAACATGTATATTTTTGTGGAAAAAAATAAACCTTTAGGCCCCCCGGCCCCAAAGCACCTTGTCCCCATGTTGAGGTCATGTGACATGGTATAGTCCAGGGTTGTCGGGCTTCTGCAGGGGGGGGGGCTTATTGGAATCTGGAAGCCCCTTTTAAGAAGGGGACCCCCAGATCCTGGCCCCACACCCTATGTGAATGAGTATGCGGTACATTGTAACCCTACCCATTCACCCAAACGCTGTCTTCTCCCTCTGCCGGTAAGTAATGGCACACGGCGAACCCAGCATTACAGCGGGAGAGAACGTTGGAAGAACATCAGGAGAAGACAGCGGAGAGAGGAGAACTGGCAGAGGGAGAAGACAGAGGAACCAGCAGTGGAGGACATCAGTGGAGGGAGGAGAAGAACTGGAGGATGAAGATATCGCTGGATGGAGAAGAAATCGGAAGGAGAAGAGACGCCGGAACTGCTTTAATAAATCACTTTGTCCAAAACCTGTGTACTGTTTTTATTTTTGACACATTTTTGGAATAAATGAGTATGGGGTACAATGTACCCCATACTCATTCACATAGGGTGGGCGGCCGGCATCTGGGGGCCCCCTTGTTAAAGGGGGCTTCCAGATTCAGATAAGCCCCCTCACCCGTAGACCCTGACAACCACCGGCCAAGGTTGTTAAGAAGAGGCCCTCATCAACATGGGGACAAGCTGCTTTGGGGTGGGAGCATGCAGGGCCCCCCTGCCCCAAAGCACCCACCCCCCATGTTGAGGGCTTCATGGCCTGGTATGGTCCAGCAGGGCGGTGCTCACTCGCCCCCCCTTTCTGGCCTGCCGGGCTGCTTGCTCGGATAAGGGTCTGGTATGGATTTTGGGGGGACCCCATACCAATTTTTTTGCCATGGAGATTCCCCTTAAAATCCATACCAAATCGAAGGGTTTGGTATGCTCTTGGGGGGGAACCCCACGTCAGGTTCTCACACCAGGTTACCCTTCAAGATCCTCAGTGCACAAGCTGCACCACAAGTTGGATATTCATGATCCAACTTCTGGTGGGACTTCTATTCAAATCAGTGGGCTCTCATAGGGAACTATTGATTTTGAATAGACGTAGAGATACGTTGCTAAAAGCTAGCATGGCTAAATGTGCATTAACGCCAATGCAAAAAGCACGTTGTTACAGCCACTTTTTCCTGGTGTTGGTAGTGGCTTTGCAGCTCGTTTTTTTCAAATGCCCTATGTGCATGAGGCCTAACAATTACTTTAAGGACTTTACTACCACTTTAAGAGCTCTTTCCTGACAGACTAACCCCAGTTAACCCCGCCTCCACTCCTCCCCTATAGGACCCCCTCCCATAAATCTTTGGTCTGAGCCAGAGGCTGTGTTCCTTTTTTGTCCTCCTCCTAAGGACCGGTTTGGTTATTCGACTACCTGAAGTTTTTCCTCTCTGTGATCAAGACCGGCCAACGGCGACCACTGGTGGTACTCCAATAAGCCTTAGCTACTAGCGTGGTATGGAGTGGGCAAACGGACGAGGCACATTGGCACATTGGCCAGACAGCCTAGCTACCAGCGGGTGGCCCTATCAGCCCTAGGTATGGCCTGAGCAGCCTAACTGGTCCAGTTTGATCGTGGAAGCAGGATTGAATTGCAGATCGGTGTTCATGCGATGTATACTTTTATATTATATATTCCATGACAGCAGTTTGTGTGTTTTTCTGCTTGTCTATTTTCTTCCCTGGCTCTAATGTCCTCCAGTTTATGGCAGCTGGAGCGCATTGGCATTCCAAGCTTCTGCTTTCTCTTCTGGCCGGGTGTCCCTGGGTTTCTGCCCAGAGGCTCAGTGCATGGGCGCTGCTGGGGCGGTGGCATTAATCCAGTCGAGAAATTCGATCAGCGGTCAGTACTGTTGATGTTAGGATTTCTCTGATGGCAGCTTGCAGCAGTTTCTCTAAGGCCCCTTTCACACTGAGGCGTTGCAAAAACGCAAAAAAAAAAGAGTTTTTTTACCGCGTTCGTGGTAAAATAGCGCTAACGCCTATGTGTTTTACCGCGTTTTTACCACGTTTTATCACGTTTTACCACATTCTCGGTAAAAATGTGTTTTACCGCGTTTTACAGCATTTTTACCGCGTTTTAATCGCGTTACTCATTAATTTCAATGGAGCTAGGCGTTTTTACAGTGCTATTTTTAGCGCCCTAAAGATGATCCAAAAAAGCTGTTTGCAGGATTTTTTTCCAACGCACAGCCAGTAAAACGCCTCAGTGTGAAAGCCCTCAGGGCTTTCACATTGAGAATGATGGGGCAGGATTATTTCAGGCATTTTTACAGCGCTATTTTTACAGCGAAAACGTGGTAAAAACGCCTCAGTGTGAAAGGGGTCTTAGGCTAGGTTCACACTTGTGCGACACGACAGCTGTCCTACTTTGGATCCGACTTTGCCCTGCGACATGAAGCTGACATATGTCCGACTTTCAATGAACGGGGATCCGATTTGGATCCCCGCCAATACCAGGCACTGTGTTTGGTATGAATCTTGAGGGGGAACTCCACGCCAAATTTTAAATAAAAAAAACGGCATGGGTTCCCCCCCAGGAGCATACCAGGCCCTTCGTTCTGGTATGGATTTTAAGGGGAACCCCTACGCTGAAAAAACGGCGTGGGGGTCCCCCCAAAATCCAAACCAGACCCTTATCCGAGCACGCAACCTGGCAGGCCGCAGGAAAAGAGGGGGGACGAGAGCGGCCCCCCTCCCTCCTGAACCGTACCAGGCCGCATGCCCTCAACATGGGGGGGTTTGGTGCTTTGGGGCGGGGGGGCGACCTGTGGCCCCCCCACCCCAAAGCACCCTGCCCCCATGTTGATGAGGACAGGGCCTCTTCCCAACAACCCTGGCCGTTGGTTGTCGGGGTCTGCGGGCGGAGGGCTTATCGGAATCCGGGAGCCCCCCTTTAATAAGGGGCCCCCAGATCCCGGCCCCCCACCCTATGTGAATGAGTATGGGGTTTTAAAGTAATTTATTACACAGCTCTGGGGGTCTTCTTCCGACTCTAGGGGTCTCTTCCGACTTCGGGGGTCTCCGGTGTCGTCTCCGTGCTCTCCGGTTCTTCCTTCCTTCTGCCGGGCCTCCGCTATCTTCTTCCAGCTCTTTTGCTAGCGGGGGCCCGGTCTTCTCCGTCGCCTTCTTCCCTCTTCTTCTCTCGCTCTCCGGTTCTTTCTTCCTTCTGCCGGGCCTCCGCTATCTTCTTCCAGCTCTTTTGCTAGCGGGGGCCCGGTCTTCTCCGTTGCCTTCTTCCCTCTTCTTCTCTCGCTCTCCGGTTCTTTCTTCCTTCTGCCGGGCCTCCGCTATCTTCTTCCAGCTCTTTTGCTAGCGGGGCCCGGTCTTTTCCGTCGCCTTCTTCCCTCTTCTCCTCTTTGATGTTGACACGTCGCTTCCTCCCGCTGTAATGCTGGGTGTGCGGTGCACTCCAATTTATATAGGCCTCTCATGACGTCACAGTCACATGCTCAGAGCAAAGATTTATGGGAGGGGGGTCCTATAGGGGAGGAGTGGATGTGGGGTTAACCCATACATATGCTGCCATGGTGTCCATCAGGAAAGGAAAATTACGGTAAGTATTTGATAGGGAATTTTCTGTTTTTCATGCACTAGCAACACTTGCACAGATAAGATTCAAAAGCAATAATTATTTATAATTTAGGAAAGAACATGCAAAAAACAACCAGTGCAGACATATGCTGTAGGTGGAGATTCAGACCCCTTTCCCACTGGGGCGGTTTTAAAGCATTATGAAAGTTCCTACAAGCAGCATCTTTGGGGCGGGTTGAGATCGCTGTAGCTAGCGCTCCCAAAACACCCTGCCCATTGCAATGAATGGGCAGTGCTTCCAAAGCACCTTAAAAGCACCTTGAAACGTCACAAAATGGCCGAAAAGCGCTGAAAAAAAGGGGGATGCTGCCAGTGTGAAAGTAGTCTCAAGCCTCGTACACACGGCCGATTTTTACGTCGTTAAAAACACGTAGTTTTTTTCGACGAGATTCTTGTTAACCTTGACGATTTTCTCGTCAAGCTTTCCATGCGTACACACTGACATTTCCCAATTTCCTCGTTGTTCTCCGCGGTCACGTCCAGCACGTACGACGGCACTATAAAGGGGAAGATCGATTTCCCTGGCGCCACCCCTTGGGCTGCTTTTGCTGATCTCGTATTACCGCGTGTGAAGTAAAAGTTTGGGAAGAGACGATTCGCGCTTTTCAGTCTTCGTGCTTTTCAGTTCGTTTTCTGAGGTTCAGTTTGTGCTTGTGGGTTCGTATCTTGTCTTTCAGGGCGTCTAGGCAGGTCGTATCTGTTTTACAGTGCGTTCTTGCCCGTTCGTTTCTGATTTTCAGTTCGTTATTCATAGGCCTTGCTGTTCTAAAGTGCGTTCTGTTCTGTACGTTCTGATCAGACGACCGTTTCCTAGCCATGTCGCCTGGACGTTCTCGTCGTCGAGTTCGTGCTGTGCGTGCGCTTGGTGTTGGTCTGCTTGTTTTGGACCAAGACCAGTCCATGAACGGTGTGAGGAGGAGTTCATGGACCAAGAATTGGTTGCTCCAGCGGGACCAATTCTGCCATATGCCTCTGCTGCGGGAGATCGTCGAGAATAATCCTGAGGACTACAGGAATTTTCTGCGGATGTCTGACCCCGTTTTTCAGGAACTGTTGGCTTTGGTGTCCCCCTATATTACCAGGAAGGACACCATTATGCGGGAAGCCATCAGTGCTGAGCAGAGGCTCATCGCCACGTTACGTTACCTGGCGACAGGGAGAAGTCTTCAGGACTTGAAGTTCATGACAGGCATCTCCCCCCAGGCTCTGGGCCTCATAATCCCAGACACCTGTTCTGCCATTATACAAGTCCTGCAGGAGGACTATATTAGGGTAAGTTTTCTCCATTAACATCACATTTTATGTATTTCATGTATGCTAATGTATTGTATTCCTTTCATCCTTCCCTAATTACCATGATTGTAAAATGCTGAGAATGTCCCCTTTGTCCCCATGCATGCTGGAAGCTTTTAAATGCCCCTTTTTTCTCCTCCATGCATATTTCCCTTCACTAAGCTTTCCAGCAGGGACGTCTGTTGCTCCAAATGTTTGGGGGTCCACCCCCAATTTTAGGAACTAAACTTCCTCCTTTTTAGTGACTGTGCCTATTAAACGCCACCAGTTGCCCCTTCCAATGCAGCCATTTTGTCCCCTCCAATGCAGCCATTTTGTCCGCCTCCAATGCAGCCAGTTTGCCCCCTCCAATGCAGCCATTTTGTCCCCTCCAATGCAGCCTTTTTCCCCCCAGCCCTGCACTTACCTTCTTATGGTCAGCGCCATCCTTCTTCTGTCCTTGATGTCTTTTCCTGCCCTCGATGTTGCATCAGCCAATCATGTAACCGTAAAACAGACTTGGTGAACATGATTGGCAGAGCAGCCTGTCAGTGTTTACCCAAGGAATGTCCCCCCCCTGCGTCCCCTATTTTACTTTTATCAAGCCAATTACATCCCTCAGGCTGGATTTTGCAAGCCTATTTGCCCCCCTGTTTCTGATATGCAATTTTCACCCCATAAATGCCGCAGTTCTTCATATGTCGGTCGCTTAACAGGGGGCCACCCACCTGAATATTGGGCGGCATTGACAATACATAGGTTACTGCAACGCATGAACCTATGTATTGTTCTGAGTGACGGGAGCAGGATAGAGGGGGCAGTGCTCCAGCGCCCACTCTGGACGCACCGCCACTGCAATGCTATCCTGTGGCCAAACACATCTACCCCTGTTGTGGAGATTTTTATGGAAATGTATTAATGTATGTTGTCAGAAGTCCCCCCAGTGTCAGTTTTGCTGTAATGCGCTCATCTGAGCGTATTTGCACATACAGACGTTGGTGGAAGATCGGTGGCGGGAAAATCTTCCTGTGGAAACAGCGATGTTTGCTCCATTTAGAGATGTTGTTTTGCGCCCCGTTGGGGGAACTGGCCGGCCCCTGGCGGGGGCGTTAAATGACTCCGAGCGCACAGATCTGTGTCCACAGGAACAGTAGCATAACTATAAAATAATTGTGGTCCATTTGAGGCATAATTGTCATGTAGTTTCCGTCATTGGTAGCAGTGTATGTCACTGCTAGTCTATTTGAATGAATATTGTATCTGGTTGGAAGGATGTCCTTGTATGGTCATTCTCCTGTGTGGAAGGGACATCCTGTGATGTCCCCGCCCATGGGGGGGAGGTGATTGCTTACTGCAGCCAATCACCTCCTGTCTGAGATCTTTTGAGTTTAATAAAAGCCTATGATTAGGCGTCGGCTGGACAGTCTATGCTGGGAAGCCGAGATGAGAAGATAAGCTGTGTTGGTGCTGCCTTTCTTGGATGAATGATGGAATGAACGGTGAGTGGATCTTAGCAAACTTAGCTAAAGATAGCATTATTGCAAAAAGATGAATCTAAAGTGTGTGCTTATTTAGCACAGGAATTATGGGCTGTGTGCTCTGTAAACAACAGCCTAGAAATTCCACCACAGGATGGCGACTCACAGTAGGACCAATTGCGGCCTCTTTGAACATCACATCAGCAGAGGGGGGAGAGTGGACCTGCGATGTGATGCGTGAAGAGACTGTACTTTGTAAAAGAACAAATTTTTCGTCTTTTTGAAATAATGCTGTATGCTTGCAGTATGAGAGATGCGTGTGTGCGTGTATGTCTGCGAATCTGAGTGTGTGTGTGTTTTTGTTGGGAGAGAGATCTATGCCTGTGAATCCAACCGTATGTGCCTGGGTGTTTGTGTGGGTAAGCTGTTTGCTGTAAGAGTGTTTGGCTGCATTGAGCCATAAGCCATGTGCTTGAATGGGGGAAGGGCTTGCCCACTGTTTTGTGTTGCAGGGGCTGTACCCTGAGGGAAAGAAACTCTAAGCAGACATGTAGGACAACAATATACTGTACGTGTAGTGTTTGTGATTTCTATGAAAAATAGAAATGGATAGATTGTGATTTTTGCCTTTGTAGGGGACAAAGACACATGTCCCCATAAGTGTAAAAATATTTTAACGAAAGTGTTTGATTTTTGAGTTGAAAGTTCCCGCCGCATATCCAAGTGGCCAGGCATTGTTAGAAGGCAGACAATAGTATGTCTCTGCAATGGCTTGTTATGGAAGCTGAGGCCTCTGTGTGTGTGAACTTTAGGTAGAGAAAAGTGGTGAATATCTCAGAGTATATTAACTTAGAGAAATGAATATGTTTTTAATATTGTCATGTAACTAACATTTATTGAATGTGCTGTTTAGTTGGCCAAAGGGTTTAAGTTTGTAAGTGTACATGTGGTCCTTGTAGAGTGTAGCTGACACCTTTTTCAGTGGATTTTGATGATAATTTAGAAAAGTTTCAATGGTGTAGTCAGTCTTAGTGGAGAAAAGCATTTTTGGTTCTCTAGTGAAGAGATCCTGGTTTTGGCGGCAAAAACTGCATGTGGTGGCCATCTTGTGGTCTGCCATGCTGCCATGGTCATCGGCAGCCATCTTGAGAGATGCAGTTTCTCCTTAGCCTGTGGGCATCATATAAGGGAAGGGGCAGCCACCTTTCTTTTGGGCACTATACCATGTGGCATTCGTCTGCTATTTCGCTGGTGGAATTTCTCAGCCTTTGGGGCAGATTTTGATGTTTGGTGCGAATATAGTGCGATCTTTTCTGCGTTGGAACCTGGTGGAGGCCATTTGTGTTTTTCTTTGTGTAGGGGAACCAATGTGGTGTTCATTGTGACGTCCCATGCTGGTTTTGGCGGGAAAAATTGCATGCGTTAATGGCGCCATTGTTGTCCATGAGGTGTGCGGTTTTCATCCACCATTTTGCTGTCCTGGCTTGTCGGCCATTTTGAGAGACGTTTACAGTTTGAGATAGGAAGTTCCAGTTTAGCAAACACGGCTCCTGAATATGCTGTATTGGCATTTGTTGATCGGCGCAGTTTTCTTATGTTTTATGCGTTTACAGTTTGACCTGTGCACTGCTGGGAAGAGTAGTGAGACACCAGGGTGACATACTGAGAGACTGTTTTTTGTTTAATGAATTCGCTGGTTTAAATTGTTTTTCTAAGCATCGCCTTTTGAGTTGAGTAGAGTGGTATCTTGAAATGGCGCGGTCTTACCCCGAGGGGCCACGATGCGCTTGCGGACACACACACATGCTGGGGCCTATTTATGGATGGGATCTGGCTGACCTACCAGCAGTTGGAGTGTGGGGGGAGGCCAACGCAGAGACAGGGACAACATGCAAACTCCATGCAGATGGTGTTAGGAGGAAGGTTTCTCTGTTTTCATTTAAGTGAATGTAAGCTATTGCAGGGTCAGCTGACTTTGCAGTATGAGCGGCGTTTTTTTTTTGCATTGGATTTTGGTTTTAAGAAAAACTTCACTTTACACTGAATTTTGATAGATTGTAAGACTAACAGAGTTTTTGTACAATGATGTGTTTTTATGTTTAAATATTTGGGAGTTTCCCAGAGGGCAATTCATTTTTTGGAACTTGTACTGTATAGCCATCTTTTGGCAGGAGTTTGTATTTTGAGTCCCAACTTATGGTCTGACTTCCAGGGAATGTGGGTCAGGGGGGATTCCCTCCCATTTGTAAAGGGGGGTTTATTCCATCATTTCCTTGACAAGGTTTTAAATGGTTGAAATATATATGATGTGTAGCCATGGATTTTTTTTGAAGTCTTGATAGACAAGGCGATTAGGGCTAAGGCCTCCCCTCCCCCTCCCTCTTCCTGAACAATTGATATGTAAATAAACCAGTTTTTTTTTTAAATAGCTGAGCATAACCGGAAGTTTCTTTTCAGCATTTATATATCAGCAGAAAGTTGGTGGGAGGAGCTTGGGGTTTTTAAAGGTGAGCAATGAGATTTGTGTTTGGAAGGAAAATAGAAAAACATTTTTGCATTTAAAAGTGTTTTATATTTTGTTCCAGTTTTGTGAAGTTTTGTACTGTAATACAGTTTTTGGTAGAGAGAAAAACGGGGGCATCACCATTATTGTAACATCTAGATACAGAGAGAAGCCACATTGTTCTGCAGGTGGTAAACTGGCGTAAGTGTTCTGTGAGGTTTAGTCTGACAACGCAGTGTATGGGTGTATAGCGGAAAATGCTTGTGTATGCATACACTGTGAGGGGTAGAGGCCTAATTCGGGGGTTGATCTGTGGTTGTTGCTGTAGTTCCAAAAGTGTTGAGACAACAAGCCATAAAGTTGACGCCTCGGTTAGGGTTTCTAGTTGGAGGACTTGACCATATAGTGGTTGTAGTTCTTCAATCCACCGTATAAGAAGACACCGGGCGGTGCTCTCCGAAAATGGGTGCAACGGTTTAACCTGGACGCAGGTTTAAGACGATAAGCCGATTCGAATCGCCATGGACACAAGGAGGTCTGTGCAAAGGGAAGGAATGGAGGCTTCCCATAGTCAGACGGTCACACAGTGCACGAAGCCTAGTTTTGGGGCAAAGGCCTTTGAACCCCAAAAAGATTAACATAGGTGGTCCAAGGATACTATTTTGGGTATCCCTCTGGAATGGATGTAGTTGAGCTGCGGCTTCAGAAATCTGTAATGATGAGGAACGGTGGCTCATGCCCGTTTGTTTGAACTTTATGGCTGGTCCATGGAAGGTTCTCGAGCTGCTCTCGTGTTTTTCCCATTGTATTTTTTCTATTGCTAAAAGAGTGAAGGGAGAATTCTGGCTGTTTTTTTTTTTTTTCATTTGTGGTTTTGGAGACTCTGAAGTATCTCCCCCACATTTGTATCGGAATGTTTCTATGTAGTAACGTGAATATGTTCGAACTTACCGCAGCGATCCTTCGATGCGTCGCGGCTGTTGTATTTTTGTAGGAACGAGAAAAGTAAGGGTTACAGAGGGTTTTGTTTGAATCGGTTTTGAAAGAATGTCATTGACAATTTACCAATGTACAGGAATGTCATTATTATTTTCCATTCTTTGCAGGTTAAATATGAAGGATAGAGTAATGATTTTGCTTATAAGTATTTTTCAGGTCCAAGGAGTTTGTACACAGAGAACAGGTGTTTGTAGACAGCGGTACATATAAGTATCATAGGCTATTTGTTTCTTTTTTCCTGCACCACGCATTTCTTCCTTCAGTCTGTAATGAGGAAGAAAAGGGGGGAGAAGTGATAAATTTAAGAGTGACAGTTTTTTTTTCAAACTAATAATAACCTCTGTAATTCTAACCAAGTTTGTGCCAAGACTGTCTTTCTTTGATAGAATTTGAATCGGCAAGCAGCAGTCTGGTGAAGTAGGTTCCCACCCCAGAGGCTAAGAACCTTATCAATGGTTCCAGGTATTGTAAGCCATGCACAGGTTATGCAGTGACCACAGTCCCGATGTCTGGGTTATTGTCATATGAGGGTTGTTTGGAGGTCAATCAAAACCATAGTCGTACTCTCCTCATTAGCTGTCACTTATATTCTCGGCTGATGGGGGAGGTGCGATCGTTGTGACATGAACTTCAAAATGTCCACCACAGGGTTCACGAGCAGGGATGAGCCGAACACCCCCCTGTTCGGTTCGCACCAGAACCTGCGAACAGACAAAATGTTCGTGTAAACTTTAGAATCCTATTAAATACAATGGACTCGAACGTTCGAAATCTAAAGTGTTAATTATAAAGGCTGATATGCAAGTTATTGTCCTAAAAAGTGTTTGGGGACCCGGGTCCTGCCCCAGGGGACATGTATCAATGCAAAAAAAAGTTTTAAAAACGGCCGTTTTTTCGGGAGCAGTGATTTTAATAATGCTTAAAATGAAAAAATAAAAGTGAAATATTCCTTTAAATTTCGTACCTGGGGGGTGTGTATGATATGCATGTGAAGTGGCGCATGTTTCCCGTGCTTAGAACTGTCCCTGCAAAAAAAATCATTTTTGAAAGAAAAAAAGTCATTTAAAACTGACTTGCGGCTATTAATGAATTGTCGGCTCCCGGCAATACATTCAAAAGTCATTGATAAAAAAAAAAAAAAAAAAAGCGTGGGGGTTCCCCAGAATTCAATTACCAGGCCCTTCAGGTCTGGAATGGATATTAAGGGGAACCCTGCCGCAAATTTTAAAAAAAAATTGACGTGGGGTTCCCCCACATATCCATTCCAGGCCCTTCAGATCTGGCATGGATTTTAAGGGGAACTCCACCCCAAATTTAAAAAAAAATGGCGTGGAGTCCCCCTAAAAATCCATACCAGACCCCTTATCCGAGCACGCAACCTGGCCGGCCGCAGGGGAAAAGGGGGGGACGAGAGAGCGGCCCCCCCTCCCTCCTGAACCGTACCAAGCCACATGCCCTCAACATGGGGAGGATGTCCCCATGTTGATGGGGACAAGGGCCTCATCCCCACAACCCTTGCCCGGTGGTTGTGGGGGTCTGCGGGCGGGGGGCTTATCGGAATCTGGAAGACCCCTTTAACAAAGGGGACCCCCAGATCCCGCCCCCCCTATGTGAATTGGTAAGGGGTACATTGTACTCCTACCATTTCACGAAGAAAGCGTAAAAAAATGTTTAAAAAAAACACACAAACACCTTGAAAAAGTCCTTTATTTAAAAAAAAAAAAAAAAACATTCCAGCGGTGAAATCCAGTGTCCCGCGGTGATCCCGATGTCCAGCGCTGTCCTTTATTGGTTGTGCCTGAGCGGACCTGATGGGGAACTCCCTCTCAGTATTTTAAATGTATAGACCCGCCCCTTCTAAAGTTCCCCATCAGGTCCGCTCAGCGGACCAGATGCGGAACATGAGAAGGGGCGGGTCTATACATGTATTGCCAAAGTGAGAGCAGTTCCCCATCAGGTCCGCCCCCTCGGTATGTCGGACCCGCCTACGTCATTGGCTTGAGCGGGGAACTTCCTTCACTATGTAAATTTAAATTACACAGTGAAGGAAGTTCCCCGCTCAAGCCAATGACGTAGGCGGGTCCGACATACCGAGGGAGCGGACCTGATGGGGAACTTTAGAAGGGGCGGCTCTATACATTTAAAATACTGAGAGGGAGTTCCCCATCAGGTCCGCTTAGGCACAACCAATGAAGGACAGCACTGGACATCGGGATCGCCGCGGGACACTGGATTTCAGCGCTGGAATGTTTTTTTTTTTTTCATTATTATTTTAAATAAAGGACTTTTTCAAGGTGTTTGTGTGTTTTTTTTAAACATTTTTTTACGCTTTCTTCGTGAAATGGTAGGGGTACAATGTACCCCTTACCAATTCACATAGGGGGGGGCGGGATCTGGGGGTCCCCTTTGTTAAAGGGGTCTTCCAGATTCCGATAAGCCCCCCGCCCGCAGACCCCCACAACCACCGGGCAAGGGTTGTGGGGATGAGGCCCTTGTCCCCATCAACATGGGGACATCCTCCCCATGTTGAGGGCATGTGGCTTGGTACGGTTCAGGAGGGAGGGGGGGCCGCTCTCTCGTCCCCCCCTTTTCCCCTGCGGCCGGCCAGGTTGCGTGCTCGGATAAGGGGTCTGGTATGGATTTTTAGGGGGACTCCACGCCATTTTTTTAAAATTTGGGGTGGAGTTCCCCTTAAAATCCATGCCAGATCTGAAGGGCCTGGAATGGATATTTGGGGGAACCCCACGTCAATTTTTTTTTAAATTTGCGGCGGGGTTCCCCTTAATATCCATTCCAGACCTGAAGGGCCTGGTAATTGAATTCTGGGGAACCCCCACGCTTTTTTTTTTTTTTTTATCAATGACTTTTGTATGTATTGCCGGGAGCCGACAATTCATTAATAGCCGCGAGTCAGTTTTAAAAGACTTTTTTTCTTTCAAAAATGACATTTTTTGCAGGGACAGTTCTAAGCACGGGAAACATGCGCCACTTCACATGCATATCATACACACCCCCCAGGTACGAAATTTAAAGGGATATTTCACTTTTATTTTTTCATTTTAAGCATTATTAAAATCACTGCTCCCGAAAAAACGGCAGTTTTTAAAACTTTTTTTTGCATTGATACATGTCCCCTGGGGCAGGACCCGGGTCCCCAAACACTTTTTAGGACAATAACTTGCATATCAGCCTTTATAATTAACACTTTAGATTTCGAACGTTCGAGTCCATTGTATTTAATAGGGTTCTAAAGTTTACACGAACATTTTGTCTGTTCGCAGGTTCTGGTGCGAACCGAACAGGGGGGTGTTCGGCTCATCCCTGCTCGTGAACCCTGTGGTGGACATTTTGAAGTTCATGTCACAACGATCGCACCTCCCCCATCAGCCGAGAATATAAGTGACAGCTAATGAGGAAAAAAAAAAAAACGGCCGTTTTTAAAACTTTTTTTTGCATTGATACATGTCCCCTGGGGCAGGACCCCGGTCCCCAAACACTTTTTAGGACAATAACTTGCATATAAGCCTTTATAATTAGCACTTTAGATTTCTTCCATAGATTTTTCTAATTTGCTGCGAACACCCCAATTTGTTCGCTGTTCGGCGAACGGGCGAACAGGCAATGTTCGAGTCGAACATGAGTTCGACTCGAACTCGAAGCTCATCCCTATTCACGAGTCCCTCCTGGACCCTGACTTAATAATCAGTTTACATTCTTTCCAACCAGGTGACTGGGTCGTTGTAAAGAAGCTTGAGGGATGAGACCACGCCAGCCACTGCAAGAAGCGGCTCAACCACACCAAAGAATGAGGAGTATCTTTGTTTATTTATATTTTTGTTGTTTAGTAAATTTTAGCAAGGGTAACGGTGAAAAGCATCCCAAGTTATTATGTAAAGTGTATTTCCTGACTAGCTCAGAAAGCGAACAGGACCGATGGTCTGTTCTGAGTCTTCACCGAGTTTTAGTCCCCAGCGATGACAGCGGTACATGCCATTTATGATGTTATTATGGGTATGAGGAGTTTTGACAAACTAGTGAAGACTCCAAACAGACACTTGTCAATGGAATCTAACGATGTATTTTTAGAGGGTAAAATTTTTTAAGTTTTAATGGCTCTGCCTCTTGTCGGTTTGGGTATCTAGGTAGCCCACAAGTGTGTTTGAACCTTAGTTTGGTGTTTATGCGGATCTGCAGCTTATAAGGTAATTCCCCCAAAGCAAGAGGTTCATGCGTGATGGTGAAGCGGTCCCAACATCTTAGGTCGCGGCCGATCGCGAGGATCTGATGGCGCAGGAAATTAAGAATGGCAGGGACAGCTAGAAGGGATTTGTTCACCAACCCCGACCAGGTCTGGGCATGGTGTCCTGCATGAGGGGGGGGCTCGGGCTTGGGATACGATTGAACAATTCTCATCCGTTAAGGATAGGGTTCTTCATGTAACTGTTGAAGCCAGAGCTGTAGCTAAGTGAAGGTTGGGAGTCTATTTTAAGGGTCTGGAAATCTTTGGGGATCTAATTTTTATTTTACAGCGGATCGTGGTTAAAGGAAGTGGGAATATATATACTCATGTCGTTTTTATTTCTATTCTTTCTATGTCGTGACGAGGTGCTCCTGTTGCCTGATTTGACGCGTGACCAGAGTTTCCTCGATGAAACGCCCCGAAGCCGGACCCACATACAAGACACAGAGGATCACAGACCGATCGGCGATTACTACAGCTCACCATGTCGTGTCCTCCTTTATAAGTCATGCCCCTGAAGAGTAGAGTCTACATGTCAAGCCGTGTTTTCCTTTTTATGGACTAAGGACTGATTCATTTCCGGGTGTAAGAAGCATATCAACTTTCATCGAGCGACACATGGGGTGCATATGACAAAAAAGGGAGGACTGTTGTGGAGATTTTTATGGAAATGTATTAATGTATGTTGTCAGATGTCCCCCCAGTGTCAGTTTTGCTGTAATGCGCTCATCTGAGCGTATTTGCACATACAGACGTTGATGGAAGATCGGTGGCGGGAAAATCTTCCTGTGGAAACAGCGATGTTTGCTCCATTTAGAGATGTTGTTTTGCGCCCCATTGGGGGAACTGGCCGGCCCCTGGCGGGGGGCGTTAAATGACTCCGAGCGCACAGATCTGTGTCCACAGGAACAGTAGCATAACTATAAAATAATTGTGGTCCATTTGAGGCATAATTGTCATGTAGTTTCCGTCATTGGTAGCAGTGTATGTCACTGCTAGTCTATTTGAATGAATATTGTATCTGGTTGGAAGGATGTCCTTGTATGGTCATTCTCCTGTGTGGAAGGGACATCCTGTGATGTCCCCGCCCATGGGGGGGAGGTGATTGCTTGCTGCAGCCAATCACCTCCTGTCTGAGATCTTTTGAGTTTAATAAAAGCCTATGATTAGGCATCGGCTGGACAGTCTATGCTGGGAAGCCGAGATGAGAAGATAAGCTGTGTTGGTGCTGCCTTTCTTGGATGAATGATGGAATGAACGGTGAGTGGATCTTAGCAAACTTAGCTAAAGATAGCATTATTGCAAAAAGATGAATCTAAAGTGTGTGCTTATTTAGCACAGGAATTATGGGCTGTGTGCTCTGTAAACAACAGCCTAGAAATTCCACCACACCCCCCCCCCCCAAAATATTTTAAGAATGGACCATCAGAGGGGGTGATGAATATGAAACATGAGCCTTCCATTATACTTATTAAAAACACCTTAAACTGAGATTTTTATTGATGTTGGCCTCTAATGTATTTTCTTATAATCTGCTTGTAATGTTCTATTTTTAAATTCTAATTTTTTTTTCATCTTGTTTGATTCCCCAGCTTCCTTCCACACCACAGGAATGGCAGACTGTGGCATCGGAGTTTGCCTCGCGGTGGGACTTCCCCAACTGCGGTGGTGCCATAGACGGGAAGCACGTCCGCATTGTGCCGCCACCCCGTTCTGGGTCCTACTACTTCAACTACAAGGGGTTTCATAGCATTGTGCTGATGGCTGTGGTGTCAGCACGGTATGAATTCCTCTATGTTGATGTAGGGAAGAATGGCCGGATGTCCGATGGGGGATCCTTCATCCAGACGGAGTTTGCCCTCCGTCTCCAGAGTGACGACCTTGCATTGCCACCGGATGCAGGGAATGTTGAAGGACTCCCCTTTGTGTTTTTGGCTGATGAAGCCTTCGGACTTGGACCGCACCTCATGAGGCCATTTCCACAGAGGACCCTGACCCCAGAGAAGAGGGTGTTCAACTACCGGCTGGGGCACGAAGAGTCGTTGAAAATGCCTTCGGGATAATGGCCAGCCGGTTCCGCCTTTTTATGACTCCCATCCACTTGGCGGACTACAAAATAAACTATGTAGTTTTATGCTGCTGTGTGCTCCATAACTTTCTCAGCAGAAAATCAACTTCTTATATGGCCTCATTATTGCCGGAGGCAGGACTTTCCTCTGGCAATCGGCTGCCGGGCCTCGAATCTGCCCGTCCTGGCTTGCCCCCCCAAAATGCCCTTGAGGTTCGTGAGAAGTATCTGGAATATTTCACGGGTAGGGGGGCAATTCCTATGCCAGGCCATGTGTAAAGATGCATGGAGAACGAACTCAATAAAAATCTGATATAATCTTTTAACTTTTGTTTTTTTATGTCTCCTAGTTTGTCTTAGTGCATTTGTAGTGCCAAGTGTATTTTCCTTTAGTAAATACCAACGATTTCACTATGTAACCCCACAAAAAAATAAAAATAAGGTTAGAGCGTATTTGAAAAAGAAGCTACACGTTGTTTGTGTTCAAACATTTTACTCTGTGCACATTCACATACATGGTAATAATTTTTTGTTTTGGATTTTGGCTGGCCACAAACCGGCAATTTTTTTATTATGAAAATAGAAAACCATCAGTTGCATTGCAAAAAGTAGAACATTGGATACCTCTGAGCAATATGAGGCATTCACGTACACAAACTATGTCTCTATGTGCCCGTCCTAATATGGGGTCTTGCCACCCCTTGCCCAGCCAAAAATTGAATATGCACACATTAAGTAGTATTTTCCAATAGGGAATTTAAACTCCTGATCCCTATTGTCAACATGTGCTATCTGCCATCAGGGATATTCAATGGACGTGTTTTGTGGGTGCAACCCCTTCTTCAGTTCACCTACCTTAGATACGAGGAAGGGGTTGCACCCACAAAAGCCGTACATGGATATCCCCTGATGGCAGATGGCACATGTTGACACACTGTGTGCATATTCAATATTTGGCTGGTTTGATTGTCAAAAAGATAATAAAAAGGGGGAAGAACAATCATTAAACAAAAATTGTGATTTTGAGGCCTTATTCAATTCTCCCCAAAACATTTAGAATGTCTTTAAATGTTTGATCCATCACATGAATTCTTTGTTTAATTCTGTCCAGTTCTGTGCTACATTCCATCACTTGCTGTATGATTCGGAGGGCACTGTCAGCAGAGAAACATGTACTATCCTTCACCACAACATTTACATCCCCTAAAAACAAAATACAAAAGGTATTATAACTCTGCAGGCCTACATCTCTTACCTGAAGCTGTGGTGACAGATACTGACCTGTTGTGGTGACCAGTTCCACCACGTCATCCACCTCTCCTTCCTGCACTTCTCCTTCCTCCACCTCTTCAACTTCCTCAACACCCTCAGGTTGTGGGTCTTTGGGAGTTTGGGGTTGTTTCGAAGCTGTGGGGTTCCTGTGCTCCCTGGAGTGTTCTCCTCCCAGTCTTCTCTGCCCTATGAGAATCAAACAAAAGGTCTAGTTATCACACAGAAATTCGCTATGAAAAATGAAAACAGGCTAAATTGCTTGAAAGTGGGGTACAAGTGTGTGTTTGTGCGGAATTTAAACATGAATGCATTATATATGTCCAAGAATCGGTTTAGTATTCACCTTTGGCTGTCAATTTTCAGACATGGAGGCAGCACAAAAATTCACTGATGCACCTGTGTGGGACACCCCAAAAAGGCGGTTTTTGTGGCCCACACTATAGTTCTCCAAAGTACAGATGTGGAAGCAGCTGCTGAGTGTCCTCTCCTTTACACTGATTAAAGTTTGCATTTCATTCTCTTTACAAACACATCATCTAGCCAACAATTTAAAGAAATCAGGCAGATGTCTGATTACATTTGAGGCTGAAAAATAACCCAAAAAAGAGGAGAGTGGCCGAACGATGTGTCTGTAACGAACGATTACTGTGCCAAACCAAGTTCAAACTATGACATTTTGGAAGGGAGTACAATAGGAAATAAAAAAAAATGGAGCAACATGGAAGTTGAGAAATAAATTAATAGCATAAAAGTCAAAAATGTACTTACTTTTTGCTAGCATTCTCTTAATGCTCCTTAACTGCTCCGGCTCCCTCAGTTTGAGGTCTGACCACCTCTTTCTGAGCTGCTCATTTGAGCGTTTCACCCCAAAATTCTTCTTCAGACTCTTCACGACTTTCTTCATGATTTTGGCCTTTCTTCTATTTGGTTTGCTATACGGCCCATGCTTTGCGTCATAATCCGACTTTAGCAATATGTCCACCATCTCCGCCATCTCCGCATAAGACATATTAGATGCCTTGAATCTCCTCCTTGATTGTGACGTTTCCTCAGTCTCCGGGCTTGTCTCCTCCTCGTTATTTGAGGAATTATATGACACCTGCTGTGAATCCACCATATCTGTCTGCGCGCCGAAAGAGAAGGGGCGGGGAAAAGATGTTAGTTAGAACGTCATTGGCGGGTGACGTGTGCGGAGCGACGTGTGCGTAGTTTCACGCATGCGTGGTGTATATATAGCAAACACACATGTGACTATACTACGTTCGGTGTGCGGAGAGAGGAGTTCAAGTGACGGACGTGCGAACGAAGGTATGTGATTTTGTGACTTTGAACAATTGTTGGCCTATACTGTTTTGAGAATGTTGGAGGATATATATGGTGAATAAGATTTTAAGGAGGTTAGACTGTGTGCCTCACATTAGTTGCATTTTTTTTTTTAACTTGCAGAGACAATATGAATGTCTTTATTAGCGACAAAGAATTCCTGGCGGAATTTATAGACCGGGTAAGGGAGCTGCCTGCTCTGTGGGAGACCAAAAACCCCATCCATAAAAAAAAGGGGTGAGAAAAGCAGCGCTGGAGACCCTGCTCCCATTTGTGCATACCAAGGTGCCCACAGCCACAGCAAAACAGGTGGACACTAAAATTGGGAGCTTGAGAGGCACATACAGGACTGAACGCTCTAAGGTCCTGGCTTCTCAGAGGTCAGGAGCAGCAGCAGATGATGTTTATGTCCCGAATTTGTGGTACTACAGCAAGATGTCCTTTCTGGATGACCACATTGAGGCAAGGCCATCACTCTCCACTCTTCCCCCCAGACTTCCCTGCAGCCAACCTGAACCTTCTCTGGGGCAAGAGGAGGCAGCCATCCTGGATGAACCTGATTTGGCCATCTGGAGCCAGGTATAGTATTTATAGAAAATGTATTGTGATAAACCTAATGTTTGACAAATATGTCAAGATGACAAAGATAAACTATTTTGGGTTCCACAAGTGAAATCAAGATCTCTAGACATTAGTCTGGCCTAAATTGGGTGCAAAATAGTCAATCTGATGTAGTTGTAAATTGGTAAAATGTATTTCTGGATTTACATTCTAATTGCTTCAAACATGAGCTGAAAGTTGGATGAAAACAATAAACCAACATATTAAACTATGTCCCTTTTTCATACACAGGATGAAATCAGCCAGGAGGAGGGTCTGGAAACTGTCAGGCAGGAGGAGGCAGGGCCCACTGTGAGCCAGGAGGTGGCAGGGCCCAGTGGCAGGCAGGAGGTGGCAGGGCCCAGTGGCAGGCAGGAGGTGGCCGGCCAAAGGAGAAGCACAACATCACAGGTGCCTCCCATCCGACTTCCCAAAAGAAGCAGGAGGGACAGGACCACCAGTGAGGCAGCAATGGCCCTTATTCGAGAGGCCCATGCCACCCTCAAGGAGCCCACATCCCCTGAAGAGGCCATTGCCGGCCTAGTGAAGGCAAAGTTCAAGGTGATGAGCATGGAGCAACGCCTCCTATGCGAGCCCCTGCTCATCACCTTGCTGAACAAGGGGGTGATGTAAAGAATTACCCCCAATACCGCAATTTGTGAGGTGGCACAACTCTCACAACCTCAACCTCCTCCTCCACCTCCACCTTGTTCTTCTGCCCCACCCCCTTCTCCTCCACCTTGTTCTTCTGCCCCACCCCCTTCTCCTCCACCTCCACCTTGTTCTTCTGCGCCACCCCCTTCTCCTCCACCTCCACCTTGTTCTTCTGCCCCACCCCCTTCTCCTCCACCTCCTCCTCCACCTCCACCTTGTTCTTCTGCCCCACCCCCTTCTCCTCCACCTCCTCCTCCACCTTCTTCTTCTGCGCCACCCCCTTCTCCTCCACCTCCTCCTCCTGACAGGAGTACCCCTCCAGTGGCCCAGCTTCCAGCCACACGAAGAAGGAAGGCTGCAGGGAAGGCTGCAGGGAAGGCTGCCAAGAAGACGAGGAAGTGATGGCCTTGCTTCATTGTGGTCGGACAGAAGGCAGCCTGTTGTAGTACCACACACTTGGGACATATATATCACCTGCTGCTGTTCCTGACCTCTGGGAGGCCAGGATCAGATTGTGCTCAGAACTGTTGGCCTTCTCAAGCTCCCAATTTTAGTGTCCACACAGGGTTGATGTTTGCTCTGGGTTCCCTGGGATGCACAAATGGCAGCAGGTTCTCCAGCGCTGCCTTCTCTTTATTTTGTTTCAAACATGAATAAATGTTATTTTTGTTTAAGTTCATACTTGACTATGTTTATTTTTACAATTTTTTAATTTAGCTTTGGAGTAAGCAGATACATTTGACAGCCAAAAAAAGGGACAGATAACAACCCCCAAAAAAAGAATTAAAATATATTTTTGAAAATAGAGGGTGTAAAATTTACCAAAAATATATTAAAATATTCAATGGGAGATCACTATCAAAACATTGGCAAATTACTATTAACATCTGTTTGAAAAATATAAAACAGTAAAATATTCAGAAGATCTTGCACAATATAATACACATATATCTTCTGAAGAGCAGCATGAAAAAGGTTAAAAAAAGATAGTCATAACTCTGTGTGAATATCAGCAGCAAAAGAAGTTAATTCGTTTTGATTAATGTAACATTCTAAAGAAGATTTCAATGCACAAAATTTAAACGATGCAATAATTTAGAGCGTGACGAATGTGCTATCTCCATTACGAAGGCTTGATTTAGCAGAAGATGCGCTCCTGTCTCATACTTGCTTCTGAGCATGCGCGCTTTTGGAAGAGTCGTAAAAGCATACACACGAACCATTTTCTCGTCACAAAACAGGCCGACGAGAAACACGACGAGGAAATCTTGAATCCTGACGAGAAAATAGAGAGCAGGTTCTCTATTTTCTCGTCGAGATTCACGGCAGTTTTCTTGTCGTAAAACCATACACACGAACGGTTTTCTCGAGAAAAAAGCTCTCGCGGCACTTTTCTTGCCGGTTTTGGACGAGAAACTCGGTCGTGTGTACGAGGCTTCACTGTTAATGTAAGGAGTGATGCTTCGCTGTTTAAACAATAATGTCGCGTACACACGATCATTTTTCCCGTCGGGAAAAATTTATTTATTTTTTTTAACAAGAAAAACGACCATGTGTTGGCTTTTTGTCATTTTTCCCGACGGGAAAAACGGCATTAATCACGACGAGAAAAATTAGAACATGCTCTAATTTTTGTCGTCGTGATTCCCGTCATTTTTTTCCGCGGCAGTTTTCCCATAGGGAAACACTGCCACGGAGCCCACACACAGTCGTTTTTCTCGACCAAGAAAAAAAATGTCGGGAAAAATGGCCGTGTGTAGGGAACCAAGCCATTCCCTCGTTTTTCCCGTCTATTTTCTCGACGGTGTTTTCACCGTCAAGAAAATCGATCGTGTGTACGTGGCATAACAGTGATGGAAGTATGTGTACTTCCTTCCAGTAAACTTAATAAATATATTGCTGTGCAAATAACAAACTGTGCAAACAGCAAAATAATGCAAACTCAAATTACTTTCACAAATGCAAATAAACGTGCAGCGAACTGCGTGCCAACAGTGAAAAATAATATAAGTAGCAAATAAGTGTATTCCACTTAAAAGATGAAGTGCAAAGTGCAATGATGCTAAAGTACAAAAAAAGTGCAGACAAAATCCCAAAAATTGCAGAACATGCGACTTCAATGTGCAAAAAAATGCAGAAAAAATGCAGAAAAAAATATAAAAAATGCAAAAACTTGCGACTTTACATGTGCAAAAATGCGACTTCAGTGTGCAGAAAATTGCAGAGAAAATGCAAAACATGCAACTACAAATGTGCAAAAATGCAAATTTACAGTCCGTGAATAGTGAAGATGTCTGCTCCTTTTCTTGTGCAGGGTGCAAATGAGGAAAAGGGGGGTGTGTGATGGGGCTCTCTGCTCTTCTTCCTGTGTGGGCACACTTCCGTGAGAGAACACTCTAGTATAGATGGCCTCTTACCTGAGGGCAATGAGGCAACAGCATATAGTAATTTAATGCTCTATGTTCCTCTGGAGTTTCACTGGTAGATGGGATTCACACACTGTATGCCCAATATACTATTCTCCAGGTACTGGGTGCCAGGGTGCTTTATGGTCTCTCATGAATGAAGTGTCTCATATATATGGGGAAGTATGAATGGAGAGGGAAGACACCAGATAGTGTAGTATGTTCAAACAACAGTATTTATTAATCCTTAAAACAGTCATAAGAAAGGTACTCACAAATTGTCAGTATTTTAAAAACGATTCTCTATGAGCAGCGAGCTCGTCTGCTAGCGTCACTTCTAGTTTCCTATTGCCGTCCCTACGCGTGGCGTCACGGTCACGTGACTTCATCAGGGGATCATCTGGTGCAGCTGTAGCCAATCAGCTTCTAACTTCAGCTTGTTCAGTTAAGCGTTGCCAAAAAAATGGAATCTCATTGGTTTCTATGCAGAGCTGCACCAGATTTTGCACTCTCCAGTTTTAGTAAATCAATCCCTTATTTAGTTGGATAGGTGGCAAAAAAGTTAGAGTCTCTGTCAGGTTTTTATTTCTGAGAAGTATGAAAAATATAAGTGTAGCGGGTATGTACTTTCCCGGGTGTAAATTTGAACTTGGCATAGACATCAGTGATGTGTAATTCCCTGCAGCCCAGCAGGTGGCGCTGTCGCCCTGGGCTGGGGTTGAATCATTGCTGTGTGCCGTGCCTCCTCGGCAGCGGTATGTTGGGGCGGGGAACCCGCAGTGCTTGCTGGGAGAGGGTATAAAGGGGCCGGCCATCTTTGTCATGGGGTCGAGTCCCAGGCACCTTTAGCCTGTGGGCGGTGGTTCGTGTTGGTCTTCTAGGCGGCCTAGGCCTAGAGGACAGCCGGAGGTCGTGTTCCATCCCAGGCACCTTTAGCCTGGGGTGAGGTACTCGGATGGAGGTCTGGAGCTCAGTGCCCAACACTGAGTTCCGCGAGGGAAGGAGATCCTAGGTTACCCAGGGATTGGGTACCCGAATCCGGTAGGCATAATGGACCGGGGGGAGCTCCTCACTCGAAGACCTGGTGCAGCATATTGCCAGTGACGGGTGAGTCTCTCGTCGGAGACTGCCTGGAAGGAAATCCCCCCTTGCTCGGAGACTGCAACGCACTTTCAGGGAGGAAAGTGGAGAACACATTGTGTCCGGGCCTACTCGCATCCACACCTCCTTTTCTGTTCTGTTTCTACCAAGGGAGTTCAACTGATTGTGTTCATTCGAGAAGAATAAAGGAGTGTTGAACTTTAATGGTGTGGGGCTCATTTCCTGACAGACATTGTTCAAGGTGGCTCTCGTGGAGGCTCCAGGTGCACAGCACTGACCCGAAGGTAAAAGAACTTTGCTTACACCACATTGACACCTGTGGTGAAGGCCAGGCGTGGTATCCCCGCTCCCTTCCCCTCTGGAGGTACCCCTAGACAAGAGACAGATGAGCTGAAGAAAAAGAGGGGAGTGAGGGTGGTGCTACACGTGGGGGCTCGGGTCCGGTATAGTGTTTGTGCACCACAGTATTGAACGTGTCTGCTGGAGGAGTTACGCGAGTAGGCAGGCCTTCATTGGCCGAAGTGCATCCCTGCTCGAAGTCGTGGACATGATCCCATGAAGGGAAAGGCCCGCGCAGAAGAGTGGAAAAAGGGGGAAGTTCAGCCGTGTGAAGTAGTACACGTGGGGGTTTCTATTGCACTGCACCACCAGGCACACCCCCATCGCTTAGTTCGTGGGCGTGACTCAGAAACAGAAAAGAAGAAAAGCCAGCGAACTGGAGCAAAGGGGAGGAGTCCAATACGTGTGAAGGACTACACGTGGGACGTTGGCGCAAAAAAAACTTTGCAGTGTGCGATGGATCAGCAACAGGTCACCATGTTCGGACATACATCGTGGATTCCAGTTCACCCTTCCACCACGACATTGACTGCTGCTGCTCCGGTAACAGATACGGGGATCCGGCTAAAGCCAAGTAGTCGATTCGCCCTGTATTTGTGCATGGACGTTGAGGCCCTGGGTGTGATTTGTCCCGGCTGTTCGGAACTGGTGTGCCAACTGAAGCCATTCGGGCGATGCGAGGCCTGTGGGGAGTTCCTGTTCGAAGTGGATCCGGTGGTTGAGAAGCCGAGAACCATCTACCCTGGCCGTGCTGCAGGCAACACCACTCAGAGAGGAGGAATCACTGCTTTGACAGCCATCCCTACGCACACTGCAGCGACCGCGGAGGAGGTCGTAAAAACTCAACGGGAGAAATCCGAGTATGCTGACTCGGTCACCACTATCTCGCAGTGTCCACCACCGAAGAGAAAGACCGGTATGGTAGCCCCAAACCAGCGGTTGTGGTGGACCGTCTCGCCCGCTTGCGCTCGGCCCAGATGGATCCATCGTCGAGTTCCGGACGTCCCGCTTCAAGTAAAGGCCAAGGTAAGCCAGGCAGAGAGATTTGGTGTGTGGGAAGAGGTGAAAACTCAGTCTCCACTACAGGCTACCTGCCGGCGGAGGAGTGTGACACCTAGAGTCGCTCTCGGACATGGGAGACGACGTTGCAATAGATGAACTGTTTGCAGAAAAGGGCTGGGACAAAGTACCTCTCGCTTCATCCCGGAGGACCAGGGATCCAGCCCAGTGTCTACAGGGGAGAGTACACCCCGGGTGGAGGCACCAGCGCCTGAAGAGGGGTCCCGTCCTCAGCCTGCCTCTACATCTCCGGTGCCATCTGTACCGAAGACCGGGGAAAAGAGACTGTTACTGCGGGCACCAATGCCCAGATCAGATGTGATCAAGGTCCCTCGCCACCCGGACTCAATAGTTTTGCCTGGCGAAGGGGACAAAGCTACCATGCCTCCTTTGGCGAGACTACAATGCCTATTTGGCCAGAAGGTTGCTGCAGAGTACGGATGGGAGTATCCATACTTGTCCAAGGAACTGCTCTATGAGGTGGAAGTGTGCCGGGAGCGCTGGTACAATGACTTTGTGTGGACCCACCTTCAGGTTCCGCACGCCCGCAGGTACCTGGCATGCTCTCCCAAGGCTTCTCAGCATTTTAAAGACTGCAAGGCAGAGTGGATGTTGAGACGGCACATCCATGCAGACAAGGTGTTGATCCGGCGCAAGGAGGGAGAAGATGTGGAGTATCATCTGGAGACCATGGATCAACACTTGAAGCCACTTGTTCTGCCGCATCCCCGTTTTTACCTGTAGGAGAGAAAAGACTCCGTTCTTGTTATGCTGCTGAACTTTCTGGGGCCCGTTGCTTTTGTGCCCAGAGGAATGAAGAACTGTTCCTGTTGTTCTTCACCTTTCCTACAAGAGATCATGGACTCTGGGTAGATAGGGCCAAAGAGAAGAGGAAAGTTCCACGAGTGCAGTTACCGCGATGCTGTCACCAGGTGGCAGTGTTGCGCACCGTTAAACACTTTTCACGCACTCACTCTTTGGAGAAAAGGGATTTCTTCCCGGAGAAGTTTATTTTCTCTCACACGAATACATGTGTCAGGGTTATGTGTGTTGATTTCTTTCTTTTCCCCCTGCAGGAGAACATCCCATCAAGATCACTGAGAATGGGGTGGATCTTAATTGGGATGGGTGGGAAAAGTAAAATGTGAATATGTGATTCCAAGTTATGGTTTAATGCTGTTGTTTTTCTCTTCTTTCTTTCTTCCTTTTTTTTATTACAGGACCCAGACACATTGTTTCAGTTGGGTAGTTTTTTTTTCCTAAAAGTTTTATTTTTGTACAATTGTTAGTCGGTCTCTGGATTGGATTATGTCAGCCGTTGAGGGCATGATTTACTCCAGACACTGGGGACCAGTGTCAAACCACCAGGGGGAGAGTGTAGCGGGTATGTACTTTCCCGGGTGTAAATTTGAACTTGGCATAGACATCAGTGATGTGTAATTCCCTGCAGCCCAGCAGGTGGCACTGTCGCCCTGGGCTGGGGTTGAATCATTGCTGTGTGCCGTGCCTCCTTTTTGTCGTCCCTTGGCAGTGGTATGTTGGGGCGGGGAACCCGCCGTGCTTGCTGGGAGAGGGTATAAAGGGGCCGGCCATCTTTATCACGGGGTCGAGTCCCAGGCACCTTCAGCCTGTGGGCGGTGGTTCGTGTCGGTCCTCTAGGCGGCCTTGGCCTAGAGGACAGCCGTAGGTTGTGTTCCATCCCAGGCACCTTTAGCCTGCGGTGAGGTACTCGGATGGAGGTCTGGAGCTCAGTGCCCAACACTGAGTTCTGCGAGGGAAGGAGATCCTAGGTTACCCAGGGATTGGGTACCCGAATCCGGTAGGCGTAATGGACCGGGGGGAGCTCCTCACTCGAAGACCTGGTGCAGCATATTGCCAGTGACGGGTGAGTCTCTCGTCGGAGACCACCTGGAAGGAAATCCCCCCTCGCTCGGAGACCGCAACGCACTTTCAGAGAGGAAAGTGGAGAACACATTGTGTCTGGGCCTACTCGCATCCACACCTCCTTTTCTGTTCTGTTTCTACCAAGGGAGTTCAACTGATTGTGTTCATTCGAGAAGAATAAAGGAGTGTTGAACTTTAATGGTGTGGGGCTCATTTCCTGACAGCCATTGTTCAAGGTGGCTCTCGGTGGAGGCTCCAGGTGCACAGCACTGACCTGAAGGTAAAAGAACTTTGCTTACACCACATTGACACCTGTGGTGAAGGCCAGGCGTGGTATCCCTGCTCCCTTCCCCTCTGGAGTTACCCCTAGACAAGAGACAGACAAGCTGAAGAAAAAGAGCGGAGTGAGGGTGGTGCTACATAAGGTTTTCATATTGGTATTGCTATCTTATATTAAAGTGGATGTAAACCTGATTCATGAAATTTGAGCTTGACACATATACTGTAGCTGCACAGTTATCTCTTCAAAGCCCTGTGTCTTTCACCTGACCTGTTATCAGCCTGAGAACTTCTTACAAGTCCCCTGAGATGGCAGCCTGAAATTTGTGTCAGGGAGGGAGCTATAAATAGATTAGCACAAATCTGAACTATTCACAGGCAAGCTCTGCATGTTTGGGGAGGGGGTGTGTGCCTTTCCTCCAATCAATGTCTCATGCCGCATACACACGATCAATTTTTTCGACGGTGAAAACACAGCTTGTTCCCCCCCACACACGGCCGTTTTAAATGACATTTATTTTTTGGTCGAAAAAAACGACCGTGTGCGGGCTCCCCGGCAGGGTTTCCCTATGGGAAAACTGCCGCGGAAAAAAACGACGGGAATCACGACGAGAAAAATTAGAGCATGTTCTAATTTTTCTCGTCGTGATTAATGCCGTTTTTCCCGTCGAGAAAAACGCCAAAAAGCCCACACACGGTCGTAATTTTTCTCGACGGGAAAAATGATCGTGTGTACACGGCATCAGAGTGTATGGCAAGAATCCAAACCCACAGGTGAAACAGGAAGAGAAAATGCTAACAGAATGTGCACTTTCTAAACAGTATATAAAGCAGATATACATGTAAAACATACGTAGGGAGATCTGTGTATCATCTGAGGCTGTTCACTTCACTGGGTATATGGAGGGTTTTTCATACACTTTAACTGCTTGCCGACCAGCACATGACTATATACGTCGACAGCATGGCACGGACAGGCAGAAGGATGTATATATACGTCCCTTTTAACATCGCGGCATTGTGGATGCGCGCGCCCGCCGCAAGCTCCGTGACTCCAACCGCAGGTCCCGCGGACTCGATGTTCGCGGGCATACCCGCGATTGTGTCACGGTGAGGAAGAAGGGGGAAATGCTGATGTAAACAAGCTTTTCCCCAGTCTTCCTAGTGATAGGACAGTGTACACAGCTTCCTGTAATCGGAAGCTGTGATCACTGTCGTGTCACAGTAAGCCCACCCCCCCTACAGTTGAAACACATCCCTAGGCACACTTAACCCCTTCAGCGCCACCTAGTGGTTAACCCCTTCACTGCCAGTGTCATTTTCACAGTAATCAGTGCATTTTTATAGCACTGATCACTGTAAAAATGACAATGGTCCCAAAAATGTGTCATGATAAAAATCGCAGATCGCCGGCATAACTAGTAAAAAAAAAAATAATAATAAAAATGCCATAATTCTATCCCCTATTTTGTAGACGCTATAACTTTTGCGCAAACCAATCAATATACGCTTACTGCAATTTTTTTTTTTTACCAAAAATATGTAGAAGAAGAGAGCACCTCATTATAGCGCTCGGCGAATATATGCTGGGGCATACCTTAGCCCCGTGGCCAGTAGGGACCCGACAGCCCCCCCCAGGAGGGGGGCTAGAAAGCCTCCGTCATACCTCCGTCTAGGGGAGACACCTCCCAGGCCCCCTCTGCAGCCTTCTTGGATGCAGGTCCCGCCGGGGCGCCGGGTTTACCAGATGAGTTTTCTATCAAATGTAACCTAGGCTAGATGGCATAGGGTCCGGGTCAGCAGTATAAGTCCGCCACTGTGCCAGATACCGTCAAAACATTTGCTTCTGTCCTTGCACCTCGCCATCCACTCCTGCGCCTCTCTAATGTCATCCACCCTCTTAAGCCACTCTGTTATAGTAGGAATCTGAGGGCGTTTCCAGTAGAGAGGTATAAGCTGTTTAGCAGATGAGGGAGTATGCTTTTCTTGTAGTGGCTCAGAGGGAGGGCAGGGAGGTGCAGGAGAAAGTGAGTTGGGGAAAACAGGATTTCGATCTGCAGGGCATCTTTGATATGAGCGCAAATTTCTAGCCAGAATGGTCTAACCACTGGGCAATCCCACCAAATATGGAGGAGTGTGCCTTTCTGGCCACAGCCACGCCAGCAGCGGTCTGTGGCTGAGGGGTAGATACGTGATAGCGTCGCAGGTACACGGTACCAACGGGTCAGCAGTTTGTAATTCGTTTCCTGCATCTTGGAATCAATGGAGCTGGAGTTTGTGAGTCTTTACATGTGTGCCCGTTGCTCTGCTGAGAACTTGACTTCCAAATCCCGCTCCCATTCTCGTATAACGGACGGTTTGGTGACAACAGGGGCTGATCCCAGAAGCTGATATAGTTCGGAAATCAGATGGGGAGTGGGTTCCTCTTCTATGAACAACCGTTCAAGGGGGGTAAGAGTATCCAGCCGTCTTATAGAAGCACCATGGGTTGCAATGAAGTATTGGAGCTGTTTGTGCCTCCACCAGTCCTTTCGGAATCGTCCATGTCTATCCCTCAAGGTGTCTAGGGGTATCAGCTTGCCCTTATCTAAGAATTTTTGCCAGCTATAGTTACCATCCGTGACCCAGGACCCAAAAAAGCTGCCTGTTCCCCTGGAGGGAACCACGGGAACCTCCCAGCGGTGCTAGCGGGGAGCCTTGGGGTGCTAGGGCATACAAAGCATTAGTGCGATCCCAGACACGGAGGGCATGAGTGGTCAGCGGGGAAGCTGTCTGTGAAAGCCCTCTGTATTCCCGGGGCAGCCAAGGGGCATACGATAGGTTGCGACCCGCTAGGCTTTTCTCGAGGGAGACCCACATTTTGGAGCTGGTATGATGGCGCCAGTTTAGAATGTGTTGAAGTGCTATGGCTCTATAATAGCAACATATGTCTAGAAGGCCTAGGTCTCTGCAGTAAGGACACGGCCAGCCTAGGTTTTTTATTGTGCCATATAAAACTAATCATTAAGCTTTGAAGCTGTGTGAAAAAACTTTTGGGGAGGGGGATAGGTAGCATCTGCATAAAGAAAAGAACCCTAGGGAGGACATTCATTTTAAGTATGTTAACTTTGCCTAGCCATATGAAAGAGGTCTTGGTCCAGTGTTGCAGGTCTCTGTGCACCGTGCCCAGAAGAGTAGGGAAATTAGTGGAGTATAGTGTGTCAAACCGGTCCGTGAGTTGGATCTCTAAATATTTAATAGAGGATTGTCCCAGCTAAATGGGAAAGCATTCTGTAAATTAACGGCCAGCGTTTCTGGTATAGTAATGGGTAGGACCTCAGATTTGGTGTAATTGATCTTAAAATGTGATATTTGTCCAAAAATTTTGAGTTCTTTCATAAGGTTTGGCAGCGAGACAAGGGGGTTAGTCAGGTGGAAAAGCACATCATCGGCATAGGCTGAGGGTTTGTGTTCCGTGGACCCCACCGTCACCCCTCTGCTTTCTCTGCTTGCCCGTACAGTTCTAATGAGAGGCTCCATAACTAAGGTGAACAGGAGGCACCTCTGCCTCGTGCAATTCCGTATGGGGAATCCAGAGGACAGATGGCCATTAACCTTGACCTTCGCACTGGGGGACGTGTAGAGGGCCATAATCCAGTGGAGCATGTGAGGACCTAACCCCAGGGTTTCCAGAACTGCCTGGAGGTATGACCAGTCTATTCTGTCAAAGGCCTTTTCGTCATCCGTGGACAGAATGAGGTAGGGGGTGTAGTCACGGTGGGACCGGGCCCACTGAATGAGCTGCATGGCCCGGATGGAATTATCTCTGGCCTCTCTATTCGATATAAATCCCATCTGATCGGGGTGAATGATATATGGTATAATGTGCTTTAGTCGGTTTGCCATCATTTTTGAAAAGAAAATATCGACATTAGGTAACGATATTGGTCGATAGCTTTGTGGGAGGGTGGGGTCCTTGCCTTCCTTTGGAAGCACCGTGATATGGGCTAACAGGGCTTCGGGTGAGATCGGTTGGCCTTTGGCGAATGAGTTGAAGTACCTGCACATGTGGTTTTGTAGCAGGGGCCAGGGCTCTTTCCATTCGGCAGAGCCTTCACTGTCCCAATAATCTGAGGGGAAATAGGTTATTCGACGTCTAGTCGTTGCTCTGGTGTTGGGGGGGGGAGCCCGGCCCGAAGCGAGGTAGTCGCCAATAGCGCGCAGTTTAGCTGTCCGTTCCGTGTGGGAGATATCTTTGTCTAAGTGATATAAGTCTGCATAGTAATCTCTAAATATTGAAGCAATCCCAGAAGAGTGCAGGGTCGCCGCACCACCAGGGGACCGAAGCGTGTGTATATGGGCAGTTATTCTGCGCTTTTGGAGTGCTCTGGCCAGCATTCTGCCGCACTTATTACCGTGTTCGTAAAATTTGTGTGATAGATATCGTAGTTGTCTGCGGGCGCGACAGTCAAGAAGGCGTGAGAACAACTCCCTCAGCTCAGTCAGTCATTTGCGGGCCTCAGCGCCCCCCTGGCGTTTGTGTCGAAGTATGGAAACAGTCTTTAACAGTTCCTAACACAAAGCCTAACAGTCCTTTCACCTTCACTACAACTTCTCCTTGTAGTTGTTCAGTACACTGAGCTCCCGGTCTCTCACTAGACCCTCTGATTCACTGTCACTGAATCCCTTGAGCTCCTCCAAACTTCACAGTGGTATCTTCCTCAAGTGTCACCTCTGCTTCTCTGCTGGGTCTCTAGCTTGGCACTCCCAATACTCCTCAAGCTTCAGCCCACTGGCCGCTTGGTCCCTGGCTTGACACACAAGGCTGCTCTGCAAGCATCACCTCTGTTGGCTGGGTCCCTGACTTGATCACTGCCTGAAGTTTTCAGATTCTCCACTTCGCCAGTTTGGTGAGAATACTGCTTCGGTACTTGCTTCAGTTACTCACAGTGGTCCCTGGTAATAAGGTGGTTGGCCCCTTAGTGGTGACAGCTTCCCCTCTACTTCCAACCACTGACAGGTTCAGAAACGTCACTTCTGGTTGGACTGCAAGCCGCAATCCCAACCCTGCGCTGCTCTCTTGCTTCCGGATAGGCCCTCAGACAGCCCAGCAGCCAGTTTCCCCTGGGATAGGCCCAATCTCCGCCCTAGCAGCCCGGGGCACATGACACACGTCCACCCAGACAGCCGTCCAGGTGGCACAGAACACAGATCACCTGACTCAACCCGAATATATAGGCTCTCCCACCAGGCCAAGGGATCCAAGAAAACCCTTGTCCATTGGCTGAGATACCACATATAGCCATAACCTGACCTTGGGTTGCTCTTCTCGTATCTAATACCGCCAAGTACCCGACCACCTAGTGGTAGAAGAGAAAAGTGCAACAAGGCAAAACTTAGGGAGAAATCAATGGATCTCTAACAATCAACCAGGATAACTACTCCTGGCAAGTAAATTTGTGAGGAGGATCCCTGTCTAAACTCCAGGGTGCTTCACGGATGTGGCATAGGAGTAATCCATATACTAGCTTGTCAGTTAATTGTAGTGAATGGATGGAATGTAGTAATGGCTGCTTAAAGCCGATGGTCTCAAGATTGAATATATATATATATATATATATATATATATATATATATATATATATATATATATATATAATCTTTTTTTCTGTGGCACATAACCTTAGATTTTATAGATTTTTTACTACCCAAAATTATGCATAATTATCATGAAGTCAAACTAGTAGCTTTTTCATATTGTACCTCTCCGATTACATAGGCGATCTGCTCTGCAATCTATCTTCATCTTTCACCGCCATTTATGTAAGTTTATTTAACACATTTCCAATTAAACCTCTCATTATCCACACCTGTAATACTAGACCGTCATGGGAAACCAACTCACTCATAGGCATCCTTTTAAAAGCAAAAGTTCACTTTTAAGAATTTAGATCAATATTCCTAATATTCCCTTAGGATTTCAAGTTTAGAGGATGTGAACTGCATCAAAGCAGTTCAGTTATATATTGAACTTTGTTATAGTTGAAAGCTATGTATATAACTGAAGTAGACTTTGAAGCACACATTACCACATTTCAATATATTTTAACGCATGAATATTTTGTGTCATTTAAATAGCTCTTGTTAAAGTGGTCCATCACTGCTAGCAGTTGAAGTGCAGGCACTTAGAGGTACCTACACATACCTGCGCTTTCAGTACTTAGGTCTGTGTTTACTTTGATGCCACTAATAGGCCAGTGCTTCTGACAGCAGTGTTAGGCTCTATTCACACTAATGCGTTTTTTGATGCATTTTGCAGAAATGCAGGGAAATTTTTTAACATGGGTTCCTATGGAACATGTTCACATCAATGCATTTTTGTGCCTCTGCGTTTTTGGAAAGGTGTTGTAATATGTTGGCTGATTTATGTGGGATATTATATTATTATACTGTATATATGTACACATGCAGTACAATATTGACCAGGCAAGAATTCAGTTGACAATGGTTGAGTTGTCCAAGCCAACTCAATTTTAACATATCAAAGGGACAGCTGATGAGCCTTTGATATGTTGATCTTATGCAAGTCTACATAGGTGTGTGAGGTATGGCCTGTTAACCTATTTGAACATTTCAAAGGGTACATTGTTTACCATAGAAGAAGTATTTATTGATAGTAATTAGACTTGAGGGAGTAACTGTAACGACACCCCAAGTATGAAAGGGGTAAAAGCCGTTTATGATATGCCATTCCCGAACACCAAGGCAGCTACTGACACTCCACAGTCAGGCGAACGAGACCCATAATGATAATTCCCCCCTATTAAGGAGACACAGCTCTGTTGTTAGGTTTCCAGCAGGTCTGACAATCTTTATTGAGAAATCAGGCTCTTATATACACCAAAAGAATACTGCAGTCCAAATGAACAATGACCCAACTCCACCCACAACATCACACAATGGTTACATAACGAGCCCCCAATACAAATTATTCTGACATCCCTTAGCAGACAACAGGTGAGTTCATTAACTAATCCCTTTACAGCTTAAATGACTAATATGCATGACCTTTACGTTTCCCAGACTGGCTGTCTGCTAACTTACAATACACATTATCATAAATACACCTTTGACCAGACCTAATTTACATGAGCTAATTACCTAATTCCTTTAGTAGCCGGGCTGTCTCCTGAACTTCAATGCACATTATCATAGGAATCCTTTATACAATTACAGAGTTAATTATCACAAACCACAATGAAAAGATCTTTAGAAGTTAGCCTGGACTCCTTTTACATTACACAGGCAGCCAGGTGGTTGGAGGTGATGACATTAACATCTTTCAATTAACCTGTTGAGTTCAGAATCAGCAACCAGTAAATAGTTATTTTACTTATATCCTGGGAGATATTGTGGATTAATATTACAGACCCATTTTAAAGCAATCCAAGACATATTTTGAATGTCCATTATTTTCTGGCTCATACTTTCTAAGAAGTTTTGGGTTCCACGGGCCCTCCCGTTACAGTAACAATAAGATCAAAGAGTATTTTGGGTTGACCTAGGAGAAACTCCCTCCTAGTAGACCAGTACTTGAGAGGACATTTAAGCTGGCATTCAATCAGTCTTGTCATTCTCCATGATTATGAAGGCACAGGTCTAGGAAAAATGGGACTGAGTTATATTTACTCTGTTGGATTTTTGTCATCTGTTGAAAGTATTGGACTTTGTTCTGTGTTGGAAGTCATTAAAATGCTTCTCTCTGGAAGAATCGGGTTGCTGCTGGAAGATTACTTACAAAGTAATTACCTAACCACTATACGATATCACTACAAAAGGGTCGGGGACTTTTTTTCCCACAAAATGCAGCGTTTTGCATGTAATAGAATTCAATGGACCCGCATCCAAAATGCAAGTACCGGGTTTTTACTGCGATTTTGCCATGATTTGCATTTTTTTTATTTCTTTTTTTTTACACTGTATATAGCTGGTTGCTAAGGAGGGGGCCAGGAAGCCGGCCGCCGCGTCCTTAACAACCAATGAGTCATCATTTGTCAGCGGGCTTCCCGATGAATGTAAAAAAAAGAAAGGGAGGGGACGAGTGAGCGCCCCCCCCTCCTGAACCATACCAGGCCGCATGCCCTCAAAATGGGGGATGGGTGCTTTGGGGCAAGGGGGCTCTGCGCCCCCGCACCCCAAAGCAACTTGCCCCCATGTTGATGGGGACAAGGGCCTCTTCCCGACAACCCTTGCCCGGTGGTTGTCGGGGTCTGCGGGCGGGGGCTTATCGGAATCTGGAAGCCCCCTTTAACAAGGGGGCCCCCAGATCCCGCCTCCCTATGTGAATGAGTATGGGGTACATTGTACCCCTACCTATTCACAAAAAAAAGTAGTGGGGCGCATGCGCGGCGCAATGCATGAAGGACTTGCCTGAGCTCAGCTCCCTCGGACCCGGTCCAACCAGGCTTGATACCCAAGGCTATTCTGCACAAATTTCCGCGATTCCACCCACCACCCCTGTGGGAACCTTCAGTGCATGCCATCAGACAAGAAAGGGCGAAAACGCCGCTCGCAACACACACTAACAAACTTTCTCCTGAATGTGGAGGAAAGGAGCAGCAAGATGTCCCAAGATGGCGCTGACTCCCATGTGGTGTCAGGGAAGGTCTCACTCGATCCTCCAGCCTCACGATCGGACAGTGAGTATAACGTGCCCCTCTCTAAAGCTGATCTGGATGCAAGTCTGATAGCTATTTTATCACAAACTTGTAGACAAGATTGAAAGGGAAGTGCATAAATCCACTACAGCTCTCTCACATGAGATTGCTAACATTGGAAACCGCACTGACTTATTGGAAACAAAACATGATGAACTCTCTCTGGCTCATAACGACCTCAGAAAAGATTATAAAAACCTAGCTGACAGTTTTGCTTTCATGCAAGCACAGGTCGAGGACCTGGACAACAGAAATCACAGCCACAATATTAGAGTGCGCGGCGTCCCTGAAACGGTCACAGACCTTATGCCCGCACTCTCCAAAATATTTCACAACCTCCTGCCTGACAAACCTATGTCTGTGTAGCGGGGTATTACTTTTAGGCCTCAGAGACTACCGTACCCAGAATGCCACGAGACACCCAAGGTGCATTGCCCTGCGCAAGGACTGCTGGGGTGGGCTATTTAACTGGGCGGCGGGACTGAGTTCGGCCTCTTTGGACACCGCCCGGCCTGCAAGTGGAACTGTTGTTCGAGTCTGCTGTGTGACAAGGCCTGAAGCCAGGACTTTTTTCCAAAGAGCCTTCTGTTTCACCCAGGAGCTTGTGGGACATCATCCGACTGCTGCTGTGCTGTTGCGAGGAGGACCGAAGACCTGGGTGTCATGGGATCTGTGTACCGAGACACAGCAACGGAAGATACGGACACGGACTGGTCCGGTTGGGTGAGAGAGCACCTGCTCAGAGACAAACACAGGATCTCCTAGGCCAGATAACTGTTGTTCGTAACTAACTTTAGTGCTTGTAGACACACACCGGAGGGACAGTGCTTTGAGTGTCTAGGAGTCTCTAAAGCCCTGTACACACGATCGGTTTTACCGATGAAAACCGTCCGATGGATTGTTTTCATCAGACAAACCGATCGTGTATGGGACCCATCGGTCTTTTTTCCATCGGTTTTAAAAAATAGAACTTGTTTTAAAATTTTCCGATGGATCAAAAACCGATGGTAAATTCCGATCGTCTATGGTCAAGTCCATCGGTTAAAAAACCCACGCATGCTCAGAATCAAGTCGACGCATGCTCAGAAGCTTCATTGAACTTCATTTTTCTCGGCTCATCGGAGTGTTTTACGTCACCGCGTTTGGAACGGTCGGTTTTTTGACTGATGGTGTGTGGGCAAGACTGATGGAAGTCAGCTTCATCGGTTTTCCGATGGAAAAATCCATCGGTTTAAAAACCATAGGAAATCCGATCGTGTGTACAGGGCTTAAGACTTATACTGTGTTCACCAAGTTCAAGACCCGTTTCCTCTTTGTGGATTATAACTTGTTTTTCTTCAAAATGTGCACCACCGTTTGCTAGCGAAGATCTTTTCCTGCAGAACTTCTACATAGTACAGTCAGGCCTGACTTAGTAGCGTAGACATTTCTGGGCGCCATTTTTACCCACGAGGTAGAATAGCAGCGGGGACTGTTCGTTTCTTTTATTATATCTTTCTGTTTGCAAAAGTACCCTTTTCATTGCAGGGCTCTGCATGTGTTCACGTACACTGTTTCTATGCTTATTCTATGCTTAACCAATATTCTCAGTAAAAGTGCCAGGGTTAAGTACACCTATGTTTGTATCATTTACCGTGCAGGAGAGACGGTTATTGATAGCTATACCATATTGCTGTGTTTATTGCAGGATTGTGCCTCCGAGAGTTATAGGTTACACAATCCTATTATCCCCTACTGACTGTGCCAGGAGAGGTTAGAGCCAATTGCTGGGGGTTGACAGCAGTGCATTACAGGGCCCAAACAAATCATTTCAGCGGCTCTCTTAGCTGGGGGTATCGGTACACGTGGGGGCTCGAGTCTGGGATTCCTGTATACTGCATGCTGAAATCAGAGCCTGCCAGAGGCACCGGCATGGACCCGCTAGTAGTGACACAGTGGTGCGCAACAATTGGCGCCAACCCAACCATGGCGGTAGTTATTGAGCTCCCGGGAGAAAACTGGCCGGAAGAGGAGGTAAAGCGGCTCATGTTGTCACTGTCTCCAAGCCAAAAGGCATGGGTGATGGACTTAAGGCCAGATCCAGAGACCTTGTTTACATACACATTAGTGGAATGGAGAAATGGAATACCAGAGGACTTTAGAGGTCAGAACATACAGGCCATAGATAACCAGATATACCAATTGGCGCATACAGAGGCTGTGAAGGAGGAACCTCTGCAATCTCCCCTGCCATCACCTCCGCCATCCTCTCCACCATTATCCCCTAAAGCAGAGAAGCCAAAGGAGAAGATAGCCTCAGGGACACCCGTGGCCGCTATAGGGCCTGAACTATTGAATGCTCTGGGAGATTTTGTCACGAAGTGCCAGAAAATAACACGGTACACGTAGAAGCCGGGTACCGGAAACTCAGGATTTTCTCTGGGAAACAACCTGTCCCCCTTGGGGAAGAGGACTTTGACACCAATGCAGGCTCTGGAGGGATGGGAAGTACCACAGGGCCAGAAGAAGCAGCCTTTTGATCCTGCCTTTTTTTTACTTCATCTTACACATATCCCTGCACAGACATATAGAAAGTCGGTGCTGTGCCATCTGGTAAATGCTGCTAAGGCATGTGTCACAATGCACTGGAGAGATTCTAGACCACCCTCTATTGCAAGGTGGCTTAATAAGGTCAGAGAGATTGGGGCTATGGAAGACTTGGTACATTCGGCTCAAAATAGAAAGGAACAATATGCCCAGACGTGGGACCGGTTTGTATACTCAGAGGAAGGGAAGAGAAAGATGGATGGTGCAATGGGAGAAGGAAGTCCACCGGCGTAGGGAATGCATAGAACCCCTGCACCAGAGGGAGGAGTTGCTGCTGATGGGGGCGGAGGGCAGGAACAGCTGCTAGCTCCAGGAGGCCCGCGAAGCTCCCTGAACACAATCATGAGTAGCAAGAGGTGATCAACTCCCCGGACCTCTCCCTGGGTCAACTCCCTGGACCTCTCCCTGGATTTCCCCCTGGATTCCCCATGGATTTTCCCTCTCCCAGGAGTTCTCACTGGATCGCTCCCCTGTGAGCCCCTCTGCAAACAGGAACGTAAGATAAACAGAGATTATCTCCCAACCCCCGGAAAAGTCCTGAAGATGCTGACACACGGTAACACAAGGAAATTATATAATGATACAATGTGATATAAACAAATGGTACCGTTGTTGTAGCTAGTCAAACCTCACTTGTTAATTGTTACTAAAGCTTACTATTGCTACCACTTAAATCTTACCACCGCCCAATGAGGGCACTTTATACCGTACTATCGCATTGCTGCATTCCTGCTTTACAGCCATATTAAAGACGTGAGTAGAATGGTCTAAGCAATAGTGTCCACAATAGTGTTCCTCTGCCTATAGTTTCGGCGGTCTCTATTAGTCCGCCCGCCCACAAGCCCGCCCTCCCGCCACGGCCGTTCACCCGCTCACCTACCGCGCGTCGGTCCATCCGACTATCCGACCCGCATACCTGTGGTCTGGAGATAGAGGGTAGCACACTGCCCCTGGGGGTGGCGTGCTCCGAGGCCTGGAGGAGGTTTGCCGGGCAGTTAAGGGGTACAACAGCAAAGTCAGAGTTCTATTAAAAAATACATGACACAAGAAAAATCTAAAGATAGCCCAGGGAAAGCAACACCGCTAAACAGGAGGACATCTGAGGGCTCACAGAAAACAGTCACGAGAAGACACTCAGAATATACAGAGACCAAAAACCCTATTACAGTGGAAGAAGAAGAAGAAGAAGAAATCGTTGATACTAGACAAATAGACAAACTACCTACTAAGGGAGAAATAGTGGAGATGTTTGCTAGAATGGAAACAGTCATGTACAGAATGGAGAAATCGATCAAAGGGGAAATATCGATAATACAGGAGGATCTGAATCACTTACTGAGGAGAGTGGAGAAAACGGAAGAAAAAATGGAAGCGCAAGTAGCAGAAGTCATGGAATTAAAAGGGCAATTGGAAGATATACAGAAAGAGCAATGGTATCTGAAATACAGACTCGAAGATCAGGAAAATCGTAACAGGAGAAAAAATTTGAGGATACGTGGATTACCAGATCAACAAATAGAAGACCTACAGGAAAAAATGGATAAAATCTTTGGACATATGCTAAATAAAAACGCTACAGAAAAGATAAAATTCGAAAGAATCCATAGGATCAGGAAACCGGCGGGTCTAAAGGGAGAAATCCCAAGAGATATAATCGCACGATTTCATAATTATCAAGATAAAGAACAGATACAACAAAGTTTAAAATCTAAAGTCCCCACAAAGTATGAGGACACTACATTGCAGATATTTCCAGATCTAGCAGGAGAGACATTGAACAGAAGAAGAATTCTAAAACCACTCTTAGATCAACTTAAGAGTCAGGAGATTCAATACTCTTGGGGTTTCCCAGCATGCTTAGTGGGTCGAAAGGAAGGACGCTCAGCTACCCTGAGATTCCCTGACGACACCCCTAACTTCTGTAAAAGATTGGATATTCCTGAAATTGATATCCCAGGATGGTGGGAAAGAGAGCACAGACAGAAGACTTCAGACAAACAATTTTGGTCCTCGAAATCAAGGAAAAAATAATTTGGAGTAAAAAGAAAAAAATAGAGGAGCAAAGGGATAGGACTGGAAGGGAAAGAGAGGGGGGAGGGGGCAACTGGGGGGAGGTATGGGGAGGAGACAACAAATGAAGAATACTTGTAATTAGGGGAGCAGAACGGGCTCAGGAGCCTTCCCCATAGCAGAGAGTGGCTGTCCTAGACCCCGTTCCTGCAGCCAGAGCTAAACCTCAAGGGGAAGATATTCGTAGGAGCAGATGCAGAAGGAGGGCTACGGATTACGGGGCCTCGATGAGGCTTCATACCCCAAACAGGGAGGGAAGAGGGATGGGGGGGAGGGAGGGGTGGTTGGGGGGAGGGGGGGTGGGATGGTGGTGGAGGAGGGGTCTTGGGGGGGTGGGGGGGACCTCTTGCTAAGAACCTTGAGACAATTTGTTTATGTCGGTTTAGTTCGCCCACCCTAGGAACATCAAATGCCTAAATTAAGTATAATTTCATATAATGTAAGAGGATTGAATGCTCCCATTAAGAGGGCAAATATAATTAGAGAATTAATCACATTGAAGGCGGATGTAGTTTTCTTACAGGAGACGCATTTCTGTGTTAGTCTAAATCGTCAAATTATCTCAAATAAATACCCTTTGTGGTATTATGGGGACTCACCTATAAGTAGGGCTAAAGGTGTGGCCATAGGGTTTGCCAGGGGGAGCAGGTTCACTCTAGAAGAGAAGAAGGAGGACCCAGAGGGGAGATATCTATTTTTAAAAGGAGAATTAAATGGAACCGAGGTCTCACTGGCAAATGTGTATGGACCAAATAAAAAATCAACCCAATTCCTAATGAAAATAGCTGAATTTATGGATTTTAGGAAGGGGGGGGGTCATAATAGCTGGAGATTTTAATGTATGTTTCGAGCCAAAAATCGACAGTACGTCCCATGGTAGGGGGATTGGAAATGCCCGGAAGATCAAATAAAAAAAAAATTGCACCAACATCAATTGGTAGATGCCTGGAGGACACAACATTTAAAGCAACGGGATTTCACTTTCTGCTCCCCCACGCACGGGACGTACTCGAGAATTGATTATTTCTTAGTAGAACATCGGCTACTAGAGACAGTAGAAACTGAGATACGTATTGCAACATTCTCAGATCATGCACCTATTATACTCCGATGGAATATCGGGGAAGCACAAAAAAGTAACAATATCTGGAGGCTGAACGAAGAACTATTATTGGATAAAAATATAAACCAGAGAATAAAAGTAGAATTAGAACAATTTTTTAAGGAGAATAGCACTGAGGGTATGTCAGAGGCCATAGTCTGGGAAACTCACAAAGTATATATTAGAGGGATACTAATAAAGGAGGGTGCGGTGAAAAAGAGAAGGAGTTACGAAAAAAAACCCGCTACTGATGAAAGAGATATCCGAACTAGAACAGCAACACCAAAAAACTAAGGGGAAAGGGAAATTATTATCCCTTATTATTAAAAGAGAGGAACTAAGAGAGGTCTATGAACAAGAGAACCGGACATTCTATAACCAAACTAAAAAAGAGAGATACCTATGGGGTAATAAACCAGGGAAGTATTTGGCGAAAATATTAAAAAAGAAAAAAAATGTCAACTATATAGAAAAAATCCAAAACAAGATAGGGGAAATTAGATATAAAACTTCGGAAATATCCAAATCTTTCCAAGAATATTATAGCCAATTATACTCACTTAATGCCCAGGATACAAAAGTAGAGATCAAACGAAGAAGGGAGAAAATTAAAACCTATATTGAGGAGATTGCTTTAGATAAATTCCCTAAAGCCTCGTACACACGGTCGGACTTCCATCAAACTTTTCCGTGGATTTTTGTCCGAACGGAGTTGGCCGGGCACACCCATAGCATACACACCACAGGACTTTTCTGCAAACTTTCCCAAAACTTTTTGCAACATCACATGCTTTTTCTGCTCTTTTCTGCTCTTTACCGCCACCCTTTGGTCAACTTCTGCTATTGTTGGTTGATTTTAACATTAGTTGTTTTGTCCATCTGACAAAAGTCCTATGGTTTTCTGTACACACGGTAGGACTTTGCTCCATCTGACTTTTGTTGGGCAAAAGTTTGTCCGTTTGCAGACCCAACTTTTGTCCGATGTAAACAAAACCAAACGAAAAAAAGTTTGTCCGATGGAGCGTACACACGGTCGAATTGTTGGTCCAACTTGCTTAAAACGAAGTTTGTTGGGCAAAAGTCCGACCGTGTGTACGGGGCTTAAGGATAAACTAGACTTCTTAGAAGCACCCATAAGAGAAGAGGAGATCAGAAAAATTATCCTAGAATTACCAAATGGGAAAAGCCCAGGGCCAGACGGTCTGTCGATACTTTATTATAAAAAATATATAGATCTTTTAACCCCGATAATGTGCTCTTATATGAATGGGATAGGTGTAAAGTGGGAGATGAGGAAGGAGGCACTAGAAGCCATAATAACTATAATTCCCAAGGAGGGCAAATATTCTACATTATGCTCCAGCTACAGACCAATCTCACTCCTAAATATAGACACTAAGATTTTTTCTAAGATCCTAGCAAATAGGCTGAAAACCATTATGACAGACGTCATACACTTAGACCAAGTGGGATTTATCCCAGGAAGGGAGTGTAAAGACAATGGAATAAGATCGCTCCTCGCTATTAAGAAAATTAAAGAGAGTGGGGCCCCAGGACTACTCCTGTCAATTGACGCCGAGAAGGCCTTTGACAGGTTAGACTGGGGCTTCATGCACTCCACACTGGAGGCAATAGGTCCAGGACCCAGAATGAGTATGTGGATTAAATCCTTGTACAAGTATCCAGCAGCGAGGGTGAAAGTTAACGGGGTACTATCTGCACCGTTCCAGATGAAAAATGGAACCTGACAGGGGTGTCCTCTGTCACCGTTACTTTTTGTGCTAGCATTGGAACCCTTATCGAGGAAAATCAGGCAGGATCCAGAAATAAGGGGGATAGGGGTGGGGGAAGAGCATAAGCGCGCAGCTTATGCAGACAATGTCTTATTTTTCATCACTCAACCTAAAGTAACCCTACCTAAGATCCTAAAAACCCTTAATGAGTTTGGGGAGATGTCTAATTTTAAAATAAATCAGACCAAATCCGAAACACTGAGTATCAACATTAAGAAAACAGATATGAACAAATACCAAAAAGCTTATTCATTTAAATGGGGGAACAGCGCAATTTCGTATCTTGGAGTTAAATTGGCTGTTGAAACTGAGACAATCTACAGAGAGAATTATATTCAACTATTGAATGAAATTAGGGTAGAACTAAATAAAATCTCACGGGGTCAACTTTCATGGATCGGGAGGATAGGAATTCTGAAGATGATTATTCTTCCAAAAATAATCTATAAAATGCAGATGCTTCCGATCCCATTATCTCGGGTCTTCTTAGATAAATTAGAATCACTGTTCTCGGTTTTCACGTGGCGTGGGAAAAAACCACGTATCAAGTGGACGACACTCACAAAAGAGAAGGCTCAGGGAGGATTAGGGGCACCCAATATTAGAAATTACTATAACGCGATAGTAATAGCGCGGATTGTGGAATGGGCTAATGATAGTACGGAGAAGAGCTGGGTGAAAATGGAGAGTACAATTAGTAATGCATCATTAGGGATGGTAATATGGATACCGCCACAACATCGAGATCTGAGCAAAAACACACACGAGATCACCAGAAACGCACTAAAAATTTGGGACCGGTTGCACAAAAAAGAAAATTGGCAGTATAACTCGCCTCTTATACCACTAAAAGACACAAGTTATTTTACACCAGGTAGGGAAAACATTTCTGGGAAATGGATTTTAAAAGAAAACACACAATTAAAAGATGTTATGGTCCAAAATAAACGAATTACCTATCAGGAATTAAAGAAGAACATGGAGTGGAGATTGATCGACGAGTGGCGTTATACTCAGTTAAGACATTTTTTTGATAGCCTTCCTAAACCTATTAGAGTTAAAGATAATTTAAGGCCATTGGAGAAAATATGTGAGGAAAAGAAGATGAAAGGAGTTATTTCTTTTTTATCATTTAAGTTTTTTATTTTTCATCAGAAAAAAATCATTACAGAATCATAAATATTAAAGATGATTACAATTGACTCAACAAAAATCTCAGGTATTATTACCATAGAAACTTAGACAAATTATTATCGTAAAAACCAATACTGACAATGTTTAAACAAAAAGTAATAATATCTAGCCTCATCTTGGTCAAGTATATAATCAAGTAATCTTATAAACTGATAATAACTTATATTAAGAAAATCTAGTTCCCACAAAAATAAACCGAAAATATGAAGGGCTCCTACTCCCCTCCCCAGCCACCCCTAACGGGAACACACTGTGACTGGGAAGGAGAGAACGTCCCCTGCCCGGCCTTCCTGTCACCACCAACAATCGTCGGTAGAGACAACTGGAGAGATATAATAGAAAAAAATTCATTTGTACATGCAAAAAAAACCACAATACTCGACCTAAGTATGAAAATTAAGAGTTGTTCTCAGACTTGTTAGAGCTAAGTTCAACAGTCCAAGCCTCAAACAATAAAAAAAGGAATCTGAGCCTGAAACTATTATATTTTATCTGATGTAATAAAACAATAAACATACTATGAAATAATAAAAGCCAAAACCGAGAGAATAAAGTATAGGATAAAAATAAAGAAGTGAAATAAAAAGAGGAGAGAGAAAGAGAAAAAAAAAATTCTCAAAGATATGAAGTGAAAAGATTATAGAATGCCTACAAACCAAATATACATTCTAAAGATCAGTGATTGGTGTTGATGACCAAGTTATGTGACAAAGAGATTCCCATAAATCGCGCCCAAGGTTCCCATATGGCTTCAAAATTTGAGGTCTCGTCTAACAAGAAGCTAACCAGTTTTTCTTGTTCCATAATCCAGGAAACTTTTCGTTTCATGGATAATATAGATACCGAAGGTTTCTTCCATGCCCTTGCAATAGTTAGTTTTGCTCCCGTTAAAATAAACAAAATTAGTTTACGAGTGGCTTTAGGAATATGAGGTAAATGTCCATTGAGTAAAGCAATTGTGGGAGATTGATGTATCGGGCAACCTGTAATATTGCGTAAAATGTGTTGTGGAATTCCAGGCTGCTGTTTACAGAACACACAGCCTATAATTCCTGTGCTATCTAAGCACACATCAGATTTCATCTTTTTGAAGTAATGCTATCTTTAGCCTAAGTTTGCTAAAGTCCACTCACCGTTCATTCCATCATTCATCCAAGAAAGGCAGCACCACAAAAGCTTATCTTCTTATCAGGCCATTCCAGCAAAGACTGCCTAGCCGACGCCTAATCATAGGCTTTTATTAAACTCAAAAGATCTCACACAGGAGGTGATTGGCTGCAGCAACCAATCCCCTCCCCCATGGGCGGGAACCTCACAGGATGTTCCCTCCTCACAGGAAAATGACAATACTTGGACATTCCTTCCAACAGGAGATGTCATACATGAATACAATAACGTAGGATGGCCAAAGTTACCGTTGATAGGAATTCTTATTCTGCGCTATTCCATAGAATAACGCATATTAAGATTATACTATTATTGAATGGGGGAGGGAGGCTATCTGCAGACGCACGCTACGAATTCCAACCAATGTTAATCAGACATAGCAGAGACAAGAGCGCCCATCCGCCTATAACCAATGATGTCATTGCAGAGCGAGCCTATCCCCCCTTAACGATCGTCCATGCTAATGCACAGAGGGCCCCCATTGGCGGACATATCCGCACCCTGCAAACATCACACTCAAAACGTTTTCCCCTATCAGACGGGATTCAACCAGCCTCAGACTACCCCAATCAGCTCTTTTAGAGCGGGTTGCGGAAGTACTAACACTGGGTGACACTATGACAATACATATTAAATACATCTCCATAAAAATCTCCACAACAGTCCTCCCTTTTTTGTCATATGCACCCCATGTGTCCATCGATGAGAGTTGATATGCTTCTTACACCTGGAAATGAATCAGTTCTTAGTCCATAAAAAGGAAAACACAGCTTGACATGTAGACTCTACTCTTCAGGGGCATGACTTATAAAGGAGGACACGACATGGTGAGCTGTAGTAATCGCCAATCCGTCTGTGATTCTCTGTCTTGTATGTGGGTCCGGCTTCGGGGCGTCTCATCAAGGAAACTCTGGTCACGCGTCAAATCAGGCAACAGGAGCCTCTCGTCACGACATAGAAAGAATAGAAATAAAAACGACATGAGTATATATATTCCCACTTCCTTTAACCACGATCCGCTGTAAAATAAAAAAATAGATCCCCAAAGATTCCCAGACCCTTAAAAAGGACTCCCAACCTTCACTTAGCTACAGCTCTGGCTTCAACAATTACATGAAGAACCCTATCCTTAACGGATGAGAATTGTTCAATCGTATCCCAAGCCCGAGCCCCCCCACCTTGTACATGCAGGACCCCATGCCCAGACCTGGTCGGGATTGGTGAACAAATCCCTTCTAGCTGTCCCTGCCATTCTTAATTTCCTGCGCCATCAGATCCTCGCGATCGGCCGCGACCTAAAATGTTGGGACAGCTTCACCATCGCGCATGAACCTCTTGCTTTAGGGGAATTACCTTTATAAGCTGCAGATCCACATAAACACCAAACTAAAGTTCAAACACACTTGTGGGCTGCCTAGATACCCAAACCGACAAGAGACAGAGCCATTAAAACTAAACAATTTTACCCCTCTAAAAATACATCGTTAGGTTCCATTGACAAGTGTCTGTCTGGAGTCTTCACTAGTTTGTCAAAAACTCCTCATACCCATAATAACATCATAAATGGCATGTACCGCTGTCATCGCTGGGGGACTAAAACTCCTCATACCCATAATAACATCATAAATGACATGTACCGCTGTCATCGCTGGGGACTTAAACTCGGTGAAGACTCAGAACAGACCATCGGTCCTGTTCGCTTTCTGAGCTAGTCAGGACATACACTTTAAATAATAACTTGGGATGCTTTTCACCGTTACCCTCGCTAAAATTTACTAAACAACAAAAACATAAATAAACAAAGATACTCCTCATTCTTTGGTGTGGTTGAGCCGCTTCTTGCAGTGGCTGGCGTGGTCTCATCCCTCAAGCTTCTTTAGAACGACCCAGTCACCTGGTTGGAAAGAATGTAAACTGATTATTGAGTCGGGTCCAGGAGGGACTCGTGAAAACCTTTTGGTGGACATTTTGAAGTTCATTTCACAACGATCGCACCTCCCCCATCAGCCGAGAATATAAGTGACAGCTAATGAGGAGAGTACGACCCTGGTTTTGGCTGACCTCCAAACAACCCTCATATGACAATAACCCAGACATCGGGACTGTGGTCACTGCATAACCTGTGCGTGGCTTACAATACCTGAAACCACTGACAAAAGGTTCTTAGCCTCTGGGATGGGAACCTACTTCACCAGACTGCTGCTTGCCGATTCAAATTCTATTAAAGAAAGACAGTCTTGGCACAAACTTGGTTAGAATTACAGAGGTTATTATTAGTTTGACAAAAAAAAACTGTCATTCTTACATTTATCATTCTCCCCCCTTTTCTTCCTCATTACAGACTGAAGGAAGAAATGCGTGGTGCAGGAAAAAAGAAACAATGAAATAGCCTGTGATACTTTTACCTCCCTTAGATTTATCCATATGTACAGCTGTCTACATACACCTGTTCTCTGTGTACAAACTCCTTGGACCTGAAAAATACTTATAAGCAAAATCATTACTCTATTCTTCATATTTAACCTGCAAAGAATGGTAAAATAATAATGACATTCCTGTACATTGGTAAATTGTCAATGACATTCTTTCAAAACTGATTCAAACAAAACCCTCTGTAACCCTTACTTTTCCCGTTCCTACAAAAATACAACAGCCGCGACGCATCAAAGGATCGCCGCGGTAAGTTCGAACATATTCACGTTACTACATATAAACACTCAGATACAAACGTGGGGGAGATACTTCATAGTTTCCAAAACCAAAAATAAAAAAAAAAACAAAAACAGCCAGAATTCTACCTTCACTCTTTCAGCAATAGGAAAAAATGCAATGGGAATATGAGAGCAGCTCGAGAAGCTTGCATGGACCAGCCATACAAAGTTCAAACAAACGGGCATGAGACTACACCTCCATCAACACTCATCATTACAGATTTCTGAAGCCGCAGCTTAACTACATCCATTCCAGAGGGATACCCAAAATAGTATCCTTGGACCACCTATGTTAATCTTTTTGGGGTTCAAATGCCTTTGCCCCAAAACTAGGCTTTGTGCACTGTGTGACCGTCTGACTATGGGAAGCCTCCATTCCTTCCCTTTGCACAGACCTCCTTGTGTCCATGGCGATTCGAATCGGCTTATCGTCTTAAACCTGCGTCCAGGTTAAACCGTTGCACCCATTTTCGGAGATCACCGCCCGGTGTCTTCTTATACGGTGAATTGCAGAACTACAACCACTATATGGTCAATTCCTCCAACTAGAAACCCTAACCGAGGCGTCAACTCTATGGCTTGTTGTCCCAACACTTTTGGAACTACAGCAACAACCACAGATCAACCCCCGAATTAGGCCTCTACCCCTCACAGTGTATGCATACACAAGCGTTTTCCGCTATACACCCATACACTGCGTTGTCAGACTAAACCACACAGAACACTTACGCCAGTTTACCACCTGCAGAACAATGTGGCTTCTCTCTGTATCTAGATGATAAAATAATGGTGATACCCCCTGTTTTTCTCTCTACCCAAAACTGTATTACAGTACAAAACTGGAATGAAATATAAAACACTTTTAAACGCCAAAATGCTTTCCATTTTCCTTCCAGACACAAATCTCATTGCTCACCTTTAAAAACCCCGAGCTCCTCCCACTAACTTTCTGCTGATATATAAATGCTGAAAAGAAACTTCCGGTTATGCTCAGCTCTTAAAAAAAACCAAACTGGTTTATTTACATATCAATTGTTCAGGAAGAGGGAGGGGAGGCCTTAGCCTTGTCTATCAAGACTCCAAAAAAATCCATGGCTACACATTATATATTTCAACCATTTAAAACCTTGTCAAGGAAATGATGGAGTAAACCCCCCTTTGCAAATGGGAGGGAATCCCCCCTGACCCACATTCCCTGGAAGTCAGACCATAAGTTGGGACTCAAAATACAAACTCCTGCCAAAAGATGGCTATACAGTACAAGTTCCAAAAAAATGAATTGCTCTCTGGGAAACTCCCAAATATTTAAACATAAAAACACATCATTGCTCAAAAGGCGATGCTTAGAAAAACTATTTAAACCAGCAAATTCATTAAACAAAACCCAGTCTCTCAGTATGTCCCCCTGGTGTCTCACTACTCTTCCCAGCAGTGCACAGGTCAAACTGTAAACGCATAAAACATAAGAAAACCGCGCCGATCAACAAATGCCAATACAGCATATTCAGGAGTCGTGTTTGCTAAACTGGAACTTCCTATCTCAAACTGTAAACGTCTCTCAAAATGGCCGACAAGCCAGGACTACAAAATGGTGGATGACCCACCACAGCACCTTATGGACAACAAAAATTGCGCCATTGACGCATGCAATTTTTCCCGCCAATAACCCGCATGGGACGTCACAATGAACACCACATTGGTCCCCCTACACAAAGAAAAACACAAATTGCCTCCACCAGGTTCCACGCAGAAAAGATCGCACTATATTCGCACTAAACATCAAAAACTGAGAAATTCTATCAGCAACATAGCTGACGAATGCCACATGGTATAGTGCCCAAAAGAAAGGTGGCTGCACCTTCCCTTATAGGATATCCACAGGCTAAGGAAAAACTGTGCCTCAAAATGGCAGACAAACCTGCAAGGCTAACAAAAGCCAAGAATGGCGCCATTACATTTTCCGCCAAAACCAGCATCTCTTTAAAAGAAAATCAAAAATGTTTTTCTCCACAAAGACTGACTACACCATTGAAACTTTTCTAAATTATCATCAAAATCCACTGAAAAAGGTGTCAGCTACACTCTACAAGGACCACATGTACACTTACAAACTTAGCCTCCCTTTTGCCAACTAAACAGCACATTCAATAAATGTGAGTTACATGACAATATTAAAAACATATTCATTTCTCTAAGTTCATATACTCTGAGATATTCACCACTTTTCTCTACCTAAAGTTCACACACACAGTGGCCTCAGCTTCCATAACAAGCCATTGCAGAGACATACCTCCTCAATGCTAGCATCCAAAACAGCCTGCAACCATTCAAAGGGCGTATTCCTTTCAACAAACAGCTACTATTGTCTGGCTTCCAACAATGCCTGGCCACTTGAATATGCGGCAGGAATTTTCAACTTTAAAACCAAACACTTTTGTTAAAATATTTTTACACTTATGGGGACATGTGTCTTTGTCCCCTATAAAGGCAAAAATCACAATTTATCCATTTCTATTTTTCATAGAAATCACAAACACCACACACATACAGTATATTGTTGCTTGTAACATTTGCTTAGAGTGTCTTTCCCTCAGGGCACAGCCCCTGCAACACAAAACAGTGGGCAAGCCCTTCCCCCATTCAAGCACATATCTCACAAACAAACCTCTGAGAAATACAAAAAGCTCAGCCAAACACACACATTGCAGACTGAATAATCCCACATCTATACCTTCATTTCATACACAATATACAGTTTCCATCAGCATTCACACAGGCACAAACACTACACACAACTTTGTAATGAAAATTGGAAAGTCAATAGATACACAACTTTCAAACATGTTGGCAGTGATAGCCATGTTGCCTGCCCCTCCCCCGCTAAACCTCATGGGGGCAGCCATTTTCAGCTTCTCTCACACAAACATCCAGGCACACCCAGGCATACCCACACACAATCAAATTCACAGGCATACGATCTATGACAAAATCACACACACACATGCACACGCTGCAAACTTAAAGCATGATCTCAAAAAGACAAAAAAAATTTTTTTTCGTTTCAAAGTACAGCCTCTTTACGCATCAATCACATCGCAGGTCCACTCTCCTCCTCTGCTGATCTGATGCTCAAAGAGGCCGCAATTGGTCCCAACCGTGAGTCGCCATTACTGTTGTGGAATTCCAGGCTGCTGTTTACAGAACACACAGCCTATAATTCCTGTGCTATCTAAGCAGACATCAGATTTCATCTTTTTGAAGTAATGCTATCTTTAGCCTAAGTTTGCTAAAGTCCACTCACCGTTCATTCCATCATTCATCCAAGAAAGGCAGCACCACAAAAGCTTATCTTCTTATCAGGCCATTCCAGCAAAGACTGCCTAGCCGACGCCTAATCATAGGCTTTTATTAAACTCAAAAGATCTCACACAGGAGGTGATTGACTGCAGCAACCAATCCCCTCCCCCATGGGCGGGAACCTCACAGGATGTTCCCTCCTCACGGGAAAATGACAATACTTGGACATTCCTTCCAACAGGAGATGTCATACATGAATACAATAACGTAGGATGGCTAAAGTTACCGTTGATAGGAATTCTTATTCTGCGCTATTCCATAGAATAACGCATATTAAGATTATACTATTATTGAATGGGGGAGGGAGGCTATCTGCAGACGCACGCTACGAATTCCAACCAATGTTGATCAGACATAGCAGAGACAAGAGCGCCCATCCGCCTATAACCAATGATGTCATTGCAGAGCGAGCATATCCCCCCTTAACGATCGTCCATGCTAATGCACAGAGGGCCCCCGTTGGCGGACATATCCGCACCCTGCAAACATCACACTCAAAACGTTTTCCCCTATCAGACGGGATTCAACCAGCCTCAGACTACCCCAATCAGCTCTTTTAGAGCGGGTTGCGGAAGTACTAACACTGGGTGACACTATGACAATACATATTAAATACATCTCCATAAAAATCTCCACAACAAATGTGAAATACCTTATTCCAAAATCCACGAATTCTTGGGCACTCCCACCATATGTGGATCATAGTACCCAGTCCCTGACATCCCCTATAACAAAGAGGTGAAACAGAGGGGTACATAACAGTCAATCTCGTGGGAACTAGATACCATCTTGTAAAAAGTTTTATATTGGCCTCTATGAGCGAAGTATTGCAGAGGCCTGAAGTCGAGCGAGAGTAGCTTGCATGCCAGTCTACAATATTTCTATCAATTAGGAGTTCCTTCTCCCAGGCCAACATGTATGGTAGTTTCACTAAATTGGATGCCAGTGACTTGTAGATCACAGAGATCCCCCCCTTCGCTCCACTGTCTGTCCACACCAATTTTCATAATCTGTAAAATCTCGGGATGAATATCCAGTTTTACACCTAGAATGAATTAAATTAGCGATTTGATGAAATCTCGGTTTTTCGGATAAAGGGAGATCTAATTTGTTCATAAAATATTCAATAGGTAAAGGGCCTATAGAGGAAAAAAATTGACCAATGCGGTACAACCCCTTGTCGTACCACCATTTAAAGGTTTGAAGGTCCAAACCTTGATGAAAAAAGGGGTTTTTGAACACCGGGGTCAAAGGTTGAGCTTTAGAGACCAGCGAGGGAAGTTTCCGAAGTGAATCCCATAAAGATAAGGATTGTGAGAGTGATGGTGATAAGATGGGAGGTCTATTTCTGGGAGGGCACCACAACAGGTGTATTAGTGATGAGGATGGAACAGCTTGATTTTCAATTGATATCCAATCAGGAAGTTCTGTGTTAAAATATAAAGCAGATAGTTGTGCCAATCGTGCTGCTTGGTAGTACCATAAGAGATTCTGAATACCTAACCCACCCTGTTTGGGAAGGTTGAATAAGCATCTGTTTGAGAGTCGTGGACCTTTATTGTTCCAAATGAATTTAGTGAGCTTACTTTGAAAAGATTTCAAATGATCTCTTTTGATTGGAATAGGAAGTGAACGAAATAAATCTAAAAGCCTGGGCAAAAGGGTCATCTTGACTGAGTTAATCCTGCCAATCCAAGAAATACTGTGCGACTCCCAGTCTTTGAGATCGAGTTCGAGTTTCTTGTACATAGGAGGGTAGTTAGCTTGGTATAGATTTTCAAATTTAGATGTAACATTAATTCCTAAGTACTTAATGAATGAGCTGCTCCACTTGAATTGGTAAGTTATCTGTAAATCGGACACTATAGAATCTGGGAGAGACACGTTAAGAGCTTGAGATTTAGACATATTAATTCTGAGACCTGAAAGAGTCGAAAACTTATTAAGCAATGAGCAAACCTCCGGTAAAGAAGACCGTGGAGAAGTGACAAAAAGTAAAAGGTCATCTGCGAATAAGGCACATTTATGGGTATCTTGACCACATTGCACCCCCCTGATATTCGGATTACTACGAATGGCAATGGCTAAAGATTCGATCATAATAGCGAATATCAGGGGGGATAGGGGGCAACCCTGACGTGTACCTCTTCCAATCTGAATAGGGTCGGAAAAAATTCCTTGCATTCTGATTCTGGCCTTAGGATTAGAATAAAGGGCTTCTAAAATTCCTAACATATTCTGTACAAATCCCCATCGTTTAAGTACAGCGAATAGATATGTCCACGACACCGAATCGAATGCCTTCTGGAGGTCCAGTGACAGTAACATACCCTCCTGTTTATGACCTCCCTCCCAATTAGATTGTAGGATTGATACTAGGTCAACCGCTCTTCGCACCTGATCAGGACCTTGCCTACCGGGTATAAAACCGACCTGGTCTTTGTGAATATAAGATCCTATAAAAGAAGCAAGTCTGTTCGCTAATATCTTGGTTAATATTTTAAGATCATTATTGATTAAGGAGATTGGTCTGTAGTTTTCTATTTGACTAGTATCTTTATCCGGTTTTGGGATCACAGAAATATAAGCCATATTTAGTTGATTATCTATCGGGGAACCTTTAGACATAAAATTAAAAAGTCTAGTTAGGTAAGGAGTTAGGATCTCTGAAAATGTTTTGTAATATGGTGTGGAAAAACCATCAGGTCCAGGAGCTGTTCCCCCCTTTAAAGCTTTTATGACATCTGAAACCTCTTCATTTGAAATAGGAGCATCCAATTCCTCTTTATGAGTTTCTGTTAATTTCGGAATATGTAATTTATCCAAGAATTCCTCTAACTCGGTAGAGACAGAGAGATTTTCAGCCATATATAACTTAGAATAAAAATCCTGGAATGCCTTAATAATATGTTGAGAATTCATGGTAAAAGAGCCATCTGCCTGTTTAATCTTTGGGAGAGCTTGTGAACGGAATCTGGGTGAAAGTTTACGTGCCAACATAGGACCCAACTTGTCTCTCATCTGGTAAAATTTTGCCCCAGACCATTTAATGGATTTTTCAGCCTTCGCTGTTAGAGCCAAGTTAAGAGCTACTCGTGCTGCATCCAGTGTGGATATAGATACACTAGAAGGACTTCTCTTATGTTTTTTGCACAACTCAGCGAACTCTTTCTCCAATCTCTCAATCTCGACCACCCTCTCTCTCTTCTTTCTGGCCGCTATTTGGATCAACTTGCCTCTAATAGTAACCTTATGAGCTGCCCATAAAGTTTCTGGAGAGACCTCCCCTCCATCATTAAAGTAAAAATAATCCTTCAAAGCTCCCTGAATTTCCGCCACTACTGCGGGATCCTTCAATAAAGACTGATTGAGAGTCCAATGTGAGGTCTGTGTACTAGGGATATCCCTTCTAATAGCCAATAGAATCATCGAATGGTCTGACCAAGCAGCTTCCACTATAGAAGAAGAAAGAGCTAGTGGAATATGGTGAGTAGAGATCCAAATGTGGTCAATACGGGAATAGGACTGGTGCGGATTAGAGTAGTGTGTAAAATCTTGTTTTTTTGGATGGAGTTTCCTCCATATATCCGTCAATCTAGATTGAAAGATTAATCAAGCAATTTGAACACTTGTTTTATTGGGCCTAACAACTTGATCTTAAGGGTTTGGATTTGTCCAGACTAGAATCAAAAGCTGTGTTAGAGTCCCCCCCCCATAACTATGATCCCCTCCATAGACGGTCCAAGTGACTGGAACAATTGTTTAAAAAACTGTTTTTGTCCTCTGTTAGGGGCGTAGTAAGATATAAAGGTATATAGCTTATTATCGATAGTTCCCTTGACCAATAGGAACCTTCCCTCCTGGTCTCTGAGTTCCAACTCAAGATTGAATTTGCAATTCTTAGAAAACAATATTGCCACTCCCTTGGTCTTATCTTCAGCCTTAGACAAGTAAAAAACTGGAAAATGGGCATGAAGAAACAATGGGGTGTACCGCTGAGGGAAATGGGTCTCTTGTAAGAGTACTACATCAATATGACGGGATCTATAGGCTTGGAGGGCTTTCCTTCTTTTGACTGGGGAATTTAATCCCTGGGTGTTGTGAGACACAACACGAAGGGGTAAAGAGTTAGTGTTAGTGCCGGCCATGGAGCAAAAGGGGGAGAACTCCAAATAACCCACAGCCACCTACCTTCCTCCAGGAAGAACCAAGGGCATATAATGAAAGGTCTTTCACTATGTTAGGGGAGGATATACATAGCATCACTTCACAGGTAAATCTCAATGACATGTAGGCTGAAAAAGAAAAAAAAGTTAGAATGAAAGAAGAAGAGTAAAAAAAATATTCAAATAAAAATAATATCAGTTGTAAAACGCAGTGTAACGAAAGGCCTATAAGCGGCCCAGAATGGGAGGAGGGGTATGGCTCCCTCCCCTCATTCAGAAAAAAATAAGTAGTATAGCCCAGATGTAGGGCTATATACCTACCCCTCAGCATGGTTTACAACCAAACTGAGCGGTAGGTGGAGGCACAATGCAGCAGCACCAGCCAGTGACAGCACTCAAACTAACGATGTAATATTAAATGAACGGAACCAAACATCCCTGGATTTCCAATATAGTAGCAATTAAGAATAGTTTAACTATTAGATTTTTTCTAAACAAGAGAGAAGAAGAAAAAAAAAAAAAACCCCATTATCTATTGAAAATTTAGCAACAGAACTATGTGTGGGAAAAAAAAAAAAAAAAAAAACCCATTATCTATTGAAAATTTAGCAACAGAACTATGTGTGGAAAAATAAATAAAAAATTAACCCCCATTGTCTATTGACAGTTTAGCAACAGAACTATGTGTCAAAAAGAGTTGCACAGGAAATCCAAGAGTCAATGTAATGAATTGTGTTTCCTCCCAAGGAACCTACAGGGGGGAATAAAAAGATGAAATACAGTAAAGTCATGTAAATCCTCTTCATGGGGGGATGTTATCCTTTACTCTCTTAATTTTGGACATCTCCCAAAGTGGCGCAGTCGGGCTCGGAGGCGATTGGCGTTTAGATGACCCCTGCATAGAGGGAGAGGTATCCATATTTGAATCCAGCGTAATGAGTCTCAAGTCAAGTAACAGGCGTTCTCCTTCTGGGAAATTGTGAAAAACATGTTGCTTCCCATTGTACGTAAATTTCAGGGCAAAAGGGAATGCCCACCGGTATTTAATATCCTTTTTGGTCAGGGCTGCAAGGAGGGGTTTCAAAGATCTCCTCTTTTGGATGGTGTATGGGGATATGTCAGAAAAGATTTGAATAGAAGCACCTTGGAACTGTATCTGATCTTGTTGGCGGGATATTTTCATCACTTCTTCCTTGACAGAAAAAAAGTGGGGTTTTACTATAATGTCCCGTGGAGAGCCATCTTTCCTGAGGAGTCCCAAGGATCTATGCGCTCTATCCAATTCCAGTTTATTAGCTGGAATCGAAGGGAGTAAATTTTTAATAAAATCTTTCACAGTTGTATGAACATCAGTGATTGATTCAGGCAGTCCTCTAATGCGAAAGTTTTCCCTTCTTGAACGATTCTCGAGGTGGTCTATTCTGGCTTGAGCGGTATCAAACTGATCCTGCAAGAACTGCAAGTGCTCAGAATTAGAATTTTGGTTTGTCTTAGTTATAGTAAAATCCAACTTATGTTCAATATGCTCTATTCTGCTTCCCAGGTTCTGAAAGTCTGCTTTAATTTCTCCTGTGATCCTGTCAGCATTTAAAGCTAACCTTTTGTCCAGCATATCAGAAATCCTGTTAAAAAGTTCATTCATATTAAAAGACATATCAGGAGCCTGTTCAGGATGTGTATTGAGAGAGCCTATGTGAGGTAAATTCACTTCATGAGGTGGATGACCCTCAGATCCCACATAGTTCTCCTTTAGGTTTAATTTAAGCTCAGAAGGTTGTAAGGTAGCAGAGGAGTCTAAGCTCAATGACTGTGAGCTAAATGGGAGAGTTGCAGGCTGAATAACTTGCCTGCTAGTTGAGGAGACATCATTAGCAGTCTGTATCTTATTCTGAGGTGCGGCAGCCATTTTGGATTTCTCCCGTTTTTCAGAGAGCTTGTAGTTCTGTTTCTGCGCTTTTTTATATGCCTTACCTGGCATAGGTAGGTGCCTGGCACTATTCGCTGCCTTTCCCTGTAGTTTTTAACCGCAATGTGGCTTCTTTTTCCGCCGCTATTAGCGCTGTTTAGCTGGTGCTGAGCGGAGCTCCGGTCCTAAGCCTCCATCACAAGAGTCCCCGCCCCTTGACTCCGAAAGGAGTTATTTCTAAGATTTATAAGGTCTTAAATAACACACAAAGAAAATCAGAGAAATTGACATGTATTAAGAAGTGGGAAGAGGAACTGGGAACACAAATAAGAGAGTATGAGTTTAAACAAATAATTAACAGGGTTCATTCAACCTCTGTGACTTGTAATATAGTTGAAACTAATTGTAAATGCCTAATCAGATGGTATTTGACGCCGGATAGGGTACATAGGTTCACAACGGAAAAATCACAGCTATGTTGGCGTGGATGCCAGGAAATTGGGACAATGGCCCACATATGGTGGACTTGTCCAAAAATTAAAAAATACTGGACAGAGATAAGGAGAACCATCAGAGACATCACTAATATAGAAATACCGGATGATCCGTGGGGATGCTTACTGTGACGGATCTCAGATACCCCAGATGGGCACATCCGCCAGACTTGTGTCTCCTGTCCTCCAAACGCACCCGCAGCCTGCAGATTCGCCATAACCAGCCCTTAACCCCTCAATCACGAGACAATCCACACAGGTGTTGAGGGTTAAACATGCAGAGCATCAACAGTTTATTAAATCCAAAACATACACTTTTACACACAGTTAGGGACACTCCCCTTAGCCTTGTCATAGAGGGGGGGGGGGGTAGGGGACAAGGAAGAACCAATGGGAACTGAACACTTGTACATTGAAACAGAGACTACAGATAAACATAAAGGGATTATGGTAAGCAGGCAGCCCTTCAATACACATCCCCTGCGGAGAGATGTCTGCAGTCCAGACCATTGTCTATGTGCCATGAACCAACACAATTAAGCACAGCAACAAGAGGGGGGGATGGGGAAGAAGGGATGTAGCATTACATTACATTATCTCAATGCCAGCTTGTTCGGACGTCTCTTGGTCTCTTATGGGCCATAGTCTGTGGGTAGGAGGCCCGCCCTCAGTCCCTTCCAAAGCACACAGTGACAGTGGGTTCTGTCACATTTGTCCCCTTTTAAAAACAGACTAACCAGGTTCCTGACCCCCAACTGGTCTGGACCTGCGTTAGTCACAAACTTCCACCCCAGGCAACCAGGAAAAGGAAAAGTACGTCTCTGGCGCTGGGGAGCAAAATCGCACATACGGCCTCCCATGAATAAAAACAGCCGCTGCAGAGTGGGAACAGCTGTCTGCACTCCCGTGATCCGGGGCTGGGTTGCAGGTATTGGGGGTAGCTGAATAATCCTCTGCCCCGATGCCAGCGCTTCAGCTTGTAGGGAACGTAGGCTGGCAGTGCTATGCAGTTGGGGAGGGAAAGGTTCTTGCTTTTCTCCTGGAGTAGTTACCAGCCGCTGAGGAGGTATCTTGCAGGGACTATCTCCCAGACTCTTCATCTCTTTTTCTGATGCTGGGCAGAGGCCAACAGCGCTCTGCTCCGTAGCCAGCGATTCTGCTAGGGGGACATATACAACGGTAGAGTTCAGCCGCTGGAGAGGGGGAAGGGTTTTTCCCCCTCCTGGTTCTGTGACCAGCTGCTGAGGCGACTTCTGACAGGGGCTGTCTCCCAAACCCTCCAAAGACATACTGAGGGCTGGGCAGGGGCCCGTGGCACTCTGCCATGCAGCCAGCGCTTCAGCTGGGGGGATAAACACTGGGGTAGTGTCCAAGTGCTGGGCAACCAGCTCACTGAGGTCATCCCTCGGACTCCCTGGATCCAACTCTGAGGGTGGGCAGAGGCCAGCGGCACTCTGCCCCGTAGCCAGCGCTTCTGCTGGGGGGATGAACACTGGGGTAGTGTCTAAGTGCTGGGGAAATAGCTCACTGATGTCATCCCTCGGACTCCCTGGATCCAACTCTGAGGGTGGGCAGAGGCCAGCGGCACTCTGCCCTGCAGCCAGCGCTTCTGCTGGGGGGATGAACATTGGGGTACTGTCCAATTGCTGGGGAGGGAGAATTGCTTCCTCCACTCCCGTTGGGGATATCTGCTGTTGGGGAAACGGCTCACGAAGAGCATCTCTCAGACTCTCCGGGTCCAACTCTTTTTCTGATGCTGGGCAGAGGCCAGTGGCACTCTGCCCTGTAGCCAGCGCTTCTGCTGGGGCACCGGATTCGATACTATGGACTTGCTGCTGATCACCATTTACCAGCCTTCCAGCGCCCGTCTCAACTTCCCCTTCTGAGACCTTTATGCTTTTATCTTGTCTCGCTGCCTGGGAAACCTCTGGTGCATTCTGGCATTCTAGCACTCGCAGTGCCCTCTGTATCATTGCCACTTCTCCCATTGCGGTTAGGACGGGAAAACGTAGGGGCACTCCTGGCCCCATTTGCTCTGCATCTTCGCGACTGTCCGCTATTTCTCCAGGACAGTCCCAGGCAACGGGAGCCATGCCAGGCTGCTGATCACCGTCAAACAGCCGCTTGTAGGCAATCTCGAGCTCCCATTCCTGCTCAACCAGGAACTCCAATTCCTCCAGGCCACACGCCTCTTCGGGAAGGTCCAGCACCTCATCTCGGAAGTCCAGGATGTCTTCCAGCCGCCACTCTTCGTCGCTCCCAAAGTCTGGGTCTCCATACATTTTTTGATGGAGCAGCCCCAAGCTGCTGTAGCCAACGCCTTCTGTCGGGCTGCCATCTGCTGTACTTGGCCACAGTTGAGCCGCGAACCACCGTAGGGCTCTGTAGCTGGCGTCCAGCCTCATCTCCTCCTGGACCAATCTTCCGAGCTCCATCTTACACTCATCTTGCGGTCGTTCCCTCAGGAACACCTCTCGCGCACGGTACTGCGTCCAGTACATCTCTGTGGAGGAGGGAAGGATCTTCCCCTGATGGTGCCGCTCGTGGCTTAGTGTCTCATGCCAGAGTTGCCAGCGGATCACATCCTCCCAGCCGAGCATGGTGCGCTCTGTCACTGATCCCCGATGTTGCTTCCGCATGCCTTGCAGCCTCCTCCCAAACTCCGCTCTCATGCTGGCTGGTACCCGTATTGCTCCTTGGCGGCTGCCCGGATCTTGAATCCTGGTGGTGGTTTGGATGTCCCGGACTGCAGGAGACACCCCACCGCTGCCACCACTGTGATGGATCTTAGATACCCCAGATGGGCACATCCGCCAGACTTGTGTCTCCTGTCCTCCAAATGCACCCACAGCCTGCAGATTCGCCAAAACCAGCCCTTAACCCCTCAATCACGAGACAATCCACACAGGTGTTGAGGGTTAAACATGCAGAGCATCAACAGTTTATTAAATCCAAAACATACACTTTTACACACAGTTAGGGACACTCCCCTTAGCCTTGTCATAGAGGGGGGGGGGTAGGGGACAAGGAAGAACCAATGGGAACTGAACACTTGTACATTGAAACAGAGACTACAGATAAACATAAAGGGATTATGGTAAGCAGGCAGCCCTTCAATACACATCCCCTGCGGAGAGATGTCTGCAGTCCAGACCATTGTCTATGTGCCATGAACCAACACAATTAAGCACAGCAACAAGAGGGGGGGGGGGGGGGATGGGGAAGAAGGGATGTAGCATTACATTACATTATCTCAATGCCAGCTTGTTCGGACGTCTCTTGGTCTCTTATGGGCCATAGTCTGGGGGTAGGAGGCCCGCCCTCAGTCCCTTCCAAAGCACACAGTGACAGTGGGTTCTGTCACACTTACTACACAGAATGCGGATGTCGAACAAATTATACCTTAAAAGTCTGATTCCACACCTATTAAACGCAGCTAAGAGCCAAATTCCTAAATACTGGCAAGAACAGGACAGTCCTACCCAGAAGGGATGGTGCAACAGAGTAAACAAAATTTTCAATTTGGAATACTTAAGATTTTGCGATATGGACTCATTGGATGCATTTGAAGAAAAGTGGAAGGTGTGGACGGCTTTTAAATACACTCTGGGTTATGCGGAAATAATGGGTGAACAATCATAACATAAGATGGTGAAGGAAGAAGCAGATAGGGTAGTAGAAGGAGGTCAGGGGATTGGGGGAGGGGGGGACAAGGGGGGGGACGAGAGGATTGCAGGAAGGGAATGGTACTGAATTATATGACAAAATGTAGAAAAATAAGTAAACGGGACTATAGCGGTGCTAGCGTTAATATTTAGACAACAGTGGAAGACTCAATTCATTAAGTTAAAAAAAGGGGATTTATCCATTTATTGAACAAGTAATACAAAATATTTAGTAAAATTACATATGTATATATAAGCGTTTTCACAAAATTTCAGAAATAGGGCATAGCTGATATGGTGGTTAATTAGATGTTAAACCGAAGAGATCATACGTGGTCCCAACATGTTTCGCCCATCGGGGCTTCGTCAGGGGAAGTATGTCTCAAATGTGCGAGTACATCGAACATAGCTGTTAAAATAGACAATAGAAAGATTCATATTAACATATTGTAAGCTAGTTTATGTAGAGTTTAGAAGATCGATCTGTAAACAGGTCCACAGTTGGCAAAAAGAAAAACGACTTACCACCATTAAAGCCCTAGATGAGATAAATGGGGGTGGAGGCAAGAGAAACCTCTGCACGCTAGTAGAGGAAGGAGAGAGGTCTCCTCCTCGGTGTGAGACGTAAACGGAGCTCCGAGCATACAAACCCTCACAGTGACCGCTTAAGAGACCTAGCCAAAATAGATCAAAGGAATATATATAAATAGATGAATTAAATTAAATTAGAGAAACCACTTGTAACCAGTATTCCCTACAGTCAATACCTTCGCATCAAACGTAACTGCAGCTGGGATGCAGATTTCAAAAAAGCTGCGGACGAGCTATATGCTCGTTTAAAAGATAAGGGTTACAGTCATTCGGTTTTGAAGAGAGCTTATAAGAGAGTATGTGAACAAGATCGCAGTTCTCTTATTTTTGGCCAAAAACTCACCACTCAAACCGACTCAAACCAACCAAATAAGAATTATTACAAGATATTCTACTGAACATCATAAAATCCGCAAGATTGTGGAAAATTTCTGGCCTCTGTTGTCTGCTGATCCAATAGTTAACAAATATATTGGTAGTAAACCACAAATAACTTACCAACGGGCACTCTGAAAGATAGTTTGGTTCATAGCCACTTTGAAACCTTTTCTGACATTAAATGCCTGAACCCAGGAACGTTTGCTTGTGGGCATTGTGACATGTGCCCATTCATACTTAACAGTTCAACCTGCACACTTCCCAATGGTCAAATTCACCGTGCCAAACATCGAATTACATGCCAAACTTTGGGCATTGTATATATGGCCATTTGCCAATGCGGTGGATTCTATATAGGAAAAACCAAGCACCCCTTTTATAAGCGAATTCGTGACCATATTAGACCTATCTTTAAGAGAAAAGCGGAAACAGCAGTTAGTCACCATGTTGGTACTTTTCATAACTTTAATGCAAAAAATATACGTTTTATGGCTTTGGAACATATTCCGCCTCATGTCAGAGGAGGAAGCGTTGATAAAACTTTGCTACAATTAGAGGCTCGCTGGATTTACAATCTAGAGGCAACTGTTTTCCCTGGCTTCAACGAAAATCTTAGCTTTAGACCTTTCCTATGATTGGCTGATCTGCATTGACTTGCAATGACCTAGGTTGTCCACATACCCCCTCTTCCCTGCTCTAGGAGTCCTCTGTTTCCTTTTTCACCTCCCTCCCCTTTTCTTCTTAATGTTTAGCTATGTTGCATGACTTTACTATCTGTAAATTAATTTAGTTTAATAAAATTAAACTGCTGTTATTGCTTGATACTAAATTTATTTTCTATTAATTATTATTCATTTAGTCATGTTCTATATAAGTATGTTTCTCCTAAATTGTCTGTTATGTTGAAGATTTATGTTTAAATTTAAACATGTGCAATGTACATTATGTGAACTATGTTGTTTCCTAAGATCATTCTGTAATTTCTCCCTGGAAGTTGGCGGGTACGGCTTTTTTGGTTGGTTAACTGTACCCGCCATCATTGACAAAAGAGCGACCCCACCTTTGGTCTCTGAGGGTCTGCAATGAGAACATTCACAGGGTGCCTGACTGTGACGGAATCTCTGGGCTCCTTACAGCCCTCATATGGACGCCCATGGCATATCCGGCAATTGCTGGGTCTACCCAACTCACACGTATTGTTGCAGTTTTTGCTTTCCCATTATCCCCGATTTTGGTTTTACTATCTCACCAAGCTTTACCATACTATGATATATTACAACATGATCCCGCTCCGTCTCATTGGAAACTATGTTTCTAATGACGTTGGTGCGTGAGACCAAGTCCCCTCTCCTGGGCGCTAGGTATTCTGGGTCTTGTAGTTTTGGCACAGCTTCTGGACTCTGGGCGCATGCGCACCAACGTTGTCACGTCCGCACTCCGCCGGTGACGCCAGACGCCGGCCGAGTTGGTGATCGCTTAAAAGCCGGCATTATCAGGCTGCACACCAACCAGAGCGGTTCGGTGAGGCGGCCTGATATTTATCCACAGTTCTGTTTCAAGGTAACCACTTGCTGCTTATCTGAGAATCTGACACATTGTCTCCTGTACATTACCAGTCCCTCTACTTTCTGGGCTTTGAAAACTGTTATGATTGTTACTTCATTAGATGTCCTTTTGTCATACTCTCAGACTAAAAGCATTGTTATGTTGTATGTTTAATGATACACAAGACAATGTAATACTTCATTCAACACTAACAGCTTGGTTTGGGCCATTGGCTCTTCAGTTTGTTTTTGTCTGACATGTTGTGTAGTCATTTCCTTATTACTCTATCCCTACATAATTTAAATAATATGAAAAAAAATATAAGAACCGTATACTGTAATGCTAATTCCACATTTATGACAATACCTAATGATGGATTATTTCTATTATATATTTACTGTTTCAACTCAAGACGTTCCTTTGTGGATAACTGATTAATATACAATATATTTGACTTTTAGAGTAATTTCATCTTTTGGAACTTTCTCTTCACTGGACTAAAGTTCTCTGAAGGTTCATGTCCTATGAATGCATCTTAATCGGATATTTTGTATCCAGTGGATCTAACATCAATCAGGCATCATCTCATCCGTTCTATTTTTCTCCTTTTTTTTCTCTTACTTTTGATTTTAACGTGAGTATAACCTGAATAGTTAATTTAATAATGACTTAATCTGCCCCATAATTGATCGGGCTAACTGGACCATTAACCCCAATTAGATCAAAACTTATTGACCACTATATATAACTTTTACCTTATTACCTTTATATTGCCTTCACATATCAATTATATTCATTTAAATTAATTAACTTTAATGGGGTTTTTTCTCTAATTTAATTTAATTAATCTATTTATATATATTCCTTTGATCTATTTTGGCTAGGTCTCTTAAGCGGTCACTGTGAGGGTTTGTATGCTCGGAGCTCCGTTTACGTCTCGCACCGAGGAGGAGACCTCTCTCCTTCCTCTACTAGCGTGCAGAGGTTTCTCTTGCCTCCACCCCCATTTATCTCATCTAGGGCTTTAATGGTGGTAAGTCGTTTTTCTTTTTGCCAACTGTGGACCTGTTTACAGATCGATCTTCTAAACTCTACATAAACTAGCTTACAATATGTTAATATGAATCTTTCTATTGTCTATTTTAACAGCTATGTTCGATGTACTCGCACATTTGAGACATACTTCCCCTGATGAAGCCCCGATGGGCGAAACATGTTGGGACCACGTATGATCTCTTCGGTTTAACATCTAATTAACCACCATATCAGCTATGCCCTATTTCTGAAATTTTGTGAAAACGCTTATATATACACATGTAATTTTACAAAATATTTTGTATTACTTGTTCAATAAATGGATAAATCCCCTTTTTTTAACTTAATGAATTGAGTCTTCCACTGTTGTCTAAATATTAACGCTAGCACCGCTATAGTCTCGTTTACTTCTTTTTCGACATTTTGTCACAAATTTGGGATGAGGTGCGTTATATTCGGTGTCTACCCTTAGTCAGACCACAAAACCATTTATTTGTACTGAATTATATGTTTATACGGATTGTAATAAAGAAACACATTTTTATTTTTGAAAAATTTGGAGAACCACATATGATGCGAATCCAAAGTAGAGACGACACTAAGGAATAATACCATGAGAAAGTCTCTCGTTGTGATAAAGTCTGAGTGGTCAAAAAAAAAAAAAAAAAGAACCCCTGCACCTTGTTGCAGGGGGCAGAAGTAGGGGGAGATGGTAGGGGGAGGAACTTTTTTTTTTGTTTTTGTTTTGTTGGGTTCGGGGGATATAGAGAAAAAAAGGGAAAGAAAAAAGAGAATTAAAGGTGGATTAGAGAATTAGGAGTGATCATTTTGGAATAAAGTTAAAGCAGGAGATATCTAGATTTCAATTTAGGTAAACTATAATGCCCCATACACACGATCGTTTTTCATGCCGTCAAAACTGCCATTTTAAAAAATGGCCCTGAAAAATGATCGTGTGTATGCTCCAGAGCATTTTTAACGACGTGAAAAACGGCCATTAAAAATTTCGGACATGCTCTCTTTTTTCACGTCGTTTTTCATGTCGTTTTTTTTAACGACGTGAAAAACGATAGTGTGTAAGCTTTCACGACGTGAAAAAAACGCGCATGCTCAGAAGCAACTATGAGACGGGAGCGCTCGTTTTGGTAAAGCTAATGTTGGAAATGGAGATGTGTCGTGGAAGAATTCCCTTGGGCTTTGTACGCAAATCCACACCGCGCCTAAATGTGGACTTCCAGCGTCTAAATGCACACAAAGCACAAAACAATTCCTTCGTGCTTAAAAGCACGTTTGTATCAAGCTCTTTGGTACAAGGAGTTTGAAGTACTTCAATGGCACCAGGTAGAATCAGAAACGATGCTGCTTCAAGCTGGAGTCTCAAGCGTCTGGGGCAGAGCTCAGCCACCCGGATTCTTTTATTCATTGGAAACAAAAGGATAACAAAACAGGAAGTGATGGCCCCAACAGCCAATCACTTCCCTTAATACAAAATGACATCACAGGAAATGACAAACAGTAAAGGGGAGGGCACTCACAGGAGGGAAAGGGGAGGAAGTGCACACCCCCCATCTTAATCAGCATGGAGCCCACACAATACTGTTCAAAGTAAACAGTATCTAGTGAGATCATTCTACTTGTTCTTATAGTTTTGGGACAATCTGCGGGGACATTGCTACTGCTGTTGTCAATATACGGTACAAGTACACCGACAAGGCAGATATCAATGTCCTCTTATAAATACAGATATGTATCCATAAAGCGGATAACGAAGTCCGCAAGAGAGATATAATAGGTTTCTCTCATTATGCGGACTTCGCTTCTCTAAAGTGTATAGTCATTGGAAAGCAAGCAGTCCAGCGCATTGCACTTGATCTCTACAAACCAACAAACGCCCACACACGCAGAGAACACGTTTCAATCCCATAAGAAGGTTTTCATACTGACCGTTTTTACCGCTGGTCTCGATTCAACCCAAGTGCGCTCTGCTAGAGCGCTCCTCGATTAAACATCAGACACAGGGAGACAGATGACAATCTATAAAACGCACATCCTAGAATAAAATGTCCACATAAATCTTATATAATAAAATTTCCACAACAGTCCCTCCTTTTTGTCATATGCTCCCATGTGTCTCTCAAAACTTGATCTTCTTACACCTGGAAATGAATCAGTCCTTACAATCCATAAAAAGGAAAACGCGGCTTGACATGTAGACTCTGTTCTTCAGGAGACATGACTTATAAGGAGGGTACAAAATGGTGAGCTGTAGTAATCGCCGATCGGTCTGGAATCCTCTGCATCTGATACGTTGGTTGGGCTTCGGGGCGTCTTATCTCATTGAGGAAAATGTGGTCATCTGCTCGGGCTCTGGTCACGCGCCCAATCAGGCAACAGGAGCACCTCATCACGACATATAGAAGGAACAGACACAAAAAGGACATGAGTATATACACCCCTACTTCCTTCAACCACGATCCAATGGAAAATAAAAAATCCCCAAAGTTTCCCAAACCCTTAAAAGGATTCCAACCCTCACTAGCTATAGCTCTGGCTTTGCCTTGCAGGGATCTAGCCTTATCCATATGGGCCTGAACTTTGTCATTGGTATCCTCAATCCAGGTACAACAATCTTCACCTATGAATTCACAGAAACCCCCCTTGGATGCTAACAGATAATCAAGGGCCATCTTTTCCTGTAAAAGAAGGGTCCTGATCTGCCGTTGTTCCTGTGAGATTTCCTTTACAGCCTCTACGGTTTCATTGAATATCCCATCCACAATGGATGAGAAATTATTCAATCGTTTCATAAGTTCAATCCCCCAACCCGTCCAAGCAGGAAACCATGCCCAGGCCTGGTCAGAGTTGGTGAACAATTCCCTTCTAGCTTTTCCTGACGTTCTTACCTTCTCTCGTGCCATCAGATCCTCTCGATCATCCGCGATGTAAGATGCTGGGACTAGTTTAACCAGGACGCATGAACCTCTTGCATTAGGGGGGGTTACCTTATAAGCTGAGGTACCGCATAAGAAGTAGTAGGGGCCAGTCAGAGTCGCACAGGGGGAACCACTCTGACGGTTACGTGCATTGAGTAGTAACAGGATAGACTGGGGGATTGCTCCCTCGGTCTGAACGTCACACCCTTCCTTCCAACAGATGTAATCTGGTCTATTAGTGTTATTAAAGAAGACGGGGGTTTCGTTGGTTAGATTAACTGTTATACCTTCTTTACAGGTGGTGGACCCAACAAAGTTATCCCCTCTACCGAAACTAAAGTTGAAGCACACTTGTGGGCTACCTAGCTGTCCCGATACCCATACTGGTTTTGTGAGGGAGGGGCAAAAGCCAGAGCTAATGTTAAAACTATAACTAATTTTACCCTCTAGGAATGTATCATTAAGTTCTATTGACAAGTGTCTGTTTGGAGTCTTTTGTTTCCTCATACCGATACGGACATCATATATCGCATGTACTGCTGCCATTGCCGGGGCATCAAGGCTTGGTGGAGGTTTGGAGCATACCCAGCAGTTGGTCCTGTTCGCCATTTTTGCCAGCTGGAGATGCATTTTAAACAATAAATTGGGATGCTTTTCATCATTACCCTTGCTAAAATACACTAAACTAAAACTATAAATAAAGAAGATACTCCTCATTCTTTGATGTAGTTGAGCAGCTTCTTGCAGTGGCTGGCGTGGATCCAGTTGTCCCGTTCTTCAAGCTTTAGTGAGGTTGGTGTGGTCAGCTGAACCTGGAATGGTCCGAGGTATCTCGACTCTAGTCCCGTCCTCTGGTATTTCTTTACAACGACCCAGTCACCTGGTTGGATAGAATGTAAACCGGTTATTGAGTCAGGGTCTGGAAGGGACTCATGAACCCTGTGGTGGATTTTTTTTAGCTCACGTTGCAGTGACTGCACATACCCCGTCAGCTGAGAATGTAAAGACGACAGCTGCTGGGGAAAGTACAACCCTGTTTTTGGTTGACATCCGAACAAAACCTCATATGGAGATAACCCGTGAGGTCGTCTAGGTGCATTTCTGATGGAGTGGAGAGCTATGGGGAGACATTCAGGCCAAGGTTTCCCAGTATCAGCTATTATTTTGGAGATTTTGTTTTTAAGGGTTCCGTTTAACCTTTCAACCTTACCACTACTTTGGGGGTGATAAGGAGTGTGTAATCCCTGATTGATATGGAGGGCTTTACACACTTCTGCAAATATTTGACCAGTGAAGTGGGAGCCTCGATCCGACTCGATCGTTTCAGGTAGGCCCCAGCGACACACTATTTCGGACAGGATCTTTTTGGCTGTGGTTGTGGTGTTTGCTTTCTGAACCGGCCATGCCTCCGGCCAACCTGAAAACATATCTACACAGACTAAGACGTGTTCGTACGGCCCACTCCTTGGCAATGTAATGTAGTCTATCTGGATGCGCTGAAATGGATATTCTGGTCGGGGGGAATGTCGTTTGGGTACTGGTACCGTCCTACCTGGATTGTGCAATGCGCAAACCAGGCAGGCTGCTGCAAAATTAGCAGCTGCAGTAGTAAATCCAGGGGCGATCCAATGCTCATCCACCTGCGCACACATAACCATCTTTGACTGATGCCCTGGATAATGAGCCGAATGGGCCATCATTGGAAAAAGTGATCTTGGCAGACACCATTTTTTACCAAGACCCCAGATGTCATCTGGACCTCTCATGGCCCCTAGTGCTGTCCATCTCCTCTTTTCATGTAATTCCGCTTGTGACTGTAGTCTCTTAAACTCTTCCAGAGACACATCAGAGGGGATGGCTAGCATCAGGGTTTTCACAGGAGGGTGCAGAGCACCTTCTTTGGCAGCTCTATCTGCCAAGGCATTGCCATCGGCCTCCAAAGTCCTATCAGTCGTGTGGGCCTTAACTTTTAGAATGGCTATCTCACGCGGCAGGTTGAAAGCAACGAATAACCTGTTGATTAACTGCGCATGTTTCACGGGCTTCCCTGAACTAGTCAGAAAGCCTCTTGCTTTCCAGATAGGACCAATATCATGGGCTATCCCAAAAGCATACCTAGAATCCGTGTAGATATTGATCCTTTGACCCTCTTGGGTCTCACAGGCTCTTGCCAGTGCCCACAGCTCAGCTTCCTGTGCAGACATGTTGGAACTCAATGAACCCTTTTCCACAATTTCACTGACTGTAGTCACTGCATAACCTGTGTGTGGCTTACCATCTGGGGTGTAATACCTGGAACCATCGACAAAAAGGTTTTTAGCGTTTGGGATGGGGGTCTCCTTCACCGGGCTGATGGTTGTTGACTCGAGTTCCATCAGAGAAACACAGTCGTGGTGATCATCGGCATGTTGTCCTTCTAAATTAACAAGTTGGTTAGAGGTAGAGAGGTTGGTATTGTTAGTCTGGAAGGTTTGAGTATCATTTTTAACACCATTATCTCCCCCCTTCTCTTCCTCCTCAGTAGGAAGAAGAGAGGCTGGGTTTAAAATGGTGCATCGTCTTAAAGTCAGGTTAGTAGGGGTTAGGAGAGCCACTTCGTACTTAGTCAATCTGGCAGCAGAGAGGTGTTTTGTCTGAACTTGATTTAGGATTTCCTGCACTGAATGGGGAGTATAGAGGGTCAGTGGGGAGTCCAAGACTATGTCACCTACCTTCTGTAACAATACAGCGCAGGCGGCTACGGCTCGTACACAACCTGGTGAACCTCGAATGACTGGATCTAGGGCAGTTGATAGATACATGATGGGTCGGTACCTGGACCCATGTAGTTGGGTCAGTACTCCAGTGGCGTGGCCTTTGCTTTCATAGCAGAAAAGGTAGAAGGGGAGGTCATAGTTGGGCAAACCTAAAGCAGGTGCTTTGGAGAGTTCTTGGATCAAGTCCTGTAGGGTTGACCAGTTATCATCAGTCAGTTGAACCAGTCTCTACAGTAGTTGATAAGACCGAGAATGGCTCTCGTTTGTCGTGCGTTTCGGGGTTTCGGGAAGTCTTTCAGTGTCTGAATTCTCTGGGTTGTCAGGTGTCGAGTACCCTGAGATATACAATGTCCTAAAAAGGTGACCTTCTCCCTACAAAACTGCAATTTCTCCTTGCTAGCTTTATTCCCCGTGGACGCCAGATGGTTAAGCAATGAGACAGTATGCTGATAACAGACATCCCTTGCAGGGCAACAAAGCAGCAAGTCATCAACATACTGGATCAGCACCACCTCTGGATTCGTTGGGGTCCATTGATCCAACACTATTTTAAGTTTGCAACTGTACTCCGAGGGACTAGTCACAGACCCCTGAACGAGACGTGTCCAAGTCAGTTGTCGACCCTGGAATGAAAAAGCAAAAAGGTACTGGCACTGGGGGTCCAGTGGTACCGAAAAAAATGCATTAGTCAGATCAATAACACTGAAGAAAATTGCGTTAGGTGGTATAGAGGCCAACAAGGTGTGTGGGTTGGGTACCAAAGGGGCATCGCTGATAATGATTTTATTGATAGCCCTTAAATCATGTACTAAACGGAAAGTTGTTTCCTGACCCTTGACAGACTTTTTAGCCACTGGAAACAAAGGGGTGTTACAGGGGGATTTGGTTGGCGTAAGAACTTTTATCAGCAGGTACCGGTCTATTTGGATTTTAAGGCTATCCATCTGAGCCACACTCAAAGGGTATTGTGGTAATTGGGGCAAAATACTCCCTGGTCTGATGTTTACTGTGGTTGGCGGGACCGGCAGAAGACCCACATCATACTTATCAAACGCCCAAAGTTTGGGATCCACTTCTGCTAGCACATCCAACCCCAGAAAACAACCAGGTTCTATCATATACGGTAGAGCCACCATTGCACATAGGCGCTCATCCGTCAATGCACTGCTAACCACAACACCTGTTGGAGTGTACTCAATGACCGCTTGTATCTCAGATAAAATATCAGCTCCCAATAGGTTGATGGGAACATCATCCGATACCAGTACCGACTTAATGGCTTCTGTGTGTTGGCCCAACCTACAATGGAGTGGTTTGGTGGTATGTAGAGACACTGTCTGACCTGTTAGACCCACAGTGGGTATAGTCTCCCCAGAAAGGGGAACCTTGCCTCTGAGATCTTTGGATCTCAGAACAGTTCGTACGCCACCGGTGTCAATGAGGCAAGGGAGGGGATATTTTAATTCCTCGATAAACAGGTTGATATGTCCTGACACCGCTTTGCCAACGTCCTATGAAGAATCATAGTCGTGGCTGGCCATCGCTACAACTGAAGTTGTTGGATCGCGTGAGCCTGGTACCGGATCGTCTGGGATGAACTGCCACTTACCCTTGGGTCTGTTAGGGCAGTCGCGCCTTAGATGTCCTTCCTTTCCACAGATGTAACAAGTTCGGGCTTTCCAGCGTTGTGTCTTTTTCCCACCATCCTGGCCCGTTTGTCCTGCAGAAGGGGCTTGAGACACAAGGATTTTGGATGCTTTGTCCTGTTTCTTCCTATCCATCTCTCTCTCTATAGCGGAGAGAGTGGATAGAATGGCAGGTATTGTCATTTCATTAAATTCGGGTCTGGCTTATAATAGCCGGTCTCGAATTTTCATATGGATGCCTTCTAAAAATTTGGCTCTTAGCAAAAGGTGAATGGCGGATAACTTACCTCCGTCGGTTGGCACATCCGGACCAACCTCCAGATCTGCATCCAATGCAGCTTGTTTCAGGCGACGCCAGAAACAAGCACATTCCTCGCCTGGGTTTTGACTGAGTTTCATCACATCTGTGGTAGAAGATGCACCATACAACTCTGGAAGTTTGGCTAGCAGGGCTACACAGAATTGCTTACCTCCAGAAGTGGCTTGTTCGTGGGTGACAATGCCGCAATGGGAGATTATAACCCCTGCCAGTTCTTCTCCTACTTTCGCCCTCAGAACCTGGGCACAATCTGTTCCACTCATGCCGTAGCTAAATTGATTTTGACAAAACATTCTCGCGAACCCTCGTGGATTTGTTCTATAGTCAGGCAGTTCGGCCAGTATGGTCCTGATTTCTGAGGAAGCAAAAGGGACATGCCATACCACCCTTTCCCCCAAAGTCCTTTCACCGTTGGTATTTGGAACACCCTCATATTGTTGCACCCGGACTGGGTAAGTACCAGGTTCAGTGACATAAGTGGGGCTAGGTGTGTACTTTGGAGGTTGTGGCTTCATTGGTTGGCTAATGTGTGCTACCTTGCCCACAACGTTCCCTGTCTGGAAGCCAACCAATGAAGGGTAGATGGTAGGTATGACTGAGTCAAAAGCTCTCAGTGCAGTTATGCAATCCCCACGGTTCCTTAGTCTGGTCTCAATTCCCTTAGACTCACATAGCATCTGTAGATCACCAGTTGAAAATGATTCATAATCAGCCGCAATCGGCGGAGAAAATGCCCCAGATATGGGGAAAGGCGACTGATAGAGAGGGTTAGCTTGAGGTTTAGCGTCAGAGGTGACATGGTTAGATGGAGACGTGGGAGAGAGAGAGAGATGTTAGTTGGAGAGTGCAGAGTAGGGTTGGTTAGATTGGTGATGGCAGAAGCATCAGAGGAAACTACAACAGATCTAGTGTTGGTGGATCCAGCCTGCCTCAGCAGAGTTAGCCCAGAAAGAGCCTCTTCCGCTTCCAGCATTGGATCACCAGTCACTGCTATCCCCTCAGGCCAGGTGTACATAATGCGGTTCTTCCGGACTGAAACTGCCTTCTGTATACCCTGCCTGCTTACCATAATAGACTTCTGAAGCCACAGCTCAGCTACATCTAAGGTTTTTGCTGCCCAGAGCCTGGGTTTAAACTCAGTTATGAATTTCTCCCACCTCCAGGCATCAAATGTCCCCTCTAGAGGAATAGCCCAAGTAGTATCCTTGGACCAACTATGCCATTCCTTTAGAGGTTTCATGACCTTTGCCCCAAAGCTAGATTTCATGTACTGTGCAGCCGTCTGACTCTGGGAAGCCTCACATTCCTTCCCTTGCATGGACTTCAAATTTCCCATGGCGATTCGAAACGGCTTATAGTCTTATTCCTGCGTCCAGGAAAAACCCCTGCACCTATTTAGGAGAGCACCGTCAGGTGCCTTCTTCTACGGTGGATTGACGAACTGCAACCACTATATCTGGTCCAGTCCCCCAACTAGAAAACCTAACCGAGGTGTTATTAACTCTATGGCTTGTTGCCCCAACACTTTTGGCACAGAACTACAGAGTACTACTCTTTTACACCGCAATACTCGTAATAACTATGCCCAATGATTAGTCAACAACCACAGACCACCCCCCGAATTATGTCTCTACCCCTTACAGTGTATGCATACATACCTCTGTACGACTGTACACTGCGTCGTCAGATTAAACTGCACAGCACACTTCCGTTTATTTTCGCTACAGAGCAATGTGGCTTCTCTAAATAATCACAAAAATTAAATAAAAAAATTAAATGGGGATAGCCTTCTGTTGTCTATTTCAGCAGTTGTACGATGTCTCAGTAGTTACACGATCAAACTAATAAACAGTCTGAGCGTGAACAAAAAATTGACTACTTGCTGCGCAAAAGTAACTCAATTAACAATAAAAGTGAATATAAAGCGAGTTTTAAAACCAAAGCCTTTCTTTCCTACCGCAAGCTATACAATAAAAGATGCAGCTCTAAAACCAAAAACAATGGGGAAGGGGCATGAATTGCCTTCTGAGAAACTCAAAGAAAACGCCCAAACAATTAAAAATTAAAATTAAAAAATTAAAACACACACCCCGTTAAGAGTACAAAAACTCAGTTAAAGTTAGTTTTACTATCTATTGAAATTCTGTGTAAAGCAGAGTCTTCACTTTAAACTGAAATTAAAACCAAAAGAAAACACAATCGTTTTACAAAAAAATATGCAAAAATAACCAAACCTGAAGATTGGGTTCATACAAAGAAAAACAAAAATGGTGACTCAGACCACATGGCTGAACAAACACAAAGGAAAACAAAATGGTGTCTTCAAAACAAGATGGTGTCCTCAGGCCACATGGCTGAACAAACAAAGGAAAACAAAATGGTGTCTTCAAAACAAGACCAAACCGTGCCTCTTACAAACAAAAATCACTGTTTTAACACAAAACAGACTGTGCTACTTAACTCATACTAAACGTTAGACAAACTATAATAGCTACACACTTTACAAAAGTTATTTCACACGGTGACCAGCACTATGAAATAACTCAGACACACAATGTTATGTCATTCAATCTCTGCCGCACATTTAAAACATCAACTAGCACACTCCATGCATACCGTCACATTGTACTACAGGAAATGGTTTTACATTTAACATAAACCCCATACAAGGACCCTCTAGGCTGTATTGACTATGGGGTCTACAGAGGACAGTAATATAGACTTCTATCCCAAGCCAATACAGCTATCCCTCCCAGTACAAATATAAATCCCTGTCCTTGTACACAAAGAGTGAAACCGCAAAAATGTGTTCTTTTGCTAAGCGGAGTTACCTGCAACAGCGAGCAGAGAGACCAGATTCCGGTTCTAGAACAACAAAAATTTCAAAAGTTGAAATGGAGTCTGTCTTACCAAACTTTGCCGGCCTTTTCCTGTCCCAGAACCGCGGACCCAATCTCTCCTCTCGGATCGCTGTGCTGGAACTACGTTGGCTCCAAGCTGGCTCGCCGAAATGTCGTGAAAGAATTCCCTTGGGCTTTGTACGCAAATCCACACCGCGCCTAAATGTGGACTTCCAGCGTCTAAATGCACACAAAGCACAAAACAATTCCTTCGTGCTTAAAAGCACGTTTGTATCAAGCTCTTTGGTACAAGGAATTTGAAGTACTTCAATGGCACCAGGTAGAATCAGAAACGATGCTGCTTCAAGCTGGAGTCTCAAGCGTCTGGGGCAGAGCTCAGCCACCCGGATTCTTTTATTCATTGGAAACAAAAGGATAACAAAACAGGAAGTGATGGCCCCAACAGCCAATCACTTCCCTTAATACAAAATGACATCACAGGAAATGACAAACAGTAAAGGGGAGGGCACTCACAGGAGGGAAAGGGGAGGAAGTGCACACCCCCCATCTTAATCAGCATGGAGCCCACACAATACTGTTCAAAGTAAACAGTATCTAGTGAGATCATTCTACTTGTTTGGGACAATCTGCGGGGACATTGCTACTGCTGTTGTCAATATACGGTACAAGTACACCGACAAGGCAGATATCAATGTCCTCTTATAAATACAGATATGTATCCATAAAGCGGATAACGAAGTCCGCAAGAGAGATATAATAGGTTTCTCTCATTATGCGGACTTCGCTTCTCTAAAGTGTATAGTCATTGGAAAGCAAGCAGTCCAGCGCATTGCACTTGATCTCTACAAACCAACAAACGCCCACACACGCAGAGAACACGTTTCAATCCCATAAGAAGGTTTTCATACTGACCGTTTTTACCGCTGGTCTCGATTCAACCCAAGTGCGCTCTGCTAGAGCGCTCCTCGATTAAACATCAGACACAGGGAGACAGATGACAATCTATAAAACGCACATCCTAGAATAAAATGTCCACATAAATCTTATATAATAAAATTTCCACAACAAGATGGCACATTCGTCACGGTGGAATTAATAGCATCGTTTTAATGCTGCGCATTCCGTTCTTCTTTTGATAATGCTTAAAAATTACCTTCATTTGATAATGACATTGAGAGTTATGCCAAACTTGTTTCTAAAGTAATTCCAAATTGCTCTAATGATTGCAAAATATTTTTTCTAAGCCGCACCTCCCTCCTAAATAATACTAATAATAATAAAATAATGTAAATATCCTTTTTTTGGGAAATTCTATTTTACTATTGTCTTTTTAATTTTTGGGGCCTTGTTTTTTTTTTTTTGGCTTAAATTATTCTTGTGTAAAGTTACCACACCAACCTTCAAAAAGTGTCTCATTTGGCCTCAGGGAGGTTTGTGTCCCTTGATAATAACAATAATATTATTTGAGATGTCCCTGCCTGCTCCCTAGCAAGCTCTCTTTTGAAATACAAATCACAGTCAAGTTTTTTAAGGCCAAAAAAAAAAAGTTTATTTCGGAACATTAACAAATTAAAAGGGGAAGGCAGCACTGGAGAGCCTGCTTGCATTTGTGCATCCCTTTGACCCCACAACAACCATCCAAGATGTGAAAACCAAAATAGAGATTAGATCCCCCAAAAAAAGGAGCCCAATCTTGTCTTGAGCTCCCAGAGGTCAGGAGCCACAGCAGATAAGTCCTATATGTCCCCAGTCTGTGGTACTACAGCAGGCATTATTTTCTCCTCTTCCTTGTAGCCTTCTCTCCAGCCTTCTCTGCAGCCTTGGTTGGTTTCTTCCTTGGAGGCTGGGGATCAGGAGGAGAGGTTGTGGCAGGAGGAGTAGTAGGAGGAAGAGGAGGAGGTGGAGGAGTAGGGACAACCTCCGTTATATCGGTGTACATGGTGAGTTCACCCAGCACGCCCTTATTGATGACTTTTAAAAGCAGGGTCTTACTATATATCTTTTGCCGCAAGTCCATTTGCCCTAGTTTGTGGGCGAGGACTGCGGCAAATCCCTCATCAACAGAGGGTGCCTCTCTGAGGGCCGCTGTTGCCTCTCTGATGAAGGCCCTGGTTTCCTCCTCCACCTGCCTACCTCTCCTTGGCCCTCGTGGTTTAACTACCAGGGGAGGCATCTGGGCTCTTGCGCTGGGCCCAGCCTCCTCCTGGGTGCCACTGGGCCCAGCCTCCTCCTGGGTGCCACTGGGCCCTGCCTCCTCCTGATCCCCAACATCACCCTCTTCCTGGCTCTGCTCTGGCTGTAAAAAAAGAAAGAGACATTATTTATTTTGGCCCACCATCATTCACAGACATTGTTCACCTCTAGACATTGTTGAAATCAATGCCAAAAGTTATGTCATTTTCATTGATTCCGCATCCTGGTTTTGTTGCCTTGTCCACATAAAATTAGGCCACTACTGTATCTTGCTCTTCAAAAACTTTATTGGTAGAAGTTTACATACCTAACAATACTAACATCTATTTAAATTCTACAATTTTGTAAGATATAAATATAGATATCAATACTTTACCTGGCTCCATATATCCAAATCTGCCTCCTCTAGGACCTGATCTTGATCCTCAGAGGAAGCCAGAGCAGGGTTGCCAGGAAGGCTGGAGGACTGGCTGCAGGGAAGGCTGGAGGGTTGGCTACAAGGAAGGCTGGATTGACCTCTGGGGGGAAGGGTGGAGAGAGATTCCCGCACTTCCAGCTGGTCATCCAGAAAAGAAAGCTTACTGTAGTACCACAGACTGGGTTTATAAACCTTATCTGCTGGAGCACCTGACCTCTGGGACCTCAGGACCATAGTCCTCTGGGTCCTGTATGTCCCTCTGATGGTCGCTATTTTGGTTTTCACATCTTGGAGAGTTGTTGTGGGTATCTTGGTTTGCACAAATGCAAGCAGGCTCTCCAGTGCTGCTTTCCTGGCGTCTTTATTTTTATTTGCGCCACTTTTGGTTTGCCATAGTATAGGTAGCTCTTGCCGTTTGTCTATGAACTCCCCCATGAATTCCGGGTTTTTAAAAGTATTCATGATATCTGTAAAAGCGAGAAACCAAAAAATAGATATATTTCAGGCAACATTCCTCAAATGTGCATTTTCGACATATTTTTAGCGCACAAATCTTCTCGTCTGATGAACCTCAAATACTTAAATTGTTAGGTACCTTCGTCAAGACGTTCGTTGCTAACTCCCTCTCCCGCCAAATGAACGTATTTTCGAGACATGGATCTTCACTTGATATACACTGCGCATGCGTGACACTCCGCACGCTTTCCCCGCCCCTGACGTTCGATATTGCACTTTCCCCGCCCCTTCTCGCTCGTCGTAGTGCTTAACAAAACATGGCGGAGACACAGGTGGCTGAGATTACCTCTACAGAGGAGGAAATTCCAGAGGAGCCCAAATCCAGATCCAGGAGATATAAGGCATCCAACATGTCATTCGATTAAATGGTGGAGATGGTCGCCATTTTAAAGAAGGAGGATTATGATGCCAAGCATGGGCCTTATAAAAGGCCTAATCTGGTCAAGTCAAAAATTATGGGCAAAGTGGTCAAAAGTCTTCACAAAAAATTCGGGGTGTGCAGAACGAAGGAACAGCTCAGAAAATGATGGTCTGATCTGAAGTTGTGGGAGGCCGACCAATACAAAAGAATCAAGAAAGTTTTAGGAAAAAGTAAGTTCTTTTTGAATATTTTCCATGGTACATATTATTTACTTGTATTCTGTCGTGTATTTTTTACTTTCATATAGTACTACCAGGGGAGACATCTGGGCTCTTGCGCTGGGCCCAGCCTCCTCCTGGGTGCCACTGGGCCCAGCCTCCTCCTGGGTGCCACTGGGCCCTGCCTCCTCCTGATCCCCAACATCACCCTCTTCCTGGCTCTGCTCTGGCTGTAAAAAAAGAAAGAGACATTATTTATTTTGGCCCACCATCATTCACAGACATTGTTCACCTCTAGACATTGTTGAAATCAATGCCAAAAGTTATGTCATTTTCATTGATTCCGCATCCTGGTTTTGTTGCCTTGTCCACATAAAATTAGGCCACTACTGTATCTTGCTCTTCAAAAACTTTATTGGTAGAAGTTTACATACCTAACAATACTAACATCTATTTAAATTCTACAATTTTGTAAGATATAAATATAGATATCAATACTTTACCTGGCTCCATATATCCAAATCTGCCTCCTCTAGGACCTGATCTTGATCCTCAGAGGAAGCCAGAGCAGGGTTGCCAGGAAGGCTGGAGGACTGGCTGCAGGGAAGGCTGGAGGGTTGGCTACAAGGAAGGCTGGATTGACCTCTGGGGGGAAGGGTGGAGAGAGATTCCCGCACTTCCAGCTGGTCATCCAGAAAAGAAAGCTTACTGTAGTACCACAGACTGGGTTTATAAACCTTATCTGCTGGAGCACCTGACCTCTGGGACCTCAGGACCATAGTCCTCTGGGTCCTGTATGTCCCTCTGATGGTCGCTATTTTGGTTTTCACATCTTGGAGAGTTGTTGTGGGTATCTTGGTTTGCACAAATGCAAGCAGGCTCTCCAGTGCTGCTTTCCTGGCGTCTTTATTTTTATTTGCGCCACTTTTGGTTTGCCATAGTATAGGTAGCTCTTGCCATTTGTCTATGAACTCCCCCATGAATTCCGGGTTTTTAAAAGTATTCATGATATCTGTAAAAGCGAGAAACCAAAAAATAGATATATTTCAGGCAACATTCCTCAAATGTGCATTTTCGACATATTTTTAGCGCACAAATCTTCTCGTCTGATGAACCTCAAATACTTAAATTGTTAGGTACCTTCGTCAAGACGTTCGTTGCTAACTCCCTCTCCCGCCAAATGAACGTATTTTCGAGACATGGATCTTCACTTGATATACACTGCGCATGCGTGACACTCCGCACGCTTTCCCCGCCCCTGACGTTCGATATTGCACTTTCCCCGCCCCTTCTCGCTCGTCGTAGTGCTTAACAAAACATGGCGGAGACACAGGTGGCTGAGATTACCTCTACAGAGGAGGAAATTCCAGAGGAGCCCAAATCCAGATCCAGGAGATATAAGGCATCCAACATGTCATTCGATTAAATGGTGGAGATGGTCGCCATTTTAAAGAAGGAGGATTATGATGCCAAGCATGGGCCTTATAAAAGGCCTAATCTGGTCAAGTCAAAAATTATGGGCAAAGTGGTCAAAAGTCTTCACAAAAAATTCGGGGTGTGCAGAACGAAGGAACAGCTCAGAAAATGATGGTCTGATCTGAAGTTGTGGGAGGCCGACCAATACAAAAGAATCAAGAAAGTTTTAGGAAAAAGTAAGTTCTTTTTGAATATTTTCCATGGTACATATTATTTACTTGTATTCTGTCGTGTATTTTTTACTTTCATATAGTACAGTGAAAGATACCATCTTTCAGGTTCGTCCGCACAGTAAACGGACATATTAAACCTCTTTCTCCGTACAGTTCCTCAAACGATGTTTTCGGATCATCCAGTGTGAACACCCATGTATTTTATTTTATTTGGGGGAGTAAATTTTGGCTTCACTTATTTTTTCGGTCCTAATCCAAAGGACATTTGTTTGTTTTAAAAAAGGATATGCATGGTAATGTTAAGGGAGTGAATGCTCAGCAGCTGATGAAACATCTGAACGCAGTAGTACAAGTGTGGGCCTAAAGCCAAAAAGCTTGAGGGTGTCACACACAGGTAATCCTGTGTAGATACTTTGGGGTGTTACAATGTGTCAAATTAGTGTTTTTAAAGTAGATGCTATGGTTTTGGCTATGTATCCAATCATTTGTCCCGGTTGACACAGGGGGTACATTTTAAAATGCAGCAGGCTTCAAAAGAATGATTACAAAGTATTTTATCATGTTTAGTTTAATTGAAAAATTGAGTCGCTACTAATGAAACTATTCCTTTTATTTCAATCTCCCTAGGGATTCGAAAAGCTACCTCAGATGAGCCGATAATTGCAACACCTACAACAATACCCCCAGAACCCCAGGATGGAGAGGAACGTGATGTTGTGGAAGTGGAAAGTGGCACCACCACAGGTCAGAGAGAAACCAGACACATGCATGTTAAATAGATATAGGCCTACATATTCTATCCTACATATTTCTTTTTACATTTAGGTGCAGTTCTGGCCGAAGACCCCAAAAAGTTGACACATCACAGTGCCCAGATCCTGATCCAATACCTCATGGTCTGCTGCTGTGACCTCGAAAAAATGAAGGGAGACTTGCTAGAGATCAGGGCAAATACCAAGCGGGTGGAGGAAAGGCTCCAAAATATCATGGCTGTGCTTGGGCGTGTCTAATGTTTTTACACCAAAGAACGTTTAAATTGCTGAGTTTTGGAAGGTTTTTTGTTTTTTTACCCTTTAATGACTAGCACATGTTTAGCTTTTTCACAATTTTTATGAATATAGTTTGTTTATGCATGGCTGGTCATGCGTTTTAATACCCAAAAAATTAAGGGAACATCCACATTTCAAAGGAAGTTTCCCAACGAAAAAAGAAATAAAGGTATTTTTACATTCAAAATAATTGTGGCTTCATTATGTAAATGTGGTGCAGAGTGAACTAATCAATGTTTTGTGTTTACACTGACAATGAAGGCTAATTAAGAATGTTAAATACACATGGCAATACAAGTGCACTAGGTAAACCTACATGAAACATAAAACATTATACAATTAAAACACCAAACCAATCTTTACTCCATAAAATAATTTATTTTTTTTGAATATAAATTTTAAAGATTTTCTGGCATTTCAATGGCCCCCCTACCCATAAAATATTCAAGATATTGGTTACGGACCTCACGTCCGGTTGGGGGGGCCAAGCCAGGACGGCCAGGTTCCAGGGCCACTAAAGTTTCGGAATTGAGTAAAGAGGCCTCAGTCCCACTCAAAGCTAGATAACTGGTGGAATGCACCCGTAGGAAATTATGAAGCACACAGCAAGTCATTACCACATGGTTCCATTTGTATGGGGCAAGGTGGATGGAGGTCAGGAAGAGGCAAAATCGGCTGGCCATGATGCCAAAGGCATTTTCCACCACCCTTCTGGCTCTGGCCAGCCGATAATTGAACACCCTCCTCTCAGGGGTGAGGGTGCGTTGCGGGAATGGCCTCATCAAATGGGGTCCCAGGCCAAACGCCTCATCCGCCACAAAGACAAAAGGTAGTCCCTCAACATTCTGCTCCGCTGGTGGCAAGGCCAGCAGATCCAAAAGGAGACGTTCCCCAAACTCCGTCTGGCCAAATACTCCTCCATCAGACATCCTGCCATTCTTGCCAACGTCCACATAGAGGAACTCGTAGGTGGCCGACACCACTGCCATCATCACGATGCTGTGGAACCCCTTATAGTTGTAATAAAAGGATCCCGAATGGGGTGGTGGGACGACCCGAACATGTTTGCCGTCGATGGCTCCTCCACAGTTCGGAAAGTTCCATCGCTGGGCAAACTCAGAAGCCACATTCTGCCATTCATGTGGCGAAGAAGGGAACTGTGGAATTAAAGAAATAAAAAATTAATACTTTGAGCCAGAAACATTGAAAGCTTATTTCATACCAACATTCATGGCCAACATTGGTAGAAACTGTAATAAAAAAAAAGATTAGTAAGCAACAACAAACCTAAAAAATCAAATAAAAATTTTGGGGGGGGGGGTGTTGAAGATGAGTTGGGAATATCACAAATGAAGGCTGTAGCACTCTGTATGAAGTTACAAAAAAAATGAAACATTCCTAGGCAATCTTTAGGGTGCGTTTTGGGCAAAGCACTACAATGGGACATAGAATAAAATACATGGAAATGACTAGGCAAGGTAGGTATGGCCCCAGGATAGCATGCTGGAGAGGTTAGGTAAGCCAAATTTACAGGTAGGCCTCAAACACAAAAATGTTAATATTAAAACATGGGGAGAAAGGGGACATTCTCTGCAGCTAAGAATCATGTGAATTAGGGACTGCTAATAAAGCAAAATAAAAAGTATCCAAAACCAAAAAACATACAATGTGAAGTTATTTTAGAAGAACACTTACCTTAATATAGTCCTCCTGCAAAACTTGAAGGATGGCAGAACAAGTCTCTGGTATAATGATCCCCAGAGCCTGGGGGGATATGCCTGTGGAGAACTTAAGGTCCTGCAGGCTTCTCCCAGTCACCAGGTATCGCAACGTGGCGATGAGCCTCTGCTCAGCACTGATGGCTTCCTGCATAACAGTGTCCTGCCTGGTAATATAGGGGGACACCAAAGCCAACAGATGCTGAAATACGGGGTCAGACATCCTGAGAAAATTCCTGAAATCATCAGGATTATTCTCCCTGATCTCCCGCAACAAAGGCATGTGACAGAATTGGTGCCGCTGGAGCAACCAATTCTTGGTCCATGAACTCCTCCTGACCCTGCTCATGGCATGGAGTCGGGATACAGCATGAACCCCTGCACCAACTACAGCATGAACTCTACGACGAGTATGTAGCCGCAACATGGCTAGATAACGGTCGGCTGAACAGAACGAACTAGAAGAACGCACGGAAGAACAGCAAGGCCAATGAAGAACAAGCTGAAAAACAGGAACGAGCAGAGCAGACCGCACTGAATAAACAGATACAAACTGACTACACGCACTGCCAAACAGATACGAACCCACAGGCACAAACTGAACTCCACAAAACGATCTTCAAAGCATGAAGACTGAAAAGCGCGAATCGTCTCTCACCAAACTTTTACTAACACGCGGTAACACGGAATTAGCAAAAGCGTCCCAAAGGGTGGCATCATTAGAACGGAACTTCCCCTTTATAGTGCCGTCGTACATGTTGTACGTCACTGCGCTTTGCTTCATCGTTTTTTAAAATGATCGTGTGGACGCAAGACAGGCTTGAGAGGAAACATGAAAAAAAACAACGTGAAAAACGGCAAGAAAAAAAATGGCAAGAAAATCGATCGTGTGTACGCGGCATAAGAGTATAAATGGTGATTACCTATGTAAAGAGGAAGAAGGAATTTCAAATTAAAAAAAGGAAGAAAACTGTAATGTAGTATAATGGATTTGTAAGAGTGGAAATGCGATGTAATTATGTATTCTCTACCACCTTTTGAATAAATAAAGAATTTAAAAAAAAAAGTTTTAAAAACGGACGTTTTTTTGGGGAGCAGTGATTTTAATGATGCTTAAAGTGAAAAAAAAAAAAGTGAAATATTCCTTTAAATATCGTACCTGGGGGGGTGTCTATTAGACATGTGCACTGCCAAAAAATTTGTTAGTTTTCGTTTTCGTTTCATTCGTTTTTTTTTTCTTTTTCGTGTCATTCGTTATGATCGCAATTCGTAAATTCGTACATTCGTCCATTCTTAAATTCGTAGTACATTCGTAAATTCGTACATTCGTAAATATATATATTCGTAAATTCGTACATTCGTAAATTTGTAAATTCGTACATTCGGAAATTTGGAAATTCGGAAATTCGAAATTCGAAAATCCGAAAATTTGAAAATCTGAAAAAATAACTATTAAATTATAGGTTTTGTAATTTCCTTTCAAATTTGGCTGTTAGCGAACGTAACGAATACAAATTTATCCGAAGTTACGCATAACCTGAAATAACAAATGCCACATCTAAACAAATGTAACTAAACAAATTAATAATTAATAATAATAATGAAACGTTTTTATTATTATTATTGTTATTTATTATTATTATTAATTCATTACATTCCATTTGTTTAGATACGGTATTCATTATTTCGGAAAACAATTCGTAACTTCGTTAAGTTCACTAACAGCCAAATTTGAAAGGAAATTCCAATACCTATAATTTAATAGTTAGTAATAGTTAAGTTATTATTAGTTAATTATTATTTCAGATTTCCGAATTTCCGAATGTACGAATTTCCGAATGTACAAATTTACGAATGTACGAATTTTCGGATATTCGAATTTACGAATATTCGTTAAAATTCGTTAAATGAGTTTTCGTTAATTCGGATATTTCCAAATTAACGAATTTGTCGAAACTTGTTAAAAAACGAATTCGGAACGGAACTAATTGCACATGTCTAGTGTCTATAGTATGCCTGTGAAGTAGCACTTGTTTCCCGTGTTTAAAACTGTCCCTGCACAAAATGACATTTCTAAAGGAAAAAAAAGTCATTTAAAACTGCTTGCAACTTTAAGGTAATGTCTGGTCCCGGCAATATGGATTAAAATCATGGAGAAAAATGGCATGGGTACCCCCCCACCCCCAGCCCACTACCAGCCCCTTTGGGTCTTGCATGGATATTAAGGGAAACCCCGCACCCAAACTAAAAAAAGGCCCTATATACTCTGAACAGCAGTATACAGGCGGTGCAAACAAGACAGGGACTGTAGGTTTGTTCTTAAGAAGAATCTGTTTGTAATTTGGAACAGGTACATTTTTTAAGTGTAGCTCCAGCCAAAAAATCTATTTTTAAGCTTTTTGGAAAACATAGGGAAGGGTTATCACTCCCGTAACATTTGTTTTGCTGTCTGTGCACCTGTTCAGAACATTTCTGTCCCAATGACAAATGTTTTTTTTTTTAAATTTGGGGTTTTTAGTGAAACAAGGATTGGTGATAAAGCATCAGTGGAGAGGAGACACCTGTTTCCCATATTAACTCTTACAGGAGAGAATTTCACTTCCTAGGGGTAGATTTCTTCTCACTTCCTGTTGTCTCCTTCCATTTGCAAGTAGGAGTTGTTTGTAAGTCGGATGTTTGAAAGTAGGGGCCTGCCGTATATACTCTGCAGAAATTTGGCCCTTAGGTGTTGGTGTTGCCACGACACTGTAAGACCCTCACAGTTCATCTTGGTGGGCGCAAGAATGGGCCCAGCTGTGAAATATTAGATCAAGAATTGTAATCACATGCCCCTGTTGAACAGGGGCAGAAAAATTGGGCCTTTGGTGTTGGTGTTGCCACAACACTGTAAGCCCTCACAGTTACTCTTGGTGGGTGCAGGAATGGGCCCAGCTGTGAAATATTAGATCAAGAATTGTAATCACATGCCCCTGTTGAACAGGGGCAGAAAAATTGGGCCTTTGGTGGTGGTGTTGCCGCAACACTGTAAGTCCTCACAGTTACTCTTGGTGGGCGCAGGAATGGGCCCAGCTGTGAATTATTAGATCAAGAATTGTAATTACATGCCCCTGTTTAACAGGGGCATAAAAATTGTGCCTTAGGCACTGGTGCCACAACACTGCAACCCCTCACAGATACTGTACTTGGAGCGCAGCAATGAGCCCTGTTGCAAAGTATTGCATCAAAATTTTTATTTACAAGCCCTTGTTAAACAGGGGCTGAAAAATTGGGCCTTAGGCACTGGTGCTGGTGCCACAACACTGCAACCCCTCACAGATTCTGTAGTTGGAGCACAGCAATGAGCCCTGCTGCAAAGCATTGCATCAAAAATTGTAAATACACGCCCCTGTTAAACAGGGGCTGAAAAATTGGGCCTAAGCCATTGGTGGCGGTGCCCAGAATCAAAAATGTTCTTTCAAGCTATCAGCATGATTATTGAGGAGGAAGAGGATAGTCACTCAGCATAACAGGATAGTCACTCAGCATCAACATAGGCAGTCTTGAAGGGATCTGACATTTCCAAAAAAAATATTCGGTTACATCAGCATCAGGTGCTTGGTAGCTGATGGTGATCCAAGACTGATTCATTTTTATGAAGGTCAGTCGATCGACCGAGTCGGTGGACAGGCACACCCTGTGATCGGTTACAAAGCCTCCAGCAGCACTGAAAGAACGCTGGATGCAGGACAGGCCAGTACCTCAATTGCATACTGTGCAAGCTCTGGCTAGTGATCCATCCTCAAGACCCAGTATCCCAGAGGATTTTCGGTGGGAAAGGCGTCCAAGTCTGATCTTGCCCCTAGGTATTCCTGCACCATGTAAACCAGACGCTGGCGATGGTTGCTGGAAGCGATCATACCTTGGGGCTGCGTACAAAAAAATTGTCTGAACACATCGGTCAGACGGCCACCTTCTCCACAGCTCCTTCTTTGACTGACCGGAGCCTCAGCAACACGTTGTCCAGGACCAGGAATTTGTAACCTCCCAGTTTCTGGGAACGCGTTGCACAGACCTTTCTGCAAGGCCTCCCGAAGATGCTTCATCCTCTGCTCCCTCTGCGATGGCAAGATAAGGTCCGCAACCTTACCCTTGTAACGTGGATCAAGGAGGGTTGCCAGCCAGTAATGATCACTCTCCTTGATCGCACAAAATACGAGGATCCTTCCGCAGGCTTTGCAGGATCAGGGAGGCCATGCAGCATAGGTTTTCTGAGGCATTCGGTGCGGAGTCCTTTGGTTCACTGAGGACGACATGATCCGCAGCCACCTCCTCCCACCCAGTCCATCGGTGTCTTGGGACTGTAATTGATCCCTTGAAGACTGCTGCTGATGCTGAGTGCTAGGCTCAACCTCCATGCTGACACAATAATCCTCCTCCTCCTCCTCCTGTGTGATAGCCGGGCCAGTAGGAACACTGCCTGGATAAAGGGGGCCTTGAGAGGTAAGGAAGTCCTCCTCTTCCTGCCTCTGTTCTGCCTCAAGTGCCCTGTCCATTATTCCACGCAGCGTGTGCTCCAACAGGTGGACAAGAGGGACAGTGTCACTGATGCATGCACTGTCACTGCTCACCATCCTCGTGGCCTCCTCAAATGGTGCTAGGACAGTGCATGTATCCCTGATCATGGCCCACTGGCGTGGGGAAAAAAATCCAAGCTCCCCTGACCCTGTCCTGGTGCCATATTGCAACAGATACTCATTGATGGCCCTCTGCTGCGTGTGCATCCGCTGCAGCATGGCCAACGTAGAGTTCCACCTGGTGGGCATGTCACAGATTAGGCGGTTCTTGGGCAGGTTGTAATCCTTTTGCAGGTCAGCCAGCCGAGCACTGGCATTATATGACTGGCAGAAATGCCCACAGAGTTTCCTGGCCTGCTTCGGGACCTCCTGTAAGCCTGGGTACCTGCCAAAGAACCGATGCACCACCAAGTTAAGGATGTGAGCCAAACAGGGCACATGGGTCAGTTGTCCCTGTCGGAGGGCGGAGAGGAGGTTGGTGCCATTGTCGGAAACAATCACCTCTAAGCCTGCCCCTGCAGAGCTGACAGAATCCCTGCCCCAGTGTGGCTCCTGTCCCCCAAGCACACCAGCTCACACACCGCATGGCATCTTTTTTGCCTGCGTACCTGCGTAGCCCTTTGAATGACTATGGAGCACCGCTGGTTCCGAGGACAAAGCACAGGTAGAGGCCATAGAGGAAGAAGAGGAGGGGGTGGAGGAGAGAGGTGTGTCAGAATCACCAGTAGTAACATTTTGGAGGCGTAGTGGAGGAACAACCTCCAACACTACTGCACCTTGTCCTTCATCCTTCCCAGCTTCCAGCAGAGTCACCCAATGTGCCGTGAAAGATAGGTAACGTCCCTGTCCATGCCTGCTGGACCATGAGTCAGCGGTAATATGCACCTTACCACTGACCGCCCTGTCCAGTGAGCTCCAAAACATTGCCTTCCACATGCCGGTAGAGAGCCGGAATCGCCTTCCGTGAGAAAAAGTGGCGTTTGGGAACCTGCCACTGAGAAACAGCACATTCCACAAACTCATGGAAGGGGGCAGAGTCTACCAACTGAAAAGGCAGCAGTTGAAGTGCTAGCAATTTAGCCAAGCTAGCATTCAACCGCTGGGCATGTGGATGGCTGGGAGATAACTTCTTTCGGTGGTGCAGCAGCTGGGGCAGGGAAATTTGCCTGGTACAATCGGACGTCGGTGTACCGATAGCAGATTGTCCGCAAGTACTTGGTTGTGACACACCGAATTCTACACCTTCATTTCTCTCAGTGCAGGTTTCAGAGAGGACTGAAGGTATAGTGGGGTTGGAGATCCCAGCTGATGAGGAGCAAGGAGAGGTCCGCTTTGTTCTTTGGTGTGGGTTTTTTAGGTACGTTTGCCAATGGACTGCATGGCAGGTCGACATATGTCTGGTCAAGCATGTGGTGCCCAAGCGGCTGATGTTTTGGCCACGCGAGATACGCTTTAGACATATGTTGCAAATGGCAACGGTGCGATCTGCTGCACACGTCTGAAAAAAGGCCCACACCAAAGAACTTTTGGAATAACGCGCAGAGACAGCAGTGCCCTGCACATGCGGAGCTCTGCGGTGTGATGCAGTCGGTGTACTGCCCTTAAGCTGGCCCCTGGAGGACATCCTGCCTAGTTGGAGATGTGCCTCCTCCTCCTCTCTCCTATCAGGCACCCACGTGGATTTAGTGACCTCATCATCCCCTCCCTCCTCATCACTGGAGCCAATCTGGCAGTATGCTACAGCTGGGGGAACATGACTGCCATATAGCTGTCCTTGTTGGGCACCCCCTCTCTCTGGGCTCACGTTACTACCCACTCTCTTTGAGCTCACGTTACTGCCTTCCTCCAGCTGGGTTCCATCATCGGAGCCTTCAAAACGCTGGGCATCCTCCTGGGGCATGTACCCAACACTGTGGTCAAACAGTTTGGGGGACTCCTCAGGAGGACATGGTGGGGCTAGGGAAGGAGTGACTGATGCCATTGAGCCGAGGGAAGAGGCCACTTTGGCAGCTGCTTTGCCAGACAAAGTACCCTGAGCCTGGGTGAGAGAGGATGAGGAGGAGGAGGACGGCTTGGTCATCCACTCTACCAAGCCTTGGGCATGTTGCAGCTCAACATGGCCAGCTGCCGAAAAGAAGGACAAGCGTGTCCTACGGCCACGTGCTGATGAGGATGCACCGTGTCCACGACCAGCAGCACTGTTGCCTCTAGACACAGAGCCTGCTTGCGCTCTTTTATTGCCTCATGACTGTCTGCCTCTCCTTGTTTGCCTTCCAGACATACTAATGGCCTGCAGTGAGATGTAGCTGCACAAAGGTGGGATGTATATATTTGTCTGTACAGATAATGCAGCTATCAGAATCAACTGCCTGCTGTGGTATTAGTATGGGAAAAGCAGCAGCAGCAGCAGCAGCAGCAGCAGCAGTAATTCAATTACCAGGCCCTTCAGGTCTGGTATGGATATTAAGGGGAACCCTGCCGCAAATTTAAAAAAAAAATGCGTGGGGTTCCCCCAAATATCCATACCAGGCCCTTCAGGCGCTCTCTCGTCCCCCCCCTCTTTTCCTGCGGCCTGCCAGGTTGAGTGCTCGGATAAAGGGTCTGGTATGGATTTTTGGGGGAACTCCACGCCATTTTTTTTTAAATTTGTGGCAGGATAATATCCATACCAGACCTGAAGGGCCTGGTAATTGAATTTGGGGGGACCCCCATGCATTTTTTTTATTTTTTATCAATGACTTTTCTATGTATTGCCGGGAGCCGACAGTTCATTATAGCCGCGAGTGAGTTTTAAATGACTTTTTTTCCTTCAGAAATGACACTTTGTGCAGGGACAGTTCTAAGCATGGGAAACAAGTGCGACTTTACAGGCATACTATACACACACCCTAGGTACGAAACTTAAAGGAATATTTCACTTTTATTGTTTCACTTTAAGCATTATTAAAATCACTGCTCCCGAAAAAACTGCCGTTTTTAAAACTTTTTTTTGCATTGATACATGTCCCCTGGGGCAGGACCCGGGTCCCCAAACACTTTTTATGACAATAACTTGCATATAAGCCTTTAAAATTAGCACTTTACATTTCTCCCATAGACTTTTCAAATTTGCTGCGAACACCCCAAATTGTTCGCTGTTCGGCGAACGGGCGAACAGGCAATGTTCGAGTCGAACATGAGTTCGACTCGAACTCGAAGCTCATCCCTACTTTACACCATTCTCCACTTTACAATCTAAATATAGCCTCCCATCATCAGAATACCAACACTATTTGCTAATTAGATCTTTTTATGCTGAATATTTCTCACTTTCTACCCACCCCTCCAATACAATTTTTGAAAAGATATGTATGGACTCATCTAGAGATAGAGGGCTGATATCTCGGTTTTACCACTATCTCAACAATTTGGCACTTCAAGATAAGTCTGGACCAATGCTTCGCTGGGAAGCTGAATTAAATTGCACCCTTTCAAGGGAAACCTGGCACTCTATGGCGGATAACCTTCGCAAATGTAATAGGGCTATTTCATTCAGAGAAACCCCGGTAAAGTTATTCTCTAGGTGGTATCTCTCTCCCTCCAGAATTCATACATTCTATCCCTCCACTTCACCTAATTGTTTTAGAGGTTGCCCGGAACAGGGGACTTATCTACACAACTTTTGGAGTTGCAAACTTTTAGATCAGATATGGCGTACGGCTATTGATAGATTTGAGAAATCGTTAACATTTAAAATAATCCCCACTCCTCAGATTTGTCTTCTTTATGCTAAGATCCCAAACATTCCTAAACCATGTGTCAGACTATTCCATTCATTTTATAGCTCCATACAATGGATGATCGCACTTAACTGGAGATCTGACAATCTATTATGGTCACTCGCCAGAATGGAAATGCTAAAACTCTCTGAGAAAATATATCATACCCTAAATGATAGCCTACATTTACATGACCCAAAATGGTCTTTCTGGAATATGGCATAGTTTCAGTCATACTTCACTGACCTTCTGGGTACTCCAAGTTACCCCCCTAGATGTTATATACATTCACACGTTTTATTGTAACTATTGACAATCTACCGATAATAACCTGTACCATGCTGTTATTTCACTCCATGTCCTAAGATGTGATATATGTCTATCCAATGTCTTAAGCCCTGTACACACGATCGGATTTCCTATGGATTCTAATCCGATGAAGCTGACTTCCATCAGTCTTGCCTACACACCATCAGTCAAAAATCTGACCGTCCCAAACGCCATGACGTAAAACACTCAGAAGAGCCGAGAAAAATGAAGTTCAATGCTTCTGAGCATGTGTCGACTTGATTATGAGCATGCGTGGATTTTTTCTCCGATGGAGTTCCACACAGACGATCGGATTTTGCTATCGTTTTTTTTCCCATCGGATAAATTTAAAACATATTCTATTTTTTCACACCGATGGAAAAAAGACAGATGGGGCCCATACACGATGGGTTCGTCCGATGAAAACAGTCCACGCTTCTTTTAATGACATTATGTATATGCACTTTTGTACTTCCAAATAAACTTTTGTAAACAAAAAAAAAAAGTAGTGTAGTGTTAAAAAATACAATAAACTGTTTTTGACAAGTCTTTTATTAATATCTTCTTCTTCTCCGGTCTTCCTCCATCTTCTCCCACATCTTCTTCCTCCGTTCTTCTCCTTCTCCCCCTGCTTCTTCTTCCGCTCTTCTTCTGTCTTCTCTGTCTTCGGTGTTCTTCTTCCTCTGCCGCTCCTCCTCCGATGCTGCGTCCTGCCGATGTCCTGCATTATTTAAATAACTGCGGGGGAGTGGCAATTGGATTATGTCATCCATAGGCCACGCCCCTTTTGACGTTACCACCCGGGGCATGATGGGCCGTGACGTCACAAGGGGCGTGGTAACAGGATGACATAATCATATTGCCACGCCCCCACGTTATTTATGTCATCATGTGGCCACGCCCCCTTGTGACATCACGACCCATCATGCCCCGAGTGGTGATGTAAAAAGGGGCGTGGCCTATGGATGACATATTCCGATTGCCACGCCCCCGCAGTTATTTAAATAATGCAGGACATTGGCTGGACGCAGCATTGGAGGAGCAGCGGCGGGAACGGCGGCAGAGGAAGAAGAACACCGGACAAAGAAGACAGAAGAAGAGTGGAAGAAGAAGCAGGGGGAGAAGGAGAAGACCGGAGAATGAAGATGCAGGAGAAGATGGAGGAAGAAGAAGAAGATTTTTAATAAAAGACTTGTCAAAAACTGTTTACTGTATTTTTAACTTGTCAAAAACAGTTTACTTGGTATTTTTTAGTGAATGGGTAGGGGTACCCCATACTCATTCACATAGGGGGGTGGCCGGGATCTTGGGGCTTCCACATTCCCGATAAGCCCGCAGACCCCGACAACTACCGGGCAAGGGTTGTCAGGAAGAGGCTCTTGTCCCCATCAACATGGGGGCAAGGTGCTTTGGGGTGGGGGGCGCACAGCCCCCCTACCCAAAAGCACCCATCCCCCCATGTTTAGGGCATGCGGCTTGGTATGGTTCAGGAGGGGGGCGCTCGCTTGTCCCCTCCCTTTCCTGACCTGCCGGACTGCATGCTCGGATAAGGGTCTGGTATGGATTTTGGGGCGTCCCCCACGCCATTTTTTTATTTTTTTATTGGTGTGTGTGTGTGTGTGGGGGGGGGGGGTTCCCTCTGAATCCATACTAGACCCAGGCCTGTTTTTTTTTTTTCTTAGCCGGCAAATCTTTTTTCTTTACATTCAGCGGGAAGCCCGCTGACAACTGATGACTCATCGGTTGTTAAGGATGCAGAGGCCAGCTTCCCGGCCCCCTCCTTAGCAACCAGCTATATACAGTGTAAAAAAAAACGCAAATCGCTGTAAAAACGCGTGTCCAAAAACGCGGCAAGCACCGCAAAAAGCACTGCAGAAACGCTCAAAAGCAACATGCATAGATGTGAATCGAGCCTTAAGGCCCGTACACACAATACGAAAACCAGATGGGAAAATTTGTAAGACGAGCTATCTGCGGATTTTCGGATCTTTAAGGTGCTTTCGACAGCCAATTTCACTTTTTCGTCAGACAAGGATTTTTGTCTGATGTGAACTCAACGTCTGATTTTCGTATGGTTGGTACAGAAATTGTCACACAAAAGTCGAAAGTACACACACGCATCGTCAAAATCAAGGAACGACCGGGAAGAGTTCGGTCTTGTAAACTACTGTTCGTAATCTAGAATTAACATTTGTGACGCGGCAATTGAGGAAATGTCAAAATGCAGAGCACATTCTCATCTTCTTTAATGGAATATTAATGAAGCTGCTTTGCTGGGAATACTGATATAGTTATGCCAAACGTATTTTAAAAGGCATTTGTTTTGTAGTGATATAAATAATATAAATTTTATGCTTGTTGTTTGATTTTTTGAGGAAGTTACCACACCATTTTCCCTGAGCTTTTAAGATCAAAGATACAACTATGTTGGTGTCCCTTGTTAATTTTCCATTGTGTTGTGTTTAATGTAACTGTCTACTCCCAAACTGTCATTTGAAGAAAAACACATAGCCAAGTATTATTCTTCCAAATTTTTTTATTGTGCAGAAAAAAAAACAACAGAAATTCAATTAGAGATGCTATCTGCCATCCAAATAAAAATAACTTAACAATAAAGTGTGAATCAATGATCACCAAACTTCTACTAACATGCAATTAGCAGAAGGGCCCCAAAGGGTGGCACTTGAGAAATGAACTTCCTCTTTATACACTCATAGTATGTCACTACGTTCGTGTTTGTCGAACGACAATTTGCGGATAGTTAGTATGCAAGACAAAATCCTGCACACGCGCTTTTGGCAAAAATCTGTTTGTCGTACAACAGGGGCTTTAGAAGGGGCAATAACTACGTTTAGAAAATCTAATACTGTACAGAGCTGAACATTTGTGGCTGAATTCAGTAGGAAAACTGTTGAAAGAAGAGGATGTTTAGAGGAGTCAAAGGTCTCTTTAAAATATAGGAAACATGAAACCTGTCCTCCTCTTTTTTACTATTTAAAGAAAAATCTGTGACTTGGCCATTCAAATTGTTTTGAAGCCATTTTCTTAAAAAAGAAAAAAATATATTTTTGGTTTTGTTCTGGAAAAAGTGGGGAAGACCTAAAATGTCTGTCAGGTTCCTATTTCTGTCTGTGACCCCATTAAGGAGACTTTACATAATTTCCTGTCCCTATGACACAAAAAAGGAAACATGCAAATAAAAAAAGACAACATCCCCAACACCGTCCAAATCCAGGGGAGGGTGGGCGGGAACTTTCTTTGCGCCGCATGTTATCCGGGGAGGGGGCGGAGTCCTCCTTTATACCCTCCATGCCCCCTCCCACACAAATTAACCCACCAATCTTATCCCCTCTTCCTCAGCCTTAACCCACCAATCCCCTAATCCTTCACATAAGTCCCTGTTTCCCTAGTCATGTCCGCCCTCCACCCATCCATTGCATTCCTTTGCTCCGGGCTTTTCTTGACTATCGTATAACAGATATCCTTATTATACTACCCCTTATTTACTATCTTACTTATGACTAAGTAAACGAGACCACACCAGGAGTTGGAGAAATATATATAGGCCGTAGCAGCCTTATTTATTAAAACGCTGTATAACTTTTTTTAACAGTAACCATAAACTCTGTCCTAAAGGACCCTCAGTAAATTACTGGTGTCGATCTCTGCAGGAACCTCTATTAACATCTGTGTCTATTATTGCACTGCGGTACTTCTCAAAATCCGCTAATAGGCCTCAAGCCGACATGCTGGCTCAGAGACAACCCTGACTGCAGTGCACCATCCCAATGCTTCAAGCTAAACCTCCGTTAACCGTAAGCCCACCGTCAGGACCCATACCAACGACAGGTCCTGAACCCTTCTTTCCGAGGTATCATCCTTCCCCTGCAAAGACCATACACCCGCCACTGCCACGACATCTGCAATGACCCCACTTGTACCTGTAAAACAAAATGTAAACACAACATCCCCAACACCGTCCAAATCCAGGGGAGGGTGGGCGGGAACTTTCTTTGCGCCGCATGTTATCCGGGGAGGGGGCGGAGTCCTCCTTTATACCCTCCATGCCCCCTCCCACACAAATTAACCCACCAATCTTATCCCCTCTTCCTCAGCCTTAACCCACCAATCCCCTAATCCTTCACATAAGTCCCTGTTTCCCTAGTCATGTCCGCCCTCCACCCATCCATTGCATTCCTTTGCTCCGGGCTTTTCTTGACTATCGTATAACAGATATCCTTATTATACTACACCTTATTTACTATCTTACTTATGACTAAGTAAACGAGACCACACCAGGAGTTGGAGAAATATATATAGGCCGTAGCAGCCTTATTTATTAAAACGCTGTATAACTTTTTTTAACAGTAACCATAAACTCTGTCCTAAAGGACCCTCAGTCAATTACTGGTGTCGATCTCTGCAGGAACCTCTATTAACATCTGTGTCTATTATTGCACTGCGGTACTTCTCAAAATCCGCTAATAGGCCTCAAGCCGACATGCTGGCTCAGAGACAACCCTGACCGCAGTGCACCATCCCAATGCTTAAAGCTAAACCTCCGTTAACTGTAAGCCCACCGTCAGGACCCATACCAACGACAGGTCCTAAACCCTTCTTTCCGAGGTATCATCCTTCCCCTGCAAAGACCATACACCCGCCACAGCACCCGAATGTAAAAGCCTTTACAATTGGGTGCCCCTCCACACCCTGAGAGCCCTCTGTATACCATCCTGTAACCCTAACGCCCATAGGTCTATACCCACATCACTGAGGTGTACCCCATCACCCCGAAGGTACCGCCATGTCTCCAACTCCAGCTCAAAATGACGTATCACCAACCCACCATTCCTAACCATGAACCTGGCCACATCCCGATTAACTTTCCTCCGCGCCCTATTGATGCCCTCTATGGATCTAGCCGTCCGCCATGAAGTACGCGCCACCATGTCGGACCACACTAACACCATTTCCGGGAATGCCATACGAAGACGAAGAATATCAAATTTGATATCTTCGTCACATCCAGCATAGATCTAACACCTAAGTCATTCCCACCTACGTGCAGAATTAAAACGTCAGGTGGGCGGTCCAGTCGCGCATAACGATGCACTTCTGGAACTGTCCTACTCCACAACATTCCCGGAATTCCCAGCCAGCGAATCCGGGCCTCCTGCCTTGGAAACGCCAATTGCCGACCTTCCGGTCTTGCCTCAGCCCTCTTACCCCCCCTGTACACGTAAGAGTGCCCCAGTATCCAGACCAACGCCGGCGCCACACCTGAAAGAGAGAAAAACATGTATCCACCGTAACCACAGCCAAGCCTGACAACGTAACCTCATTATTTTATTTTCTTTATATATTTTTTATTTATTTTTTTTAAACTCCAATCAGCCCTACTCCTACTCTCCTCATACCCCTACTCCTACTCTCCTCACACCCCTACCACTAAGTGAGGGCGAATGTAAGATCGAAATCTCCTCGATTCCCATCTCCCAATGCGCTTGACCGACTCCATATCCAACCCACTTCGAGCCGCTTCCGTAGCCGCCCCAATTCTGAATGAATGTGACGAAAATTCTTTCGCCTCTAAACCTAGGCACCCCAAACATTTTCGGAAAACCGATATGAACTGAAACCTGGACAACGGACACCCATCCGCATGTATCAGAAAGGAACCCACGTTCTCTGGGCGTACCGCCAGAAAACCCTGCACGGCCCCAACTGGACAAAGCGGTGAGCCCGGCAATGAAAAGATCTGAACTCTCTTGCCCTTCCCTTTTTGATCCGTTTTCGATCTACGTAACCACAAGGACACCCTGTCCTCCTGGCAACGCACTTCATTAGCCCCAATCCCCCCATGCACTTTCTTAGACGGGCTAACCAGCTCGCCAATCCTGAACGCCCCAAAAATGCCAAAGAAAATGCCACTCGGAACAAGGCAGCCTCGTATTCCGAGGTGCAAACCTCCGGTAGCTTAGCCAACACCCCCCTCAGGACCCCAAAGGACACAGGGCGTCTGGTGTCTTTTAACGGCCTAGCCCGCCTGTAACCTTTGAGCGCTTGTCGAACCCAGAAGTCTTTCGTGAAATCAGGCAAACCTTGCCATTTAAACAAAAATGCCAACCCAGCAACCTTTTTATCCAGCGTGGATACCGACACCCCTGCTTCCATGCACCTGGAGATAAAGTACAAGACTAGCAACCTCACCTCCGGCCCATCAATATCCACTCCCGCCATTCTACCCAAATCCGCCCATTCCAGCCAAACTTTCTGATATGCAGCCCACGTCGTCTCACTCACCGACTTCCCGATCCATCCGGCGACTAATCTAACGCAATCTTCCACAGCCAGTCTGGACAAGGTACCCCTCGTTGCTCCGCGTCCGGTGCCAACTCTCGGAACCTGTCCCACTGAAAGCGAGATAAAGCGTCAGCCACCACATTGTCCACTCCAGGAAGGTGAACAGCATATATGAAGATGTTTAACTGTAGGCATCTCAACACCAGCTGTTGTAGCAGACGAACCACCGGCGGCGATGCCGCCGATGCTCTGTTAATCACCTGCACCACGCCCATGTTGTCGATTTGAAAACGCACCTTCCGATCCCGGAAAGCCTCGCCCCATAGTTCCACTGCCAGTACTACTGGAAACAGCTCCAGCAGCAACATATTCTTTATGAAGCCTGCCTCCACCCAACTCTGTGGCCACGAACCCGCACTCCATCGGCCTTGGAAAAAAGCCCCAAAACCTGCTGAGCCCGCAGCGTCCGTGAACAGATCCATATCAAAGTTGCTGACTGGGCCCGACATCCATAGTGCCCTACCATTGAAGGACTCCAAGAATGTATGCCAGACCTGCAGATCAGACCTGTGGGAGCGTACCAGCCGAACAAAATGTCGCGGCGACTGCACCCCAGCCGTACTTGCTGACAGCCGTCGGCAAAACGCTCTCCCCATCGGCAAAATGCGACAGGCGAAATTCAGCTTCCCCAATAAAGATTGCAGCGTCCGCAGCTGTACCTTGCGCAAACCCAACATCAGTTTAATATCTTCTTTCAGAGCCGCAAGCTTATCTTCCGGTAAACGGCATTCCATGGCTTCTGAATCCAGCGTTATCCCCAAAAACGTAATGACCGTTCTTGGCCCCTCCGTCTTGTCAGGCGCCAACGATCCGCCATATGCTCCAGCGTTGCTAACAGAATCGCACAATTCCTGGATGAAGCCGGGCCCACGCAGAGGAAGTCATCCAGATAGTGTATGACCGAATTTAACCCTGCCACGTCCCTGACCACCCATTCCAGAAAGGAGCTAAACTCCTCAAACAATGCACACGATATGGAACAGCCCATAGGCAGGCACCGGTCCACATAAAACTCCCCATTCCAGTGACACCCCAATAATCGAAAACTATCAGGGTGAACCGGAAGAAGCCGAAAGGCCGCCTCCACATCTGATTTTGCCATGAGAGCCCCCTTTCCATAATGCCGGACCCAAACAACCGCTGCATCGAATGATGTGTAACCCACCGTGCAAGCATCCGGCTCAATGGCGTCATTAACCGACCCCCCTTTTGGAAAAGAAAGGTGGTGAATGAGCCGAAATTTATTCGGCTCCTTTTTTGGCACCACACCCAGCGGAGAGACCACCAAATCCTTTAACGGGGGAACTGAAAAAGGGCCGCTCATGCGGCCCAACGCAACTTCCTTTTGTAGTTTCTCAGAAACTACGTCGCAATGTAGCAACGCCGATCGCAAATTGCGCGGCACGGGGGGGACCTCCCTCAACGAGCACGGAATACGAAAACCCTCTGCAAACCCCCTTTCCAACAACCGCGCAGCCGCCCTGTCAGGATACCTACCTAGAAACGGCCGTATCCTTTCCACCATCACCGGCGTCTTCCCTCTTATTCGTAAGCTCTCCGGAACGGTTCTTCCCTTGCTTAAAGCATCTAGACGAGGGGTGGGAACCCCCGCATCCGGAACACTCATGTTTGAAACGGCACGTTCCTCCAAACTTGCATGTACCCGAATTAAACTGCCAACAAACCCCTTTTGCCTTACCGGCCGGTTGTCCAGGGGAAGACGATCCACCGGCCCCCCCTGAAAAAACTGGTTCGGGGCCCTCGCCGAAGCCATCAATCGCATCCACAAACTAATGTCTTTGTGGTCCCATCTCAACTCCGGCCGCATCGCCATCCTCTGGCGAAACTGCTCGTCGTACCTCAACCAAGCCGTGCCCCCGAAGATTCTGTATGCTTCCCCGACAGCATCCTGGTAGCAAAACAGAGCAGAGCAGAACTCCGGCTTCTTTACCCCTATCACACTTGCCAAAATGCCAAATGCCTGCAGCCAATTTGTAAATGTCCGTGGGATAAGTCGATACCTACGCTTCTCCTCATCTTCCTTCTTGGAGTCATCCGGCTTGACCCTGTCCAAGTTGAACTTCCCCAACGGCAGCAGTGAGAATATCTCCACATACTCACCTTTCCAAATCTTTTCCCGTACCTCCACCTTCAAATGCGCTCCCAACGGTCCCTCAAAACAGATATAGACCTCGCACATCGCCGCGTCAGCCAACCTCACCAGGTCCTGCCTGCCAGCCTCCCCCCCTGCCGCAGGCGTATCAACCCCCTCCTTCCTTAGCGGAGGACTGTCCGTCCCCCCCTGCTGTGGCACCACCACCGCTGCCCCTGCCACCCCGCTCCTGCCATCCCCCCCACCGGGGGGACCCATGCCGCTGCCGGGCATGGCGCCCCACCTGCTGCATTTTCAAACCTGTCCACCAGTTCCTTGATCCCTGCTAAAAACCCCCCCATACTTGTATCCATCCCCACTACCGACCTCTGACCCTGGCCTGCCAAGTCACCACCCCCAGCCGAGCACCCCCACACTGACGTCCCAGCATCACCCCCACCACTGCAGCCCCCAGCACCCACTTGTGACTGACCCAGGGAAGATAAAGGAAAAACAAACTTACTGGGCTGCCTAGGAAGAGACCCACCAGCCGACCTTCCCGCCTCCATCGATGCTGACCGTCCGAGAGGCTCCCGTTCCTCCTCCGATTCCGACACTGCACCGTGCGACCGTTGCTCCTCCCCTTCAGCTCCAGATGAAAGCCCTCCAGGGGAAGGATCCCTGGATTCCGAGGGTCCCGCTGCCCACCGACTCTCTCTTCGTGCTCTGGACCCGCCCACCGATTTTTTCGTTGCCTTGCCCGAGCCGGGGGGGCTCCGTCCAGCCCTGTCGCCTACATCAGCTGCCTCTGCCCTCCGCTCCTCTGCCGCAAGGTCCCCGGCCGCCGCAGTGGAAAGCCCGGCCACCGCCACACTGGATCTCCCCCGCCGAGGCGCCGTCCCCGGTGACATCACTCTGGGGGCGGGGCCTGCTGCCTCCGACTCCAATCGCCGTGCGGGCCTAGTGGCCGCTCCGGAACTCCCGGAACGGCCGCCCGCGGAGCTCCGACTCAGCTGGGGATTCCTTCCGGCGTCCAACCCGGCGACAGCAGCTCGCTTCGCGGGAGGACCCGAAGGGGCCCGCGAATGGGGATTCCCTATTTGTCTGCGAGCTCCGGAGGAGAGGTCAGGAGAGAAGCGCTCCGGTGGTTTTGACTGCCGAGCTCGCGCTGACACCCTCCCCCCATTAACCTCTTCTTCCACCGGACGCCCGAGCAAAGGCCCTAAATGTTCCTGGGCCCACTGTGGGCCTCGCGCTGCTGTCTCTTCCCGCAATTGGGCCAGGAGCTGCTCTAAGTCTGTCATCTCAAACTTTCTTTGCGCCGCATGTTATCCGGGGAGGGGGCGGAATCCTCCTTTATATCCTCCATGCCCCCTCCCACACAAATTAACCCACCAATCTTATCCCCTCTTCCTCAGCCTTAACCCACCAATCCCCTAATCCTTCACATAAGTCCCTGTTTCCCTAGTCATGTCCGCCCTCCACCCATCCATTGCATTCCTTTGCTCCGGGCTTTTCTATACTTAAAACAGGGAGTGGAGGAAGATGTACACATAGCATATTAGCAGTGCCTTATGCCGCGTACACACGACCGGTTTTAATGTCATTGAATAAAACTGCATTTTTCTCGACGTGATTCTTCTCAAGCCTGCCTTGCCTACACACTATCGTTGAAAAAAATACTCGAGTAAAGCGCGGTGACGTACAACACGTACGATGGCACTATAAAGGGGAAGTTCCATTCGGATGGCGCCACCCTTCATGTTAGTAAAGTATGTTGAGAGACGATTCGCGCTTTTCAGTCTCGTGCTTTTCAGCGTGACAAATGTGCTATCTCCATTACGAACGCTAGTTTTACCAGAACGAGCGCTCCCGTCTCATACTTGATTCTGAGCATGCACATTTTTTTTCACGTTGTTAAAGCCTACACACGGCCGTTTTTCATGACGAGAAAAACGACGAGAAGAGAGAAGAGAAAAATTAGAGCATGTTCCAATTTTTTCATGCCCATTTTTCACGTCGTGAAAAATGCTCTGAAGCCCACACATGATCATTTTTAATGATCATTTTAAAAAATTTCATTTTTCTCGTCATTAAAAATGGTCGTGTGTACGCGGCATTAGACAAAAATAATGCTGCCTGCAGAGCACGGCAGGTTTTGATGCTTTGCAACCACCTCTATTCACTTCTATTGAAACATGTCACAAGCATGCCATAAAGTGGTTGTTAAGCCACATAACCCCATTACTTGACAGGAAGGGAGGGGGGAGAGACTGCTGGCTGACAGAGGCATGTAAACTGACCACGGTATCATGGATCAGCAGCCAAGATTACTGTGGTCAGTACACACAGGCAGAAATGGACAAATTAAACTGCAACAGCACTATAATGTTATTCATGCTTTAAAGCAGGGGTCAGCAAACTTTTTCCACTTAAGGGCTGGATTCAATGTATGTGAATGCATGGAGGGCTGCATTCACCTGCTAATAAATGAAGATAATAATAAGATACCTAACATGTCATGCTTTAAAATTGCGCACACTTGTGGAATGGCGACAAACTACAGTACTTAACAATCTCCATAGGCGATGCTTTAACAATTTCTACAGGTTACCAGTTTAGCTTTACAGAGGAGGTCTAGTACAAGAATCGTTGCTCTCGCTCTAATGATCGCGGCAATACCTCACATGTGTGGTTTGAACACTGTTTACATTTGCGGGCGCGACTTACGTATGTGCTCCCTTCTGTGCGCGAGCACGGAGGGATGAAACGCTTTAAAAAAATAATATTTTTTTATTTAATTTTTTATCATTATTTTACACTGTCCCTTTAATTTTTTTTTTTTCTGATCACTTTTGTTTCTGTCACAAGGAATGTAAACATACCTTGTGGCAGTAATAGGCAGTGATGGGTCCTCTTTATGGAGAGATCTGGAGTCTATATAAGACCCCAAATCCCTCCTTTGCACTAAAAAGCATTCAAAAACGCCAAGTTTTTAAATCTGGTGCCTTTAAGTCTTCTGTAAACTGGAAGTGATGTCATGACTTAGCTTCTGAATTACTAGATCCGAGACCCGATCAAATCAGATTCCGGCTTCGTTTGGATCTCTGGCTAGCTGGCGGATTTGCTGGCTGGTCGCTTGGGCCTCCTACTGGCACAGGAAAGCCAAGGCGAGCCACGGGAGGGAGGGAAGGGACGTCCCCCTCCAGCTGCTTGAGCGGCTTTTTAGTCACATCGGTTGTTATCCCAAGAAATCTCACCGCCGGCTCTACAAAAAATGTCTGGGCCGGGTGCACGTGAATTCATCATGTGCCCTGATGGGCCGGACATTTAGCAGTGGCAGGGCAGATGGGGCCTGCGGCCCATAGGTTCCCAACCCCTGCTTTATAGGAACAGGATTACAACCGTTTTAAAAGGATAAGTTCTCACTTGGCAACATGTTACATGTTCCACCCGTTTTTAGGTGATCTTATTCCACTCACTTGAGAGGACTCTGACATAGGCCCTAATGCCACACACCCTGAGCTACAGAATCTGCAGAAGAAAGTCAGGGGTAGACAAGGCAACTCCAGATAGTCCTCACATGTTCAATACCACTCTGGGGGGTGGCAGAGAGCATGGGGGAGGTGGAGAGCACTGGAGGGGGGGTGGCAGAGAGCACTGGGAGTGGCAGAGAGCATGAGGGACGTGGAGAGCACTGGGGGGTTGCAGAGAGCACTGGGGGATGGCAGAGAGCACTGGGGGGGGGGCAGAGAGCATGAGGAAGGTAGAGAGCACTGGGGGAAGGTGGAGAGCACTGGGGCGTGGCAGAGAGCACTGGGGGGGTGGCAGAGAGCATGGGAAGGTGGAGAGCACGAGAGCACTGGGGGTGGCAGAGAGCACTGGGGGGTGGCAGAGAGCATGGGGGAGGTGGAGAGCACTGGGGGGTGGCAGAGAACATGGGGGAGGTGGAGAGCACTGGGAGGTGTCAGAGAGCACTGGGGGGTGGTAGAGAGCATGGGGGAGGTGGAGAGCACTGGGGGGTGGCAGAGAGCACTGGGGGGTGGCAGAGAGCATGGGGGAGGTGAAGAGCACTGGGGGGTGGCAGAGAGCACTGGGGGAGGTGGAGAACACTGGGGGGAGGTGGAGAGCACTGGGGGGTGGCAGAGAGCACTGGAGTGTGGCAGAGAGCACTGGGGGGTGGCAGCGAGCATGGGGGAGGTGAAGAGCAATTGGGGGTGGCAGAGAGCACTGGGGGAGTGGCAGAGAGCATGGGGAAGGTGGAGAAGCCTGGGGGGTGGCAGAGAGCATGCGGGGGGGTGGAAGAGAGCACTGGGGGGTGGCAGAGAGCACTGGGGGTGGCAGAGAGCACTGGGGATGGCAGAGAGCAAGGGGGAGGTGGAGAGCACTGGGGAATGTCAGAGAGCATGGGAGAGGTGGAGAGCACTGGGGGGTGGCAGATAGCACTGGGGGGTGTCAGAGAGCATGGGGGAGGTGGAGAGCACTGGGGGTGGCAGAGAGCATGGGGGAGGTGGAGAACACTTGGGGGTGGCAGAGGGCATGGGGGAGGTGGAGAGCACTGGGGGTGGCAGAGAGCATGGGGGAGGTGGCAGAGAGCATGGGGGGGTGAAGAGCACTGGGGGGGGGTGGCAGAGAGCACTGGGGGTGGCAGAGAGCACTGGGGGGTGGCAGAGAGCATGGGGGCTGGCAGAGAGCATGGGGGAGGTGGAGAGCACTGGGGGTGGCAGAGAGCATGGGGGAGGTGGAGAGCACTGGGGGGTGGCAGAGAGCATGGGGGAGGTGGAGAGCACTGTGGGGGTGGCAGAGAGCATGGGGAGGTGGAGAGCACTGGGGGGTGGCAGAGAGCATGGGGGAGGTGGAGAGCACTATGGGGGTGGCAGAGAGCATGGGGGAGGTGGAGAGCACTGGGGGGTGGCAGAGAGCATGGGGGGTGGCAGAGAGCACTGGGGAGGTGGAGAGCACTGGTGGGTGGCAGAGAGCATGGGGGAGGTGGAGAGCACTGTGGGGGTGGCAGAGAGCACTGTGGGGTGGCAGAGAGCATGGGGGAGGTGGATAGCACTGGGGGTGGCAGAGAGCATGGGGGAGGAGGAGAGCACTGTGGGGGTGGCAGAGAGCACTGGGGGGTGGCAGAGAGCATGGGGGATGTGGAGAGCACTGGGGGGTGGCAGAAAGCATTGGGGGGTGGCAGAGAGCACTGGGGGAGGAGTGGCAGAGAGCACTGGGGCTGGCAGAGAGCACTGGGGGTGGTAGAGAGCACTGTGGGGTGGCAGAGAGCACTGTGGGGTGGCAGAGAGCACTGTGGGGTGACAGAGAGCATGGGGGAGGTGGAGAGCACTGGGGGGTGGCAGAGAGCACTGGGGGGGTGACAGAGAACACTAGGGGGGACAGAGAGCACTGGGGGGGGTGGCAGAGAGCATGGGGGAGGTGAAGAGCACTGGGGGGGTGGAAGAGAGCACTGGGGGTGGAAGAGAGCATGGGGGTGGCAGAGAGTATGGGGGAGGTGGAGAGCACTGGGGGGTGGCAGAGAGCATGGGGGGTGGCAGAGAGCACTGGGGGGGTGGCAGAGAGCATGGGGAGGTGGAGAGCACTGGAGGGTGGCAGAGAGCATGGGGGAGGTGGAGAGCACTGGGGGGTGGCAGAGAGCACTGGGGGGTGTCAGAGAGCACTGAGGGGTGGCGGAGAGCATGGGGGTGGCGGAGAGCACTGGGCGGTGGCAGAGAGCATGGGGGAGGTGGAGAGCACTAGGGGGTGGCAGAGAGCACTGGGGGGTGCCAGAGAGCATGGGGGAGGTGGAGAGCATTGGGGGGTGGCAGAGAGCACTGGGGGGTGGCAGAGAGAATGGGGGAGGTGGAGAGCACTGGGGGGGTGGCAGAGAGCACTGGGGGGTGGCAGAGAGCATTGGGGGGTGGCAGAGAGCACTGGGGGGGTGGCAGAGAGAATGGGGGAGGTGGAGAGCACTGGGGGGTGTGGCAGAGAGCATGGGGGAGGTGGAGAGCACTGGGGGGTGGCAGAGAGCACTGGGGGTGGCAGAGAGAACTGGGGGGTGGCAGAGAGCACTGGAGGGTGGCAGAGAGCATGGGGGTGGTGGAGAGCACTGGGGGGTGGCAGAGAGCACTGGGGGGTGGCAAAGAGCATGGTGGAGGTGGAGAGCACTGGGGGGTGGCAGAGAGCATGGGGGTGTGGCAGAGAGCACTGGGGGGGTGACAGAGATCATGGGGGAGGTGGAGAGCACTGGGGGGTGCAGAGAGCATGGGGGAGGTGGAGAGCACTGGGGGGTGGCAGAGAGTACTGGGGGGTGGCAGAGAGCATGGGGAGGTGGCAGAGAGCACTGGGGGGTGACAGAGAGCATTGGGGAGGTGGAGAGCACTGGGGGTGCAGAGAGCATGGGGGAGGTGGAGAGCACTGGGGGGTGACAGAGAGTACTGGGGGTGGCAGAGAGCATGGGGAGGTGGAGAGCACTAGGGGGTGGCAGAGAGCACTGGGGGGGTGGCAGAGAGAACTGGGGGTGGCAGAGAGCACTTGGGGTGGCAGAGAGCACTGGGGGATGGCAGAGAGCATGGGGGAGGTGGAGAGCACTGGGGGGTGGCAGAGAGCACAGGATAGGTGGAGAGCACTGGGGGTGGCAGAGAGCATGGGGGGTGGCAGAGAGCACTGGGGTGGCAGAGAGCATGGGGTGGCAGAGAGCACTGGGGGTGGCAGAGAGCATGGGGGAGGTGGAGAGCACTAGGGGCTGGCAGAGAGCACTGGGGGGTGCCAGAGAGCATGGGGGAGGTGGAGAGCATTGGGGGTGGCAGAGAGCACTGGGGGGGTGGCAGAGAGAATGGGGGAGGTGGAGAGCACTGGGGGGTGTGGCAGAGAGCACTGGGGGGGTGGCAGAGAGCATGGGGAAGGTGGAGAGCACTGGGGGTGGCAGAGAGCACTGGGGGGCTGGCAGAGAGCACTGGGGGGTGGCAGAGAGCACTGGGGGTGGTAGAGAGCACTGTGGGGTGGCAGAGAGCACTGTGGGGTGGCAGAGAGCACTGTGGGGTGACAGAGAGCATGGGGGAGGTGGAGAGCACTGGGGGGTGGCAGAGAGCACTGGGGGGGTGGCAGAGAACACTAGGGGTGGCAGAGAGCACTGGGGGGTGGCAGAGAGCATGGGGGAGGTGAAGAGCACGGGGGGGTGGAAGAGAGCACTGGGGGGTGGCAGAGAGCATGGGGGTGGCAGAGAGTATGGGGGAGGTGGAGAGCACTGGAGGGTGGCAGAGAGCATGGGGGGTGGCAGAGAGCACTGGGGGGGTGGCAGAGAGCATGGGGAGGTGGAGAGCACTGGAGGGTGGCAGAGAGCATGGGGGAGGTGGAGAGCACTGGGGGGTGGCAAAGAGCACTGGGGGGTGTCAGAGAGCACTGAGGGGTGGCGGAGAGCATGGGGGTGGCGGAGAGCAATGGGCGGTGGCAGAGAGCATGGGGGAGGTGGAGAGCACTAGGGGGTGGCAGAGAGCACTGGGGGGTGCCAGAGAGCATGGGGGAGGTGGAGAGCATTGGGGGGTGGCAGAGAGCACTGGGGGGGTGGCAGAGAGAATGGGGGGAGGTGGAGAGCACTGGGGGGTGTGGCAGAGAGCACTGGGGGGTGGCAGAGAGCATGGGGGAGGTGGAGAGCACTGGGGGGTTGCAGAGAGCATTGGGGGGTGGCAGAGAGCACTGGGGGGGTGGCAGAGAGAATGGGGGAGGTGGAGAGCACTGGGGGATGTGGCAGAGAGCATGGGGGAGGTGGAGAGCACTGGGGGGTGGCAGAGAGCACTGGGGGTGGCAGAGAGAACTGGGGGGTGGCAGAGAGCACTGGAGGGTGGCAGAGAGCATGGGGGTGGTGGAGAGCACTGGGGGGTGGCAGAGAGCACTGGGGGGTGGCAAAGAGCATGGTGGAGGTGGAGAGCACTGGGGGGTGGCAGAGAGCATGGGGGTGTGGCAGAGAGCACTGGGGGGGTGACAGAGATCATGGGGGAGGTGGAGAGCACTGGGGGGTGCAGAGAGCATGGGGGAGGTGGAGAGCACTGGGGGGTGGCAGAGAGTACTGGGGGGTGGCAGAGAGCATGGGGAGGTGGCAGAGAGCACTGGGGGTGACAGAGAGCATGGGGGAGGTGGAGAGCACTGGGGGGTGCAGAGAGCATGGGGGAGGTGGAGAGCACTGGGGGGTGACAGAGAGTACTGGGGGGTGGCAGAGAGCATGGGGAGGTGGAGAGCACTAGGGGGTGGCAGAGAGCACTGGGGGGGGGTGGCAGAGAGAACTGGGGGTGGCAGAGAGCAATGGGGGTGGCAGAGAGCACTGGGGGGATGGCAGAGAGCATGGGGGAGGTGGAGAGCACTGGGGGGTGGCAGAGAGCACGGGGGAGTTGGAGAGCACTGGGGGTGGCAGAGAGCATGGGGGGGTGGCAGAGAGCACTGGGGGTGGAAGAGAGCATGGGGTGGCAGAGAGCACTGGGGGTGGCAGAGAGCATGGGGAGGTGGAGAGCACTAGGGGCTGGCAGAGAGCACTGGGGGGTGCCAGAGAGCATGGGGGCGGTGGAGAGCATTGGGTGGTGGCAGAGAGCACTGGGGGGGTGGAAGAGAGAATGGGGGAGGTGGAGAGCACTGGGGGGTGTGGCAGAGAGCACTGGGGGGGTGGCAGAGAGCATGGGGGAGGTGGAGAGCACTGGGGGGTGACAGAGAGCATTGGGGGGTGGCAGAGAGCACTAGGGGGGTGGCAGTGAGAATGGGGGAGGTGGAGAGCACTGGGGGGTGTGGCAGAGAGCATGGGGGAGGTGGACAGCACTGGGGGGTGGCAGAGAGCACTGGGGGTGGCAGAGAGAACTGGGGGGGGTGGCAGAGAGCACTGCAGGGTGGCAGAGAGCATGGGGGTGGCGGAGAGCACTGGGGGGTGGCAGAGAGCACTGGGGGGTGGCAAAGAGCATGGTGGAGGTGGAGAGCACTGGGGGGTGGCAGAGAGCATGGGGGTGTGGCAGAGAGCACTGGGGGGGGTGACAGAGATCATGGGGGAGGTGGAGAGCACTGGGGGGTGCAGAGAGCATGGGGGAGGTGGAGAGCACTGGGGGGTGGCAGAGAGTACTGGGGGTGGCAGAGAGCATGGGGAGGTGGCAGAGAGCACTGGGGGGTGACAGAGAGCATGGGGGAGGTGGAGAGCACTGGGGGGTGCAGAGAGCATGGGGGAGGTGGAGAGCACTGGGGGGTGACAGAGAGTACTGGGGGGTGGCAGAGAGCATGGGGAGGTGGAGAGCACTAGGGGGTGGCAGAGAGCACTGGGGGGGTGGCAGAGAGAACTGGGGATGGCAGAGAGCACTGGGGGTGGCAGAGAGCACTGGGGGGATGGCAGAGAGCATGGGGAAGGTGGAGAGCACTGGGGGGTGGCAGAGAGCACGGAGGAGGTGGAGAGCACTGGGGGTGGCAGAGAGCATGGGGGGGTGGCAGAGAGCACTGGGGGTGGCAGAGAGCACTGGGGGGTGGCAGAGAGCATGGGGGAGGTGGAGAGCACTGGGGAGTGGCAGAGATCACTGGGGGTGGCAGAGAGCACTGGGGGGGCAGAGAACACTAGGGGTGGCAGAGAGCACTGGGGGGTGGCAGAGAGCATGGGGAGGTGAAGAGCACTGGGGGGGTGGAAGAGAGCACTGGGGGGTGGCAGAGAGCATGGGGGTGGCAGAGAGTATGGGGGAGGTGGAGAGCACTGGGGGTGGCAGAGAGCATGGGGGTGGCAGAGAGCACTGGGGGGGTGGCAGAGAGCATGGGGAGGTGGAGAGCACTGGAGCGTGGCAGAGGGGGTGGCAGAGAGCATTGGGGGTGGCAGAGAGCACTGGGGGGTGGCAGAGAGAATGGGGGAGGTGGAGAGCACTGGGGGGTGTGGCAGAGAGAATGGGGGAGGTGGAGAGCACTGGGGGGTGGCAGAGAGCACTGGGGGTGGCAGAGAGAACTGGGGGGTGGCAGAGAGCAGTGGAGGGTGGCAGAGAGCACTGGGGGGTGGCAGAGAGCACTGGGGGTGGCAAAGAGCATGGTGGAGGTGGAGAGCACTGGGGGGTGGCAGAGAGCATGGGGGTGTGGCAGAGAGCACTGGGGGTGACAGAGATCATGGGGGAGATGGGGAGCACTGGGGGGTGCAGAGAGCATGGGGGAGGTGGAGAGCACTGGGGGGTGGCAGAGAGTACTGGGGGGTGGCAGAGAGCATCGGGAGGTGGCAGAGAGCACTGGGGGGTGACAGAGAGCATGGGGGAGGTGGAGAGCACTGGGGGGTGCAGAGAGCATGGGGGAGGTGGAGAGCACTGGGGGGTGACAGAGAGTACTGGGGGGTGGCAGAAAGCATGGGGAGGTGGAGAGCACTAGGGGGTGGCAGAGAGCACTGGGGGGGTGGCAGAGAGAACTGGGGGTGGCAGAGAGCACTGGGGGTGGCAGAGAGCACTGGGGGGATGGCAGAGAGCAAGGGGGAGGTGGAGAGCACTGGGGGGTGGCAGAGAGCATGGGGGAGGTGGAGAGCACTGGGGGTGGCAGAGAGCATGGGGGGGTGGCAGAGAGCACTGGGGGTGGCAGAGAGCATGGGGTGGCAGAGAGCACTGGGGGTGGCAGAGAGCACTGGGGGGGTGGCAGAGAGCATGGGGGAGGTGTAGAGCACTGGGTAGTGGCAGAGATCACTGGGGGCGGCAGAGAGCATGGGGAGGTGGAGAGCACTGGGGGGGGGGGGTGGCAGAGAGAACTGGGGTTGGCAGAGAGCACTGGGGGGATGGCAGAGAGCATGGGGGAGGTGGAGAGCACTGGGGGGTGGCAGAGAGCATTGGGGGGGTGGCAGAGAGCATGGGGGAGGTGGAGAGCACTGGGGGGTGGCAGATAGCACTGGGGGGTGTCAGAGAGCATGGGGGAGGTGGAGAGCACTGGGGGTGGCAGAGAGCATGGGGGAGGTGGAGAACACTGGGGGTGGCAGAGGGCATGGGGGAGGCGGAGAGCACTGGGGGGTGGCAGAGAGCACTGGGGGGTGGCAGAGAGCATGGAGGAGGTGGAGAGCACTGGGGGGTGGCAGAGAGCATGGGGGAGGTGGAGAGCACTGGGGGTGGCAGAGAGCATGGGGGAGGTGGCAGAGAGCATGGGGGTTGAAGAGCACTGGGGGGGGTGGCAGAGAGCACTGGGGGGTGGCAGAGAGCATGTGGGCTGGCAGAGAGCATAGGGAGGTGGAGAGCACTGGGGGGGGGTGACAGAGAGCATGGGGAGGTGGAGAGCACTGGGGGGTGGCAGAGAGCATGGGGGTTGGCAGAAAGCACTGGGGGTGGCAGAGAGCATGGGGGAGGTGGAGAGCACTGGGGGTGGCAGAGAGCACTGGGGGGTGGCAGAGAGCATGGGGAGGTGGAGAGCACTGGGGGTGGCAGAGAGCATGGGGGAGGTGGAGAACACCGGGGGGTGGCAGAGGGCATGGGGGAGGCGGAGAGCACTGGGGGGTGGCAGAGAGCACTGGGGGGTGGCAGAGAGCATGGAGGAGGTGGAGAGCACTGGGGGGTGGCAGAGAGCATGGGGGAGGTGGAGAGCACTGGGGGTGGCAGAGAGCATGGGGGAGGTGGCAGAGAGCATGGGGGTTGAAGAGCACTGGGGGGGTGGCAGAGAGCACTGGGGGGTGGCAGAGAGCATGTGGGCTGGCAGAGAGCATAGGGAGGTGGAGAGCACTGGGGGGGGGGTGACAGAGAGCATGGGGGAGGTGGAGAGCACTGGGGGGTGGCAGAGAGCATGGGGGTTGGCAGAAAGCACTGGGGGGTGGCAGAGAGCATGGGGGAGGTGGAGAGCACTGGGGGTGGCAGAGAGCACTGGGGGGTGTCAGAGAGCATGGGGGAGGTGGAGAGCACTGGGGGTGGCAGAGAGCATGGGGGAGGTGGAGAACACTGAGGGGTGGCAGAGTGCATGGGGGAGGCGGAGAGCAGTGGGGGGTGGCAGAGAGCACTGGGGGGTGGCAGAGAGCATGGAGGAGGTGGAGAGCACTGGGGGGTGGCAGAGAGCATGGGGGAGGTGGAGAGCACTGGGGGTGGCAGAGAGCATGGGGGAGGTGGCAGAGAGCATGGGGGTTGAAGAGCACTGGGGGGGGTGGCAGAGAGCACTGGGGGGTGGCAGAGAGCATGTGGGCTGGCAGAGAGCATAGGGAGGTGGAGAGCACTGGGGGGGGGTGACAGAGAGCATGGGGGAGGTGGAGAGCACTGGGGGGTGGCAGAGAGCAAGGGGGTGGCAGAGAGCACTGGGGGGTGGCAGAGAGCATGGGGGTTGGCAGAAAGCACTGGGGGGTGGCAGAGAGCATGGGGGAGGTGGAGAGCACTGGGGGTGGCAGAGAGCACTGGGGGTGGCAGAGAGCACTGGGGGTGTGGCAGAGAGCACTGGGGGGGGTGGCAGAGAGCATGGGGAGGTGGAGAGCACTGGGGGGTGGCAGAGAGCATGGGGAAGGTGGAGAGCACTGTGCGTGGCAGAAAGCATGGGGTGGCAGAGAGCACTGGGGGGTGGCAGAGAGCACAGGGGGAGGTGGAGATCACAAGGAGGCAGAGTATGGGTGGTGTAGGAGGAGCAGTGGGGGCAGCTGCATATAGAAAAATCATTCTCTCCATCTCCCTTCTGCAGTATCGGAATGCCTGCTTTTCCTTTTCCTCTCGCAGCCTCAAGCATTCCGATTCTGCAGAAGGGAGATGGAGAGAATGATTGTTATATATGCAGCCGCCCCCACTGCTCCTCCTACTCACGTTTTCTGCTATCCGTACGGCTTCAAGTTGTCAGCAGCAGGTGTCTGCTCTGGCTCCTCCCCCTTCGCAGTCACGCCCCCCAACCGTGGCGAGGCCGAAGGCTTCTCATCTAGCTCCTCCCCCTCTATGTTTAAGTCCCCCTGGGCAGCCGCGGAGAGGCTGGATGAGCGGCGCGGGCCCAAAGAGCCTTGTGCCCCGCTACTAGGACTTGCAGCCTGGCAGCCCCCCGGTGGCCGGGGCCCACCGGGCAAATGCCTGGTTTGCCCGATGGCCAATACGGGCCTGCCACTACCTAATTGTAGCATTTATTAAAACCTATTTATGAATTAAAGAACAATAATTATGCACTCACATTTACAAAATATTAAAAAGGTTGATTGATAAGTGTCCAGCAGATGGCGACCTTCCAGGTGGTCAATAGTGAGCAAGGGTAGATGTGGTGTAATGTGCTTGGAACCAGGAGGTTAACCAGTGGAACACCAGACAGAGCCATCAGAAGCAGTAGACTGTCTGTATATATATCACATGGAGGAGAACCACTGTGGACAGCAAGGAAGTGTTGTAAGCCCACAAGATGGCCGTGATGATGTTATGTGGCATAAATTGGCATACTTACGCGTTTTAGGGCAAGAACTGATGTGAATGTACAATATGTAAACCACTGCATACAATGCTCGCACTATATGCCATAAATACCTGTAATAGATAAAATAATTCCACACCTCTGTCACAAAACTGAAGAGTACTCTCAACTAAGTCTGGCAGATAATGTGACACAGAAAATCACTGAGCACCATATTCTAAAAGAGGCCTTAAAATTTACTGTATTTTCACTTTTGCAGCCAAATTGAGATAGCATATACAGTATAAAGTAGGTCCGGCCTGGTATTGTAACATGGTGGTGACGGGGGGGGGGGGGGGGTTGGGCTGGTCAGTATTGGCTCCATAAGACGCAGAGACATTTCCCCCCCGTTTTTTTTTGGGGTGGGGGCGTCTAATGGAGTGAAAAATATGGTACTTTTTATATAAAAAAACTTTACATGCTCTCCCTGCTTTGTAATGTTTAGTAGGGGGGTGTGGAATAACGGTTCATATAATTTATCCTGTCGGTACTGTGCTTAGTTTTTCGTTATCAGCTGTAAACTAGATTTAAACACTGTGGCGTTGATTTACTTGACTAACGCATACCAGATGTAGTGCTAAATGTGTTCCCGTAGACCACTACGCCCCAGTGAACCCCACTTTCCACTTATCACTAAAATTTTACCACCTGACACACTATTTGGAGTAAAATGGGCTGTAGTGGCCATTTATGAATCACTTACGGACTGCCTGCCGTCATTATACGGCGGCACTTTAAAGTGGAATATCGTTGTTACGGCAGCAGCTAGCTTTCAGATAAAAGTGGTCTCATCGGCGGATTCGCCACAAGATCACTTTTATATGTGGTGGGAGAGGGTCCCCCGCCATGCTCCCATGCCTTCCGCAGCTTACCGGAGTGGTTGGCAGCGGCAGAGGCAATCAGATCCTGTCCCCTGTTTGGCATGGAGCTGAGTGAGAGGAAGATGGCCCCCACCTGGCTCCATACCATTGCAGGGCAGAAGCGACATTAAAACGTCACTTCTGCCCATAGCTCTTAAAAAGGTTGCAAACCCTTACAGACCACTTTCACCTACAGGTAAGCCTAGATTAGGGCTTACCTGTAGGTGCTGGAAATATCTCCTAAACCTACATGGTTTAGGAGATATTTACAATTCCCTGTACGGTGATGTCTAACACGCATGCGCCGATGTATTAGGCGCATGCGCACTCTAGAAAGGCATGCTGTGCCGTTTCAAGCTGGGGTTATGCCGTAACTGGCGGCTCACACGCGCATGCGACTCCGGCCAGTCACAGAACCAGAGTTCGCAGCCCTGGAAGGTAGAGGGGTGAAGAATGGACGCTTCCAGCCAGCGAGGAAATCGGGGACATCGCAGGTTTCGGTTTCAGGTAAGTGACACATAATGGGCTACTATGCGATGCACAGTAGCCCATTATGCTTTACCTTTGCAGGAAAACAAAGAGGAAGTTAAACCCATCAGGGTTTACTTCCTCTTTAAATGGACATTTTTATTTTATTTTTTTCAAACGAAAAATATTTTCTTTTGTATTTTAGTGTAAATATGAGATCTGAGGTCTTTTTGACACCAGATCTCATATTTAAGAGGTCCTGTCATGCTTTTTTTCTATTACAAGGGATGTTTATGTAGCGGGGTGCTATATTTAAGGGGAGTATCTGAGTGGTAGTTAGGCTCAGATACACTAATGCGGCGTGTACACGATCGATTTTTTCGACGGTGAAAACACCGTTGAGAAAATCGACGTGAAAAACGAGGAACAGCTTGTTCCCCCCACACACGGCCGTTTTAAATGACATTTTTTTTTTGGTCGAAAAAAAACGACCGTGTGTGGGCTCCCCGGCAGTGTTTCCCTATGGGAAAACTGCCGCGGCAAAAAACGACGGGAATCACGACGAGAAAAATTAGAGCATGTTCTAATTTTTCTCGTCGTGATTAATGCCGTTTTTTCCCGTCGAGAAAAACGACAAAAAGCCCACAGACGATCGTTTTTCTCGTCCAAAGGGAAAAATGTCATTTTTCTCGACGGGAAAAACGGTCGTGTGTACGTGGCATTATTGTTAGGTTTCTTGGACCATTTCTGTCCTTGGGAGATAGTGTTGGTGTGCTGTTCCCTGTGGCCTACAGGTGGCGCTGTTGCCGTGGGCCAGGGTTGAACCACTGATACAAGGTTGTGTCTTTTCTTGTCCCCTCTCAGCAGCAGTACGTTAGGGCGGGGAATCTGCTGTGCCTGTCGGGAGAGGGTATAGTAAGGGGCGGCCATGGTGCCGCCTTGCGAGGGGACCCGTATCCAGGATCGAGGAGGCCATTGAGGTGACCCCTTCTGAAGACCCAGCGCAGAGTCGTGGTGACAGTGGGGGCCTCTGGTAACTCTCGGGAGGGAGGTTCTTCTCCTTGACAAGGGCCAAGTTTCTCCAAGAAGGAAGTGCATGTTCTGTAGGTCATAGTGGCAGTGACTCTACGCACACCAGGTCAGTGGCAGTGACCAAATAGGGCAAGGCCCTGTTCACCAGGTCAGTGGCAGTGACTGTACGTCCAAATCTGTTCGTGAAAGCAGAACAGTAAGAGAAACCTGAATTGAGTTTGTGCCTGGACCTCCTCCCACCTTATCTGACCTGTGTCTCATATCAACCTGTCTGCTCTCATAGAGACTATTTGTTATCTGTGGTGAAATAAATACAAAGGTTGGATTCTCAGTTGGTGTGGACAGTTGCTTTACTGGGGAGAATTAAGGACTTGTCTCTGGCTAATGCAGAGACGAGATCAGCTCGACAGGATTCTAACACTAGCTGCAGGCAGACCCAAAAACTAACACCGCTCAACCTCCTCATCCAGGAGGGTACGGGCTGCTGGTGCGGTGTGCCTCATTCTTTTCCTGCGGAGGAGCCAAGTAAAGAAATAAAAGCAGGTAAAGTCTGGGGTGAGTGCGCTAGATTTACATGACACAATTTTTTTTTAAAAGAACAGTGTAAAAATAAAAAATTAAAAGTAAAATAAATAAAATATATATATATATATATATATATACCAGTATGTATGTATATATATATATATATATATATATATTTTTGTAACGCGCCCCGCAAAGCTTGCGTGCAGAAATGAACACATGCGTGAGTAGCGCCCACATATGAAAACGGTGTTAAAACCACACATCGTTGGAACAAGAACAATAATTCTAGCCCTAGACCTCCTCTGTAACTCAAAACATGCAACCTGTAGAATTTTTTAAATGTTGCCTATGGATTTTTAAGGATAAAAGGTTGCTGCCATTCCACGAGCGGGCCTAACCCTCTCGTGCCAGACGAAGCCTCAAATAACACTTGACAAACGGAATAGCACGCAACTCAGCAGACCCATACATACATACCATTTCCAGCCTGATCCGTGTTAGAACGTCTGATGAACAATGACACAGTATCACCAGAACAGTGGACATCCCCTACCTGCATACCCCCATGCGCTGCCCTGGATGAGCTGACCAATTCGTCATCCCGAAAAGCCCTATAAAAGCCTAAAAGAACACAGCCTTAAACAAAATGACTTTGTATGCAGTGGTGCACACGGAACTCATCTGCACAAACAGTTCCTGCCACATCGGAAAGATAATCGGACGCCTCCTGTCTGGCCATCTGTAGCCCCTTCCTATATCTCTGAAATGCTTGTTTCACCCAAAAATCTTTTGTGAAATCGTGGAGGCCTATCAAGTTGAACCAGAAGGCCAAACCGGACAGTTTCCAGTTAATCGCAGAAATGGAAACACCTTGGCATTATTCAAGTGTAGCAGGGTCTCCTTTACGGCCCCGGGACTACGTTACCCAGAACCCCGTTCAACACCCAGGGTGCATTTAGCCACCGCAGAGACTCATGGGAGGGGCTATATAAGAAGAGGGCGAGGCTGAGCTCGGCCTCTTTGGACACCGCGTTGCAATCAACAGGTCTTCCTGTGCAGATCTGCTGCAGTGCAGGGCCGGAAGCCAGGGCCTTGCACAACTTCCAGAGAGCCTTCCACCCCACTGCGGAGCTTGGGTGGCATCTGACTTTGTCGAGTTTGGAGATCAGTTGGACCGGAGACCTGGTCGTTGCGGATACTGTGTGCGGAGACACAGTAGGTGGAAGTCCCGGACTGGGATCGCGTCCGGAGTGGTGAGCAAGCACCTGCTCATTCATATAGACTGTACTTTGATTCGGCCTAGAGACTGCCTTGGCTCTCCGGGTTCTATTTTACTGTCCCACAGGAGACTAGTGGCGGAACTGAGTTGAGTAGTCTCCTGTGAGGGGTTCATTCTCCTTTTTATTTTCCTACCCTTTGGATTACAAATTACCATTCCTGTTGTGCACCACCAGTCAAGTTGCATGCAAAGAAATTGTTCTTCTAGAGACTGAGTTTAGATCTGGGTCAGGCCTGATCTGTAGTTAGAACTTTGGTTGCTGCGCCATAAGGGCGCATAGTTAGAGATAGCTGTACTTGGCGGGTAACGGCCTGCGTTCTATTTTCTGCTGCAGGGCTCTGCAGACATATATGTGTTATGTGTTAACCTTATGCCTTTTACCCAAAGTAAAGAAATGTTATAATTTATCTGTTGCTATCAGTGTGTTGTCTTTATGCAAAGAGGTTACCCTTGCAATACAGATAGATTATGTGCATAAACTGTTAGATTGTGATAAGAGAACAATCCCTAGACTAGCTGTGCCAGAGTGGGTCGAGTTGATTGCCGGGGGTTGGCGGTGCTGTACACAGGGCCCGAAACAAATCCAGTGGCTCTCTTAACTGGGGGTAGCGCTACACGTGGGGGCTCTCGAGTCCGGGATCCTGTTGCAGCAAGTAACGCGCCAAAAGTACCAGCATGGACCCACTGGAAGTAGAACAGTGGTGCAAGGCGGCCGACGCAGATTCAGCCGCGGCAGTAGTCATAGAACTCCCAGGGACCTGGCAAGAAGAAGCGGTGAAGCGGCTAGTAACGTCACTGTCCCCGAACCAGAAGGTATGGGTGATGGATGTCAAAATGGATTCCACACTGACCCACGCACTAATAGCATGGATGAATGAAATCCCAGAACATTTCAAGAGTCCAAGCATAAGAGCGATGGATGATCAGACCTATAGCTTAATACATGCACTGCCACTCATACCAGGAGGATGGGGTCAGACACCTAAACCATCATTTCCACAGGTATCCCCATCGCAGTCCCCAAAAGCAGAAAACCGGAAGGCTAAAGAGAGCTCCGAGTCACCGCCTGCCACCCTCAGCGCAGAATTATGCGCGGTCCTGGGGGAGATTGTAGCCCAGTGTAAGAAGGATCCTACAGACTATCAAATGTCAGGATACAGAAAACTCAGAATATTCTCTGGTAGGAAACCTGTACCTTCGGGTGAAGAGGGGTTTGAGGAGTGGTTGGACGGTGCCACTCAGGCCTTAGAAGAATGGGAAGTCCCCGACCACAGAAAGAAGCAGAGAATTGCTGAGAGTTTAAAGGGGCCTGCTCTAGAAGCCATACGCAAACTCAAGATGAGCAAGACAGACTGTGATGCACAGGATTATCTGGACATTCTGCAGAATGTGTTCGGTGGGACAGAGAAAATCACTGAGCTCAATTACCAGCTGGAGCACTGCTACCAAAAGACAGGAGAGAAACTGTCAGAGTTCATGAGGCGCTTGGATAAGATCCTGCATAAGGTGATACTGAAGAAGGGGATCGACCCGCGGAAGGTGGATGAGGCCCGTGTTCAGCAGGTGATGAGAGGATCTCAGCCCCTGGACCCCATCGCCTTGGCACTACGCACAAGACAGGACGGGAAGAGCCTGGAGTACCCTGACTTAATCTGAGTGGTCAGAGAGGAAGAAGCTATGCTGGAGGAGAAGAAGAGGAACCAACCAGTTGAGCCAGTTAACCCTCCTCCGGTGATGGTCAGGACGGCCATGACCCTGGAAAGAGACTCAGAGGTAGATAACTTAAAGTCACAGATGTCTCAGGTATTGGAGATGCTGACCTCTCTGATGAAAAAGGATCCAGGGATAACAGAGAGGGAGAGGGAAGGACCAAGGAAGGAACTGTTCCCAAACACCTCAGCGCCCGCATCCTTACAAGATTGGGGGGACATGACTTGTTTCAATTGTGGAGGGGTTGGCCATGCTGCCAAAGTGTGTTCCAGTCCCAAGAAAAAAATACGGAATAACCGCAAGCCGGCGGAAAACTTCAGAGGGCCCCGGTGAAGGAGTCAACCGGGTGCCCATCATCTCCAGTGAGCTCCAAACTGAATGAGAAGCACAGGAAAAGAGTGGACAAGACCCCTCAGAAGAAGTACAAGGTTCCTCAGTGGGAACACACAAAAAAAAGAGAATAATGTCCCTCAGCGGGTAGTTACACCCATTAAAAGGAGGGAGATCAATGCATACCAGGCCCAAGAGAGACTTAGGTCCAAAGAGAAAAGGAAGAAAGAAAGTCCAAAAGGGAAACGCAAAGATCCAAGGAAAGAGACCCCTTTGAAGCGATATCCAGAGAAGCTGGTAGGTCCCTCCCCGATAGTACCTGTCCAAGTGGAGGGAGTCTACACAAGAGCCATATTGGATACTGGGGCACAAGTGACCCTGTTGTACCGGGACTTTTATGACAAGCATCTAAGTCACCTACCCATCCAGAAGATTGAAGAGCTGGAGATATGGGGGATTGGGACAGAGAGTTTCCCTTATGATGGCTATCTGCCTATAAAACTGACTTTTGACCCGTCCATAGCCGGGAAGGCCGAAGTGTTCGATACTTTAGCTGTGGTATGCCCCCGACCGCCTGGAGCTAACAAGAGTTCCCTAATAATAGGGACCAACACGGATTTGGTCCGAAGACTCTTGGCCCCACTAACAAAAGGAAAAGACCCCACAGTCACTGAGATCCACCCAATGTTGAAGACAGCCTACCAGCGACTGATCTTGGAACAGAAGGCCCCAGAAGAGGGGGTAGGGAAGGTCTGGAGGCTGGGAAGAAGAGGAATAATGCTGCAGCCCGGTGAAGTCGCCTGTTTAAAAGCCATAGTGAAACTCACTTGGGAGCAGCCTGGGCCCTTTGTTATGCTAGAACCTGACCCAAGGGGAGAACCCTCTGGCTTAGAAGTAGTCCCAGAAGTAGTCCCGTTGAGGGCCCTGAAGAAGGCCCAGTGAAAAGTACCTGTGAGTGTCAGGAACACTACGGATGGCATCATGGAGATCCCAGCCAGGATGTTGCTGGGCCAGATGAGCCCTGCTACCCCAGTTGCTTTGTTGGATGTGGAGAAGACAGATGGAGAAGGGACTGTGTGGGAGAAACTTTCCATGGAGAACCCAAACCTGCCCAGGGCTTGGAAAGAGAGAGCCAAGGCCCAGTTGACCAGGTGGGAAAAGATCTTCTCCCAAGATTAGTTCGATGTGGGGTGTGCAAGGAGTGCCACCCATCGAATCCGCCTCCAGGAAGACAAGCCCTTCAGGGAGAGAGTCAGGCGAGTTTGGTTAGCAGACCTCGAGGACTTGAGGGAACAGCTCGCCGAGCTCAAGCGAACCGGTGTGATCCGAGAATCTAGAAGCCCCTATGCCTCCCCGATAGTGGTGGTCAGAAAGAAGAATGGATCATTGAGGCTGTGCATAGACTACAGGACCCTCAACAGGAGAACCATACCCGACCAATACACCACTCCGAGGATAGAGGATGCCCTACAGAGCTTGTCTGGAGCCAAGTGGTTCAGTGTTATGGACCTCAAGAGCGGGTACTATCAAATCCCTATGCATCCAGAAGACAAAGATAAGACAGCTTTCATAACCCCTGTGGGGTTCTTTGAATTTGACCGGATGCCTCAAGGTCTGTCTGGAGCCCCAGCCACCTTCCAACGTCTCATGGAGAAGACTGTAGGAGACATGAACCTCATCGAACTCCTTGTATACTTAGATGACATCATTTTCTTTGGGAGAACCTTGGAAGAACATGAAGAAAGGCTGGAGAAAGTTTTGAGAAGACTCAGTGAAGAGGGACTCAAGCTCTCACCTGAAAAATGCCAGTTCTATCAGTCATCAGTCAACTATCTGGGACACATAGTGTCCGAGGATTGGGTAGCCACAGACCCCGAGAAGTTGGAGGCAGTCACCTCCTGGCCAAGGCCCACCACCGTGACAGAACTCAGATCCTTCTTGGGGTTCTGTTCTTATTATAGGAGGTTCGTGGAAGGGTTTGCTCGGATAGCCAGGCCTCTGAATGAGCTGCTCAAGACGGAGGGGGAAGAGGATGACTCGGGCCCCTGAAAGCCAGGGGAGTCAGTCAAGGACCAGTGGAACGAGAAGTGTGAAGATGCCTTCCAGATGTTGAAGAGAAACCTAACCACTGCCCCTGTCCTGGCCTACGCAGACCCAAAGAAGCCTTATGAACTTCACGTAGATGCCAGTCATGATGGTCTGGTAGGAGTGCTCTACCAGGAGCATGAAGGGCAACTGAGACCCATTGCATATGTGAGCAGGAGTCTGACTCCCTCTGAAAAGAACTACCTCACCCATAAGTTGAAATTCCTGGCCCTTAAGTGGGCGGTAGTTGATAAACTCAGAGACTATCTGTATGGGGCAGAATTCACAGTGAAAACCGATAACAACCCCCTCACCTATCTTTTCACCACAGCAAAGCTGGATGCCACTGGACATAGATGGCAGGCGGCACTGTCTGCCTTTAATTTCAGCCTAAAATACAGGCCTGGAGCTGGAATTCGAGATGCAGACGCCTTGTCTAGAAGATCTCATATCCCCACCAGCAGTGGAGAAGATTGGACCCAAGTGGCACCCGACGGGGTGCGGGCCCTCTGTCAGGGGGCTGAACTCCAAGCCAGTGGTGGCTCAAGAGCAGAAGAAATAGGGGTTACCATAGTAGGAGTTTCCAAGCAATACTGTGGGGTAACCCAGCTGGAGGAAGATAACTTGCCAAGACTGTCAAAGAAGGAGTTGAGGTGTGACCAACTGGAAGACCCCATGGGGAGATTGGTTCTAGAGGCCCTGGAGAATCAGGATCCAAATAGACTCCTGCATCACCCTTCAAAGGAAGCTCGTCTGTTGAGGAAGGAGTGGGACAGGTTGCAGGTGCATCAGGGAGTGGTCTACCGAAGGGGCCCCTCTGATGACCTGGAAGACAATTGGCAGTTATTCCTGCCCAAGAAACACAGAGAGGCTGTCTTGGTTGCTTTGCACGACAACCATGGCCACCTAGGGGCGGGAAGGACCTTCCAACTTGTTAGGAATCAATTCTATTGGCCTTGCACGAGGGCCGAAGTTGAAGAATACTGCCACTCATGTGCACGATGCATCCAGAGAAAGACTTTACCCCATGAAGCTGCCACAATGGGCCACCTGCAAAGTCAAAGCCCACTGGATCTGGTATGCATTGATTTTCTCTGCCTACCTGATTTGAATGGACTAGGGAATGTTCTGGTAGTAACCGACCATTTCACCCGATATGCCCAGGCCTTCCCAACTAAAGACCAGAAGGCTTCCACTGTAGCCAAAGTACTTATGGAGAACATTATGGGCTACGACAACGGCTTCACTCAGATCAGGGAAGGGATTTTGAAAGTCAGCTGATCCGGAAGCTCCTGGATTCCTTGGGGATCAAGAAGACACAAACTACCCCCTATCATCCACAAGGTGATGCTCACCTGGAGAGGTTCAACCGAACCCTACTCAACATGCTGGGGACCTTAAGCAGTGAAAAGAAGCAGCATTGGAGTAATCACATAGCGGCAGTTGTGCATGCATACAACAGCACCATCAGTGATGCTACAGGGTACTCACCCTATCGACTTATGTTCAGAAGAGAAGCAAGACTACCGGTAGATCTGGCCTTTGGCACCTCCATAGACCATTGTTCTGCCACTTCCCACAAAGAATATGTTGATAGACTCAGACACAATTTGAAGTTGGCCTATGAACAGGCCCAGGCGGCCTCAGAACAAAGGGGGCCCACAACAAGAAAAGCTTTGATCTGAAAGTTCGGATTCAAGATTTACAACCTCGAGACAGAGTGTTGCTACAGAACTTGGGGGTCCCTGGAAAACACAAGCTTGCAGACAGATGGAGACCTGAACCCTATGTTATTTGCAAGAGACTACCGGGCCTACCCGTTTACAGACTTAAGCCAGAAGGGAAGGTGGGGCCCTTAAAGACCTGGCATCGGAACCACCTTGTCGTGGAATTTCTAGGCTGTTTGCAGAGCACACAGCCTATAATTCCTGTGCTACCTAAGCACACTCTTTAGATTCATCTTTTTGCAATAATGCTATCTATAACTAAGGTTGCTAAGATCCACTCACCGTTCAATCCATCATTCATTCAAGGAAAGCACCAACACAGGTCTTATAGTCAAGTCATCTCAGAGCAGAGTGTCCCCTGGGATAGCCAGCTCTGTTTATTTATAGTAAACATGGGCAACAAAAGAAGGTGTGGCTTCACAGAACAGCCATTCAGACATTTTGTATATTTTCAAAAGAACCAATCACAGACATGTTTAAATTCAAATATAATCCTAGCAGTGACGTGTGCAAACGGCTGTGTACAGGGGTCATGCTTTCTGTGAACAGTAGAAAGCATGGCTTTGTACAGAGCCATGTGCAAACCAACTCACTGCTACCAATGACGGGAACTATATGACAATTATGCCTCAATGGACCACAACTGTTTTATAGTTGTGCTACTGTTCTTGTGGACACAGATCTGTGCGCTCGGAGTCATTTAACGCCCCCCGCCAGGAGGTGGCCAGTCCCCCAACGGGGCGCAAAACAACATCTCTAAATGGAGCAAACATCGCTGTTTCCATAGGAAGATTTTCCCGCCACCGATCTTCCACCAACGTCTGTATGTGCAAATACGCTCAGATGAGCGCATTACAGCAAAACTGACATTGGGGGAACATCTGACAACATACATTAATACATTTTTCCACAACAGTCCTCCCTTTTTTGTCATATGCACTCCATGTGTCCCTCGATTAAAGTTGATCTGCTTCTTACACCTGGAAATGAATCAGTCCTTACAGTCCATACGAGTCCATAAAAAGGAAAAAACACGGCTTGACATGTAGACTCTACTCTTCAGGGGCATGACTTATAAAGGAGGACACGACATGGTGAGCTGTAGTAATCGCCGATCCGTCCGTGATCCTCTGTGTCTTGTATGTGGGTCCGGCTTCGGGGCGTCTCATCAAGGAAACTCTGGTCACGTGTCAAATCAGGCAACAGGAGCATCTCGTCACGACATAGAAAGAATAGAAATAAAAACGACATGAGTATATATATTCCCACTTCCTTTAACCACGATCCGCTGTAAAATAAAAATTAGATCCCCAAAGATTCCCAGACCCTTAAAAGGACTCCCAACCTTCACTTAGCTACAGCTCTGGCTTCAACAGTTACATGAAGAACCCTATCCTTAACGGATGGGAATTGTTCAATTGTATCCCAAGCTCGAGCCCCCCCCCCCACCTTGTACATGCAGGACCCCATGCCCAGACCTGGTCGGGGTTGGTGAACAAATCCCTTCTAGATGTCCCTGCCATTCTTAATTTCCTACGCCATCAGATCCTCGATCGGCCATGAGATAAGGTGCTGGGACAGCTTCACCATCACGCATGAACCTCTTGCTTTGGGGGAATTACCTTTATAAGCTGCAGATCCACATAAACACCAAACTAAAGTTCAAACCCACTTGTGGGCTACCTAGATACCCAAACCGACAAGAGGCAGAGCCATTAAAACTAAAACCAATTTTACCTTCTAAAAATACATCGTTAGATTCCATTGACAAGTGTTTGTTTGGAGTCTTCACTAGTTTGTCAAAACTCCTCATACCCATAATAACCCATAATAACATCATGAATGGCATGTACCTCTGTCATCGCTGGGGACTAAAACTCGGTGAAGACTCAGAACAGACCATCGGTCCTGTTTGCTCTCTGAGCTAGTCAGGACATACACTTTAAATAATAACTTGGGATGCTTTTCATCGTTACCCTCGCTAAAATTTACTAAACAACAAAAATATAAATAAACAAAGATACTCCTCATTCTTTGGTGTGGTTGAGCCGCTTCTTGCAGTGGCTGGCGTGGTCTCATCCCTCAAGCTTCTTTACAACGACCCAGTCACCTGGTTGGAAAGAATATAAACTGGTTATTGAGTCAGGGTCCAGGAGGGACTCGTGAACCCTGTGGTGGACATTTTGGAGTTCATGTCACAACGATCGCACCTCCCCCATCAGCTGAGAATATAAGTGTCAGCTAATGAGGAAAGTACGACTCTGGTTTTGATTGACCTCCAAACAACCTTCATATGACAATAACCCAGACATCGGGACTGTGGTCACTGCATAACCTGTGCGTGGCTTACAATACCTGGAACCATTGACAAAAGGTTCTTAGCCTCTGGGATGGGAACCCACTTCACCAGACTGCTGCTTGCCGATTCAAATTCTATCAAAGAAAGACAGTCTTGGCACAAACTTGGTTAGAATTACAGAGGTTATTATTAGTTTGAAAAAAAACTGTCACTCTTACATTTATCACTTCTCCCCCCTTTTCTTCCTCATTACAGACTGAAGGAAGAAATGCGTGGTGCAGGAAAAAGAAATAACCTATGATACTTTTACCTCCTTAGACTCGTATTTATCCATATGTACCGCTGTCTACATACACCTGTTCTCTGTGTACAAACTCCTTGGACCTGAAAAATACTTATAAGCAAAATCATTACTCTATGCTTCATATTTAACCTGCAAAGAATGGTAAATTGTCAATGACATTCTTTCAAAACCGATTCAAACAAAACACTCTGTAACCCTTACTTTTCCCGTTCCTACAAAAATACAACAGCCGCGACACATCGGAGGATCGCCGCGGTAAGTTCGAACATATTCACGTTACTACATACAAACATTCCGATACAAACGTGGGGGAGATACTTCCCAGTTTCCAAAACCACAAATGAAAAAAACAAAAACAGACAGAATTCTCCCTTTGCTCTTTCAGCAATAGAAAAAAATACAATGGGACAAACATGAGAGCAGCTCGAGAACCTTCCTTGGACCAGCCATACAAAGTTCAAACAAACGGGCATGAGAATTTAACCTCCATCAACACTCATTATTACAGATTTCTGAAGCCACTGCTCAACTACATCCAAGGTACCTTTATTCTGAGGTCTCGTACCTCCAGACATCAAAAGTACCTTCCAAAGGAGTACACCTTACTGTACCCTCTGACCAGATATGTCATCCTTTAAGGGGTCTCATGTCCGGAGCCCCAAACCCAGACCTCATGTGCGGTGCAGTTGTCTGACTGGTGTGGAGCCTAATTTTTTTCCTCCAACGCATGGACGGCACATTACCTATGACGATTCGAATCGCTTATGAAGTGTCCCGCGTCCAGGACACCCTTGCACTAGTTTTCGGAGCAGTACTGCTTAGTGACCATTTTTACAGTACTGGCACCCGGCGTATTCTGATTATTTTACACGGCCTCCCGGTATGCTAGAATCTACTCCTCACGTTTACATGCTCTTCAACCGATTATCGGCAGCCCTGTAAACGTGTTTGTCAGACAACCTTCAAAGCATCATGAAATCCTCCACTATTCAAAACAATATTATGGCTTCTTTCTACCTGCATCTAGATGATAAAACAATGGTGATGCCCCCCTGTTTTTCTCTCTACCCAAAACTGTATTACAGTACAAAACTTCACAAAACTGGAACAAAATATAAAAGACTTTTAAACGCAAAAATGCTTTCCATTTTCCTTCCAAGCACAAATCTCATTGCTCACCTTTAAAAACCCCAAGCTCCTCCCACCAACTTTCTGCTGATATATAAATGCTGAAAAGAAACTTCCGGTTATGCTCAGCTATAGGGATGAGCCGAACACCCCCGGGTTCGGTTCGCACCAGAACCTTCGAACGGACCGAAAGTTCGCGCAAATTTTCGAACCCTATTCGTTATAATGGACGCGAACGTTCGAAATCAAAATTGCTAATTACAACGGCCAATATGCATGTTAATGTTATAAAACAGGTTTGGGGACCCGGGTCCTGCCCCAGGGGACATATATCAATGCAAAAAGAAATTTTAAAAACTAAAGTTTTTTCGGGAGCAGTCATTTTAATGATGCATAAAGTGAAAAAAAAAAGTGAAATTTTCCTTTAAATATGGTACCTGGGGGGTGTCTAAAGTATGCCTGTGAAGTGGCATGTGTTTCCCGTGTTTAGAACTGTCCTTGCACAAAATGACATTTGTAAAGGAAAAAAAGAAGCCATTTAAAACCACTTGCGGCTTTAATGTCATGTCTTGTCCTGGCCGCCATATGGCTGAAAATCCTTGAGAAAAATGGCATGGCTACCCCATCACCCCCCCCCCACCCCAGCCCCTTTGGGTCTTGTATGGATACTAAGGGGGACCCCGCACCCAAAATAAAACCCTATACCTACAACCCTATATACTCTGAACAGCAGTATATAGGTGGTGCAAACAAGACATGGACTGTAGGTTTGTTCTTAAGTAGAATCTGAACAGGTACATTATGAAGTGTAGCTACATCCCAAAAAAATAAATTTTTAAGCTTTTTGGAGAACATAGGGAGGGGTTATCACCCCTGTAACATTTGCTGTCTTTGCACATCTGTTCAGAACATGTCACCTCACTTTCCGTCCCAATGACAAATGTTTTTGGAAAAGTGGGGTTTTAATTGAAACAAGGATTGGTGATAAAGCATCAGTAGAGAGGAGATACCTTTTTCCCAAATTAAATCTAACAGGATAGAATTTTCCTTCCTAGGGGTAGATTTCCTCTCACTTCCTGTTTTCTCTTGCCGTTTGCAAGTAGGAGTCGTTTGTAAGTTGGATGTTTGAAAGTAGGGGCCTGCCGTATATACTCTGCAGAAATTTGCCCTATTAGATGTTGGTGTAGCCACAAGACTGGTGGGCACAGGAATGGGCCCTGCTGTGAGTTAATAGATCAAGATTTGTACTTGCATGCACCTGTTGAACCGGGCAGAAAAATTGGGCCTTTGGTGGTGGTGGTGGTGGTGGTGGACGGTGTTGCCACAAGACTGTAAGCCCTCACAGTTACTCTTGGTGGGTGCAGGAATGGGCCCTGCTGTGAGTTATTAGATCAAGATTTGTAATTGCATGCACCTGTTGAACAGGGCAGAAAAATTGGGCCTTTGGTGGTGGTGGTGGTGGTGGACGGTGTTGCCACAAGACTGTAGGCCCTCATAGTTACTCTTGGTGGGCGCAGGAATGGGCCCTGCTGTGAACTATTAGATCAAGATTTGTAATTACACGCCCCTGTTAAACAGGGGCTGAAAAATTGTGCCTTAGGCATTGGTGCTGGTGCCACAACACTGCAACCCCTCACAGATACTGTACTTGGAGCACAGCAGTCACACCTGTTGCGAAGCATCTTTTTAAAAAATTGTAATTACACGCCCCTGTTATACAGGGGCTGAAAAATTGTGCCTTAGGCACTGGTGCTGGTGCCACAACACTGCAACCCCTCACAGATACTGTACTCTGAGCACAGCAATGAGACCTGTTGCAAAGCATTGCCTAAAAATTGTAATTACACGCCCCAACAGGGGCTGAAAAATTGTGCCTTAGGCACTGGTGCTGGTGCCACAACACTGCAACCCCTCACAGATACTGTACTCTGAGCACAGCAGTCACACCTGTTGCGAAGCATCTTTTTAAAAAAATTTAATTACACGCCCCTGTTATACAGGGGCTGAAAAATTGTGCCTTAGGCACTGGTGCCACAACACTGCAACCCCTCACAGATACTGTACTCTGAGCACAGCAATGAGACCTGTTGCAAAGCATTGCCTAAAAATTGTAATTACACGCCCCAACAGGGGCTGAAAAATTGTGCCTTAGGCACTGGTGCTGGTGCCACAACACTGCAACCCCTCACAGATACTGTACTCTGAGCACAGCAGTCACACCTGTTGCGAAGCATCTTTTTAAAAAATTGTAATTACACGCCCCTGTTATACAGGGGCTGAAAAATTGTGCCTTAGGCACTGGTGTGGTGGCATGGATCATTGAGGAGGAGGAAGAGGATAGTCAGTGAACATAACAGGACAGTCACTCAGCATCAGCATAGGCAGTCTTGAAGGGATGTGACATTATAAATTATTCCGTTATATCCGCTTCAGGTGTCTGGTAGCTGGTGGTGATCCAAGACTGATTCATTTTTATGAAGGTCAGTCGATCAACCGAGTCGGTGGACAGGCGCACCCTATGATCAGTGACAAATCCTCCAGCAGCACTGAATGTGCGTTCGGAAAGAACGCTGGATGCAGGACAGGCCAGTAGCTCAATTGCATACTGTGCAAGCTCTGGCCAGTGATCCATCCTCAGGACCCAGTAAGCCAGAGGATTTTCGGTGGGAAAGGTGTCCAAGTCTGACCTTGCCCCTAGGTATTCCTGCACCATGTATATCAGACGCTGGCGATGGTTGCTGGAACCGATCATACCTTGGGGCTGCGGACTAAAAAATTGTCTGAACGCATCGGTCAGACGTCCACCTTCCCCACCGCTCCTTCTGCTACTGACCGAAGCCTCAGCAACTTGTCGTCCAGGACCAGGAGTTTGTAACCTCCCAGTTTCTGGGAACGCGTTGCACAGACCTTTCTGCAAGGCCTCCCTGAGATGTCTCATCCTCTGCTCCCTCTGCGACGGCAAGATAAGGTCTGCAACCTTACCCTTGTACCGTGGATCAAGGAGAGTGGCCAGCCAGTAATGGTCACTCTCCTTGATCCGAAGAACACGAGGATCCTTCCGCAGGCTTTGCAGGATCAGGGAGGCCATGCAGCGTAGGTTAGCTGAGGCATTCGGTCCGGAGTCTTCTGGGTCACTGAGGATGACATGATCGCCAGCCACCTCCTCCCAGCCACGTACAAGTCCACTGGTTTGTTGGGACTGTACATCATCCCTAAAAGACTGCTGCTGCTGATGCTGAGTGCCAGGCTCCACCTCCATGCTCACACAATCCTCCTCCTCCTCCTCCTCCTCTTCCTGTGTGATGGGTGGGACAGAAGGAACATTGTCTGGATAAAGGGGGCCTTGAGAGACAAGGAAGTCCTCCTCTTCCTGCCTCTGTTCTGCCTCAAGTGCCCTGTCCATTATCCCACGCAGCGTATGCTCCAACAGGTGGACAAGAGGTACAGTGTCACTGATGCATGCACTGTCACTGCTCACCATCCTCGTGGCCTCCTCAAATGGTGAGAGGACAGTGCATGCATCCCTGATCATGCTCCACTGGCGTGGGGAAAAAAAGCCAAGCTCCCCTGACCCTGTCCTGGTGCCGTAGTCGCAAAGGTACTCATTGATGGCCCTCTGCTGCGTGTGCAGTCGCTGCAGCATGGCCAACGTTGAGTTCCACCTGGTGGGCATGTCACATATTAGGCGGTTCTTGGGCAGGTTCAGCTCCTTTTGCAGCTCAGTCAGCCGAGCACTGGCATTATAAGATCGGCGGAAATGCACACAGACTTTCCTGGCCTGCCTCAGGACATCCTGTAAGCCTGGGAACCTGCCCAAGAACCGCTGCACCACCAGGTTGAGGACGTGAGCCATACAGGGCACATGGGTGAGCTGCCCCTGTCGCAGGGCGGAGAGGAGGTTGGTGCCATTATCAGAAACGACCATTCCTGGCTTAAGCTGGCGTGGCGTCAACCACCTCTCGGCCTGCCCCTGCAGAGCTGCCAGAACCTCTGGCCCAGTGTGGCTCCTGTCCCCCAAACACACCAGCGCAAGCACGGCATGGCATCTTTTTGCCTGCGTACTCGCGTAGCCCCTTGTACGCCTACGGAGCACCGCTGGTTCCGAGGACAGAGCACTCGAAGAGGACATGGAGGAAGAAGAAGAGGAGGGGGTGGAGGAGAGAGGTGTGTCACAACCAGTAGTAGCATTTTGGAGGCGTGGTGGCGGAACAACCTCCAACACTACTGCACCTTGTCCTGCATCCCTCCCAGCTGCCAATAGAGTGACCCAATGGGCCGTGAAAGAAAGATAACGTCCCTGTCCATGCCTGCTGGACCATGAGTCAGCGGTAATATGCACCTTACCGCTGACCGCCCTGTCCAGCGAGGCATGGACATTGCCTTCCACATGCCAGTAGAGAGACGGAATCGCCTTCCGTGAGAAAAAGTGGCGTTTGGGAACCTGCCACTGAGGAACCGCACATTGAACAAACTCACGGAAGGGGGCCGAGTCTATCAACTGAAAAGGCAGCAGTTGAAGTGCTAGCAATTTAGCCAAGCTAGCATTCAACCGCTGGGCATGTGGATGGCTGGGAGTATACTTCTTTCGACGGTCCAGCAGCTGGGGCAGGGAAATTTGCCTGCTACAATCGGACGTCGGTGTACTGCAAGTACTTGGTTGTGACACACCTAATTCTACACCTTCAGTCCTCTCAGAGCAGCTTTCAGAGAGGACTGAAGATATAGTGGGGATGGAGATCCCAGCTGATGAGGAGCAAGGAGAGGTCCGCTTTGTTCTTTGGTGTGGGTCTTTTATGTGTGCTTGCCAACGAGCTGCATGGCAGGTCGACATATGTCTGCTCATGCTTGTGGTGCCCAAGCGGCTGATGTTTTGGCCACGCGAGATACGCTTGAGACAAATATTGCAAATAGCAGTGGTGCGATCTGATGCACTCGTCTCAAAAAAGGCCCACACCAAAGAACTTTTGTGATAATGTGCAGAGGCAGCGCCCTGCACAGGCGGAGCTCTGCGGTGTGGTACAGTTGCTGTGCTGGCCTCTAGCTGGCCTCCAGGGGGCATCCTGCCTCGTTGGACATGTGACGCTGCATCCTCCTCCTCCTCCTCCTCTCTCCCTTCAGGCACCCACGTGGAGTCAGTGACCTCATCATCCCCTCCCTCTTCACCACTAGAGCAAACCTGGCAGTAAGCTGCAGCTGGTGGAACACTACTGCCAGATTGCTGTCCTTCAGCATCCCCTCTCTCTGCGCGCACACTACTGACTTCCTCAAGCTGGGTATCATCATCCGAGCCTTCGAATCGTTGGGCATCCTCCTGGAGCATGTACCCAACACTGTGCTCAAACAGTTCGGGGGACTCCTCAGGAGGACATGGTGGGTCTAGGGAAGGGGTGGCTGATGATGCCATTGAGTACGCGTTGGCAGCTGCTCTGCCAGTACCCTGAGCCTGGGTGAGAGAGGATGAGGAGGATGAGGAGGGCTTGGTCATCCATTCTACCAAGCCTTCGGCATGATGCGGCTCCACATGTCCAGCTGCCGAAAACAAAGACAAGCGTGTCCCATGGCCACGTGCTGATGACGATGCACGACCACGTCCACGGCCAGCACTGTTGTCTCTAGAAACAGAGCCTGCCTGCCCTGTGTTCTTGCCTCGGCACGCTCTGCCTCTCCTTGGCGGTCTTCCAGCCATTGTAGTCGGTAGTGTATATAGTATTAAAAATAGAACTCCTATGTGTGCTCACAACACACTGTAGGTCCTATGGGTGCTGACACTAACACACTATAGGTACTATGTGTGCTGCTGACAAGAAAATATACGAGCTCTGTTTGCTGCCACTAACACACTAGAAGTCCTATGGGTGCTGCTGAGAAGAAAATATAGGAGCTCTGTTTGCTGCCACTAACACACTAGAAGTCCTATGGGTGCTGCTGAGAAGAAAATATAGGAGCTCTGTGTGATGCCACTAACACACTAGAAGTCCTATGGGTGCTGCTGAGAAGAAAATATAGGAGCTCTGTTTGCTGCCACTAACACACTAGAAGTCCTATGGGTGCTGCTGAGAAGAAAATATAGGAGCTCTGTTTGCTGCCACTAACACACTAGAAGTCCTATGGGTGCTGCTGAGAAGAAAATATAGGAGCTCTGTGTGATGCCACTAACACACTAGAAGTCCTATGGGTGCTGCTGAGAAGAAAATATAGGAGCTCTGTTTGCTGCCACTAACACACTAGAAGTCCTATGGGTGCTGCTGAGAAGAAAATATAGGAGCTCTGTTTGCTGCCACTAACACACTAGAAGTCCTATGGGTGCTGCTGAGAAGAAAATATAGGAGCTCTGTGTGATGCCACTAACACACTAGAAGTCCTATGGGTGCTGCTGAGAAGAAAATATAGGAGCTCTGTGTGATGCCACTAACACACTAGAAGTCCTATGGGTGCTGCTGAGAAGAAAATATAGGAGCTCTGTTTGCTGCCACTAACACACTAGAAGTCCTATGGGTGCTGCTGAGAAGAAAATATAGGAGCTCTGTTTGCTGCCACTAACACACTAGAAGTCCTATGGGTGCTGCTGAGAAGAAAATATAGGAGCTCTGTTTGCTGCCACTAACACACTAGAAGTCCTATGGGTGCTGCTGAGAAGAAAATATAGGAGCTCTGTGTGATGCCACTAACACACTAGAAGTCCTATGGGTGCTGCTGAGAAGAAAATATAGGAGCTCTGTTTGCTGCCACTAACACACTAGAAGTCCTATGGGTGCTGCTGAGAAGAAAATATAGGAGCTCTGTTTGCTGCCACTAACACACTAGAAGTCCTATGGGTGCTGCTGAGAAGAAAATATAGGAGCTCTGTTTGCTGCCACTAACACACTAGAAGTCCTATGGGTGCTGCTGAGAAGAAAATATAGGAGCTCTGTTTGCTGCCACTAACACACTAGAAGTCCTATGGGTGCTGCTGAGAAGAAAATATAGGAGCTCTGTGTGATGCCACTAACACACTAGAAGTCCTATGGGTGCTGCTGAGAAGAAAATATAGGAGCTCTGTTTGCTGCCACTAACACACTAGAAGTCCTATGGGTGCTGCTGAGAAGAAAATATAGGAGCTCTGTTTGCTGCCACTAACACACTAGAAGTCCTATGGGTGCTGCTGAGAAGAAAATATAGGAGCTCTGTTTGCTGCCACTAACACACTAGAAGTCCTATGGGTGCTGCTGAGAAGAAAATATAGGAGCTCTGTTTGCTGCCACTAACACACTAGAAGTCCTATGGGTGCTGCTGAGAAGAAAATATAGGAGCTCTGTGTGATGCCACTAACACACTAGAAGTCCTATGGGTGCTGCTGAGAAGAAAATATAGGAGCTCTGTTTGCTGCCACTAACACACTAGAAGTCCTATGGGTGCTGCTGAGAAGAAAATATAGGAGCTCTGTTTGCTGCCACTAACACACTAGAAGTCCTATGGGTGCTGCTGAGAAGAAAATATAGGAGCTCTGTGTGATGCCACTAACACACTAGAAGTCCTATGGGTGCTGCTGAGAAGAAAATATAGGAGCTCTGTTTGCTGCCACTAACACACTAGAAGTCCTATGGGTGCTGCTGAGAAGAAAATATAGGAGCTCTGTTTGCTGCCACTAACACACTAGAAGTCCTATGGGTGCTGCTGAGAAGAAAATATAGGAGCTCTGTTTGCTGCCACTAACACACTAGAAGTCCTATGGGTGCTGCTGAGAAGAAAATATAGGAGCTCTGTTTGCTGCCACTAACACACTAGAAGTCCTATGGGTGCTGCTGAGAAGAAAATATAGGAGCTCTGTTTGCTGCCACTAACACACTAGAAGTCCTATGGGTGCTGCTGAGAAGAAAATATAGGAGCTCTGTTTGCTGCCACTAACACACTAGAAGTCCTATGGGTGCTGCTGAGAAGAAAATATAGGAGCTCTGTGTGATGCCACTAACACACTAGAAGTCCTATGGGTGCTGCTGAGAAGAAAATATAGGAGCTCTGTTTGCTGCCACTAACACACTAGAAGTCCTATGGGTGCTGCTGAGAAGAAAATATAGGAGCTCTGTGTGATGCCACTAACACACTAGAAGTCCTATGGGTGCTGCTGAGAAGAAAATATAGGAGCTCTGTTTGCTGCCACTAACACACTAGAAGTCCTATGGGTGCTGCTGAGAAGAAAATATAGGAGCTCTGTTTGCTGCCACTAACACACTAGAAGTCCTATGGGTGCTGCTGAGAAGAAAATATAGGAGCTCTGTTTGCTGCCACTAACACACTAGAAGTCCTATGGGTGCTGCTGAGAAGAAAATATAGGAGCTCTGTGTGATGCCACTAACACACTAGAAGTCCTATGGGTGCTGCTGAGAAGAAAATATAGGAGCTCTGTTTGCTGCCACTAACACACTAGAAGTCCTATGGGTGCTGCTGAGAAGAAAATATAGGAGCTCTGTTTGCTGCCACTAACACACTAGAAGTCCTATGGGTGCTGCTGAGAAGAAAATATAGGAGCTCTGTTTGCTGCCACTAACACACTAGAAGTCCTATGGGTGCTGCTGAGAAGAAAATATAGGAGCTCTGTGTGATGCCACTAACACACTAGAAGTCCTATGGGTGCTGCTGAGAAGAAAATATAGGAGCTCTGTTTGCTGCCACTAACACACTAGAAGTCCTATGGGTGCTGTTGGGGTGCAATGCTGTGCTAACAGCACTGCGGTTGGTACTACTGCAATACTGTACTAACAGTAAGCATGCACCAGACTAATCCCCAGCAGCAGCTAATAACACACTAACTGTGCAATCAGCAGCAATGAACGATCAATGACTTAGGTAGCAATGGTTTAGCAAAGAAATAGCCAATGGTTTAGCAAAGAAGAGCAAATCTTTCAGTATCAAGCAAAGACAGAATCAGCAGACTAATCTCTCCTAAAGCCGGAACTCATGTGACCGGGGCCAATGGCGTGGCGGCCTTTTAAATGGTGGGGCGTGTACTAAAGCCCCTGAGCTGTAATTGGCTACAGCCGTCCTGCCTGTAGCCAATTATTGCTCTCCGAGTTTCGGGCGCTGTGATTGGCCAAGCATGCGGGGTCACAGTGCATGCTTGGCCAATCATCAGCCAGCAATGCACTGCGCCGGCCGCGCCGGCCGCAATGCATTGCGGGGCCGCTCGCATCACACGAATGTGATGCGAACGGCCCAAATAGTTCTGGGCTCGACGAGCGAGCGAACGCCCGATGCTCGATTCGAACATGGGTTCGAATCGAGCACCGGGCCCATCCCTACTCAGCTACTTAAAAAAAAAAAACTGGTTTATTTACATATCAATTGTTCAGGAAGAGGGAGGGGGAGGGGGAGGCCTAGCCCTAATCGCCTTGTCTATCAAGACTCCAAAAAATCCATGGCTACACATTATATATTTCAACAATTTAAAACCTTGTCAAGAAAATGATCGAATAAAACCCCCCTTTGCAAATGGGAGGGTCCTGACCCAAACATCCCCTGCAAGCAAAACCACAAGTTGAGGCTCAAATACAAAACTCCTGCAAAAAGATGGCTCTAGGAGTTTCGACCAAACCCCCACTCCTCCTCTACAGGCTATACAATACAAGCTTCAAAACATATGAATTGCCTTCTGGGAAACTCTCAAATATTTAAACATAAAAACACATCATTGTACAAAAACTCTGTTAGTCTTACAATCTATCAAAATTCAGTGTAAAGTGAAGTTTTTCTTAAAAACAAAATCCAATACAAAAAACCGCCACTCATATACTGCAAAGTCAGCTGACCCTGCAATAGCTTACATTCACTTAAATGAAAACAGAGAAATCCCCAAAAAATTAAACCAGCGAATTCATCATTAAACAAAAACCAGTCTCTCAGTATGTCACCCCGGTGTCTCACTACTCTCCCCAGCAGTGCACAGGTCAAACTGTAAACGCATAAAACAGGACAAAACTGCGCCAATCAACAAATGCCAATACAGCATATTCAGGGGCCATGTTTGCTAAACTGGAACTTCCTATCTCAAACTGTAAACATCTCTCAAGATGGCCGACAAGCCAGGACAACAAAATGGTGGATGAACACCGCACACCTCATGGACAACAATGGCGCCATTAACGCATGCAATTTTTCCCGCCAAAACCAGCATGGGACATCACAATGAACACCACATGGGTTCCCAGACACAAAGAAAAACACAAATGGCCTCCACCAGGTTCCAACGTAGAAAAGACCGCACTACATTCGCACCAAACATCAAAAACTGAGAAATTCCACCAGCAACATAGCTGACGAATGCCACAGCATGGTCACATGATATCACACCCAAAGGAAAGGTGTCTGCACCTTCCCTTATAGGATACCCACAGGCTAAGGAAAAACTGTGCCTCAAAATGGCAGACAAACCGCAAGGCTAATCAAAAGCCAAGAATGGCGCCATTAACGCATCTATTTCTTTTCCGCCAAAACCAGCATCTCTTTAAAAGAAAATCAAAAATGTTTTTCTCCACAAAGACAGACTACACAATTGAGATTTTTCTAAATGATCATCAAAATCCACTGAAAAATGTGTGTCTTGAGTCACCTACACTCCACAAGGCTCATGCCCTCTCCACAAAGCCACACACCTGAGACACCACATGACCACTAAAACATTTTAAGACCCTTTGGCCACTAAACAGCACATTCAATAAATGTAAGTTACATGACAATATTAAAAACATATTCATTTCTCTAAGTTAATATACTCTGAGATATTCACCACTTTTCTCTACCTAAAGTTCACACACACAGTGGCCTCAGCTTCCATAACAAAGCCATCGTACAGACATACTATTGTCTGCCTTCTAGCAATGCCTGGCCACTTGGATATGCGGCGGGAACTTTCAACTCAAAAACCAAACACTTTTGTTAAAATATTTTTACACTTATGGAGACATGTGTCTTTGTCCCCTCCAAAAATCACAATCTATCCATTTCTATTTTTCATAGAAATCACAAATACTACACACATACAGTATATTTGTAACATCAGATCATCATCCCTCAGGGCCCTTCCAGCACAAAACTCCTGCATGCCACCCACAGAGAGTCACCAACTCTCACCACTGTAACTGATGACCATGCTGCCTGCCCCACCTCCGCTAAACCTCATCTCACACAGGGACCAGACTAACCATGCAGCAGCAATGGCTGGCTGCAAAACTGCTCAATACATCGCACAAACAGTCTAATCACACACAGGCACATGCAGGCATACCCACACAGGCACACACAATCAAATTCACAGGCATACGATTGGATTCACAGGCATACAATCTAATCACACCCAGGCACACACAGGCATACCCACACAGGCACACACAATCAAATTCACAAGCATACGATCGGATTCACAGACACACACACGCATGCAGCATTATTTCAAAAAGACAAAAAATGTGTTCTTTTACAGAGTAGAGCCCCCACACATCGGAACGTAGATCCACTCTCCCCCCCATCTTGATCCGATGTCCAAAGGGACTCCATCTATTACCAAAGGTCCTGGCCCGCCATAAACTGTCGTGGAATTTCTAGGCTGTTTGCAGAGCACACAGCCTATAATTCCTGTGCTACCTAAGCACACTCTTTAGATTCATCTTTTTGCAATAATGCTATCTATAACTAAGGTTGCTAAGATCCACTCACCGTTCATTCCATCATTCATTCAAGGAAAGCACCAACACAGGTCTTATAGTCAAGTCATCTCAGAGCAGAGTGTCCCCTGGGATAGCCAGCTCTGTTTATTTATAGTAAACATGGGCAACAAAAGAAGGTGTGGCTTCACAGAACAGCCATTCAGACATTTTGTATATTTTCAAAAGAACCAATCACAGACATGTTTAAATTCAAATATAATCCTAGCAGTGACGTGTGCAAACGGCTGTGTACAGGGGTCATGCTTTCTGTGAACAGTAGAAAGCATGGCTTTGTACAGAGCCATGTGCAAACCAACTCACTGCTACCAATGACGGGAACTATATGACAATTATGCCTCAATGGACCACAACTGTTTTATAGTTGTGCTACTGTTCTTGTGGACACAGATCTGTGCGCTCGGAGTCATTTAACGCCCCCCGCCAGGAGGTGGCCAGTCCCCCAACGGGGCGCAAAACAACATCTCTAAATGGAGCAAACATCGCTGTTTCCATAGGAAGATTTTCCCGCCACCGATCTTCCACCAACGTCTGTATGTGCAAATACGCTCAGATGAGCGCATTACAGCAAAACTGACATTGGGGGGACATCTGACAACATACATTAATACATTTTTCCACAACACACCTACTCCCACTAGCTGAAGCAGTTCGGATACCCCCTGCGAGGGATTTCCCTGAGCCAACTTCCATCCTGGATACTCCCAGACCAAACACTCGGTCCCAGACCCCTCGGATGGGGGAGACAGAGACCTCGGAGCTAAGTGAAGATGAGGGAGAAGGACTTGATTGGCTTTGGCCTTCCCAGGCCCCAGAAACTTCTGCTATTGATCTTCCACCTGAAGAAGACACCATAGACAGAACACTGAATGCAGAAGCTACTGAGTTCATCCCGTCCAGCCCTTTGTCAGATTCTTGGGAAAATGCCTGTGACATACTCCCCGGAGAGGATTCAAGAGATCCCATGTACCTCCTTGCTCCGGAGTCAAGTGTTCCAGAAGAGAAACCTGTTCCAGCTGAACCAGAAAACCCAAGAGGACAAAGGATGCGAAGGGCCATAAAGCCTCCCAGAAGATTAACTTACCCACAGATAGGGAGGAGCTCGGAAGACACTGTGGTTACTGCCAGGAGGAGTATGGAAGACCCTAATCCCTCCACTGTTCATTTGGTGGGGGGCAACCCCAACTCACTCTCTGGTACAGTTAGGCAGGACACTAATGATAGTGTGACCTGTTGGCAGGGAAGTTCACCTCCTTATTTTTGGTGGGAATTTCCCCTGCCAACATCATACGCAACTTTGGCTGATGTTGTGCGTACTATAATTTGATGTTATCTTTGGGGACCAAAGAGTTTAAGCGTTGGGAGTGTGTAGCGGGGTCTCCTTTAAGGCCCCGAGACTACGTTACCCAGAACCCCGTTCAACACCCAGGGTGCATTTAGCCACCGCAGAGACTCATGGGAGGGGCTATATAAGAAGAGGGCGAGGCTGAGCTCGGCCTCTTTGGACACCACGCTGCAATCAACAGGTCTTCCTGTGCGGATCTGCTGCAGTGCAGGGCCGGAAGCCAGGGCCTTGCACAACTTCCAGAGAGCCTTCCACCCCACTGCGGAGCTTGGGTGGCACCTGACTTTGTCGAGTTTGGACATCAGTTGGACCGGAGACCTGGTCGTTGCGGATACTGTGTGCGGAGACACAGTAGGTGGAAGTCCCGGACTGGGATCGCGTCCGGAGTGGTGAGCGAGCACCTGCTCATTCATATAGACTGTACTTTGATTCGGCCTAGAGACTGCCTTGGCCCTCCGGGTTCTATTTTACTGTCCCACAGGAGACTAGTGGCGGAACTGAGTTGAGTAGTCTCATGTGAGGGGTTCATTCTCCTTTTTATTTTCCTAACCTTTGGATTACAAATTACCATTCCTGTTGTGCACCACCAGTCAAGTTGCATGCAAAGAAATTGTTCTTCTAGAGACTGAGTTTAGATCTGGGTCAGGCCTGATCTGTAGTTAGAACTTTGCTTACTGCGCCATAAGGGCGCATAGTTAGAGATAGCTGTTCTTGGCGGGTAACCACCTGCGTTATATTTTCTGCTGCAGGGCTCTGCAGACATATATGTGTTATGTGTTAACCTTATGCCTTTTACCCAAAGTAAAGAAACGTTATAATTTATCTGTTGCTATCAGTGTGTTGTCTTTATGCAAAGAGGTTATTAGATTATGTGCATAAACTGTTAGATTGTGATAAGAGAACAATCCCTAGACTAGCTGTGCCAGAGTGGGTCAAATAGATTGCCGGGGGTTGGCGGTGCTGTACACAGGGCCCGAAACAAATCCAGCGGCTCTCTTAACTGGGGGTAGCGCTACACAAGCATATAAAATAGAGCAAAACGTGGCCCTCTGTACAGACCATGTCAATGGAAACCCTTTTTAACCACTTAACGACCGCTCACTGTATATATACGTCGGCAGAATGGCACCGACAGGCACAATCACGTAGAGTGTACGTGATCGCCTTTGTACAGTTGGGGGGTCCGATCGGACCCCCCTCCTATACAGTGAGCGGCCGTTAATCGTTGGGGAGCGATCAGAGATGAGGGGGTGACCATTCGATTTCGGCCACCCCCTCGCGATCGCTCCCGGCCAATGAAAATGCTTCCTCCGCCATGTGATGTAAACACAGGCAGGAGGAAGTGATGTCATCTCCCTCGCGGAGGTCTTTTCGATTCCGGCGCCGAGGAGAGAGGAAGCAGGTTAGTGCAGGTTAGGGCACCAACAGTCCACTGACACATAGGTACACATAGGCACACATTTCACCCCCCAGTCACCCCCAGATCACCCCCCAGGTCACCCCCCAGCCCCCAATCACAGTGTCACTGATTGCAGTGATCATTTATTTTACTGATCACTGCATTTAGTGTCATCTGTGATAGTAAAAAGTTGCAGGGCAGTTAGGATTAGGCCCCTTTAGGTCCAGGGTAGCCCCCTAACCCCCCCTAATAAAGGTTTAACCCCTTGATCACCCCCCAGGTAACCCTTTCACCCTCTAACGCCAGCGTCACTAAGCGATCGTATTTTCGATCGCTGTATTTAGTGCCGGTGGTGCCCTAGATAGCCAGTTATTTATTTTTAGTTTCGCCGCAGGTTTTTAGAGCGTCAGGTACCCCCATATATTATTTTAACCCCCTGATTGCCCCTAGAGTTAACCCTTTCACCAGTGATCACCGTATAAGCGTCACTGGTGACACTGGTTACCCAGTTAGTTATTTAGTTATTTAGGTAACCCGTCAGGTTTTTATATAGCGTCGGGTACCCCCATATTTAACCTAATAAAGGTTTTAACCCCCTGATTGCCCCTAGTTAACCCTTTCACCAGTGATCACCATATAAAGGTTACGGGTGACACTGGTTGGTTAGTTTGCTTTTTATAGCATCAGGGCACCCGCCGTATATAACCCAATAAAGGTTTAACCCCCTGATCGCCCGGCGGGTGAGATCAATTAGGTTTTAGCGCCAGAGAGGGTCTGCGTCGCCCCAGGCAGCGTTAGGTTAGTGCCAGTAATGCTAACACCCACGCGCAAAGCATACACCTCCCTTAGTGGTATAGTATCTGATCAGATCTATACTAGCGTCCCCAGCGGTTTAGGGTTCCCAAAAACGCAGTGTTAGCGTGATCAGCCCAGATACCTGCTAGCACCTGCGTTTAGCCCCTCCGCCCAGCCCAGCCCAGCCCACCCAAGTGCAGTATCGATCGATCACTGTCACTTACCAAACACAAAACACATAACTGCAGCGTTCGCAGAGACAGTCCTGATCCCTGCGACCGCTAACAGTTTTTTTTGTAGCGTTTGATATATTTGCTGACAACAGTCGGGTGCTTTTTTTCCTGTGAATCTTACTAGTGATCCCATGATTAAAGGGGTTGCTCCACCGGAAAAAAAAATTTAAAGCCAGCAGCTACAGCTACAGTAGCTGCTGGCTTTTAATATTTGGACACTTACCTGTCCTGGAGTCCAGCGACGTCCGCAGCAGAGGACGAGCGACCGCTCGTCGCTCTGCTGCTCCCTCCGCCATCCTCGCTGAGGGAACCAGGAAGTGAAGCCCTGCGGCTTCATGCCCGGTTCCCTACGGCGCATGCGCGAGTCGCGCTGCGCCGTTCTGATTGGTGCTCCTGTGTTCTGGGAGCCGAGTGTCTCCCAGAACACCAAGGGAAGTCTGCGGGAAGTGACGTAACTCCCGCAGATTCCCGGAGACAGGACTCCCGGATGTGGGTGAAAATACCTGTCTTAGACAGGTATCTTAACCCCCCTCCCCCCTGAAAGGTGTCAATTGTGACACCGGAGGGGGGGAGGGTTCCAAATAGCAAAAGTTGCGATTTAGGGTGGAGCTCCACTTTAAGTATCAATTACGAAACATGTCGGGGTGTGGCTACACGGCAGGCTATTGACAATCTGATCAAGCGTGTGTGGAGTGCCGTGTGTTACAGACTTTATTATCAGCCACCTTTGGAAACGGCGTTCGCAAGTGGAGAGGACAGGTAGAGAGTGGTTTATATACTATTTTTTGACCTGCGCTGATCCTGGGTCCGCCGTGACCATCATTCGTTGGTTGTGACTAGTGATGAGCCGAACACCCCCGGGTTCGGTTCGCACCAGAACCCGCGAACGGACCGAAAGTTCGTACGAACATTAGAACCCTATTAAATACAATGGATGCGAACGTTCGAATTCTAAAGTGCTAATTATAACAACTATTATGCATGTTATTGTCCTAAAAAGGGTTTGGGAACCCGGGTTCTGCACCAGGGGACATGTATCAATGCAAAAAGAAGTTTTAAAAACGGTCGTTTTTTGGAAGCAGTCATTTTAATGATGCATAAAGTGAAAAAAAAAAAGTCAAATATTCCTTTAAATATCGTACCTGGGGGGTGTCTAAAGTATGCCTGTGAAGTGCCACGTGTTTCCCGTGTTTAGAACTGTCCCTGCACAAAATGACACTTCTAAAGGAAAAAAAAGCCATTTAAAACTGCTTGCGGCTTTAATGTAATGTCTGGTCCCGGTAATATGGATGAAAATCTTTAAGAAAAATGGCATAGCTACCCCATGACCCCCCCCCCCCCTACCCCAGCCCATTACCAGCCCCTTTGGGTCTTGTATGGATATTAAGGGGAACCCCGCACATAAAATAAAAAAGGCCCTATATACTCTGAACAGCCGTATACAGGCGGTGCATACAAGACAGGGACTGTAGGTTTGTTCTTATGTAGAATCTGTTTGTAATTTTGAACAGGTACATTGTTGAAGTGTAGCTCCAGCCCAAAAATCTATTTTTAAACTTTTTGGAAAACATAGGTAAGGGTTATCACCCCTGTAACATTTGTTTTGCTGTCTGTGCCCCTGTTCAGAACATTTCACCTCACTTTCCGTCCCAATGACAACTGTTTTTGAAATGTGGTGTTTTTCTTGAAACAAGGATTGCTGATAAAGCATCAGTACAGAGGAGACACCTTTCTCCCATATTTATTCTTACAGGAGAGAATTTTCCTTCCTAGTGGTAGATTTCCTCTCACTTCCTGTTGTCTTCTTGCGTTTGCAAGTAGGAGTCGTTTGTAAGTTGGATGTTTGAAAGTAGGGACCTGCCGTATATACTCTGCAGAAATAGGCCCCTTAGTTGTTGGTGTTGGCACAACACTGTAAGCACTCACAGTTACTCTTGGTTGGTGCTGGAACTTCCTGCTGTCAACTATTATATCAGGAATTTTAATTACATATAATTGTTGAACAGTGGTAGTAAAAATTGGGCCTTTGATGGTGGTGCTGGTGCCACAACACTGTAAGCCCTGACAGTTACTCTTGGTGGGTGCAGCAATGGGCCCTGCTGTGAATTATTAGATCAAGAATTGTAATTGCATGCCCCTGTTGAACAGGGGCTGAAAAATTGGGCCTTTCGTGGTGGTGGTGGTGGTGGTGGTGTTGCCACAACACTGTAAGCCCTCAGAGTTACTCTTGGTGGGTGCAGGAATGGGCCCTGCTGTGAATTATTAGATCAAGAATTGTAATTACATGCCCCTTTTGAACAGGGGCTGAAAAATTGGGCCTTTCGTGGTGGTGGTGGTGGTGGTGGCGTTGCCACAACACTGTAAGCCCTCAGAGTTACTCTTGGTGGGTGCAGGAATGGGCCCTGCTGTGAATTATTAGATCAAGAATTGTAATTACATGCCCCTTTTGAACAGGGGCTGAAAAATTGGGCCTTTCGTGGTGGTGGTGGTGGTGGTGGCGTTGCCACAACACTGTAAGCCCTCAGAGTTACTCTTGGTGGGTGCAGCAATGGGCCCTGCTGTGAATTATTAGATCAAGAATTGTAATTGCATGCCCCTGTTGAACAGGGGCTGAAAAATTGGGCCTTAGGCACTGGTGGCACAACACTACAACCCCTCACAGATACGTTACTTGGAGCACAGCAATGAGCCCTGTTGCAAAGTATTGCTTCAAAAATTGTAATGACACGCCCCTGTTAAACAGGGGCTGAAAAATTGGGCCTTAGGCACTGGTGCCACAACACTCCAACCCCTCACAGATACTGTACTTGGAGCACAGCAATGAGCCCTATGGCAAATTATTGCTAAAAAAATTGTAATTACACGCCCCTGTAAAACAGGGGCTGAAAAATTGGGCCTTAGCCACTGGTGGCGGCACCCATAAACAAAAATGATCTTCCAAGCGATCATCATCAATCGTATCATTGAGGACTCGGAGGAGGAGGATAGCCAGTCAACATAACAGCACAGGCACTCAGCATCAGCATCAGTCTTGAAGGGATGTGACATGTTAAAATCAATTAGTCTGTTATATCAGCATCAGGTGTGTGGTAGCTGGTGGTGATCCAAGACTGGTTCATCTTGATGAAAGTCAGTCGATCAACCGAGTCGGTGGACAGGCGCACCCTGTGATCCGTGACAAATCCTCCAGCAGCACTGAATGTGCGTTCCGAAAGAACGCTGGATGCAGGACAGGCCAGTAGCTCAATTGCATACTGTGCAAGCTCTGGCCAGTGATCCATCCTCAAGACCCAGTAAGCCAGAGGATTTTCGGTGGGGAAGGTGTCCAAGTCTGACCTTGCCCCTAGATATTCCTGCACCATGTTTATCAGACGCTGGCGATGGTTGCTGGAACCGATCATACTTTGGGGCTGCGGACTAAAGAATTGTCTGAACGCATCGGTCAGACGGCCACCTTCCCCACCGCTCCTTCTTTGACTGGCCGAAGCCTCAGCAACTCGTTGTCCAGGACCAGGAGTTTGTAACCTCCCAGTCTCTGGGAACGCGTTGCACAGACCTTTCTGCAAGGCCTCCCGGAGTTGTCTCATCCTCTGCTCCCTCTGCGAAGGTAACATAAGGTCCGCAACCTTACCCTTGTACCGTGGATCAAGGAGAGTGGCCAGCCAGTAATGGTCCCTCTCCTTGATCCGAAGAATACGAGGATCCTTCCGCAGACTTTGCAGGATCAGGGAGGCCATGCAGCGTAGGTTTGCTGAGGCATTCGCTCCGGAGTCCTCTGGGTCACTAAGGACGACATGATCCGCAGCCACCTCCTCCCAGCCACGTACAAGTCCACTGGTTTCTTGGGACTGTAAATCATCCCTAAAAGACTGCTGCTGATGATGCTGAGTGCCAGCCTCCACCTCCATGCTGACACAATCCTCCTCCTCCTCCTCCTCCTCCTCCTCTTCCTCTTCCTGTGCGATGGGTGGGACAGAAGGAACACTGTCTGGGTAAAGGGGGCCTTGAGAGGCAAGGAAGTCCTCCTCTTCCTGCCTCTGTTCTGCCTCAAGTGCCCTGTCCATTATTCCACGCAGCGTGTGCTCCAACAGGTGGACAAGAGGTACAGTGTCACTGATGCATGCACTGTCACTGCTCACCATCCTCGTGGCCTCCTCAAATGGTGCCAGGACAGTGCATGCATCCCTGATCATGCCCCACTGGCGTGGAGAAAAAAAAACAAGCTCCCCTGACCCTGTCCTGGTGCCGTAGTCGCACAGGTACTCATTGATGGCCCTCTGCTGCGTGTGCAGCCGCTGCAGCATGGCCAACGTTGAGTTCCACCTGGTGGGCATGTCACATATAAAGGGATTTTTATAACAGCTTACCTGTAAAATCCTTTTCTTGGAGTACATCACGGGACACAGAGCGACTTAGTCATTACTAATGGGTTATATAGTTTACCTTCAGGTGTTGGCACTGGCCAATTCCAAACCGGAAGTACCCTCCCCTATATAAGCCCCTCCCACCCGGGAGCACCTCAGTTTTGTAGCCAAGCAATAAGTGTCCCAAAAAGAGGGGTGGGAGCTCTGTGTCCCGTGATGTACTCCAAGAAAAGGATTTTACAGGTAAGCTGTTATAAAAATCCCTTTTTCTTTTTCGTACATCACGGGACACAGAGCGACTTAGTCATTACTAATGGGACGTCCCAAAGCAATGCCAAATGAGGGGGGGGGTACATAAGCTGGGCGCCATCAGGCATGAGGATCTTTTGCGGCCTGCAACACACTGCGCCCAAAGGCGACATCCTCCTGACTTCTAACGTCTACCTGATAGAATCTAGTAAACGTGTGTACCGAAGACCATGTTGCGGCCTTACATACTTGAGCCAGGGAGGCCTGGTGATGCACTGCCCATGAAGTTCCAACCGCTCTTGTGGAGTGCGCCCTAACTTTGAACGGAGGCGGTCTCTTTCTCAAGCCATAGGCTTGTATTATGACCTGTCGAATCCACTTGGCTAAAGTAGATTTTGATGCTGCCTGACCCCTTCTGGGGCCTTCCGGCAGAACAAACAAAGAATCCGTTCTGCGAATCTGAGCAGTGGCTTTTAGATAAGCTTTAACTGCTCTTACCACATCCAAAGAATGTAATAACTTTTCCTCTACTGAGCTAGGTTTGGGGAAAAAAGAAGGAAGAACCACATCTTGGTTCAAATGAAACCTCGATACCACCTTAGGAAGAAAGGCTGGATGAGGACGTAATACTACTCTGTCCTTATGGACAACCAGATATGGCTCCTTACGGGACATAGCTGCTAATTCCGACACTCTTTTAGCCGAACAAATGGCTACTAAGAAAACCAATTTCCTGGTGAGAAGAACCAAGGAAATGTGTTGTAATGGTTCAAACGGTTGTTTCTGTAGAACCGACAGAACCAGGTTTAAGTCCCAAGGACATATGGGAATACTAACCGGAGGGCTAATACGCATCACTCCTTGTATAAAGGCTTTGACTAGTGAATGCGAAGCCAAGGGCCTTTGAAAAAATATTGACAAGGCCGAAATCTGACCCTTGATAGTACTCAAGGCCAGTTTCCTATCTACAGCCCACTGTAGGAAGTCCAGAATCCTCCCTATCATGTACTTACGTGGATGCCATTTCTTGGTCTCACACCACGTAATGTACGCTTTCCAGATCCTATAATAGATCTGCCTGGATACCGGTTTCCTGGCATTGATCATGGTAGATACCACAGAATTAGAGAGCCCTCTCTTTTTCAGAATGTGGGCTTCAATAGCCAGGCCGTCAAACCTAGGGCTGGTAAGGAAGGGTGGTATATCGGTCCTTGCGACAGCAGGTCCGGACGAAGTGGGAGGGTCCAAGGACTCCTCACTGACATTTTTACCATCTCCGCGTACCATGCCCTTCGGGGCCACGCTGGAGCCACCAGAATCACTGGTTTCTTTTCTACCCTGATTCTGCGGAGTAATCGCGGTAACAATTGTGGCGGTGGGAATGCATATATCAGCTTGAACCGATCCCAAGGGAACACTAGGGCATCCGAGCCGCAAGCTAGGGGATCCCTTGTGCGAGACACAAACCTGTCCACCTTTGCGTTGAATCTGGATGCTAGCAGATCTACATCCGGTGTTCCCCACCGCTGGCATATTGCCTGGAAAACCTCGGGGTGAAGAGACCATTCCCCCGGGCATAATTGTTGGCGACTTAGAAAGTCCGCTCTCCAATTTTCCACTCCTGGGATGAAAACCGCAGATATGGCTGGGACATATCTTTCTGCCCACTCCAGGATGCAATTTGCTTCCTTCTGGGCTGCACGACTTTTGGTGCCACCCTGATGATTGATATATGCCACTGCCGTGGCATTGTCTGATTGAATTCTGACAGGGGACCCCTGGAGTTTGGATGTCCATGCTACTAGGGCATACCGGGCTGCTCGTATCTCTAAGAGATTGATGGGCAGGGCCTTTTCTGCTTCTGACCACCTGCCCTGGAGAGACCATTGCTCCAGCACTGCCCCCCAGCCGATGAGGCTGGCATCTGTAGTGACCACCTTCCAAGAAACCGGACTGAAGGGTTTCCCTCTTTCCAGATTCTGGGGCACCAACCACCAATGGAGGCTCTTGCGAACGGAAGGGGACAGGGACATTGGTAAGTCTAAAGCCTGAACTTTTTTGTTCCAGGCTGACAGTATGGCCCTTTGCAAATTCCTTGAATGGAATTGACCGTAGGGTACCGCTTCGAATGAAGACACCATCTTTCCCAGCAGCCTCATGCAGAGACGTATGGATGGTTTTCTTTTTGTACCCACTAAGTGGGTCAAATTTCTTAAAGACGACACCTTCTCTGGAGGTAAGAAAATCTTTCTCTGATTTGAATCCAGCCTTAGCCCTAAGTATTCCAGACTTTTGACTGGTCTTAGAGCTGACTTGTCCCGGTTGATAATCCAACCGTGATATTCCAGATACTCGATTGTCTTGTGAATAGCTACTTCCAGCTTTTCCACTGAGTGGTCTATTAGTAGCAGGTCGTCTAGATATGCCATTATCGTTACACCCTGTGTTCTTAGATTGGCCAATAATGGGGCCAGAATTTTTGTGAACACTCGTGGTGCTGTGGCCAGACCGAAAGGTAAGGCTCTGAACTGAAAATGGCGCCCTTCTACTGCAAAGCGTAGAAATTTCTGATGGGCCGGAAAGATGGGAATATGCAGATAAGCATCCCTTATGTCGATCGAGGCTAGCCATTCCTGCCCTTGTAGGGCGGTGGCCACTGATCGGATCGACTCCATCCGAAAGGTCCTGATATTTAGGAACTTGTTTAGCCCTTTTAGATTTAATATGGGCCTCACGTCCCCATTTGGTTTGGGGACTGTGAAAAGGTTCGAGTAAAACCCGAATCCGCTTTCTTCCAGGGGAACCTTCATGATTACCCCTTGGAGCAATAGTTGTTCTAGTGCCAGAAGGAGGGATCCTCTCTTTTGGGGATCTCTTGGCACGTTTGACCTCATAAATTGGGCAGGAGGAGTGCCTTTTAACTCCAGCTTGTATCCCAGACTTACTGCGGAGAGCACCCATCTGTCTCTGATGGTGTCCCGCCAGGTCTCTGTGAACAACTGAAGTCTTCCCCCCACCCGATTGAGCGGGGGCAATACTTCATGCCTTAGGGGGAGGTTTTGTACCTCTCTTGATCCAGGGCTTCTTGTTACCCTGTGATTGTCCCTGATTTCTGCCCCCTGAATTTGACCGCGGAGGCCGTCGGAACTGCTTCACAGCCGATGTGCCCGGGACTGGAGAGGTAGGCCTCTTAAAAGAAGGACTTCTACCCTTGTTCTTAACCGGTAAGAGTGAACTTTTACCGGCAGAAATTTTCTGGATATATTTGTCCAGATCTTCTCCAAATAAGCGTTCTCCATGAAATGGGAAGCTAACCAGCAGTTTTTTACAGGGAGCTTCAGCAGACCAGTTTTTGAGCCACAGAAGCCTACGCATATGTACTATAGACAGCGTAAAGCGGGAGGCCTGTTGGATTGTATCCTTTATGGCGTCCACCGCAAAACACAAGGCTCTAGGCAGGTCAGCTAGGGCATGAGCCTGCTGATCTGGTAAGTCCCTTAAGACTTGTTTCAACTGATCTTTCACTGCTTGGCAGACTCCAATCGCTGCTACCGCAGGTTGTGTCACCATACTTGCTGTAGAGAAAGCAGATTTTAGTAAAGACTCCAATTTTTTATCTATTGGGTCTTTGAACATTGGAACATTATCTACTGGACATGTCAGTGATTTGTTAACAGAAGAGATGGCTGCGTCCACTATAGGGACCCTCCATTTTCTTATGAACTTATCCTCCATGGGATAGATCACCGGAAATCTCTTGGGGGGAGCAAATATTTTATCAGGATGCTCCCAATCCTGGTAAATAAGCCCTTCTAATAAAGGGTGGATTGGGAAGGAACAGACCGCCTGGGGAGCTTTTAGCGACCCCAGCGAGGAAACCGTAGTGGATGGTGGTTCCGCCAGAGGCATTTTAAATGCTGATCGGACCATGTTAGTCAGAGACTGAACCCATAATCTTTCAGCCTGAGAAGCTGAGAAAGGTTCTTCCACTGTTGATTCCTCTATAAGTGAATCAACCTCATCCTGATCCCCTTCAGGTAGGTCGATCTCTGTGTGGGGCTGTTCCTCCACTAACAGGCACTCTGAAGGAGGAGACGGAGATCGGACGCGCTTTTCCTGTGACAGGGAAGCAGCGATCAATGCTGTTAATCTCTCTTCCAATCCTCCCAGAGTTGAGGATAAAACCTCCTCTGTTATATATACAGGAGCAGGTGGACTGGGGACAGCCGCAGCACCAGGCATTCCTGCGGGGTTTCTACGGCTACTGACCTCTGCATTCTCAGGGGAGATTGGTGCAGTGCAAGCATGCCCAATATCCTCAGAGCCCGATGGAGACCCCTTTGGCTTCCTGGAAGATTTATTTCCGGAGCGTCTGGACGACATATCCTTTAAGCACAAAGCTGAGGTATTCCCGTCGTCATACACCAATTTTTGCTGGTAATAGTCTAACACAGGTGCTGCTATATACCAGCTGGTGTCCACTAAAGTGCCTTTCTATGGGGATGCCTGCATCAACCGCCTCTGTGTGCCACTGTTTGTTGCTAGCTCTGTTTGCATGCAGCTGACACTTGTACTGTGTCTTTTAACCATGCTGGGACGCCCGCACATGCGCAGAAGCGCCGCGGCGCGCATCGAGCGTCATCCACCCGCCCCGCCCCTTTTTTTTCATAGGAGGCGCGTGCACGCGCCCGCGCGCGCGCCCGTGCGCCAATGGCGCCCTTTTCGAAAACCAACAGAGGACTAGGAGCCAGGGCCCTTTTTGCCGGAGGGCCTGTGCGGTGGATGAACGCAGCAACAGGGCAGAGGAAGTGGATTCCCTCAGAGAAACTTACCAGCTGCCTGGATCTTTTGAGTTGAGAAAACCAAAGATCCACATTTACAAGAAAAATGGACTACAGCGGCCTCTAGTGGTTTAACACAGGTACCGCGGTCCCTGTTTTTTTTTTTTTCTTGACTACTATTAAAATTTTACATTTTCAGTAGTTATAGGCAAACACAGATATTTAGCGGGAATACCGTTAGGTAACAGACAGAAAGACAAATTAGGCTTGGGGGTCCCCCAATAGAACCAAGTTCCTGAGGGCCCCCACTTACCTGATCCCCGCCGCAGGACTTTGTTTGGTCCACAAAAGTCCAAACTTCACCTATCACGGCAGGCATTGTAATTAAACCTTCAGGGACCGGGTTCCCAAGGATTCCACTCCCCTGGACCTGTATAGCACCCTGCACAGACAGCGTCTTGGTCGTGGGTATGACCAGAGCTCTGGATCCCAGGGTCCAGCCCTCCTAAGAGAAGCATTACAGGCAAAACCTTGCTCTTCTGCTGCAAGGCCCGGGTACCGACCGTTTAGCTATGAAGCTTTTTTGGTGGGATCCGGAACAGCTTACTAAGGCCCAAAAGAACCTGTACGCAAGCCCAGTGAAAACACATGTTACTCTTTGGCCAACACCTTAGACACTGGCAAAAAACTGAGGTGCTCCCGGGTGGGAGGGGCTTATATAGGGGAGGGTACTTCCGGTTTGGAATTGGCCAGTGCCAACACCTGAAGGTAAACTATATAACCCATTAGTAATGACTAAGTCGCTCTGTGTCCCGTGATGTACGAAAAAGAAAAGGCGGTTCTTGGGCAGGTTCAACTCCTTTTGCAGCTCAGCCAGGCGAGCACTGGCATTATAAGATCTGCGGAAATGCACACAGACTTTCCTGGCCTGCCTCAGGACATCCTGTAAGCCCGGGTACCTGCCCAAGAACCGCTGCACCACCAGGTTAAGGACGTGAGCCACACAGGGCACATGGGTCAGTTGTCCCTGTCGGAAGGCGGAGAGGAGGTTGGTGCCATTGTCGCAAACCACCATTCCTGGCTTAAGCTGGCGTGGCGTCAACCACCTCTCGGCCTGGCCCTGCAGAGCAGACAGGACCTCTGCCCCAGTGTGGCTTCTGTCCCCCAAACACACCAGCGCAAGCACGGCATGGCATCTTTTTGCCTGCGTACTTGCGTAGCCCCGTGAACGGCTACGGAGCACCGCTGGTTCATAGGACAAACCACAGGAAGAGGCCATGGAGGAAGAAGAAGAGGAGGGGGTGGAGGAGAGAGGTGTGTCACAACCAGTAGTAGCATTTTGGAGGCGTGGCGGTGGAACAACCTCCAACACTACTGCACCTTGTCCTGCATCCTTCCCAGCTGCCAAAAGAGTGACCCAATGGGCCGTGAAAGAAAGGTAACGTCCCTGTCCATGCCTGCTGGACCATGAGTCAGCGGTAATATGCACCTTACCGCTGACCGCCCTGTCCAGCGAGGCCAAGACATTGCCTTCCACATGCCGGTAGAGAGCCGGAATAGCCTTCCGTGAGAAAAAGTGGCGTTTGGGAACCTGCCACTGAGGAACCGCACATTGCACAAACTCACGGAAGGGGGCCAAGTCTACCAACTGAAAAGGCAGCAGTTGAAGCGCTAGCAATTTAGCCAAGCTAGCATTCAACCGCTGGGCATGTGGATGGCTGGGAGTGAACTTCTTTCGACGGTCCAGCAGCTGGGGCAGGGAAATTTGCCTGCTAGAATCGGACGTCGGTGTACTGCTAGCAGAGTGGCCGCAAGTACTTGGCTGTGACACACCTAATTCTACACCTTCATTCCTCTCAGTGCATGTTTCAGAGAGGACTGAAGTTATAGTGGGGTTGGAGATCCCAGCTGATGCGGTGCAAGGAGAGGTCCGCTTTGTTCTTTGGTGTGGGTCTTTGAGGTAGGCTTGCCAACGAGCTGCATGGCAGGTCAACATATGTCTGGTCAGGCATGTGGTACCCAAGCGGCTGATGTTTTGGCCACGCGATATACGCTTGAGACATATGTTGCAAACAGCAGCTGTGCGATCTGATGCACTAGCCTCAAAAAAGGCCCACACCAAGGAACTTTTTGAATGACGGGCAGAGGCTGCGCCCTGCACAGGCGGAGCTCTGCGGTGTGATTCCGTCGGTGTACTGCCCTTACGCTGGCCACCAAAGGGCATCCTGCCTCGTTGGAGATGTGCCTCCTCCTCATCCTCCTCCTCCTCCTCTCTCCTATTAGGCACCCACGTGGAGTCAGTGACCTCATCATCCCCTCCCTCCTCATCACTGGAGCCAATCTGGCAGTATGCTGCAGCTGCTGGAACATGACTGCCAGATTGGTGTCCTTCTTGAGCATCCCCTCTGTCTGCTCTCACGCTACTGCCTTCCTGTAGCTGGGTTTCATCATCAGACCCTTCGAAACGCTGGGCATCCTCCTGGAGCATGTACCCAACACTGTGCTCAAACAGTTCGGGGGACTCCTCAGGAGGAGGACATGGTGGGTCTAGGGAAGGAGTGACTGATGATGAGTCTGACATTGATACCAGGGAAGAGGACGCTTTGGCAGCTGCTTTGCCAGTACCCTGAGCCTGGGTGAGAGAGGATGAGGAGGAGGAGGAGGGCTTGGTCATCCACTCTACCAAGTCTTCGGCATGATGTGGCTCAACATGTCCAGCTGCCGAAAAGAAGGACAAGCGTGTCCCATGGCCATGTGCTGATGACAATGCACCGCGTCCACGACTAGCACTGTTGCCCCCAGACACAGAGCCTGCTTGCCCTCTTTTATTGCCTCCTGACTGTCTGCCTCTCCTTGTTTGCCTTCCAGACATTCTAATAGATGGCCTGCAGGGAGATGGGAAAAAAGCAATAAGGGCTACCTTCAGGTGTCCTTCTCTGTCCCTTTACTTAAGGATTTCTAAATATGGTTGAGGATGATTGCTTTTGCACAGAATAGCACAACGACAATTTCCCTGACTGTCCAAAAAACAAGGATTTCAAAGATGGTTGATGAGGAATGCTTTGGCACACTATAGCACAAGGAGAATTCCCCTCACTTTCCTTCTTTGTCCCTAGAAACAAGGACTGGCACAGTGAAAGAAACTGAAACTCTCCCTACCTACAGTTTTCTGTCCCTAGAAAAAATGTTTTTTTAAAGCACACTATAGCACAAGGAGAATTCCCCTCACTTTCCTTCTTTGTCCCTAGAAACAAGGACTGGCACAGTGAAAGAAACTGACACTCTCCCTACCTACAGTTTTCTGTCCCTAGAAAAAATGTTTTTTTAAAGCACACTATAGCACAAGGAGAATTCCCCTCACTTTCCTTCTTTGTCCCTAGAAACAAGGACTGGCACAGTGAAAGAAACTGACACTCTCCCTACCTACAGTTTTCTGTCCCTAGAAAAAATGTTTTTTTAAAGCACACTATAGCACAAGGAGAATTCCCCTCACTTTCCTTCTTTGTCCCTAGAAACAAGGACTGGCACAGTGAAAGAAACTGACACTCTCCCTACCTACAGTTTTCTGTCCCTAGAAAAAATGTTTTTTTAAAGCACACTATAGCACAAGGAGAATTCCCCTCACTTTCCTTCTTTGTCCCTAGAAACAAGGACTGGCACAGTGAAAGAAACTGACACTCTCCCTACCTACAGTTTTCTGTCCCTAGAAAAAATGTTTTTTTAAAGCACACTATAGCACAAGGAGAATTCCCCTCACTTTCCTTCTTTGTCCCTAGAAACAAGGACTGGCACAGTGAAAGAAACTGACACTCTCCCTACCTACAGTTTTCTGTCCCTAGAAAAAATGTTTTTTTAAAGCACACTATAGCACAAGGAGAATTCCCCTCACTTTCCTTCTTTGTCCCTAGAAACAAGGACTGGCACAGTGAAAGAAACTGACACTCTCCCTACCTACAGTTTTCTGTCCCTAGAAAAAATGTTTTTTTAAAGCACACTATAGCACAAGGAGAATTCCCCTCACTTTCCTTCTTTGTCCCTAGAAACAAGGACTGGCACAGTGAAAGAAACTGACACTCTCCCTACCTACAGTTTTCTGTCCCTAGAAAAAATGTTTTTTTAAAGCACACTATAGCACAAGGAGAATTCCCCTCACTTTCCTTCTTTGTCCCTAGAAACAAGGACTGGCACAGTGAAAGAAACTGACACTCTCCCTACCTACAGTTTTCTGTCCCTAGAAAAAATGTTTTTTTAAAGCACACTATAGCACAAGGAGAATTCCCCTCACTTTCCTTCTTTGTCCCTAGAAACAAGGACTGGCACAGTGAAAGAAACTGACACTCTCTCTACCTACAGTTTTCTGTCCCTAGAAAAAATGTTTTTTTAAAGCACACTATAGCACAAGGAGAATTCCCCTCACTTTCCTTCTTTGTCCCTAGAAACAAGGACTGGCACAGTGAAAGAAACTGACACTCTCCCTACCTACAGTTTTCTGTCCCTAGAAAAAATGTTTTTTTAAAGCACACTATAGCACAAGGAGAATTCCCCTCACTTTCCTTCTTTGTCCCTAGAAACAAGGACTGGCACAGTGAAAGAAACTGACACTCTCCCTACCTACAGTTTTCTGTCCCTAGAAAAAATGTTTTTTTAAAGCACACTATAGCACAAGGAGAATTCCCCTCACTTTCCTTCTTTGTCCCTAGAAACAAGGACTGGCACAGTGAAAGAAACTGACACTCTCCCTACCTACAGTTTTCTGTCCCTAGAAAAAATGTTTTTTTAAAGCACACTATAGCACAAGGAGAATTCCCCTCACTTTCCTTCTTTGTCCCTAGAAACAAGGACTGGCACAGTGAAAGAAACTGACACTCTCCCTACCTACAGTTTTCTGTCCCTAGAAAAAATGTTTTTTTAAAGCACACTATAGCACAAGGAGAATTCCCCTCACTTTCCTTCTTTGTCCCTAGAAACAAGGACTGGCACAGTGAAAGAAACTGACACTCTCCCTACCTACAGTTTTCTGTCCCTAGAAAAAATGTTTTTTTAAAGCACACTATAGCACAAGGAGAATTCCCCTCACTTTCCTTCTTTGTCCCTAGAAACAAGGACTGGCACAGTGAAAGAAACTGACACTCTCCCTACCTACAGTTTTCTGTCCCTAGAAAAAATGTTTTTTTAAAGCACACTATAGCACAAGGAGAATTCCCCTCACTTTCCTTCTTTGTCCCTAGAAACAAGGACTGGCACAGTGAAAGAAACTGACACTCTCCCTACCTACAGTTTTCTGTCCCTAGAAAAAATGTTTTTTTAAAGCACACTATAGCACAAGGAGAATTCCCCTCACTTTCCTTCTTTGTCCCTAGAAACAAGGACTGGCACAGTGAAAGAAACTGACACTCTCCCTACCTACAGTTTTCTGTCCCTAGAAAAAATGTTTTTTTAAAGCACACTATAGCACAAGGAGAATTCCCCTCACTTTCCTTCTTTGTCCCTAGAAACAAGGACTGGCACAGTGAAAGAAACTGACACTCTCCCTACCTACAGTTTTCTGTCCCTAGAAAAAAAGTTTTTTTTAAAGCACACTATAGCACAAGGAGAATTCCCCTCACTTTCCTTCTTTGTCCCTAGAAACAAGGACTGGCACAGTGAAAGAAACTGACACTCTCCCTACCTACAGTTTTCTGTCCCTAGAAAAAATGTTTTTTTAAAGCACACTATAGCACAAGGAGAATTCCCCTCACTTTCCTTCTTTGTCCCTAGAAACAAGGACTGGCACAGTGAAATAAACTGACACTCTCTCTACCTACAGTTTTCTGTCCCTAGAAAAAATGTTTTTTTAAAGCACACTATAGCACAAGGAGAATTCCCCTCACTTTCCTTCTTTGTCCCTAGAAACAAGGACTGGCACAGTGAAAGAAACTGACACTCTCCCTACCTACAGTTTTCTGTCCCTAGAAAAAATGTTTTTTTAAAGCACACTATAGCACAAGGAGAATTCCCCTCACTTTCCTTCTTTGTCCCTAGAAACAAGGACTGGCACAGTGAAAGAAACTGACACTCTCCCTACCTACAGTTTTCTGTCCCTAGAAAAAATGTTTTTTTAAAGCACACTATAGCACAAGGAGAATTCCCCTCACTTTCCTTCTTTGTCCCTAGAAACAAGGACTGGCACAGTGAAAGAAACTGACACTCTCCCTACCTACAGTTTTCTGTCCCTAGAAAAAATGTTTTTTTAAAGCACACTATAGCACAAGGAGAATTCCCCTCACTTTCCTTCTTTGTCCCTAGAAACAAGGACTGGCACAGTGAAAGAAACTGACACTCTCCCTACCTACAGTTTTCTGTCCCTAGAAAAAATGTTTTTTTAAAGCACACTATAGCACAAGGAGAATTCCCCTCACTTTCCTTCTTTGTCCCTAGAAACAAGGACTGGCACAGTGAAAGAAACTGACACTCTCCCTACCTACAGTTTTCTGTCCCTAGAAAAAATGTTTTTTTAAAGCACACTATAGCACAAGGAGAATTCCCCTCACTTTCCTTCTTTGTCCCTAGAAACAAGGACTGGCACAGTGAAAGAAACTGACACTCTCCCTACCTACAGTTTTCTGTCCCTAGAAAAAATGTTTTTTTAAAGCACACTATAGCACAAGGAGAATTCCCCTCACTTTCCTTCTTTGTCCCTAGAAACAAGGACTGGCACAGTGAAAGAAACTGACACTCTCCCTACCTACAGTTTTCTGTCCCTAGAAAAAAAGTTTTTTTAAAGCACACTATAGCACAAGGAGAATTCCCCTCACTTTCCTTCTTTGTCCCTAGAAACAAGGACTGGCACAGTGAAAGAAACTGACACTCTCCCTACCTACAGTTTTCTGTCCCTAGAAAAAATGTTTTTTTAAAGCACACTATAGCACAAGGAGAATTCCCCTCACTTTCCTTCTTTGTCCCTAGAAACAAGGACTGGCACAGTGAAAGAAACTGACACTCTCTCTACCTACAGTTTTCTGTCCCTAGAAAAAATGTTTTTTTAAAGCACACTATAGCACAAGGAGAATTCCCCTCACTTTCCTTCTTTGTCCCTAGAAACAAGGACTGGCACAGTGAAAGAAACTGACACTCTCCCTACCTACAGTTTTCTGTCCCTAGAAAAAATGTTTTTTTAAAGCACACTATAGCACAAGGAGAATTCCCCTCACTTTCCTTCTTTGTCCCTAGAAACAAGGACTGGCACAGTGAAAGAAACTGACACTCTCCCTACCTACAGTTTTCTGTCCCTAGAAAAAATGTTTTTTTAAAGCACACTATAGCACAAGGAGAATTCCCCTCACTTTCCTTCTTTGTCCCTAGAAACAAGGACTGGCACAGTGAAAGAAACTGACACTCTCCCTACCTACAGTTTTCTGTCCCTAGAAAAAATGTTTTTTTAAAGCACACTATAGCACAAGGAGAATTCCCCTCACTTTCCTTCTTTGTCCCTAGAAACAAGGACTGGCACAGTGAAAGAAACTGACACTCTCCCTACCTACAGTTTTCTGTCCCTAGAAAAAATGTTTTTTTAAAGCACACTATAGCACAAGGAGAATTCCCCTCACTTTCCTTCTTTGTCCCTAGAAACAAGGACTGGCACAGTGAAAGAAACTGACACTCTCCCTACCTACAGTTTTCTGTCCCTAGAAAAAATGTTTTTTTAAAGCACACTATAGCACAAGGAGAATTCCCCTCACTTTCCTTCTTTGTCCCTAGAAACAAGGACTGGCACAGTGAAAGAAACTGACACTCTCCCTACCTACAGTTTTCTGTCCCTAGAAAAAATGTTTTTTTAAAGCACACTATAGCACAAGGAGAATTCCCCTCACTTTCCTTCTTTGTCCCTAGAAACAAGGACTGGCACAGTGAAAGAAACTGACACTCTCCCTACCTACAGTTTTCTGTCCCTAGAAAAAATGTTTTTTTAAAGCACACTATAGCACAAGGAGAATTCCCCTCACTTTCCTTCTTTGTCCCTAGAAACAAGGACTGGCACAGTGAAAGAAACTGACACTCTCCCTACCTACAGTTTTCTGTCCCTAGAAAAAATGTTTTTTTAAAGCACACTATAGCACAAGGAGAATTCCCCTCACTTTCCTTCTTTGTCCCTAGAAACAAGGACTGGCACAGTGAAAGAAACTGACACTCTCCCTACCTACAGTTTTCTGTCCCTAGAAAAAAATGTTTTTTTAAAGCACACTATAGCACAAGGAGAATTCCCCTCACTTTCCTTCTTTGTCCCTAGAAACAAGGACTGGCACAGTGAAAGAAACTGACACTCTCCCTACCTACAGTTTTCTGTCCCTAGAAAAAATGTTTTTTTAAAGCACACTATAGCACAAGGAGAATTCCCCTCACTTTCCTTCTTTGTCCCTAGAAACAAGGACTGGCACAGTGAAAGAAACTGACACTCTCCCTACCTACAGTTTTCTGTCCCTAGAAAAAATGTTTTTTTAAAGCACACTATAGCACAAGGAGAATTCCCCTCACTTTCCTTCTTTGTCCCTAGAAACAAGGACTGGCACAGTGAAAGAAACTGACACTCTCCCTACCTACAGTTTTCTGTCCCTAGAAAAAATGTTTTTTTAAAGCACACTATAGCACAAGGAGAATTCCCCTCACTTTCCTTCTTTGTCCCTAGAAACAAGGACTGGCACAGTGAAAGAAACTGACACTCTCCCTACCTACAGTTTTCTGTCCCTAGAAAAAATGTTTTTTTAAAGCACACTATAGCACAAGGAGAATTCCCCTCACTTTCCTTCTTTGTCCCTAGAAACAAGGACTGGCACAGTGAAAGAAACTGACACTCTCCCTACCTACAGTTTTCTGTCCCTAGAAAAAATGTTTTTTTAAAGCACACTATAGCACAAGGAGAATTCCCCTCACTTTCCTTCTTTGTCCCTAGAAACAAGGACTGGCACAGTGAAAGAAACTGACACTCTCCCTACCTACAGTTTTCTGTCCCTAGAAAAAATGTTTTTTTAAAGCACACTATAGCACAAGGAGAATTCCCCTCACTTTCCTTCTTTGTCCCTAGAAACAAGGACTGGCACAGTGAAAGAAACTGACACTCTCCCTACCTACAGTTTTCTGTCCCTAGAAAAAATGTTTTTTTAAAGCACACTATAGCACAAGGAGAATTCCCCTCACTTTCCTTCTTTGTCCCTAGAAACAAGGACTGGCACAGTGAAAGAAACTGACACTCTCCCTACCTACAGTTTTCTGTCCCTAGAAAAAATGTTTTTTTAAAGCACACTATAGCACAAGGAGAAATCCCCTCACTTTCCTTCTTTGTCCCTAGAAACAAGGACTGGCACAGTGAAAGAAACTGACACTCTCCCTACCTACAGTTTTCTGTCCCTAGAAAAAATGTTTTTTTAAAGCACACTATAGCACAAGGAGAATTCCCCTCACTTTCCTTCTTTGTCCCTAGAAACAAGGACTGGCACAGTGAAAGAAACTGACACTCTCCCTACCTACAGTTTTCTGTCCCTAGAAAAAATGTTTTTTTAAAGCACACTATAGCACAAGGAGAATTCCCCTCACTTTCCTTCTTTGTCCCTAGAAACAAGGACTGGCACAGTGAAAGAAACTGACACTCTCCCTACCTACAGTTTTCTGTCCCTAGAAAAAATGTTTTTTTAAAGCACACTATAGCACAAGGAGAATTCCCCTCACTTTCCTTCTTTGTCCCTAGAAACAAGGACTGGCACAGTGAAAGAAACTGACACTCTCCCTACCTACAGTTTTCTGTCCCTAGAAAAAATGTTTTTTTAAAGCACACTATAGCACAAGGAGAATTCCCCTCACTTTCCTTCTTTGTCCCTAGAAACAAGGACTGGCACAGTGAAAGAAACTGACACTCTCCCTACCTACAGTTTTCTGTCCCTAGAAAAAATGTTTTTTTAAAGCACACTATAGCACAAGGAGAAATCCCCTCACTTTCCTTCTTTGTCCCTAGAAACAAGGACTCGCACAGTAAAACACACTGACACTCTCCCTACCTATCCTTCTCTTTCCCTAAACTAAAGGAATCCAGGTTAAGCAAGAAAGAAATAAATGTCACTGTCCCTGCCTATGCTTGTCTTTCCCTGCTCCGGAACACACTACACTAGGCCGCCGTGCTGGCGGCCTTTTATAGTGTGGGGCGTGTACTAAACACCCTCAGCAATAATTGGCCACAGGCATCCTGCCTGTGGCCAATCATTGCTCTCCTCGCTGCCGGCGCTGTGATTGGCCAAGCATGCGGGGTCACAGTGCATGCTTGGCCAATCACAGCGCCTGGATGACACTGCGATGGCGTAGTGCATTGTGGGCCGTTCGCGTCACTCGAATTTGGCGCGAACGGCCCAAATCGTTCGATCTTCGTCGAACGATCGAACAGCCGATGTTCGAGTCGAACGTATGTTCGACTCGAACACGAAGCTCATCCCTAGTTGTGACAGTGTGAAGTTAATGCTGTGGATTCGGTTGCAGTGTGATTTTGGCTTACTTTTACTGGTTATCATGTGAGTGCAATATTTGAAGATTTTGTAGTACCAATAAAACTGACTTTGCAGTATTACACTATCCTTTGCATTTATTTTTGCATTTATGTGGAGCCTGTTTGAGGATCACTGCATCGGATGTGGAACCAATCCACCTAGTTGAGAGGTGCTGTCTGCTCATTTGCCAAAACACGAGAGTGTGAGGCATTGCATTGCGGTGAGTGTCCTATCTGAAGGGGGTTTGACTCACTTGAACACTGTGGTGTGGTGGAAGAGAAGAAGATTATCATCTAATTTTGAACACTATCACTATACACTTATATGGACTTTATTTGTGCTGTCACTCTATACACATTTTTTGGAATTTTTCTTTATGCCTTTTGTTCATTTTTAAGATTTAAGTATATTTCACTATTACTTTTTTCACAGTTTATACCAATATAATTGTTATATTCACTTAGCGCCACTTATAGTTTGTCATTCTATTTTAGTGTGTTGACTATATTTTTCACAATCTTACTAGTGTACCCCTAAATTTAGAGCCCAAAATGGCAAGTCGAAGGTACACTAGTAAAGAGGCCTACGAGATTCTGAGCATGACAGATAGTGAAGAGGAGGTCACGTATCTGTCAGATTCAGGCTCAGAATATCTTCCCATAGAAGACAGTGACGTCAGCGGCCCCACGTCAGATAGCTCTGACGACGAAGTTGAGGTCCCTGCTAAGGTCAGGCGTACCCGATCCCGATCTTCTGAGGTTGTTGAGGAGCAAGAACCGCAGGGCTCTCGTATCATGGAGCAGAGGAGTACTAGTGCCGCTATTCCTTCTGGTGAATTGGCAAGCACCAGCGGCCTAGTACAGCCTGGGCGTACATCCAGCACTGCAGTATCACGTGGTGACGTGGCGAGTCCCATAAGTGCAGTTCAAGCTGGCGAGGTGGCAAGCACAAGTAGTGTCCCGCTGCCACCAAGAAGACAAAGGCAGGCCCGTCGTACCCATAGTGCTCTTCCTGCAGAATTCGCCTATCCTGATTGGGTCCCCACCACTTCTGCAGAACCCGTACTTCCCCCATTCACTGCCCAACCCGGTATTCAGGTGGAAACAGCTGATTTTATGCCAATCGATTATTATTCGCTGTTTTTCACGGAAGATCTCTATAGATCTATTGTGGACCAGAGTAATTTATATGCTGGTCAATTCATCGCCGCTAATCCCCAGTTGCCTTCCATTGCCAAAGATTGGAAACCAATTACGGTTTCCGAATTTAAGACCTTTCTGGGCCTTTCCCTCAACATGGGCACACATAAATTCCCGTCATTGCGTGCTTATTGGTCCACGCACCCAATTGACCACATGCTCGTGTTCTCTGCCTCCATGCCCAGGAAACGATACGAGCAGATTTTGCGGTTCATGCACTTCAACGACAATGAACTTTGTCGTCCACGTGGGGACCCTGAATACGACCGGCTCTATAAGATTCGGCCCCTCATAAACCACTTCAACGAACGTTTTGCAGCCTTGTTTATTCCCGATCAAGCTGTCTGCGTTGATGAGTCCCTGATTAAATTTTCTGGCCGCTTGGCTTTCAAGCAGTACCTTCCCAGCAAGCGTGCCAGATACGGGGTCAAGCTCTATAAGTGCTGTGACAGGGCAACAGGCTATGTATGGAGCTTTATGGTTTATGAGGGAAAAGATAGTCAGGTTGAGCCGGTCAACTGCCTGGATTACATAGGGAGCGCTGGCAAGATAGTGTGGAACTTGGTGTCACCCTTATTTGGAAAGGGGTACCACTTGTATGTGGACAATTATTACACGAGCGTGCCACTGTTTAGTCACTTGTTTGATCATCAGATTGGAGCATGTGGCACCGTGCGACCTAATCGCCGGGGCTTTCCCCAGCGGCTTGTAGATGCCCATCTTAGGCTGGGGGAGAGAGCCTGCGTAAAGTGTAATAACTTGCTCGCTATGAAATGGAGGGACAATAAGAATGTTTTCCTTCTTACCTCCCTTCATGCAGACACGACAGTCCAAATTCGTACGGCGACTGGTGTTGTGGAGAAACCCCTCTGTGTCCACGAATATAACAAAAATATGGGAGGGATGGACCTCAACGACCAGTTGATGGCGCCGTATCTAATTGACCGTAAGGCGAGACGCTGGTACAAAAAAGTGTCTCTATCCTTATTCCAATTGGCTTTGCTGAACGCTCATGTGCTATACAGAGCTTCAGGCGGGACTTTATCTCTTCTAAAATTCCAGAATGAGATAGTCACAGAACTCCTGTATCCAGGCGGTTCTGCACCTCACCATCCCCTACCAAATGCAGTAAGCCGGCTGCATGAGAGGCATTATACGCATCTCCTCCCGAGTACCCCTACCCAACGAGCCCCCCAAAAAAGATGTCGTGTCTGTAGCAAGCGCGGATTTAGGCGTGACACCCGTTATTATTGTCCACTCTGTCCTGACAAACCTGGTCTTTGCCTTGGTGAATGTTTTGAACGCTACCACTCAAAAGTGAAGTTTTAGCGTAGGGTACAGCATTTCACAGACTAGGACACACTTACACAGGGTCTCCCAAGATGCCATTACATTTTGAGAGACCCGAACCATTACAGTTGTTAAAGTTTAAAAAAAAAAGTGTAAAAAAGAAAAAAAAACAACGTAAAAAACAAAAACACAAAAAAAATATAAAATAAAAAAACCAAAAATAGTTGTCGTTTTATTGTTCTCTCTCTCTCTCTATTTTCTCTCTATTGTTCTGCTCTTTTTTACTGTATTCTATTCTGCAATGTTTTATCATGCTTGCTTTTCAGGTATGTAATTTTTTGTTTTCAGGTGCGCCATTCAACTGCAGCGTGGAATTATTTATCTTGACAGCAACAGCGTTTGCTCCCACGATACATAAAGCCGTGACTCCAGTGCTGTAGGAGGTGATTTCACCACCACAGTTAAAAAAAAAGAGCATATATGCCGAAACATGAGGGCAGCAGGGGCGGAGGAGCGATTTTGCTCCTAATGCCGCGTATATACGGTCGAAATTCCGACGGAGGCTTGCCCGTGGAAAAGTCCGACCGTGTGTACGCGGCATAACTTTTTTGCGGGAGGATGCCCCCATGCTTCGGCATATATATATATTTTAGGCACAGGTTGCGTTAAAAAAATGTTTTATTTTTTACTAGGTTTTGTTTTGGTATTTGCTTTGCAGGTATGGTATGGTAAGGTCTTACTGTTGTACTGTAATGTTACTTTGTTTTAATGTTAACCATCATTTGCTTAGCAGGTACGCCATTCAGTTGCATCGCGGATTTATTTATCTTGACAGCAACAGCGTTTGCTCCCACGATACATAAAGCCGTGACTCCAACGCTGTAGGAGGTGATTTCACCACCACAGTTAAAAAAAGAGCATATATGCCGAAGCATGGGGGCAGCAGGGGCGGAGGAGCGATTTTGCTCCTAATGCCGCGTATATACGGTCGAAATTCCGACGGAGGCTTGCCCGTGGAAAAGTTTGACCGTGTGTACGCGGCATAACCTTTTATGCCGCGTACATACGGTCGAAATTCCGACGAAGGCTTGCCCGTGGAAAAGTCCGACCGTGTGTACGCGGCATAACTTTTTTGCGGGAGGATGCCCCCATGCTTCGGCATATATATATTTTAGGCACAGGTTGCGTTAAAAAAATGTTTTATTTTTTACTAGGTTTTGTTTTGGTATTTGCTTTGCAGGTATGGTATGGTAAGGTCTTACTGTTGTACTGTAATGTTACTTTGTTTTAATGTTAACCATCATTTGCTTAGCAGGTACGCCATTCAGTTGCATCGCGGATTTATTTATCTTGACAGCAACAGCGTTTGCTCCCACGATACATAAAGCCGTGACTCCAACGCTGTAGGAGGTGATTTCACCACCACAGTTAAAAAAAGAGCATATATGCCGAAGCATGGGGGCAGCAGGGGCGGAGGAGCGATTTTGCTCCTAATGCCGCGTATATACGGTCGAAATTCCGGCGGAGGCTTGCCCGTGGAAAAGTTCGACCGTGTGTACGCGGCATAACCTTTTATGCCGCGTACATACGGTCGAATTTCCGACGAAGGCTTGCCCGTGGAAAAGTCCGACCGTGTGTACGCGGCATAACTTTTTTGCGGGAGGATGCCCCCATGCTTCGGCATATATGCCCATCATTAGAAGTGGGTTGATGAAGGGAGGTATTCTAATGGTGGGCATACCCACCGATCAATCTCTTTTTTTCGTTCAGCCAACAGGCTGCATGAAAAAAAAGATTACAATACATGTCCAACAAGGACCAGCAACGTACTGGTATGTTGCTGGACTTTGAATGTTTATACCAGAATGATGCCTGCAGGTTTAGGTATCATCTTGGTATCATTCTTTTCAGCCAGTGGCCGGCTTTCCTGTAAAAGCAATTCTAGCAGATAATTAGCCTCTAGACTGCTTTTACAAGCAGTGGGAGGGAATGCCCCCCCCGGATATAAACAGCGCCATTGGGAAATTGGGAAAGCATTTTATCACACCGATCTTGGTGTGGTCAGATGCTTTGAGGGCAGAGGAAAGATCTAGGGTCTAACCCCCCATTTTTTTTCAAAAAAAGAGTACCTGTCACTACTTATTGCTATCATAGGGGATATTTACATTCCCTGAGATAACAATAAAAATGATAAAAAAAAAAATATGGAAGGAACAGTTTAAAAATAAAATAAAAAAGCAAAATAAATAATAATAAAAAAAAAAGCACCGCTGTCCCCCCCTGCTCTTGCGCAAAGGCGAACGCAAGCGTCGGTCTAGCGTCATATGTAAACAGCAATTGCATCATGCATGTGAGGTATCACCGCGAAGGTCAGATCGAGGGCAGTAATTTTAGCAGTAGACCTCCTATGTAAATCTAACGTGGTAACCTGTAAAGGCTTTTAAATGCTTTTAAAAATGAATGTAGTTTCTCGCCGCTGCACGTTTGTGCGCAATTTTAAAGCATGTCGTGTTTGGTATCCATGTACTCGGCCTAAGATCATCTTTTTTATTTCATCAAACATTTGGGCAATATAGTGTTTTTTAGTGCATTAAAAATAAAAAAGTGTGTTTTTCCCCCAAAAAATGCGTTTGAAAAATCGCTGCGCAAATACTGTGTTGAAAAAAAAAATGCAACACCCACTATTTTAATCTGTAGGGCCTTTGCTTTAAAAAAATATATAATGTTTGGGGTTCAACATAATTTTCTTGCAAAAAAAAAATGTTTTCATGTAAACAAAAAGTGTCAGAAAGGGCTTTGTCTTCAAGTGGTTAGAAGAGTGGATGATGTGTGACATAAGCTTCCTAATGTTGTGCATAAAATGCCAGGACAGTTCAAAACCCCCCCAAATGACCCCATTTTGGAAAGTAGACACCTCAAGCTATTTGCTGAGAGGCATGTTGAGCCCATTGAATTTTTTATTTTTTTTGTCCCAAGTGATTGAATAATGACAAAAAGAAAAAAAAAATGTACAAAAAGTTGTCACTAAATTATATATTGCTCAAACATGTCATGGTTATATGTGGAATTTCACCCCAAAATACATTCTGTTGCTTCTCCTGAGTACGGGGATACCACATGTGTGAGACATTTTGGGAGCCTAGCCGCGTACAGGACCCCGAAAACCAAGCACCGCCTTCAGGATTTCTATGGGTGTAAATTTTTGATTTCACTCCTCACTGCCTATCACAGTTTCGGAGGCCATGGAATGCCCAGATGGCACAAAACCCCCCCAAATGACCCCATTTTGGAAAGTAGACACCCCAAGCTATTTGCTGAGAGGTATGTTGAGTATTTTGCAGATCTCGCTTTTTGTCACAAAGTTTGAAAAATTGAAAAAAGAAAAAAAAAAATATGTCTTTCTTCATTTTCAAAAACAAATGAGAGCTGTAAAATACTCACCATGCCTCTCGGCAAATAGCTTGGGGTGTCTACTTTCCAAAATGGGGTCATTTGTGGGGGTTTTGGGCTATCTTGGCATTTTATGGCCTTCAAAACTGTGATAGGTAGTGAGGAGTGAAATCAAAAATTTGTGCCCTTAGAAATCCTGAAGGCGGTGCATGGTTTTCGGGGGCCCGTACACGGCTAGGCTCTCAAAAAGTCCCACACATGTGGTATCCCCGTACTCAGGAGAAGCAGCCAAATGTATTTTGGGGTGCAACTCCGCATATAACCATGGCATGTTTGAGCAATATATCATTTAGTGACAACTTTTTGTAATTTTTTTTTTCTTTTTGTCATTATTCAATCACTTGGGACAAAAAAAAAATATTCAATGGGCTCAACATGCCTCTCATCAATTTCCTTGGGGTGTCTACTTTCCAAAATGGGGTCATTTTGGGGGGTTTTGTGCTATCTTGGCATTTTATGGCCTTCAAAACTGTGATAGGTAGTGAGGAGTGAAATCAAAAATTTATGCCCTTAGAAACCTTGAAGGCGGTGCTTGATTTTTGGGGTTCCGTACGCGGCTAGGCTCCCAAAAAGTCCCACACATGTGGTATCCTCATACTCAGGAGAAGCAGCAGAATGTATTTTGGGGTGTAATTTCACATATGCCCATGGCATGTGTGAGCAATATATCATTTAGTGACAACTTTTTCCAATAAACAAAGTTTGTCATATTCCCACAACTTGTGGCAAAATATAAAATATTCCATGGACTGAACATGCCTCTCAGTAAATAGCTTGGGGTGTCTACTTTCCAAAATGGGGTCATTTGGGGGGGGTTTTGTGCTATTTTGGCATTTTATGGCCTTCGAAACTGTGATAGGTAGTGAGGAGTGAAATCAAAAATTTACGCCCTTAGAAATCCTGAAGGCGGTGCTTGGTTTTTGGGGCCTCGTACCCGGCTAGGCTCCCAAAAAGTCCAACACATGTGGTATCCCCGTACTCAGGAGAAGCAGCAGAATGTATTTTGGGGTGCAATTCCACATATAACCATGGCATGTGTGAGCAATATATCATTTAGTGACAATTTTTTGTACATTTTTTCTTTTTTTTTTTTTTTTTATCATTATTCAATCATTTGGGACAAAAAAAAAAAATATTCAATGGGCTCAACATGCCTCTCAGCAAATAGCTTGGGGTGTCTACTTTCCAAAATGGGGTCATTTGGGGGGGTTTTGTGCCATCTTGGCATTTTATGGCCTTCAAAACTGTGATAGGTAGTGATAGGTAGTGAGGAGTGAAATCAAAAATTTATGCCCTTAGAAACCTTGAAGGCGGTGCTTGGTTTTTGGGGTCCTGTATGCGACTAGGCTCCCAAAAAGTCCCACACATGTGGTATCCCCGTACTCAGGAGAAGCAGCAGAACGTATTTTGGGGTGTAATTTCACATATAACCATGGCATGTGTGAGCAATATATCATTTAGTGACAACCTTTTGTAATTTTTTTTTTTGTTGTCATTATTCAATCACTTGGGACAAAAAAAAAATATTCAATGGGCTCAACATGCCTCTCAGCAATTTCCTTGGGGTGTCTACTTTCAAAAATGGGGTCATTTGGGGGGGTTTTGTACTGCCCTGCCATTTTAGCACCTCAAGAAATGAGGCAGTCATAAATTAAAAGCTGTGTCAATTCCAGAAAATGTACCCTAGTTTGTAGACGCTATAACATTTGCGCAAACCAATAAATATACGCTTATCGACATTTTTTTTACTAAAGACATGTGGCTGAATACATTTTGGCCTAAATGTATGACTACAATTGAGTTTATTTGATTTTTCTTATAACAAAAAGTAGAAAATATCATTTTTTTCAAAATTTTCGCTCTTTTTCCGTTTATATCGCAAAAAATTAAAATCGCAGAGGCAATCAAATACCATTAAAAGAAAGCTCTATTTGTGGGAAGAAAAGGACGCAAATTTCGTTTGGGTACAACATTGCATGTCCGCACAATTTACAGTTAAAGCAGCGCAGTGCAAAATTCTGAATTCTGAATTCACCTCTGGTCCTTTAGCTACCAAATGGTCCGGGGCTTAAGTGGTTAAAAGGTCCTGCCATTTCCACCATACCTTCGGAGAAGCAGACCAAGTGGACTCACTTAATGAATTCTGGATCAATCCAGCGGCGGCTCCATGCCAATTTGCCACAGCCTCTAAGGACAAGGAACTCTGTGTCGCTCCGCTACTGGTGCCATCTTCCCCGGAATCTGTCCCACTGAAACCGAGAAAAAGCATCAGCCAATGTGTTAGTCAAATCCCAGGAAGGTGCACTGCATACCAGAAAACATTCAATTGCAAACAATGTAAAACAAGCCGCCGAAGAAGCAGAAGCCTCATTAATTACCTGAACGACACCCAAATTATCACAGTGATGCCGGAACCTTATTATTACAAAAGGATGTGCCCTAGTCATCTATTAACCCCAGACACATCCCCGAAAACCCCTTTGATGAAGGAACTGAAGGTCTCGACATGCTCTCAAGAAATGGAACAGTTCTTCGGCAGGCAACGATTCACATAGAACCCATCTATCCACCCATAACCCAAGAACTGAAAACTGAGGATGATTCAGGAGCAAACGAAAGGCCGACTAAGGAGCAGCCAAGGGGACAGTCACAGCGACTTTGCTACCAGAGGTATGGGGCCCCCCTGCGCCACCAATCCCAAAACAACCAACAAAAAACTGCAAGGAAGAAAGATCAGAAGGGATGCACTTACCAGGCCTCGCTGGACCGGACCCAGTGGCCGTAGGTCACGCATCCACCACTGCTGCCTGTTACAGGGTACCATCTTCGGATCTGGCCACATCTGCTCCCATGCTGCCAACCTACACACTCTAGCCAAGCCCACTAGGGCCTGTTACTGAGGGTCAAAGCCCCCGGGATGCAAGCTCTGACCCACCAGCTGCTGTCTTGCTCTTCTTCTCCCGTACCGCTCCTCCATCGCCCACGGTACTGATGGCAGAGGCTCCGCCCAGTGGCACCAATGGTGGCCGCTTTGCAGAGCCACCGGCCGATCCAGGACTAAGGCTGGCGCTCGCTGATGATGCTCTCCCTCGTCGGGTTGCCTCCCCCCCGGGAGGGACTGCCTGCTCCTGCATCCACCGATACACTGGTGGGACCAGGAACACAGCAGACCGAAGGTCCCGCCCAGCAAAGCTCCACCAACTAAGAGGATTCCTCCCAGACCGTGGGCCAAACGAGGCAGCAGTGCGCTGTGCCGGCGGGTCTGGAGGGTCCCAGCAGAGACTCCCAAAGAGGCACTGAGCTCTGGGAGGATGAATGGGGACTAAAGCGCTCTGGAGGCCAGACCTCCGTTCTCGTGGAGTGCCTCCCCGTGGCTGTAGGTTCTCCCCTCCCAATGGAGAAGATTCCTGCTGTTGTAGCCATGCATTGCCCTTGGAGGCAGCCGGGACCTCAGCTGTCCCAGCAGTTGCTCCAAATCGTCCATGCTGAGGAAAATGAAGGGCACCCAGGGATGGACCAGAAAATACAGGGAGGGCCACAAACTTCTTTCAAGCTTCTTGGTCGTCCATCTGCCTCGAAGTGCCCTTCAGACTTCACAACCCCACCTCCCCACAGTTATTGCCCCTCCCTAGCGTTAACTCCACCAATAAATGCCTACAGCCCCTTATGCCCGACCACTGACCATTTAACCATTAACTCTTTAACTGCTGTACTACCCTGCTAGCCCAGTCATGCCTGCCCTTCGCCTATTTTTTCTCTTTTTTGCTTCGGGCCTCTTTTTTTTAGTAAATCAATCACTGTCTGTCTGAACAATGGGTTACAATTTAGAACCTGCCCTCCTAGATTGTATGTTACAGTGTCTGTTCTGCTTCGCGTTATTGAACTGTTGTATAACACTAGTCAGACAGCTTAACAATAATTCAGAAGTCAAGAAAACGGGAGACATCAAATCTGTATGTATTCTTTTTCCGAATAACTTTGTAAAACTACAACATAAGCATAAACAAACATATGTGTCAGTACATTAAAACATTATACAGCAGCCTCACTCTACCAGTGAAAGTACTCACAGACAATTCCACCATTAGTCCAAGAATAGACAGGAGCTCTTCTACATGCAGTCTGCTTGGATCAGAGAGCAGACATGAAATGAAGGAAATGCAGTTCCAGGTTAAAGGTTACTGCCTTAACTGTGAAGGAATTCCTTTTCCTGTGACAAAATAATAACTAACTCTGGCCACTAGATGGCAACAATGTCAAACCAACATTGCAATATAATCTGTAACAGCACATAGCACATATTATTATGATGATATGGGCAGAACACTCCCTGCCTGGCATAATTTATTATGTCATTACATAAATACCACTGCTATGCAGAAAAACATATAAACAAGAAAAGGAAATCCTAGCTAGTCCGAGATCAAAACTATAATGTCAGTTACAGGTCTGAGATAAATTCTGGTGGTCTCATTTTTCACAATCTTGACCTCCACCTTTCTGACCTTGCCATCTCTGCTTGGTAGAGCATTGACAATAAGTCCTACGGGCCACTCATTTCTGCTCTCTTGGTTGTCCTTTAACAGAACAACATCACCCACTTTTACATTTGGACGATCCTCAGTCCATTTCCTGCGGCATTGCAAATTTGACAGATACTCCCTCTTCCATCTTTTCCAAAAGGTGTCTGTCAAGCATTGTATTTGCTTCCATTGTTTTGCATGAACTTCTGTTGTATTTATGGTTCCAGATGGAGCAGACAAAGAGTTCACCTTTTGAGTCAACAACATTGCTGGGGTAAGGACCATAGGAGTATCTGGGTCTGAAGACACAGGAACTATAGGCCTGGCATTCATAATAGCTGAAACCTCTGCCATAAAGGTGCTTAAAGTCTCATGGGTCAAGTGAGCAGGTTTGGTTTGTAGCAACATAGCATCCAAGATTCGTCTAGAAATACCTATAAGTCTCTCCCAGACACCACCCATATGTGAGGAGTGTGGAGGATTAAAAACCCATGTACATCCTCTGTCTTGTAGAAAGTCTTGTAATTGTGATTCACTGTCACAAATGTTAAGTTCTTTGCAGGCTCCCACAAAGTTTGTTCCTCTGTCAGAACGGAGCAGTTTTGCTGGGCCACGAATTGAGAAGAATCTCCTCAAAGCGTTAATAAAGCTTGATGTTGACATGGCTTCAAGTAGCTCTATGTGTACAGCTCGGTTGGATAAACAAGTAAAAAGGACTGCCCATCGTTTACTGTCCGCACTGCCTCCTCCAGTGCGACGGGTTAAAACAGACCATGGACCAAATACATCTAAGCCCACATTGGTGAAAGGTGGTTGAGCAATTACTCTGTCCTCTGGTAGCTCTGCCATCCTTTGACTTTGTAATCTTCCCGGCAGCTTGCGACAGATGACACATTTGTGTATAGCAGCTGATACCAAGCGTTTGCCACCAAGAATCCAGAAACCTGCGGATCTAATTGCACCTTCTGTGATGTGTCGCCCTTGGTGAACTACTTGTTCGTGATAGTACCTAACAAGCAGTGCCGCAATGTGGTGATCATAAGGTATGATGACAGGCTGTTTCTCTTCCTCTGAAATTTCAGCAAGAGACAAACGTCCACCTACTCTCAACAACCCATTCTTGTCTAGAAAAGGACTAAGCTTCCTAAGACGGCTTTGTTTTGGGAACGTCTTTTGTTTTTTGATGCTGTCAATTTCCTTCTGGAAATGTTTGTTTTGAACAGAAGAAATTATAACAGACTTTGCTTGAGCCAGCTCTACTAGATTGACCTGTTCATGGAAACTTTCCCACCTTCTGACTTGATCGCTGTTGGTTTCTATCCGGAAAGTTTTAGCGACATGGATGAGTCTGGCTAGGGTCTTAACTAGTATCTTCCAGCAAGAAAACCTATCAAAGCAATGTGGGTGAAGTGTGGCTTCAGAAGCTTTGGTGCTGAAACTCGTAATTTCCGATCTGATTTCGGGGTCAGCTTCGGGCTCTATGAGTGGATAAGCATTAGCAGTGTCTATTTGCTCACAGTGTAGTTGGTACAGGAAGGATGGGCCTGAGAACCATATAGAGTTCTGAAGGCATGCTGCTTGAGTAGGTCTAGTGGCATAATCTGCAGGGTTTTGCTCTGTAGATACATAGAACCACTGGTCTAGGTGTGAAAATTGCCTGATTCTATTCACCCTATTGGAGACATACAGATGGAACCTCCTAGTGGTGCTGCAAATGTATCATAGGACAGTCTTGCTATCAGTGAAGAATGTTACAGCATCAAAGTCGTTGTCTAGCACAGCAGCACACAACTCTAAACGAGGAATAGTGTGGGCTGGTTTGGGGCTTAGTTTGGACTTTCCCATGACGAATCCAACATGACACACATTTTCTGCATCAATTAATTTCAAGTAGGCTACTGCACCTATAGCTGTGGTAGATGCGTCTGAGAAGATGCACAGTTCTTTCCTGCAAGCTGATGATAAAGACTTTGGCACATAGCATCGGTCTATCTTTAGGTGCTCTAATGCTGGCAAGGATTCTGTCCATTGAACCCACTCACTTAGTCTCTCTTGTGGAAGCAATGCATCCCATTCACTTTTTCCAGATGACAGTTCTTGAACTAAGACCTTGCCTCTTATTGTCACAGGTGATACAAATCCTAGGGGATCATAAAGGCTATTTACGGTGGATAGAATGCCTCTACGTGTAAAAGGCTTTTCTCCTGAGGAAACTCTGAAAACGAAACTATCCGTTTCTAGATCCCAACTTAGGCCTAGGCTTTTCTGCAGGGGAAGGGTGTCTGCACTCAAGCAAAGATCTTTAAGGTCTTTAGCCCTGTCTGCTACAGGGAAGGCTTCCATTACTTTTTGGCTGTTGGAAGCGATTTTATGAAGACGCAGGGTAGATTCTGCCAGCATTTGCTTTGCTTTACTAAGGATGGAAATTGCCTCTTCAGGTGTGCTAGTAGAAGCGAGTCCATCATCTACATAAAAATGTCTCAATACAAAATGTTTGGCCTCTTGTCCATAGCACTCTGCATTTTTCTGAGCAGCCTTTTGCATGCAGTATATAGCGACAGCAGGAGAAGGGCTATTACCAAATACGTGTACTTTCATTCTGTACTCGACAATTTCTTTGTCTATGTCATGGTCTTTGTACCAGAGAAAACGTAGAAAGTCCCTGTGATCTTCTCTTACAAGAAAGCAGTAAAACATTTGTTGCACATCTGCTGTGAAGGCAACGGGCTCTTTTCTGAAACGCATGAGGACACCTAGCAAAGTATTGTTTAGGTCAGGGCCACTCAACAGTACATCATTTAAAGAGACTCCTTTATACTCTGCGCTGGAATCAAAAACTATTCTTATTTGGTTGAGTTTGTGTGGATGGTAAACACCAAACATTGGTAGATACCAGTGTTCCCTGTCTGCTTCAAGTGGTCCTGCAACTTCAGCGTGATTGTTGTCTAGCATCCCTTTAATGAATTCAGTGAAATCTCTTTTCACTTCTGGCCTTCTCTGCAGAGTTTTGCTGAGTGAATGCAGACGCTTCATGGCTTGCTCCCTGTTACTAGGCAAAACACGTCTTGGTGTGCGAAAGGGAAGAGGGGCTACCCAACTGTGATTGTCATCTTGGTAAGCCTCTTTATCCATAATCTGCAAGAAGGTCTGATCCTCTATAGAGAGGGCCTGTTTATCATCATCTTTAGTTTTCTGGAACACTGTAATCCCTAGATTGTCTGTCTCAATGTTGGAATTGACTTCTTCTTCACCACATAGTGTAGGAGAGTCAAAGAGTTGTGTTGACCTATTAAAGCTTTCCTTGACAACAAAGCTGATTTGACAGGGACTGAGAAGAGATGTGCGTCCATTTGTTAACACAGACGTCTTCAAAGTGCTGATATTGTCAGGCTGGTGCACTGTTCCCAGGCAAACTTCTCCTACAATGACCCACCCCAGGTCCAGTCTCTGTGCATAGGGGGCATTATAAGGTCCATTGATTTTCTGGCGCACCTTGTGTACCTGAAGGATGTCTCTCCCAAGAAGTAGTAGAGTTGAAACATCTGGCTCAACAGCTGGGATAAGGTGAGCAATTGAGCGGAGGTGAGGGTGGTGTTGGGCTACTTCTGGAGAGGGAATCTCAGTTTTGTCGTCAGGTATCATGCCACACTCTATTAGGGTAGGAAGTGGGAGCTGTACTTTCTTATTGAAGGATTCAATGGTAAAGTCGGAAGCTCTTCTCCCTGTGGTATCAATTGTCCCCGCACATGTCCTTAGAGTGTATGGAACCGCACTTGCTTTAAGATTACAGATATCAAAGAATTCTGGCTTTGCAAGGGATCTGTTGCTCTGTTCATCTAGCACTGCATACATTTTCACTGCCCTTTCTCTCTTGCCAGTGGGATACACAGTCACTAAACAGATTTTCGAGCATGAACGTGCACTCTTGCCTTGTCCACATACTTTAGTGCAATTAGACATCACTGAGGAGAGTGGGGTCTCTTGTTGCTCCCTGCCCTGATCTTTCCCGGGTTCTACAGTCTCTAGTGAGACGTGAGCAGGACCTGGGTGTAGAGCTGCTATATGTCTCTCAAGTACATTCTACTTCTATTTTGCAGTCTTTGGCAATGTGATAAGTGGATCCGCAACACTTGAAACAGATGCCGTTCTGTTTAAGGAAGGACATCCGCTCTGCAATGGGTTTGCTTCTAAAGCCTTTGCATTTCTTTAGTGGATGTGTTTTTTTGTGTATCGGGCAATGTCTATCAGGGTTCTCTATGGTGTGTACCTTGTGGATGCTTTGATAGTCTGTGACTTCTGAAGGTACAGTTGTTTTGTGTGTGGATACAGAAGTCCTACCGTGAGGTCTGTGAGGTTTCTCAGGTCTGTGCGATTGATTGCTGAAGGCGAAACTAGGATCACTTCGGATTTTCGCTTGCTGTCGGACAAATCTAGAAAACACAGAGAAAGGGGGGAAAGCAACACCATAATCTTCTTTGAATTTACCTCCCACAGACATCCACTTGTCTTGCAGATTTGAGGGTAGTTTCTCTACTATGGGATTGGTGCCACTAGCTGTATCTAGATATGAAAGTCCTGGCGAAGTAGCCATCCTCTTTGGCATATTCTATCTCTAATAGAAGATCACTTAGTTCTTGTAGACGCACATTGTCTCTGTAGCCCACCTTGGGAAAGACTTCAAGTTTTTTCAACAGTGCTCCTTCTATTACCTCTGGGGATCCATACGTTTCTTCTAGTCTTTTCCAGGTCATATTGAGTCCTGCTGCAGGGTTGAACAGGTTTGCTCTTCTCATCCTCTTAGCATGCTCTGCTGACTCGGTACCGAGCCATTTTATCATCAAATTAAGTATGTCTGCTGATGAAAAGTTTAGACCTTCAGTTGCATTCAGAAAGGAGGATTTCCATGCCCAATAGTTTTCAGGACAGTCATCAAATTGGAGAAAGCCTGAGCTAATCATTTCTTTGCGGATGAGATATTTGGTGACATCCACTGCACATTGTTGTTCGCCCATGTAATCTATATGTTGAGGTGATGGGAACACTTGTTTTTTGTTCTTAGGGGTTTCTGGTGCTTCCCTCTTGATTTGCTGGCAGCCGCTGACCTTATGTGGTTGATTGGGCCTGCTAAGGGGGCATGTTGATCTCGGTCTGAATTCCTTTGCTTCAGGTTTAAGAGGCTGTTCTTTCGCATGCGCATCAGTAAGGTTCTGGATGTACCTACTTGTATGATCTGTAGAGGATAGAGGTTTTTCTGGAACCTCTGGGTCTTTATACGATTTTTCACTTCCTGACCGACTAGTTCCCATGTAGGCAGCGGCCTCAGCTTCAGCAGCTGCAGCAGCGGTCTGTCGCTTCAGGATGAGCAATTTTGCTTCTTCTTGTGCTAACTCCTGCTTCATCATGGCTTCTTTTTGTGCTATGGTAGCTTTCTTTTCTGCTAACTCCCGCATCATCATGGCTTCTTTTTCTGCGTACTGTAGCTGGATGCGGGCAGCTTCTGCCTTGGCACGAGCTTTAACTGCTAAGGAACTTGCTGAGGACATCTTGCTAGCTCGTGAAGATCTGGACACATGCGATTGTGCATCCTCTTGCTGGGCACTGGGAATGTTCTCCCTGTCTTGCTGTGTTGGCGATAGCGTGTCATCAGCCTGGTACTTTGTTCCTGATCTTAGACTCATGCTGTACTGATGGCGTCTCAGTTTATTCCAGACTGCCACGTGGTTGTCTTTTTACTGTTCTGCTTCGCATTATTGAACTGTTGTATAACACTAGTCAGACAGCTTAACAATAATTCAGAAGTCAAGAAAACGGGAGACATCAAATCTGTATGTATTCTTTTTCCGAATAACTTTGTAAAACTACAACATAAGCATAAACAAACATATGTGTCAGAACATTAAAACATTATACAGCAGCCTCACTCTACCAGTGAAAGTACTCACAGACAATTCCACCATTAGTCCAAGAATAGACAGGAGCTCTTCTACATGCAGTCTGCTTGGATCAGAGAGCAGACATGAAATGAAGGAAATGCAGTTCCAGGTTAAAGGTTACTGCCTTAACTGTGAAGGAATTCCTTTTCCTGTGACAAAATAATAACTAATTCTGGCCACTAGATGGCAACAATGTCAAACCAACATTGCAATATAATCTGTAACAGCACATAGTACATATTATTATGATGATATGGGCAGAACAGTGTCTTTGTCCCCACACAAATCTCTATAAGAAATTCATAGCCATGACACCTTCTCCCAAGAAACATCTAAAAAGGTAAGACATATATATATAAAAAATATATATTTAGGTATGCTGTATAAATGAGAACACATACTGTACATAACATATAGTGGGGGGTGGGGTCTCAAATTTGACTGTAAAAGTGGAAATATGCTTTAAATGTGTATGTAACAACAGTAGGATGTTAGGGAACACATCCCTACACAAGAAAAAAGTCTGAAGTCTTTTTTCTTGATTTACAGAAGACCACTAGGAAAGCATATACAAATCTGTAAGTGGCATACAGTATCACATATGGAGCAGGGAGCAGCAAGCATATAAAATGTGAAATGCTCATCAGGTAAATAATAAGTTGAAATGTGTACTCAGTGGAAAGTTCCCTTTAAAGTACACAGATCTGGTTTGCATAAACACATTAAATTGCTTTCCACAGTCAAAAAAAGCTAATTGGAACCAGCAGGTAATCAGTGTTTTAATGACACTTGAATGGAAAATTTGATATTTAAACAATGAGCATGGAAAATCTGGAATACGAGCAAATAAGAAAATAGAGAAAAATATGGCATTCTTGCCATATTTTTCTCTATTTTCTTATTTACTTGCCAAATTTCACTGTGAAGTGGTTTATAGACAACAGTAGGGATGAGCTTCGTGTTTGAGTCGAACACACGTTCGACTCGAACATCGGCTGTTCGATCGTTCGACGAAGATCAAAAGTTATGGGCCGTTCGCGCCAAATTCGAGTGACGCGAATGGCCCACAATACACTGCGCCATCGCAGTGCAATCCCGGCGCTGTGATTGGCCAAGCATGCACTGTGACCCCGCATGCTTGGCCAAACACAGCGCCGGCAACGAGGAGAGCCATAATTGGCCACAGGCAGGATGCCTGTGGCCAATCATAGCTCAGGGGGGTTTAGTACACGCCCCACACTATAAAAGGCCGCTAGCACGGCGGCCTTGTGCAGTGTGTTCCGGCGTGCAGGGAAAGAGATACGTACGCAGGGACAGTGTGTTCTATGTTCTGTTCTTTTCTCAGGCATCTGCAGGAGTTGCTGTTCATTGCTGTTCTCTAAGCTAGATAGGCAGGCAGGGACAGTGTGTTTATTTCTCAGGCATCTGCAGGAGTTGCTGTTCATTGCTGTTCTCTAAGCTAGATAGGCAGCCAGGGACAGTGTGTTCTTTTCTCAGGCATCTGCAGGAGTTGCTGTTCATTGCTGTTCTCTAAGCTAGATAGGCAGGCAGGGACAGAGTGTTCTTTTCTCAGGCATCTGCAGGAGTTGCTGTTCATTGCTGTTCTCTAAGCTAGATAGGCAGGCAGAGACAGTGTGTTCTTTTCTCAGGCATCTGCAACAGTTAGTGGGTGTTGCATGCCCCAGCACAGTATACACCTGTATATACCCGGCATTGCTGTTCTCTAAGCTAGATAGGCAGGCAGGGACAGTGTGTTCTTTTCTCAGGCAATTGCAGCAGTTAGTGGGTGTTGTGTGCCCCAGCACAGTATACACCTGCATATACCCGTCATTGCTGTTCTCTAATACAGGCATCTGCAGGAGTTAGTGGGTGTTGTGTGCCCTAGTACAGTATACACCTGTATATACCCGTCATTGCTGTTCTCTAATAAAGGCATCTGCTGGAGTTAGTGGGTGTTGTGTGCCCTAGTACAGTATACACCTGTATATACCCGTCATTGCTGTTCTCTAATACAGGCATCTGCAGGAGTTAGTGGGTGTTGTGTGCCCTAGTACAGTATACACCTGTATATACCCGTCATTGCTGTTCTCTAATACAGGCATCTGCAGGAGTTAGTGGGTGTTGTGTGCCCTAGTACAGTATACACCTGTATATACCCATCATTGATGTTCTCTAATAAAGACATCTGCTGGAGTTAGTGGGTGTTGTGTGCCCTAGTACAGTATACACCTGTATATACCCGTCATTGCTGTTCTCTAATAAAGGCATCTGCTGGAGTTAGTGGGTGTTGTGTGCCCTAGTACAGTATACACCTGTATATACCCGTCATTGCTGTTCTCTAATAAAGGCATCTGCTGGAGTTAGTGGGTGTTGTGTGCCCTAGTACAGTATATACCTGTATATACCCGTCATTGCTGTTCTCTAATACAGGCATCTGCTGGAGTTAGTGGGTGTTGTGTGCCCTAGTACAGTATACACCTGTATATACCCGTCATTGCTGTTCTCTAATACAGGCATCTGCAGGAGTTAGTGGGTATTGTGTGCTCTAGTACAGTATACACCTGTATATACCCGTCATTGCTGTTCTCTAATAAAGGCATCTGCTGGAGTTAGTGGGAGTTGTGTGCCCTAGTACAGTATACACCTGTATAAACCCGTCATTGCTGTTCTCTAATAAAGGCATCTGCTGGAGTTAGTGGGTGTTGTGTACCCTAGTACAGTATACACCTGTATATACCCATCATTGATGTTCTCTAATAAAGGCATCTGCTGGAGTTAGAGGGTGTTGTGTGCCCTAGTACAGTATACACATGTATATACCCATCATTGCTGTTCTCTAATAAAGGCATCTGCTGGAGTTAGTGGGTGTTGTGTGCCCTAGTCCAGTATACACCTGTATATAACCGTCATTGCTGTTCTCTAATAAAGGCATCTGCTGGAGTTAGTGGGTGTTGTGTGCCCTAGTACAGTATACACCTGTATATACCCGTCATTGCTGTTCTCTAATACAGGCATCTGCTGGAGTTAGTGGGTGTTGTGTGCCCTAGTACAGTATACACCTGTATATACCCGTCATTGCTGTTCTCTAATACAGGCATCTGCAGGAGTTAGTGGGTGTTGTGTGCCCCAGCACAGTATACAGCTGTATATACCTGTCATTGCTGTTCTCTAACCTAGATAGGCAGGCAGGGACAGTGTGTTCTTTCCTTAGGCAATTGCAGCAGTTAGTGGGTGTTGTGTGCCCCAGCACAGTATACACCTGTATATACCCGTCATTGCTGTTCTCTAATACAGGCATCTGCAGGAGTTAGTGGGTGTTGTGTGCCCTAGTACAGTATACACCTGTATATACCCGTCATTGCTGTTCTCTAATACAGGCATCTGCAGGAGTTAGTGGGTGTTGTGTGCCCTAGCATAGTATACACTTGTATATACCCGTCATTGCTGTTCTCTAATACAGGCATCTGCAGGAGTTAGTGGGTGTTGTGTGCCCTAGTACAGTATACACCTGTATATACCCGTCATTGCTGTTCTCTAATACAGGCATCTGCAGGAGTTAGTGGGTGTTGTGTGCCCTAGTACAGTATACACCTGTATATACCCGTCATTGCTGTTCTCTAATAAAGACATCTGCTGGAGTTAGTGGGTGTTGTGTGCCCTAGAACAGTATACACCTGTATATACCCGTCATTGCTGTTCTCTAATACAGGCATCTGCTGGATTTAGTGGGTGTTGTGTGCCCTAGTACAGTATACACCTGTATATACCCATCATTGCTGTTCTCGAATACAGGCATCTGCAGGAGTTAGTGGGTGTTGTGTGCCCTAGTACAGTATACACCTGTATATACCCATCATTGCTGTTCTCTAATAAAGGCATCTGCTGGAGTTAGTGGGTGTTGTGTGCCCTAGTACAGTATACACCTGTATATACCCGTCATTGCTGTTCTCTAATAAAGGCATCTGCTGCAGTTAGTGGGTGTTGTGTGCCCTAGTACAGTATACACCTGTATATACCCATCATTGCTGTTCTCTAATAAAGACATCTGCTGGAGTTAGTGGGTGTTGTGTGCCCTAGTACAGTATACACCTGTATATACCCGTCATTGCTGTTCTCTAATACAGGCATCTGCTGGAGTTAGTGGGTGTTGTGTGCCCTAGTACAGTATACACCTGTATATACCCATCATTGCTGTTCTCGAATACAGGCATCTGCAGGAATTAGTGGGTGTTGTGTGCCCTAGTACAGTATACACCTGTATATACCCATCATTGCTGTTCTCTAATAAAGGCATCTGCTGGAGTTAGTGGGTGTTGTGTGCCCTAGTACAGTATACACCTGTATATACCTGTCATTGCTGTTCTCTAATAAAGGCATCTGCTGGAGTTAGTGGGTGTTGTGTGCCCTATTACAGTATACACCTGTATATACCCGTCATTGCTGTTCTCTAATACAGGCATCTGCTGGAGTTAGTGGGTATTGTGTGCCCTAGTACAGTATACACCTGTATATATCCGTCATTGCTGTTCTCTAATACAGGCATCTGCAGGAGTTAGTGGGTATTGTGTGCCCTAGTACAGTATACACCTGTATATACCCGTCATTGCTGTTCTCTAATACAGGCATCTGCAGGAGTTAGTGGGTGTTGTGTGCCCTAGTACAGTATACACCTGTATATACCCGTCATTGCTGTTCTCTAATACAGGCATCTGCAGGAGTTAGTGGGTGTTGTGTGCCCTAGTACAGTATACACCTGTATAAACCCATCATTGCTGTTCTCAAATAAAGGCATCCAGGGCCGCTGATAGGGCAGTACAACCAGCCCTGTTGTACGGGGCCCGGCCCTATCAGCTGCATAGAGGGGCCCGGCCAGCATTACAGCTCATTGCTGCATTAAATAAAAAAATAAAAAAACGAGCTTGGTAAACTTCTCCCCCGCTCCAACTTGTTTTATGGAGCGGGGTTATACCATTTTCCTGGGCCCCATCAAGTCAACAGAGGGGCCCAGGTGCGCACAGAGGAGGGACTATTTCTTCATTTTCGGGGGCGGATGTATATCAGCCCAACCGCAACTCAATTAGTCCCGGCCGGCGGAGTGATACTGAGTGATGCTGAAGTGCGAGGAGGCTAACAGGGAACAGGAAGGAGAGCCTGGCTGCAATGGACACAGTGAGTAAAGATAGAATAAAGCAAAGAATCCTCACTGTGTCCTTAGAATAGAACTCACAACACAGCAGGTTACCATTAGCATTACAACAGTCTTCACAGGCAGCACAGTAAGTAGGGCTCTGTGTCTCATGGCTGCTGACTTTGGTATGGCTGTGGTGTGTTACAGTCTGTTATATACAGTACAGCCATAAGTTAACAAAGTCAGCAAACAGCCATGTCACATACAGCCATGATAGAGCCCCTGCTTACTGTGCTGCCTGTGATGATGATTGTAATGCTAATGAGGTGCTACTTTACACTTCAGTTGGGGGAGCAGTAAACATGTGCAGTGGAGCTGCATTTTACCCCCCCCCCAAAAAAAAAACACTTTCTGTCCAGCGACACACCATCACGTCGCTGGATTGAAAGGGTGATATCTCAGTCATCACTGCAGCAATGATCGGATATAATTTTTTAGCCCCAGTGATTCTGCACAAAGTAAAAGAGGACCTGTCATGGCCCTGCTATCACAAGGGATGTTATTCATTCCTTGTGAAAGCAATAAATAAATTAAAGATACAATGTAATTTTTTTAACAAAATGCTTATGCGCAATTGCGAACGCACATTTTGGCCCCGCACGCATGTGTAAACGGCAAGAAACCTGCCTTTTGTTTTGATCCGGGGTTAGGAGTGGGGACATGGGTGTGGTCGAAGGGGGCCCCGTCAGGTAGGCTGTACGGGGCCCCATAATTTCTAACAGCTGCCCTGAAGGCATCTGCTGGAGTTAGTGGGTGTTGTGTACCCTAGTACAGTATTCACCTGTATATACCCGTCATTGCTGTTCTCTAATACAGGCATCTGCTGGAGTTAGTGGGTGTTGTGTACCCTAGTACAGTATACACCTGTATATACCCATCATTGCTGTTCTCTAATAAAGGCATCTGCTGGAGTTAGAGGGTGTTGTGTGCCCTAGTACAGTATACACATGTATATACCCGTCATTGCTGTTCTCTAATACAGGCATCTGCAGGAGTTAGTGGGTATTGTGTGCCCTAGTACAGTATACACCTGTATATACCCGTCATTGCTGTTCTCTAATAAAGGCATCTGCTGGAGTTAGTGGGTGTTGTGTGCCCTAGTACAGTATACACCTGTATAAACCCGTCATTGCTGTTCTCTAATAAAGGCATCTGCTGGAGTTAGTGGGTGTTGTGTACCGTAGTACAGTATTCACCTGTATATACCCGTCATTGCTGTTCTCTAATACAGGCATCTGCTGGAGTTAGTGGGTGTTGTGTACCCTAGTACAGTATACACCTGTATATACCCATCATTGCTGTTCTCTAATAAAAGCATCTGCTGGAGTTAGAGGGTGTTGTGTGCCCTAGTACAGTATACACATGTATATACCCATCATTGCTGTTCTCTAATAAAGGCATCTGCTGGAGTTAGTGGGTATTGTGTGCCCTAGTACAGTATACACCTGTATATAACCATCATTGCTGTTCTCTAATAAAGGCATCTGCTGGAGTTAGTGGGTGTTGTGTGCCCTAGTACAGTATACACCTGTATATACCCGTCATTGATGTTCTCTAATACAGGCATCTGCAGGAGTTAGTGGGTGTTGTGTGCCCCAGCACAGTATACACCTGTATATACCCGTCATTGCTATTCTCTAAGCTAGATAGGCAGGCAGGGACAGTGTGTTCTTTTCTCAGGCAATTGCAGCAGTTAGTGGGTGTTGTGTGCCCCAGCACAGTATACACCTGTATATACCTGTCATTGCTGTTCTCTAATACAGGCATCTGCAGGAGTTAGTGGGTGTTGTTTGCCCTAGTACAGTATACACATGTATATACCCGTCATTGCTGTTCTCTAATACAGGCATCTTCAGGAGTTAGTGAGTGTTGTGTGCCCTAGTACAGTATACACCTGTATATACCCTTCATTGCTGTTCTCTAATAAAGGCATCTGCTGGAGTTAGTGGGTTTTGTGTGCCCTAGTACAGTATACACCTGTATATACCCTTCAATGCTGATCTCTAATACAGGCATCTGCAGGAGTTAGTGGGTGTTGTGTGCCCTAGTACAGTATACACCTGTATATACCCGTCATTGCTGTTCTCTAATACAGGCATCTGCAGGAGTTAGTGGGTGTTGTGTGGCCTAGTACAGTATACACCTGTATATAAGTGTCATTGCTGTTCTCTAATAAAGACATCTGCTGGAGTTAGTGGGTGTTGTGTGCCCTAGTACAGTATACACCTGTATATACCCATCATTGCTGTTCTCGAATACAGGCATCTGCAGGAGTTAGTGGGTGTTGTGTGCCCTAGTACAGTATACACCTGTATATACCCATCATTGCTGTTCTCTAATAAAGGCATCTGCTGGAGTTAGTGGGTGTTGTGTGCCCTAGTACAGTATACACCTGTATATACCCGTCATTGCTGTTCTCTAATAAAGGCATCTGCTGCAGTTAGTGGGTGTTGTGTGCCCTAGTATAGTATACACCTGTATATACCCATCATTGCTGTTCTCTAATACAGGCATCTGCAGGAGTTAGTGGGTGTTGTGTGCCCTAGTACAGTATACACCTGTATATACCCATCATTGCTGTTCTCTAATACAGGCATCTGCAGGAGTTAGTGGGTATTGTGTGCCCTAGTACAGTATACACCTGTATATACCCGTCATTGCTGTTCTCTAATAAAGGCATCTGCTGGAGTTAGTGGGTGTTGTGTGCCCTAGTACAGCATACACCTGTATAAACCCGTCATTGCTGTTCTCTAATAAAGGCATCTGCTGGAGTTAGTGGGTGTTGTGTACCCTAGTACAGTATTCACCTGTATATACCCATCATTGCTGTTCTCTAATACAGGCATCTGCTGGAGTTAGTGGGTGTTGTGTACCCTAGTACAGTATACACCTGTATATACCCATCATTGCTGTTCTCTAATAAAGGCATCTGCTGGAGTTAGAGGGTGTTGTGTGCCCTAGTACAGTATACACATGTATATACCCATCATTGCTGTTCTCTAATAAAGGCATCTGCTGGAGTTAGTGGGTGTTGTGTGCCCTAGTCCAGTATACACCTGTATATAACCGTCATTGCTGTTCTCTAATAAAGGCATCTGCTGGAGTTAGTGGGTGTTGTGTGCCCTAGTACAGTATACACCTGTATATACCCGTCATTGCTGTTCTCTAATACAGGCATCTGCAGGAGTTAGTGGGTGTTGTGTGCCCTAGCATAGTATACTCTTGTATATACCCGTCATTGCTGTTCTCTAATACAGGCATCTTCAGGAGTTAGTGGGTGTTGTGTGCCCTAGTACAGTATACACCTGTATATACCCGTCATTGCTGTTTTCTAACCTAGATAGGCAGGCAGGGACAGTGTGTTCTTTTCTTAGGCAATTGCAGCAGTTAGTGGGTGTTGTGTGCCCCAGCACAGTATACACCTGTATATACCCATCATTGCTGTTCTCTAATACAGGCATCTGCAGGAGTTAGTGGGTGTTGTGTGCCCTAGTACAGTATACACCTGTATATACCCGTCATTGCTGTTCTCTAATACAGGCATCTGCAGGAGTTAGTGGGTGTTGTGTGCCCTAGCATAGTATACTCTTGTATATACCCGTCATTGCTGTTCTCTAATACAGGCATCTTCAGGAGTTAGTGGGTGTTGTGTGCCCTAGTACAGTATGCACCTGTATATACCCTTGATTGCTGTTCTCTAATAAAGGCATCTGCTGGAGTTAGTGGGTGTTGTGTGCCCTAGTACAGTATACACCTGTATATACCCGTCAATGCTGATCTCTAATACAGGCATCTGCAGGAGTTAGTGGGTGTTGTGTGCCCTAGTACAATATACACCTGTATATACCCGTCATTGCTGTTCTCTAATACAGGCATCTGCAGGAGTTAGTGGGTGTTGTGTGCCCTAGTACAGTATACACCTGTATATACCCATCATTGCTGTTCTCTAATAAAGACATCTGCTGGAGTTAGTGGGTGTTGTGTGCCCTAGTACAGTATACACCTGTATATACCCGTCATTGCTGTTCTCTAATACAGGCATCTGCTGGATTTAGTGGGTGTTGTGTGCCCTAGTACAGTATACACCTGTATATACCCATCATTGCTGTTCTCGAATACAGGCATCTGCAGGAGTTAGTGGGTGTTGTGTGCCCTAGTACAGTATACACCTGTATATACCCATCATTGCTGTTCTCTAATAAAGGCATCTGCTGGAGTTAGTGGGTGTTGTGTGCCCTAGTCCAGTATACACCTGTATATACCCGTCACTGCTGTTCTCTAATGCAGGCATCTGCTGCAGTTAGTGGGTGTTGTGTGCCCTAGTACAGTATACACCTGTATATACCCGTCATTGCTGTTCTCTAATACAGGCATCTGCTGGATTTAGTGGGTGTTGTGTGCCCTAGTACAGTATACACCTGTATATACCCATCATTGCTGTTCTCGAATACAGGCATCTGCAGGAGTTAGTGGGTGTTGTGTGCCCTAGTACAGTATACACCTGTATATACCCATCATTGCTGTTCTCTAATAAAGGCATCTGCTGGAGTTAGTGGGTGTTGTGTGCCCTAGTACAGTATACACCTGTATATACCTGTCATTGCTGTTCTCTAATAAAGGCATCTGCTGGAGTTAGTGGGTGTTGTGTGCCCTAGTACAGTATACACCTGTATATACCCGTCATTGCTGTTCTCTAATACAGGCATCTGCTGGAGTTAGTGGGTGTTGTGTGCCCTAGTACAGTATACACCTGTATATACCCGTCGTTGCTGTTCTCTAATACAGGCATCTGCAGGAGTTAGTGGGTGTTGTGTGCCCTAGTACAGTATACACCTGTATATACCCGTCATTGCTGTTCTCTAATACAGGCATCTGCAGGAGTTAGTGGGTGTTGTGTGCCCTAGTACAGTATACACCTGTATAAACCCATCATTGCTGTTCTCAAATAAAGGCATCCAGGGCCGCTGATAGGGCAGTACAACCAGCCCTGTTGTACGGGGCCCGGCCCTATCAGCTGCATAGAGGGGCCCGGCCAGCATTACAGCTCATTGCTGCATTAAATAAAAAAATAAAAAAACGAGCTTGGTAAACTTCTCCCCCGCTCCTACTTGTTTTATGGAGCGGGGTTATACCATTTTCCTGGGCCCCATCAAGTCAACAGAGGGGCCCAGGTGCGCACAGAGGAGGGACTATTTCTTCATTTTCGGGGGCGGATGTATATCCAGCCCAACCGCAACTCAATTAGTCCCGGCCGGCGGAGTGATACTGAGTGATGCTGAAGTGTGAGGAGGCTAACAGGGAACAGGAAGGAGAGCCTGGCTGCAATGGACACAGTGAGTAAAGATAGAATAAAGCAAAGAATCCTCACTGTGTCCTTAGAATAGAACTCACAACACAGCAGGTTACCATTAGCATTACAACAGTCTTCACAGGCAGCACAGTAAGTAGGGCTCTGTGTCTCATGGCTGCTGACTTTGGTATGGCTGTGGTGTGTTACAGTCTGTTATATACAGTACAGCCATAAGTTAACAAAGTCAGCAAACAGCCATGTCACATACAGCCATGATAGAGCCCCTGCTTACTGTGCTGCCTGTGATGATGATTGTAATGCTAATGAGGTGCTACTTTACACTTCAGTTGGGGGAGCAGTAAACATGTGCAGTGGAGCTGCATTTTACCCCCCCGCCCCCCCCCAAAAAAAAAAAAACACTTTCTGTCCAGCGACACACCATCACGTCGCTGGATTGAAAGGGTGATATCTCAGTCATCACTGCAGCAATGATCGGATATAATTTTTTAGCCCCAGTGATTCTGCACAAAGTAAAAGAGGACCTGTCATGGCCCTGCTATCACAAGGGATGTTATTCATTCCTTGTGAAAGCAATAAATAAATTAAAGATACAATGTAATTTTTTTAACAAAATGCTTATGCGCAATTGCGAACGCACATTTTGGCCCCGCACGCATGTGTAAACGGCAAGAAACCTGCCTTTTGTTTTGATCCGGGGTTAGGAGTGGGGACATGGGTGTGGTCGAAGGGGGCCCCGTCAGGTAGGCTGTACGGGGCCCCATAATTTCTAACAGCTGCCCTGAAGGCATCTGCTGGAGTTAGTGGGTGTTGTGTACCCTAGTACAGTATACACCTGTATATACCCATCATTGCTGTTCTCTAATAAAGGCATCTGCTGGAGTTAGAGGGTGTTGTGTGCCCTAGTACAGTATACACATGTATATACCCGTCATTGCTGTTCTCTAATACAGGCATCTGCAGGAGTTAGTGGGTATTGTGTGCCCTAGTACAGTATACACCTGTATATACCCGTCATTGCTGTTCTCTAATAAAGGCATCTGCTGGAGTTAGTGGGTGTTGTGTGCCCTAGTACAGTATACACCTGTATAAACCCGTCATTGCTGTTCTCTAATAAAGGCATCTGCTGGAGTTAGTGGGTGTTGTGTACCGTAGTACAGTATTCACCTGAATATACCCGTCATTGCTGTTCTCTAATACAGGCATCTGCTGGAGTTAGTGGGTGTTGTGTACCCTAGTACAGTATACACCTGTATATACCCATCATTGCTGTTCTCTAATAAAAGCATCTGCTGGAGTTAGAGGGTGTTGTGTGCCCTAGTACAGTATACACATGTATATACCCATCATTGCTGTTCTCTAATAAAGGCATCTGCTGGAGTTAGTGGGTATTGTGTGCCCTAGTACAGTATACACCTGTATATAACCATCATTGCTGTTCTCTAATAAAGGCATCTGCTGGAGTTAGTGGGTGTTGTGTGCCCTAGTACAGTATACACCTGTATATACCCGTCATTGATGTTCTCTAATACAGGCATCTGCAGGAGTTAGTGGGTGTTGTGTGCCCCAGCATAGTATACACCTGTATATACCCGTCATTGCTATTCTCTAAGCTAGATAGGCAGGCAGGGACAGTGTGTTCTTTTCTCAGGCAATTGCAGCAGTTAGTGGGTGTTGTGTGCCCCAGCACAGTATACACCTGTATATACCTGTCATTGCTGTTCTCTAATACAGGCATCTGCAGGAGTTAGTGGGTGTTGTTTGCCCTAGTACAGTATACACATGTATATACCCGTCATTGCTGTTCTCTAATACAGGCATCTTCAGGAGTTAGTGAGTGTTGTGTGCCCTAGTACAGTATACACCTGTATATACCCTTCATTGCTGTTCTCTAATAAAGGCATCTGCTGGAGTTAGTGGGTTTTGTGTGCCCTAGTACAGTATACACCTGTATATACCCTTCAATGCTGATCTCTAATACAGGCATCTGCAGGAGTTAGTGGGTGTTGTGTGCCCTAGTACAGTATACACCTGTATATACCCGTCATTGCTGTTCTCTAATACAGGCATCTGCAGGAGTTAGTGGGTGTTGTGTGGCCTAGTACAGTATACACCTGTATATAAGTGTCATTGCTGTTCTCTAATAAAGACATCTGCTGGAGTTAGTGGGTGTTGTGTGCCCTAGTACAGTATACACCTGTATATACCCATCATTGCTGTTCTCGAATACAGGCATCTGCAGGAGTTAGTGGGTGTTGTGTGCCCTAGTACAGTATACACCTGTATATACCCATCATTGCTGTTCTCTAATAAAGGCATCTGCTGGAGTTAGTGGGTGTTGTGTGCCCTAGTACAGTATACACCTGTATATACCCATCATTGCTGTTCTCTAAAAAGGCATCTGCTGCAGTTAGTGGGTGTTGTGTGCCCTAGTATAGTATACACCTGTATATACCCATCATTGCTGTTCTCTAATACAGGCATCTGCAGGAGTTAGTGGGTGTTGTGTGCCCTAGTACAGTATACACCTGTATATACCCATCATTGCTGTTCTCTAATACAGGCATCTGCAGGAGTTAGTGGGTATTGTGTGCCCTAGTACAGTATACACCTGTATATACCCGTCATTGCTGTTCTCTAATAAAGGCATCTGCTGGAGTTAGTGGGTGTTGTGTGCCCTAGTACAGTATACACCTGTATAAACCCGTCATTGCTGTTCTTTAATAAAGGCATCTGCTGGAGTTAGTGGGTGTTGTGTACCCTAGTACAGTATTCACCTGTATATACCCGTCATTGCTGTTCTCTAATACAGGCATCTGCTGGAGTTAGTGGGTGTTGTGTACCCTAGTACAGTATACACCTGTATATACCCATCATTGCTGTTCTCTAATAAAGGCATCTGCTGGAGTTAGAGGGTGTTGTGTGCCCTAGTACAGTATACACATGTATATACCCAGCATTGCTGTTCTCTAATAAAGGCATCTGCTGGAGTTAGTGGGTGTTGTGTGCCCTAGTCCAGTATACACCTGTATATAACCGTCATTGCTGTTCTCTAATAAAGGCATCTGCTGGAGTTAGTGGGTGTTGTGTGCCCTAGTACAGTATACACCTGTATATACCCGTCATTGCTGTTCTCTAATACAGGCATCTGCTGGAGTTAGTGGGTGTTGTGTGCCCTAGTACAGTATACACCTGTATATACCCGTCATTGCTGTTTTCTAACCTAGATAGGCAGGCAGGGACAGTGTGTTCTTTTCTTAGGCAATTGCAGCAGTTAGTGGGTGTTGTGTGCCCCAGCACAGTATACACCTGTATATACCCATCATTGCTGTTCTCTAATACAGGCATCTGCAGGAGTTAGTGGGTGTTGTGTGCCCTAGTACAGTATACACCTGTATATACCCGTCATTGCTGTTCTCTAATACAGGCATCTTCAGGAGTTAGTGGGTGTTGTGTGCCCTAGTACAGTATGCACCTGTATATACCCTTGATTGCTGTTCTCTAATAAAGGCATCTGCTGGAGTTAGTGGGTGTTGTGTGCCCTAGTACAGTATACACCTGTATATACCCGTCAATGCTGATCTCTAATACAGGCATCTGCAGGAGTTAGTGGGTGTTGTGTGCCCTAGTACAGTATACACCTGTATATACCCGTCATTGCTGTTCTCTAATACAGGCATCTGCAGGAGTTAGTGGGTGTTGTGTGCCCTAGTACAGTATACACCTGTATATACCCATCATTGCTGTTCTCTAATAAAGACATCTGCTGGAGTTAGTGGGTGTTGTGTGCCCTAGTACAGTATACACCTGTATATACCCGTCATTGCTGTTCTCTAATACAGGCATCTGCTGGATTTAGTGGGTGTTGTGTGCCCTAGTACAGTATACACCTGTATATACCCATCATTGCTGTTCTCGAATACAGGCATCTGCAGGAGTTAGTGGGTGTTGTGTGCCCTAGTACAGTATACACCTGTATATACCCATCATTGCTGTTCTCTAATAAAGGCATCTGCTGGAGTTAGTGGGTGTTGTGTGCCCTAGTCCAGTATACACCTGTATATACCCGTCACTGCTGTTCTCTTATAAAGGCATCTGCTGCAGTTAGTGGGTGTTGTGTGCCCTAGTACAGTATACACCTGTATATACCCATCATTGCTGTTCTCTAATAAAGACATCTGCTGGAGTTAGTGGGTGTTGTGTGCCCTAGTACAGTATACACCTGTATATACCCATCATTGCTGTTCTCGAATACAGGCATCTGCAGGAGTTAGTGGGTGTTGTGTGCCCTAGTACAGTATACACCTGTATATACCCATCATTGCTGTTCTCTAATAAAGGCATCTGCTGGAGTTAGTGAGTGTTGTGTGCCCTAGTACAGTATACCCTGTATATACCTGTCATTGCTGTTCTCTAATATAGGCATCTGCTGGAGTTAGTGGGTGTTGTGTGCCCTAGTACAGTATACACCTGTATATACCCGTCATTGCTGTTCTCTAATACAGGCATCTGCAGGAGTTAGTGGGTGTTGTGTGCCCTAGTACAGTATACACCTGTATATACCCGTCATTGCTGTTCTCTAATAAAGACATCTGCTAGAGTTAGTGGGTGTTGTGTGCCCTAGTACAGTATACACCTGTATATACCCGTCATTGCTGTTCTCTAATACAGGCATCTGCTGGATTTAGTGGGTGTTGTGTGCCCTAGTACAGTATATACCTGTATATACCCATCATTGCTGTTCTCGAATACAGGCATCTGCAGGAGTTAGTGGGTGTTGTGTGCCCTAGTACAGTATACACCTGTATATACCCATCATTGCTGTTCTCTAATAAAGGCATCTGCTGGAGTTAGTGGGTGTTGTGTGCCCTAGTACAGTATACACCTGTATATACCCGTCATTGCTGTTCTCTAATAAAGGCATCTGCTGCAGTTAGTGGGTGTTGTGTGCCCTAGTACAGTATACACCTGTATATACCCATCATTGCTGTTCTCTAATAAAGACATCTGCTGGAGTTAGTGGGTGTTGTGTGCCCTAGTACAGTATACACCTGTATATACCCTTCATTGCTGTTCTCTAATACAGGCATCTGCTGGAGTTAGTGGGTGTTGTGTGCCCTAGTACAGTATACACCTGTATATACCCATCATTGCTGTTCTCGAATACAGGCATCTGCAGGAGTTAGTGGGTGTTGTGTGCCCTAGTACAGTATACACCTGTATATACCCATCATTGCTGTTCTCTAATAAAGGCATCTGCTGGAGTTAGTGGGTGTTGTGTGCCCTAGTACAGTATACACCTGTATATACCTGTCATTGCTGTTCTCTAATAAAGGCATCTGCTGGAGTTAGTGGGTGTTGTGTGCCCTAGTACAGTATACACCTGTATATACCCGTCATTGCTGTTCTCTAATACAGGCATCTGCTGGAGTTAGTGGGTGTTGTGTGCCCTAGTACAGTATACACCTGTATATATCCGTCATTGCTGTTCTCTAATACAGGCATCTGCAGGAGTTAGTGGGTATTGTGTGCCCTAGTACAGTATACACCTGTATATACCCGTCATTGCTGTTCTCTAATACAGGCATCTGCAGGAGTTAGTGGGTGTTCTGTGCCCTAGTACAGTATACACCTGTATATACCCGTCATTGCTGTTCTCTAATACAGGCATCTGCAGGAGTTAGTGGGTGTTGTGTGCCCTAGTACAGTATACACCTGTATAAACCCATCATTGCTGTTCTCAAATAAAGGCATCCAGGGCCGCTGATAGGGCAGTACAACCAGCCCTGTTGTACGGGGCCCGGCCCTATCAGCTGCATAGAGGGGCCCGGCCAGCATTACAGCTCATTGCTGCATTAAATAAAAAAATAAAAAAACGAGCTTGGTAAACTTCTCCCCCGCTCCTACTTGTTTTATGGAGCGGGGTTATACCATTTTCCTGGGCCCCATCAAGTCAACAGAGGGGCCCAGGTGCGCACAGAGGAGGGACTATTTCTTCATTTTCGGGGGCGGATGTATATCCAGCCCAACCGCAACTCAATTAGTCCCGGCCGGCGGAGTGATACTGAGTGATGCTGAAGTGCGAGGAGGCTAACAGGGAACATGAAGGAGAGCCTGGCTGCAATGGACACAGTGAGTAAAGATAGAATAAAGCAAAGAATCCTCACTGTGTCCTTAGAATAGAACTCACAACACAGCAGGTTACCATTAGCATTACAACAGTCTTCACAGGCAGCACAGTAAGTAGGGCTCTGTGTCTCATGGCTGCTGACTTTGGTATGGCTGTGGTGTGTTACAGTCTGTTATATACAGTACAGCCATAAGTTAACAAAGTCAGCAAACAGCCATGTCACATACAGCCATGATAGAGCCCCTGCTTACTGTGCTGCCTGTGATGATGATTGTAATGCTAATGAGGTGCTACTTTACACTTCAGTTGGGGGAGCAGTAAACATGTGCAGTGGAGCTGCATTTTACCCCCCCCCCCCCAAAAAAAAAAACACTTTCTGTCCAGCGACACACCATCACGTCGCTGGATTGAAAGGGTGATATCTCAGTCATCACTGCAGCAATGATCGGATATAATTTTTTAGCCCCAGTGATTCTGCACAAAGTAAAAGAGGACCTGTCATGGCCCTGCTATCACAAGGGATGTTATTCATTCCTTGTGAAAGCAATAAATAAATTAAAGATACAATGTAATTTTTTTAACAAAATGCTTATGCGCAATTGCGAACGCACATTTTGGCCCCGCACGCATGTGTAAACGGCAAGAAACCTGCCTTTTGTTTTGATCCGGGGTTAGGAGTGGGGACATGGGTGTGGTCGAAGGGGGCCCCGTCAGGTAGGCTGTACGGGGCCCCATAATTTCTAACAGCTGCCCTGAAGGCATCTGCTGGAGTTAGTGGGTGTTGTGTACCCTAGTACAGTATTCACCTGTATATACCCGTCATTGCTGTTCTGTAATACAGGCATCTGCTGGAGTTAGTGGGTGTTGTGTACCCTAGTACAGTATACACCTGTATATACCCATCATTGCTGTTCTCTAATAAAGGCATCTGCTGGAGTTAGAGGGTGTTGTGTGCCCTAGTACAGTATACACATGTATATACCCGTCATTGCTGTTCTCTAATACAGGCATCTGCAGGAGTTAGTGGGTATTGTGTGCCCTAGTACAGTATACACCTGTATATACCCATCATTGCTGTTCTCTAATAAAGGCATCTGCTGGAGTTAGTGGGTGTTGTGTGCCCTAGTACAGTATACACCTGTATAAACCCGTCATTGCTGTTCTCTAATAAAGGCATCTGCTGGAGTTAGTGGGTGTTGTGTACCGTAGTACAGTATTCACCTGTATATACTCGTCATTGCTGTTCTCTAATACAGGCATCTGCTGGAGTTAGTGGGTGTTGTGTACCCTAGTACAGTATACACCTGTATATACCCATCATTGCTGTTCTCTAATAAAAGCATCTGCTGGAGTTAGAGGGTGTTGTGTGCCCTAGTACAGTATACACATGTATATACCCATCATTGCTGTTCTCTAATAAAGGCATCTGCTGGAGTTAGTGGGTGTTGTGTGCCCTAGTACAGTATACACCTGTATATACCCGTCATTGATGTTCTCTAATACTGGCATCTGCAGGAGTTAGTGGGTGTTGTGTGCCCCAGCACAGTATACACCTGTATATACCCGTCATTGCTATTCTCTAAGCTAGATAGGCAGGCAGGGACAGTGTGTTCTTTTCTCAGGCAATTGCAGCAGTTAGTGGGTGTTGTGTGCCCCAGCACAGTATACACCTGTATATATCTGTCATTGCTGTTCTCTAATACAGGCATCTGCAGGAGTTAGTGGGTGTTGTTTGCCCTAGTACAGTATACACATGTATATACCCGTCATTGCTGTTCTCTAATACAGGCATCTTCAGGAGTTAGTGAGTGTTGTGTGCCCTAGTACAGTATACACCTGTATATACCCTTCATTGCTGTTCTCTAATAAAGGCATCTGCTGGAGTTAGTGGGTTTTGTGTGCCCTAGTACAGTATACACCTGTATATACCCTTCAATGCTGATCTCTAATACAGGCATCTGCAGGAGTTAGTGGGTGTTGTGTGCCCTAGTACAGTATACACCTGTATATACCCGTCATTGCTGTTCTCTAATACAGGCATCTGCAGGAGTTAGTGGGTGTTGTGTGGCCTAGTACAGTATACACCTGTATATAAGTGTCATTGCTGTTCTCTAATAAAGACATCTGCTGGAGTTAGTGGGTGTTGTGTGCCCTAGTACAGTATACACCTGTATATACCCGTCATTGCTGTTCTCTAATAAAGGCATCTGCTGCAGTTAGTGGGTGTTGTGTGCCCTAGTATAGTATACACCTGTATATACCCATCATTGCTGTTCTCTAATACAGGCATCTGCAGAAGTTAGTGGGTGTTGTGTGCCCTAGTACAGTATACACCTGTATATACCCATCATTGCTGTTCTCTAATACAGGCATCTGTAGGAGTTAGTGGGTGTTGTGTGCCCTAGTACAGTATACACCTGTATATACCCGTCATTGCTGTTCTCTATTAAAGGCATCTGCTTGAGTTAGTGGGTGTTGTGTGCCATAGTACAGTATACACCTGTATATACCCATCATTGCTGTTCTCTAATACAGGCATCTGCTGCAGTTAGTGGGTGTTGTGTGCCCTAGTACAGTATACACCTGTATATACCCATCATTGCTGTTCTCGAATACAGGCATCTGCAGGAGTTAGTGGGTGTTGTGTGCCCTAGTACAGTATACACCTGTATATACTGTGACAGCAGGAAGGTAAAGTCACCTGGTTGCATCCAGGGGGGTAGATATATTTCGCCCAGATTCAGGCTTTACGCCGACTTATACAACTAGGTGGAGAGTTGTATAAGGCTAGTGAGCTCATGCCTGGACCCAGACCTGTGTGGACTGTCTAGGGAGAGTGAACCCCTGTGCGGTGAGACAAAGCCTGTGTGGCTATTTGCTTGGACATTTAAAACCAGGGACTTAGGGACTAGGACAGCACTAGGCTGATCCCAGTTGTTAGTTAGGAAACCTGTATGTTTAGTCAGAGGTCAAGTTGACCAGGATTTATTTTGTTTATGTTTCTTTTGCTTTGCTGTGTTTTGTCACTGTAAATAGAAAATAAACCGCACCTTTTTGATTTTGAAAACCACAACCTCCGTTTGCTGGGCCTGTTTTTGTGTTGGGAGCCCATCTCGGGGGTCACACACACCCGCTGCCGAGCTAACCCCCTCACAGTTGGTGGAGAACCAGTGGCAGTTTTTTTTTTAAGCCAGCATGGAGGAGATACTGAAGCAGCTGGCTCTAGCAAATGCCAATCAACAGCAGACAAATGCAGGTTTGCAAAAGAACTTCGCAGCCCAGCAGCAAGCTCATCAACAGAGCCTTGCAGCCCAGCAGCAGACAAACGCAACTTTGCAACAGAGTCTGGAGGCTCAGCAACAAGCCCAGCAGCAATCTGAGGCCCGCTTCATAGACCTGTTGCAGAAGCAAGAGCAGAGACTACAACAACAGATGGAAGCAGTAATGCAGCAACGTCCGCAGACCAGTGAGGAAAGCCGTCCCACTAATACCGCGTCCTTTGGGGTGAGTCGTTTATTGACAAAAATGACTGGAGAGGATGATCCAGAGGTATTTTTGACCACATTTGAAAGGACCGCTGAAAGAGAAAAGTGGCCTGAGGAGCAGTGGGCTGGACTGGTGGCTCCTCTGTTAACTGGTGAATCGCAGAAAGCTTACTATGACCTAGAGCCTAACCAAGCAAAAGACTATGTGATGCTAAAAGCTGAAATATTGGCAAGGCTGGGTGTCACCCAGGCTGTCCGGGCTCAGCGTGTGCATAACTGGACTTTCCAGCTTGGAAAACCCCCCAGGTCTCAAATGTATGATCTCATTCACCTGAGCAGAAAGTGGCTACAGCCAGAGACTTTGTCCGCACCAAAGATTGTGGAACGTGTTGTAATGGATCGGTTTTTGAGAGCTCTTCCTACTGCCATCCAAAAGTGGGTAAGCCATGGAGACCCAGAGATGGCCGATGGTCTTGTGGATCGTGTGGAGAAATACTTGGCTACAGAGAACCTGACGGCCTCTTCCAGAGACACTCGGACTTTCCACCCTAAGACCAGACCATCCCCAGGGGCGGATAAGAGGATTCCAAGGGGTGAGGGTGGAGAGAGTGAGAGGGTGGGAGCTCTACCCCAAGTTTGGCGAGAACAGCCTGGGAAATCAGCGGCTCAAGAGGCCGCAAGAAGGATCGTTTGCTACCGCTGCCGGCAAGCGGGACATATTGCAGCCAATTGCCCGGTTGTGGAGGAACCCATGCAGTGTGACTTTCTGACGGGCAGACGTCAGTCGCTGTGTGCGACAGTCGCATGCACTGCCATTCGAGGAACTGAGAAACATTTATGCAAAATGTGTGTTAATGGTAGAAATGTTGTGGTATTGTTGGATTCAGGTAGCCTTGTGACCCTGATAAAGGCTGAGTTAGTTAAAACAGAGGTCTCTGGGAATAGCAAGGTAGCTGTTATTTGTGTGCATGGGGACACCCGAGAGTATCCAGTGACTACAGTGTGTTTTGAGACCCCCAAAGGTACCCTCTCTCATCCAGTGGGCTTAGTATCTCAGTTACCGCATGACGCCATTGTGGGAAGGGATTTTCCGAAGTTCTGGGAACTGTGGGATGATCCTGAGCCCCCCACTGGTGCCCCTATGTACCAGGAATGTGATAGCCAGAACTCCCCTGAGAGTGGTGAGGACTCTCCGGAATTTCCCTTATCAGTATTGGCAGGGGAGACTCAAGAAACTGGAGAGGAGCCCACCTCCTCAGATGAAAACCTACCGTCTGTGGAGTTTTCTGATCTTGAGGTTCACAGGGAAAACTTTGCCACAGAACAGTTGAAAGACCCCGCCCTAATAAAGGCACGGGAAAACGTAGTGAAAATAGATGGCGAGTTAGTGAACCCAGATAATACCTGCACTTACCCATACTTCAGCGTAGAGAAGGACCTACTGTATCGGGTGGCAAAAAGGGCAGAAGAAACCGTTGAGCAGCTTGTGGTGCCCAAACCTTACAGGAAGTTGGTGTTGGAGTTGGCCCATGGGCACATTCTTGGAGGTCATCTGGGGACAGAGAAAACCCGAGAGAGGGTATTACAGAGATTCTATTGGCCGGGGGTGATGAAGGACATAGAAAATTATTGTTCCTCCTGCCCTGTGTGTCAGAGGTCGGCCCCGATGCCACATTTCCGTAGCCCGCTGGTCCCTCTACCCATCATTGAGGTCCCGTTTGAGAGGATCGCCATGGATTTGGTAGGTCCTATAATCAAGTCCGCTAGGGGGCACCAGTACATATTAGTTATAATGGACTATGCCACCCGTTATCCAGACGCGATCCCTCTCCGAAATACCTCGGCCAAAACCATAGCCAAAGAGCTATCTCTTGTGTTTAGCCGGGTGGGGATTTGTAAAGAACTGCTTACGGACCAAGGTACACCCTTTATGTCCCGGGTTATGAAGGAGCTGTGTAAATTGTTCAAAGTGACGCAATTACGTACATCTGTGTATCACCCCCAAACCGATGGGCTGGTTGAAAGGTTCAACAAAACCCTAAAACAAATGTTGAAGAAAGTGGTGGATAGAGATGGAAAGGATTGGGACTGTCTACTTCCTTATCTGATGTTTGCTATTAGGGAGGTGCCCCAATCCTCTACGGGATTCTCCCCCTTTGAGTTACTGTATGGGAGACACCCAAGAGGGCTGTTGGATATTGCCAAGGAAACTTGGGAAAGTGAGAGTTCTCCCCACAGGAGTGTGATTGAGCATGTCACCCTGATGCAAGACCGAATTGCACAGGTAATGCCCATCGTGAAGGAACATTTGGCCCAAGCGCAGTTAGCACAGCAGAGAGTGTACAACCGTGGAGCCAAGACCCGTACCTTTTCCCCGGGGGATAGGATACTGGTACTTGTCCCTACGGTTGAAAGTAAATTCCTTGCCAAATGGCAAGGCCCCTACGAGATAATGGAAAAAGTGAGCGAAGTGAATTACAAGGTCAGACAACCAGGAAGGCGAAAGCCCGAACAGATCTATCACGTTAATCTGTTGAAAGCCTGGAGGGATAGAGAGTCCCTAGTCGCAGACACTTGGTCACCAGCTCAAACTGGTTGCGTGATTCCTGAGGTTGGAATAGCAGCCACCTTGTCACAACCCCAACAACAGGAGGTTAAGGAGTTTGTGCTTCGCAACAAGGAGGTATTCTCTGAGCTGCCGGGACAAACATCTGGGGTAGAGCATGACATCATTACCCCGCCCGGTGAAAGGGTGAAGTTAAAACCCTATCGGATCCCAGAGGCCCGACGGGAGGCAATACGGGAGGAAGTACAGAAAATGCTGAACTTAGGGGTGATAGAGGAGTCCCAAAGTGATTGGTCTAGTCCCATTGTGTTGGTGCCTAAACCGGATGGGAGCTGGCGATTTTGTAACGATTTTCGTCAGTTGAACAAAGTTACAAAATTTGACACCTACCCCATGCCACGTATAGATGAGTTGATCGACCGGCTGGGAACAGCCCGATACATGACGACTCTTGACCTCACAAAAGGGTATTGGCAAATCCCCCTGGCCAAGTCGGCCAAAGAGAAAACCGCATTTGTAACCCCAGACGGGGCGTTCCAATATAAAAGAATGCCGTTCGGGTTACAGAATGCGCCGGCCACATTCCAGCGGAAAATGGACCAGATGCTGAGGCCCCATCGGAAGTATGCTGCGGCTTACCTGGATGACATAATTGTCCATAGCACAGATTGGGCCTCACATCTGCCAAAAGTGCAAGCAGTCCTGGACTCTGTTCGGGAAGCGGGGTTTACGGCTAACCCCAAGAAGTGTACCATTGGGCAGGAGGAGGCCAAATATCTTGGGTACACCATTGGGAGGGGAGTAATAAAACCCCAACTCAACAAAGTCGAGGCCATCCAGAGTTGGCCACGTCCCAACAGCAAGAAGCAGGTACGAGCCTTTCTGGGAATCGCTGGGTATTATCGGCGATTCATTCCCCACTTTGCTTCTAAGGCTGTGCCCCTAACCAACCTGACGAAGGGGAAAGGGTCGGTCATGATTAAATGGACCCCCGAGGCTGAGGCAGCATTCCAATTCTTGAAACAAGCCTTATGTAGCCAGCCAGTGTTGTACTCACCCGACTTCTCTAAAGACTTTGTCGTACAAAGTGATGCGTCAGATGTGGGGTTAGGAGCAGTATTGTCCCAGGTCTGGAACGGGGAAGAGCACCCAGTCATTTACCTCAGCAGGAAGTTGAAGTCCCATGAGGTAATTTACGCCACCGTTGAAAAGGAGTGTTTAGCGGTGAAGTGGGCTCTAGATTCCCTTCGGTACTACCTGCTAGGTAGGCACTTTGACATGGTTACGGATCACGCTCCGTTAAAGTGGATGGCTCAAAACAAGGAAACAAATAGAAGAGTGAATAGGTGGTTCCTGGCCCTCCAGGAATTCAACTTCACAGTAAAGCATCGCCCTGGCGTTCAAATGGGGAATGTGGATGCTTTGTCTCGAGTACATGAATGCCTGATTGCTGGTGTTCCAACCCCGAGGTTAAAACAAGAGGGGGGGGGGTATGTGACAGCAGGAAGGTAAAGTCACCTGGTTGCATCCAGGGGGGTAGATATATTTCGCCCTGATTCAGGCTTTACGCCGACTTATACAACTAGGTGGAGAGTTGTATAAGGCTAGTGAGCTCATGCCTGGACCCAGACCTGTGTGGACTGTCTAGGGAGAGTGAACCCCTGTGCGGTGAGACAAAGCCTGTGTGGCTATTTGCTTGGACATTTAAAACCAGGGACTTAGGGACTAGGACAGCACTAGGCTGATCCCAGTTGTTAGTTAGGAAACCTGTATGTTTAGTCAGAGGTCAAGTTGACCAGGATTTATTTTGTTTATGTTTCTTTTGCTTTGCTGTGTTTTGTCACTGTAAATAGAAAATAAACCGCACCTTTTTGATTTTGAAAACCACAACCTCCGTTTGCTGGGCCTGTTTTTGTGTGGGGAGCCCATCTCGGGGGTCACACACACCCGCTGCCGAGCTAACCCCCTCACAATACCCATCATTGCTGTTCTCTAATAAAGGCATCTGCTGGAGTTAGTGGGTATTGTGTGCCCTAGTACAGTATACACCTGTATATACCCGTCATTGCTGTTCTCTAATAAAGGCATCTGCTGGAGTTAGTGGGTGTTGTGTGCCCTAGTACAGTATACACCTGTATAAACCCGTCATTGCTGTTCTCTAATAAAGGCATCTGCTGGAGTTAGTGGGTGTTGTGTACCCTAGTACAGTATTCACCTGTATATACCCGTCATTGCTGTTCTCTAATACAGGCATCTGCTGGAGTTAGTGGGTGTTGTGTACCCTAGTACAGTATACACCTGTATATACCCATCATTGCTGTTCTCTAATAAAGGCATCTGCTGGAGTTAGAGGGTGTTGTGTGCCCTAGTACAGTATACACATGTATATACCCATCATTGCTGTTCTCTAATAAAGGCATCTGCTGGAGTTAGTGGGTGTTGTGTGCCCTAGTCCAGTATACACCTGTATATAACCGTCATTGCTGTTCTCTAATAAAGGCATCTGCTGGAGTTAGTGGGTGTTGTGTGCCCTAGTACAGTATACACCTGTATATACCCGTCATTGCTGTTCTCTAATACAGGCATCTGCTGGAGTTAGTGGGTGTTGTGTGCCCTAGTACAGTATACACCTGTATATACCCGTCATTGCTGTTCTCTAACCTAGATAGGCAGGCAGGGACAGTGTGTTCTTTTCTTAGGCAATTGCAGCAGTTAGTGGGTGTTGTGTGCCCCAGCACAGTATACACCTGTATATACCCATCATTGCTGTTCTCTAATACAGGCATCTGCAGGAGTTAGTGGGTGTTGTGTGCCCTAGTACAGTATACACCTGTATATACCCGTCATTGCTGTTCTCTAATACAGGCATCTGCAGGAGTTAGTGGGTGTTGTGTGCCCTAGCATAGTATACTCTTGTATATACCCGTCATTGCTGTTCTCTAATACAGGCATCTTCAGGAGTTAGTGGGTGTTGTGTGCCCTAGTACAGTATGCACCTGTATATACCCTTGATTGCTGTTCTCTAATAAAGGCATCTGCTGGAGTTAGTGGGTGTTGTGTGCCCTAGTACAGTATACACCTGTATATACCCGTCAATGCTGATCTCTAATACAGGCATCTGCAGGAGTTAGTGGGTGTTGTGTGCCCTAGTACAGTATACACCTGTATATACCCGTCATTGCTGTTCTCTAATACAGGCATCTGAAGGAGTTAGTGGGTGTTGTGTGCCCTAGTACAGTATACACCTGTATATACCCATCATTGCTGTTCTCTAATAAAGACATCTGCTGGAGTTAGTGGGTGTTGTGTGCCCTAGTACAGTATACACCTGTATATACCCGTCATTGCTGTTCTCTAATACAGGCATCTGCTGGATTTAGTGGGTGTTGTGTGCCCTAGTACAGTATACACCTGTATATACCCATCATTGCTGTTCTCGAATACAGGCATCTGCAGGAGTTAGTGGGTGTTGTGTGCCCTAGTACAGTATACACCTGTATATACCCATCATTGCTGTTCTCTAATAAAGGCATCTGCTGGAGTTAGTGGGTGTTGTGTGCCCTAGTACAGTATACACCAGTATATACCCGTCATTGCTGTTCTCTAATAAAGGCATCTGCTGCAGTTAGTGGGTGTTGTGTGCCCTAGTACAGTATACACCTGTATATACCCATCATTGCTGTTCTCTAATAAAGACATCTGCTGGAGTTAGTGGGTGTTGTGTGCCCTAGTACAGTATACACCTGTATATACCCATCATTGCTGTTCTCGAATACAGGCATCTGCAGGAGTTAGTGGGTGTTGTGTGCCCTAGTACAGTATACACCTGTATATACCCATCATTGCTGTTCTCTAATAAAGGCATCTGCTGGAGTTAGTGGGTGTTGTGTGCCCTAGTACAGTATACACCTGTATATACCTGTCATTGCTGTTCTCTAATAAAGGCATCTGCTGGAGTTAGTGGGTGTTGTGTGCCCTAGTACAGTATACACCTGTATATACCCGTCATTGCTGTTCTCTAATACAGGCATCTGCTGGAGTTAGTGGGTGTTGTGTGCCCTAGTACAGCATACACCTGTATATATCCGTCATTGCTGTTCTCTAATACAGGCATCTGCAGGAGTTAGTGGGTATTGTGTGCCCTAGTACAGTATACACCTGTATATACCCGTCATTGCTGTTCTCTAATAAAGGCATCTGCTGGAGTTAGTGGGTGTTGTGTGCCCTAGTACAGTATACACCTGTATAAACCCATCATTGCTGTTCTCTAATAAAGGCATCCAGGGCCGCTGATAGGGCAGTACAACCAGCCCTGTTGTACGGGGCCCGGCCCTATCAGCTGCATAGAGGGGCCCGGCCAGCATTATAGCTCATTGCTGCATTAAATAAAAAAATTTAAAAAACAGCTTGGTAAACTTCTCCCCCGCTCCTACTTGTTTTATGGAGCGGGGTTATACCACTTTCCTGGGCCCCATCAAGTCAACAGAGGGGCCCAGGTGCGCACAGAGGAGGGACTATTTCTTCATTTTCGGGGGCGGATGTATATCCAGCCCAACCGCAACTCAATTAGTCCCGGCCGGCGGAGTGATACTGAGTGATGCTGAGGTGCGAGGAGGCTAACAGGGAACAGGAAGGAGAGCCTGGCTGCAATGGACACAGTGAGTAAAGATAGAATAAAGCAAAGAATCCTCACTGTGTCCTTAGAATAGAACTCACAACACAGCAGGTTACCATTAGCATTACAACAGTCTTCACAGGCAGCACAGTAAGTAGGGCTCTGTGTCTCATGGCTGCTGACTTTGGTATGGCTGTGGTGTGTTACAGTCTGTTATATACAGTACAGCCATAAGTTAACAAAGTCAGCAAACAGCCATGTCACATACAGCCATGATAGAGCCCCTGCTTACTTTGCTGCCTGTGATGATGATTGTAATGCTAATGAGGTGCTACTTTACACTTCAGTTGGGGGAGCAGTAAACATGTGCAGTGGAGCTGCATTTTACCCCCCCCCCCCCAAAAAAAAAAAAACACTTTCTGTCCAGCGACACACCATCACGTCGCTGGATTGAAAGGGTGATATCTCAGTCATCACTGCAGCAATGATCGGATATAATTTTTTAGCCCCAGTGATTCTGCACAAAGTAAAAGAGGACCTGTCATGGCCCTGCTATCACAAGGGATGTTATTCATTCCTTGTGAAAGCAATAAATAAATTAAAGATACAATGTAATTTTTTTAACAAAATGCTTATGCGCAATTGCGAACACACATTTTGGCCCCGCACGCATGTGTAAACGGCAAGAAACCTGCCTTTTGTTTTGATCCGGGGTTAGGAGTGGTGTTGTGGAGATTTTTATGGAAATGTATTAATGTATGTTGTCAGATGTCCCCCCAGTGTCAGTTTTGCTGTAATGCGCTCATCTGAGCGTATTTGCACATACAGACGTTGGTGGAAGACCAATGACGGGAAAATCTTCCTATGGAAACAGCGATGTTTGCTCCATTTAGAGATGTTGTTTTGCGCCCCGTTGGGGGAACTGGCCGGCCCCTGGCGGGGGGTGTTAAATGACTCTGAGCGCACAGATCTGTGTCCACAGGAACAGTAGCATAACTATAAAATAGTTGTGGTCCATTTGAGGCATAATTATTGTGTAGTTCCCGTCATTGGTGAATGTCACTGCTAGTCAATTTAAATGTACATTTATCTGTTTGAAAGGATGTCCTTGTGTGGTCATTCTTCTGTGTAGAGGGGACATGCTGTGATGTCCCCGCCCATGGGGGAGGTGACTAGTTGCTACAACCAATCACCTCCTGTCTTGAGATCTTTTGAGTTTAATAAAAGCCTATTAGTAGGCTTTGGCTAAACAGTCTTTGGTGGAATAGCCTGATAAGAAGATAAGCTTTTGTGGTGCTGCCTTTCTTGAATGAATGGGAATGAACGGTGAGTGGACTTTAGCAAACTTAACATAAAGATAGCATTATTCCAAAAAGATGAATCTAAAGTGTGTGCTTATAGAGCACAGGAATTATAGGCTGTGTGCTCTGTAAACAGCAGCCTGAAATTCCACAACAGTTAATGGCGACTCTGGTGGGACCAATTGCGGCCTCTTTGAGCATCAGATCAGCAGAGGGGGGAGAGTGGACCTGCGATGTGATGTGTAAAGAGGCTGTACTTTGGAACAAAAAAAAAAAAAGAAATAATGTTTTAAGTTTGCAGCGTGTGTATGTGTGCGTGTGTATGTCTGCGAATCGTATGTGTGTGTGTGATTTTGTCATGGATCGTATGCCTGTGAATTTGTTTGTGTATGCCTGTGTGTGATTAGATTGTTTGTGCGATTGTATTGAGAAGTCTGATGCCAGCCATGGCTGCTGCATTGTCCTGGTCTTTGTGAGCCATGAGGTTTAGCGGGGGTGGGGCTGCCAGCATCTCAGGTACAAGGGTGAAAGTTGGTGACTCTCTGTAAATAGCATGTTTTGTAGTGTTTGGGCCCTGAGAGATGATCTGATGGAAACTGTGGGCTGTAAGAGTGTAACTAAGCGAGAAATATAGACTGTATATTGTGTATGAAATGAAGGTATAGATGTGGTATTTAGTGCACTGAGAAGTTTGTAAAGTAGATTGCTTGGCTGCCATGTGCTTGAATGGGGGAAGGGCTTTGTGTTGCTGGGCTATGCCCTAAGGGAAGGACAATGGTGCTGGAAGGGAAACGCCCTGAGGGAAAGAAACTCTGAGCAGATGTACAAGCAACAATATACTGTATGTGTGTGGTGTTTGTGATTTCTATGAAAAATAGAAATGGATAAATTGTGATTTTTGCCTTTATAGGGGACAAAGACACATGTCCCCATAAGTGTAAAAATATTAAGTGTTTGGTTTTTGAGTTGAAAGTTCCTGCCAAGTGGCCAGGCTGAGGCCACTGTGTGTGAACTTTAGGTAGAGAAAAGTGGTGAATATCTCAGAGTATATGAACTTAGAGAAATGAATATGTTTTTAATATTGTCATGTAACTCACATTTATTGAATGTGCTGTTTAGTTGGCCAAAGGGAGGCTAAGTTTGTAAGTGTACATGTGGTCCTTGTAGAGTGTAGCTGACACCTTTTTCAGTGGATTTTGATGATAATTTAGAAAAGTTTCAATGGTGTAGTCAGTCTTTGTGGAGAAAAACATTTTTGATTTTCTTTTAAAGAGATGCTGGTTTTGGCGGGAAAAAGCAATGGCGCCATTCTTGGTTTTTGTTAGCCTTGCAGGTTTGTCTGCCATTTTGAGGCACAGTTTTTCTTTAGCCTGTGAGTATCCTATAAGGGAAGGTGCAGACACCTTTCTTTTGGGCACTATACCATGTGGCATTCGTCAGCTATGTTGCTGATAGAATTTCTCAGTTTTTGATGTTTAGTGCGAATTGGGTAGTGCAGCCTTTTTAACCTGCTGGAGGCCATTTGTGTTTGTCTTTGTGTGGGGGAACCCATGTGGTGTTCATTGTGACGTCCCATGCGGGTTATTGGCGGGAAAAAATTTTTGTTGTCCATGTGGTGCTGTGGTGGGTCATCCACCATTTTGTAGTCCTGGCTTGTCGGCCATTTTGAGAGACGTTTACAGTTTGAGATAGGAAGTTCCAGTTTAGCAAACACAGCCCCTGAATATGCTGTATTGGCATTTGTTGATTGGCGCAGTTTTCTTATGTTTTATGCGTTTACAGTTTGACCTGTGCACTGCTGGGAAGAGTAGTGAGACACCAGGGGGACATACTGAGAGACTGGTTTTTGTTTAATGAATTTGCTGGTTTAAATTGTTTTTCTAAGCATCGCCTTTTGAGTTGAGTGGTATCTAAAATAGCGCGGTCTTACCCTGAGGGGCCACGACGCGCTTGCGGACACACGCACATGCTGGGGCCTATTTATGGATAGGATCTGGCTGACCTACCAGCAGTTGGAGTGTGGGAGGAGGCCAACGCAGAGACAGGGAGGACATGCAAACTCCATGCAGATGGTGTTAGGAGGGGGGATTTCTCTGTTTTCATTTAAGTAGATGTGAGCTATTGCAGGGTCGGCTGGCTTTGCAGTATATGAAAAACTTCACTTTACACTGCATTTTGATGGATTGTAAGACTAACAGAGTTTTTGTACAATGATGTGTTTTTATGTTTAAATATTTCCTTCCCAGAAGGCAATTCATATGTTTTGAAGCTTGTATTGTATAGCCTGTAGAGGAGGAGTGGGGGTTTGGTCGAAACTCCTAGAGCCATCTTTTTGCAGGAGTTTTTTTTTTATTTGAGTCCCAACTTATGGTCTGACTTCCAGGGAATGTGGGTCAGGGGGGATTCCCTCCCATTTGCAAAGGGGGGTTTACTCCATCATTTCCTTGACAAGGTTTTAAATGGTTGAAATATATAATGTGTAGCCATGAATTTTTTTGGAGTCTTGATAGACACAGCAATGTGGCTGGGCTCCCCCCTCCCCCTCCCTCTTCCTGAACAATTGATATGTAAATAAACCAGTTTGGTTTTTTAAGAGCTGAGCACGTAACCGGAAGTTTCTTTTCAGCATTTATATATCAGCAGAAAGTTAGTGGGAGGAGCTTGGGGTTTTTAAAGGTGAGCAATGAGATTTGTGTCTGGAAGGAAAATGGAAAGCATTTTGGCGTTTAAAAGTGTTTTATATTTTGTTCCAGTTTTGTGAAGTTTTGTACTGTAATACAGTTTTGGGTAGAGAGAAAAACAGGGGGTATCACCATTATTCTATCATCTAGATACAGAGAGAAGCCACATTGTTCTGCAGGTGGTAAACTGGCGTAAGTGTTCTGTGTGGTTTAGTCTGACAACGCAGTGTATGGGTGTATAGCGGAAAACGCTTGTGTATGCATACACTGTGAGGGGTAGAGGCCTAATTCGGGGGTTGATCTGTGGTTGTTGCTGTAGTTCCAAAAGTGTTGGGACAGCAAGCCATAGAGTTGACGCCTCGGTTAGGGTTTCTAGTTGGAGGACTTGACCATATAGTGGTTGTAGTTCTGCAATTCACCGTATAAGAAGACACCGGGCGGTGATCTCCGAAAATGGGTGCAACGGTTTAACCTGGACGCAGGTTTAAGACGATAAGCCGATTCGAATCGCCATGGACACAAGGAGGTCTGTGCAAAGGGAAGGAATGGGGGCTTCCCATAGTCAGACGGTCACACAGTGCACAAAGCCTAGTTTTGGGGCAAAGGCCTTTGAACCCCAAAAAGATTAACATAGGTGGTCCAAGGATACTATTTTGGGTATCCCTCTGGAATGGATGTAGTTGAGCTGCGGCTTCAGAAATCTGTAATGATGAGTGTTGATGGAGGTGTAGTCTCATGCCTGTTTGTTTGAACTTTGTATGGCTGGTCCATGCAAGCTTCTCGAGCTGCTCTCATATTCCCATTGTATTTTTTCCTATTGCTGAAAGAGTGAAGGTAGAATTCTGGCTGTTTTTGTTTTTTTTCATTTGTGGTTTTGGAAACTGGGAAGTATTTCCCCCACGTTTGTATCGGAATGTTTGTATGTAGTAACGTGAATATTTTCGAACTTACCGCGGTGATCCTTCAATGCGTCGCGGCTGTTGTATGTTTGTAGGAACGGGAAAAGTAAGGGTTACAGAGGGTTTTGTTTGAATCGGTTTTGAAAGAATGTCATTGACAATTTACCAATGTACAGGAATGTCATTATTATTTTACCATTCTTTGCAGGTTAAATATGAAGAATAGAGTAATGATTTTGCTTATAAGTATTTTTCAGGTCCAAGGAGTTTGTACACAGAGAACAGGTGTATGTAGACAGCTGTACATATGGATAAATCTAAGGGAGGTAAAAGTATCACAGGCTATTTCATTGTTTCTTTTTTCCTGCACCACGCATTTCTTCCTTCAGTCTGTAATGAGGAAGAAAAGGGGGGAGAATGATAAATGTAAGAGTGACAGTTTTTTTTTTTTGTCAAACTAATAATAACCTCTGTAATTCTAACCAAGTTTGTGCCAAGACTGTCTTTCTTTAATAGAATTTGAATCGGCAAGCAGCAGTCTGGTGAAGTAGGTTCCCATCCCAGGGGCTAAGAACCTTGTCAATGGCTCCAGGTATTGTAAGCCACGCACAGGTTATGCAGTGACCACAGTCCCGATGTCTGGGTTATTGTCATATGAGGGTTGTTTGGAGGTCAATCAAAATCAGGGTCGTACTCTCCTCATTAGCTGTCACTTATATTCTCGGCTGATGGGGTGGGTGCGATCGTTGTGACATGAACTTCAAAATGTCCACCAAAAGGTTTTCACGAGTCCCTCCTGGACCCGACTCAATAATCAGTTTACATTCTTTCCAACCAGGTGACTGGGTCGTTGCAAAGAAGCTTGAGGGATGAGACCACGCCAGCCACTGCAAGAAGCGGCTCAACCACACCAAAGAATGAGGAGTATCTTTGTTTATTTATATTTTTGTTGTTTAGTAAATTTTAGCGAGGGTAACGATGAAGCATCCCAAGTTATTATTTAAAGTGTATGTCCTGACTAGCTCAGAAAGCGAACAGGACCGATGGTCTGTTCTGAGTCTTCACCGAGTTTTAGTCCCCAGCGATGACAGTGGTACATGCCATTTATGATGTTATTATGGGTATGAGGAGTTTTAGTCCCCAGCGATGACAGAGGTACATGCCATTTATGATGTTATTATGGGTATGAGGAGTTTTAGTCCCCCAGCGATGACAGCGGTACATGTCATTTATGATGTTATTATGGGTATGAGGAGTTTTTGACAAACTAGTGAAGACTCCAGACAGACACTTGTCAATGGAATCTAACAATGTATTTTTAGAGGGTAAAATTGGTTTTAGTTTTAATGGCTCTGCCTCTTGTCGGTTTGGGTATCTAGGCAGCCCACAAGTGTGTTTGAACCTTAGTTTGGTGTTTATGCGGATCTGCAGCTTATAAAAGTAATTCCCCCAAAGCAAGAGGTTCATGCGTGATGGTGAAGCTGTCCCAACATTTTAGGTCGCGGCCGATCGCGAGGATCTGATGGCGCAGGAAATTAAGAATGGCAGGGACAGCTAGAAGGGATTTGTTCACCAACCCCGACCAGGTCTGGGCATGGGGTCCTGGATGTACAAGGTGGGGGGGCTCGGGCTTGGGATACGATTGAACAATTCTCATCTGTTAAGGATAGGGTTCTTCATGTAATTGTTGAAGCCAGAGCTGTAGCTAAGTGAAGGTTGGGAGTCTATTTTAAGGGTCTGGGAGTCTTTGGGGATCTAATTTTTATTTTACAGCGGATCGTGGTTAAAGGAAGTGGGAATATATATACTCATGTCGTTTTTATTTCTCATCTTTCTATGTCGTGACGAGAGGCTCCTGTTGCCTGATTTGACGCGTGACCAGAGTTTCCTTGATGAGACGCCCCGAAGCTTGACCCACATACAAGACACAGAGGATCACAGACGGATCGGCGATTACTACAGCCCACCATGTTGTGTCCTCCTTTATAAGTCATGCCCCTGAAGAACAGAGTCTACATGTCAAGCCGTGTTTTCCTTTTTATGGATTAAGAACTGATTCATTTCCGGGTATAAGAAGCATATCAAATTTCATCGATGGACATGGGGTGCATATGACAAAAAAGGGAGGACTGTTGTGGAGATTTTTATGGAAATGTATTAATGTATGTTGTCAGATGTCCCCCCAGTGTCAGTTTTGTTGTAATGTGCTCATCTGAGCGTATTTGCACATACAGACGTTGGTGGAAGACCAATGACGGGAAAATCTTCCTATGGAAACAGCGATGTTTGCTCCATTTAGAGATGTTGTTTTGCGCCCCGTTGGGGGAACTGGCCGGCCCCTGGCGGGGGGTGTTAAATGACTCTGAGCGCACAGATCTGTGTCCACAGGAACAGTAGCATAACTATAAAATAGTTGTGGTCCATTTGAGGCATAATTATTGTGTAGTTCCTGTCATTGGTGAATGTCACTGCTAGTCAATTTAAATGTACATTTATCTGTTTGAAAGGATGTCCTTGTATGGTCATTCTTCTGTGTAGAGGGGACATGCTGTGATGTCCCCGCCCATGGGGGAGGTGACTAATTGCTACAACCAATCACCTCCTGTCTTGAGATCTTTTGAGTTTAATAAAAGCCTATTAGTAGGCTTTGGCTAAACAGTCTTTGGTGGAATGGCCTGATAAGAAGATAAGCTTTTGTGGTGCTGCCTTTCTTGAATGAATGGGAATGAACGGTGAGTGGACTTTAGCAAACTTAACATAAAGATAGCATTATTCCAAAAAGATGAATCTAAAGTGTGTGCTTATAGAGCACAGGAATTATAGGCTGTGTGCTCTGTAAACAGCAGCCTGAAATTCCACAACAGTGGGGACATGGGTGTGGTCGAAGGGGGCCCCGTCAGGTAGGCTGTACGGGGCCCCATAATTTCTAACAGCTGCCCTGAAGGCATCTGCTGGAGTTAGTGGGTGTTGTGTACCCTAGTACAGTATACACCTGTATATACCCATCATTGCTGTTCTCTAATAAAGGCATCTGCTGGAGTTAGAGGGTGTTGTGTGCCCTAGTACAGTATACACATGTATATACCCGTCATTGCTGTTCTCTAATACAGGCATCTGCAGGAGTTAGTGGGTATTGTGTGCCCTAGTACAGTATACACCTGTATATACCCGTCATTGCTGTTCTCTAATAAAGGCATCTGCTGGAGTTAGTGGGTGTTGTGTGCCCTAGTACAGTATACACCTGTATAAACCCGTCATTGCTGTTCTCTAATAAAGGCATCTGCTGGAGTTAGTGGGTGTTGTGTACCCTAGTACAGTATTCACCTGTATATACCCGTCATTGCTGTTCTCTAATACAGGCATCTGCTGGAGTTAGTGGGTGTTGTGTACCCTAGTACAGTATACACCTGTATATACCCATCATTGCTGTTCTCTAATAAAGGCATCTGCTGGAGTTAGAGGGTGTTGTGTGCCCTAGTACAGTATACACATGTATATACCCATCATTGCTGTTCTCTAATAAAGGCATCTGCTGGAGTTAGTGGGTATTGTGTGCCCTAGTACAGTATACACCTGTATATAACAATCATTGCTGTTCTCTAATAAAGGCATCTGCTGGAGTTAGTGGGTGTTGTGTGCCCTAGTACAGTATACACCTGTATATACCCGTCATTGATGTTCTCTAATACAGGCATCTGCAGGAGTTAGTGGGTGTTGTGTGCCCCAGCACAGTATACACCTGTATATACCCGTCATTGCTATTCTCTAAGCTAGATAGGCAGGCAGGGACAGTGTGTTCTTTTCTCAGGCAATTGCAGCAGTTAGTGGGTGTTGTGTGCCCCAGCACAGTATACACCTGTATATACCTGTCATTGCTGTTCTCTAATACAGGCATCTGCAGGAGTTAGTGGGTGTTGTTTGCCCTAGTACAGTATACACATGTATATACCCGTCATTGCTGTTCTCTAATACAGGCATCTTCAGGAGTTAGTGGGTGTTGTGTGCCCTAGTACAGTATACACCTGTATATACCCTTCATTGCTGTTCTCTAATAAAGGCATCTGCTGGAGTTAGTGGGTTTTGTGTGCCCTAGTACAGTATACACCTGTATATACCCATCAATGCTGATCTCTAATACAGGCATCTGCAGGAGTTAGTGGGTGTTGTGTGCCCTAGTACAGTATACACCTGTATATACCCGTCATTGCTGTTCTCTAATACAGGCATCTGCAGGAGTTAGTGGGTGTTGTGTGGCCTAGTACAGTATACACCTGTATATACCCATCATTGCTGTTCTCTAATAAAGGCATCTGCTGGAGTTAGTGGGTGTTGTGTGCCCTAGTACAGTATACACCTGTATATACCCGTCATTGCTGTTCTCTAATAAAGGCATCTGCTGCAGTTAGTGGGTGTTGTGTGCCCTAGTATAGTATACACCTGTATATACCCATCATTGCTGTTCTCTAATACAGGCATCTGCAGGAGTTAGTGGGTGTTGTGTGCCCTAGTACAGTATACACCTGTATATACCCATCATTGCTGTTCTCTAATACAGGCATCTGTAGGAGTTAGTGGGTGTTGTGTGCCCTAGTACAGTATACACCTGTATATACCCGTCATTGCTGTTCTCTATTAAAGGCATCTGCTTGAGTTAGTGGGTGTTGTGTGCCATAGTACAGTATACACCTGTATATACCCATCATTGCTGTTCTCTAATACAGGCATCTGCTGCAGTTAGTGGGTGTTGTGTGCCCTAGTACAGTATACACCTGTATATACCCGTCATTGCTGTTCTCTAACACAGGCATCTGCAGGAGTTAGTAGGTGTTGTGTACCCTAGTACAGTATACACCTGTATATACCCATCATTGCTGTTCTCTAATAAAGGCATCTGCTGGAGTTAGAGGGTGTTGTGTGCCCTAGTACAGTATACACATGTATATACCCATCATTGCTGTTCTCTAATAAAGGTATCTGCTGGAGTTAGTGGGTGTTGTGTGCCCTAGTACAGTATACACCTGTATATAACCGTCATTGCTGTTCTCTAATAAAGGCATCTGCTGGATAGTGATGAGCCGAACACCCCCGGGTTCGGTTCGCACCAGAACCCGCGAACGGACCGAAAGTTCGCACGAACATTAGAACCCTATTAAATACAATGGATGCGAACGTTCGGATTCTAAAGTGCTAATTATAACGACTATTATCCATGTTATTGTCCTAAACAGAGTTTGGGAACCCGGGTTCTGCACCAGGGGACATGTATCAATGCAAAAAGAAGTTTTAAAAACGGACGTTTTCCGGGACCAGTCATTTTAATGATGCATAAAGTGAAAAAAAAAAGTCAAATATTCCTTTAAATATTGTACCTGGGGGGTGTCTAAAGTATGCCTATGAAGTGCAACGTGTTTCCCGTGTTTAGAACTGTCCCTGCACAAAATTACATTTCTAAAGGAAAAAAAAGCCATTTAAAACTGCTTGCGGCTTTAATGTAATGTCTGGTCCCGGTAATATGGATGAAAATCTTTAAGAAAAATGGCATAGCTACCCCATCACCCCCCCCCCCCTACCCCAGCCCATTACCAGCCCCTTTGGGTCTTGTATGGATATTAAGGGGAACCCCGCACACAAAATAAAAAAGGCCCTATATACTCTGAACAGCCGTATACAGGCGGTGCATACAAGACAGGGACTGTAGGTTTGTTCTTATGTTGAATCTGTTTGTAATTTTGAACAGCTACATTGTTTAAGTATAGCTCCAGCCCAAATACCTATTTTTAAGCTTTTTGGAAAACATAGGGAAGGGTTATCACCCCTGTAACATTTGTTTTGCTGTCTGTGCCCCTGTTCAGAACATTTCACCTCACTTTGCGTCCCAATGACAACTGATTTTGAAATGTGGTGTTTTTATTGAAACAAGGATTGGTGATAAAGCATCAGTAGAGAGGAGACACCTTTCTCCCATATTAATTCTTACAGGAGAGAATTTTCCTTCCAAGGGGTAGATTTCCTCTCACTTCCTGTTGTCTTCTTCCGTTTGCAAGTAGAAGTCGTTTGTAAGTTGGATGTTTGAAAGTAGGGACCTGCCGTATATACTCTGCAGAAATTGGCCCCTTAGGTGTTGGTGTTGGCACAACACTGTAAGCACTCACAGTTACTCTTGGTGGGTGCTGGAACGCCCTGCTGTCAACTATTATATCAGGAATTGTAATAACATATAATTGTTGAACAGTGGTAGTAAAAATTGGGCCTTTGATGGTGGTGCTGGTGCCACAACACTGTAAGGCCTGACAGTTACTCTTGGTGGGCGCAGCAATGGGCCCTGCTGTGAATTATTAGATCAATAATTATAATTGCATGCCCCTGTTGAACAGGGGCTGAAAAATTGGGCCTTTGGTGGTGGTGGTGGTGATGTTGACGCAACACTGTAAGGCCTGACAGTTACTCTTGGTGGGCGCAGCAATGGGCCCTGCTGTGAATTATTAGATCAATAATTATAATTGCATGCCCCTGTTGAACAGGGGCTGAAAAATTGGGCCTTTGGTGGTGGTGGTGGTGGTGGTGGTGTTGACACAACACTGTAAGGCCTGACAGTTACTCTTGGTGGGCGCAGCAATGGGCCCTGCTGTGAATTATTAGATCAATAATTATAATTGCATGCCCCTGTTGAACAGGGGCTGAAAAATTGGGCCTTTGGTGGTGGTGGTGGTGTTGACACAACACTGTAAGGCCTGACAGTTACTCTTGGTGGGCGCAGCAATGGGCCCTGCTGTGAATTATTAGATCAATAATTATAATTGCATGCCCCTGTTGAACAGGGGCTGAAAAATTGGGCCTTAGGCACTGGTGGCACAACACTGCAACCCCTCACAGATACTGTACTTGGAGCAAAGCAATGAGGCCTGTTGCAAAGTATTGCATCAAAAATTGTAATTACACGCCCCTGTTAAACAGGGGCTGAAAAATTGGGCCTTAGCCACTGGTGGCGGCACCCATAAACCAAAATGATCTTCCAAGCTATCATCATTAATCGGATCATTGAGGAGGAGGAGGAGGATAGCTAGTCAACATAACAGCACAGGAACTCAGCATCAGCATCAGTCTTGAAGGGATGTGACATTTTAAAATCAATTAGTCTGTTATATCAGCATCAGGTGTGTGGTAGCTGGTGGTGATCCAAGACTGGTTCATCTTGATGAAAGTCAGTCGATCAACCGAGTCGGTGGACAGGCGCACCCTGTGATCCGTGACAAATCCTCCAGCAGCACTGAATGTGCGTTCTGAAAGAACGCTGGATGCAGGACAGGCCAGTAGCTCAATTGCATACTGTGCAAGCTCTGGCCAGTGATCCATCCTCAAGACCCAGTAAGCCAGAGGATTTTCGGTGGGGAAGGTGTCCAAGTCTGACCTTGCCCCTAGGTATTCCTGCACCATGTATATCAGACGCTGGCAATGGTTGCTGGAAACGATCATACTTTGGGGCTGCGGACTAAAGAATTGTCTGAACGCATCGGTCAGACGGCCACCTTCCCCACCGCTCCTTCTTTGACTGCCCGAAGCCTCAGCAACTCGTTGTCCAGGACCAGGAGTTTGTAACCTCCCAGTCTCTGGGAACGCGTTGCACAGACCTTTCTGCAAGGCCTCCCGGAGTTGTCTCATCCTCTGCTCCCTCTGCGACGGTAACATAAGGTCCGCAACCTTACCCTTGTACCGTGGATCAAGGAGAGTGGCCAGCCAGTAATGGTCCCTCTCCTTGATCTGAAGAATACAAGGATCCTTCCGCAGACTTTGCAGGATCAGGGAGGCCATGCAGCGTAGGTTAGCTGAGGCATTCAGTCCGGAGTCCTCTGGGTCACTAAGGACGACATGATCCGCAGCCACCTCCTCCCAGCCACATACAAGTCCACTGGTTTCTTGGGACTGTAAATCATCCCTAAAAGACTGCTGCTGATGATGCTGAGTGCCAGCCTCCACCTCCATGCTAAATAAACAAAAACTAAAACTCGCGCTTATGGAGACATACAAAAATGTCCTTGATGATGCCCTGGAGGAGGGGCGAAATGCATTGACAAATTGACATTTGCATTGACAAATTTCCGGTCAACACTAAGAACCAGTGACGCTGCTTCCGGTTCTTGTGGAACGCACGCCGTTGTGAACCCGGAACACACTGACGCTCGGTTATCATTGAAGGCTTGTGAGTTTTCCCAATAACAGCGTATTGTTAATCTGTTCCTAAGCGGTACTTCACAAGTTGCTTTTTCTTTTTATTCCCCACATGGTCCTCTGATCTCTGCTGCTATTGAGCCAACTGTTGAATTTCACCGAACATTATTGGTCCTAGAAGTTGGATGTTGGGTGACTTTTATTTTATTTTAAAGCATTTTTTTTTTTTTTCCCTTCCTTCTATATTACAACCACTGTTGCAAATGGGACATTATTTCTTTGATGTTGAAAACCATCTGTAGTACTGTGAATTACTCCTAGAGCTATTTGCCTGGTTGTTCAGTTCATTTAATGTTTTGCACAGTATATTTTCTGGTTTTACTTAGTTGATCACTTTTTAGTGGTAACATTTAGTATTACACCCACTGCATTTCTGGTGACACCAATCATTGGTGCATAATCTTTTCACTAATAGTGTGTACCATCATCCCGAAAGGTTTAGATGGTTGACATTCACACATACGTTTGTATTGAGCACATTTATATTCGCTAGCGCTGCATTTTATAATTTTTTTCCACCTCCATGCTGACACAATCCTCCTCCTCCTCCTCCTCCTCTTCCTGTGCGATGGGTGGGACAGAAGGAACACTGTCAAGGTAAAGGGGGCCTTGAGAGGCAAGGAAGTCCTCCTCTTCCTGCCTCTGTTCTGCCTCAAGTGCCCTGTCCATTATTCCACGCAGCGTGTGCTCCAACAGGTGGACAAGAGGTACAGTGTCACTGATGCATGCACTGTCACTGCTCACCATCCTCGTGGCCTCCTCAAATGGTGCCAGGACAGTGCATGCATCCCTGATCATGCCCCACTGGCGTGGTGAAAAAAACCCGAGCTCCCCTGACCCTGTCCTGGTGCCGTAGTCGCACAGGTACTCATTGATGGCCCTCTGCTGCGTGTGCAGCCGCTGCAGCATGGCCAACGTTGAGTTCCACCTGGTGGGCATGTCACATATAAGGCGGTTCTTGGGCAGGTTCAACTCCTTTTGCAGCTCAGCCAGGTGAGCACTGGCATTATAAGATCTGCGGAAATGAACACAGACTTTCCTGGCCTGCCTCAGGACATCCTGTAAGCCCGGGTTCCTGCCCAAGAACCGCTGCACCACCAGGTTAAGGACGTGAGCCATACAGGGCACATGGGTCAGTTGTCCCTGTCGGAGGGCGGAGAGGAGGTTGGTGCCATTGTCGCAAACCACCATTCCTGGCTTAAGCTGGCGTGGCGTCAACCACCTCTCGGCCTGCCCCTGCAGAGCAGACAGGACCTCTGCCCCAGTGTGGCTCCTGTCCCCCAAACACACCAGCGCAAGCACGGCATGGCATCTTTTTGCCTGCGTACTTGCGTAGCCCCTTGAACGCCTACGGAGCACCGCTGGTTCCGAGGACAAACCACAGGAAGAGGCCATGGAGGAAGAAGAAGAGGAGGGGGTGGAGGAGAGAGGTGTGTCACAACCAGTAGTAGCATTTTGGAGGCGTGGCGGTGGAACAACCTCCAACACTACTGCACCTTGTCCTGCATCCTTCCCAGCTGCCAAAAGAGTGACCCAATGGGCCGTGAAAGAAAGGTAACGTCCCTGTCCATGCCTGCTGGACCATGAGTCAGCGGTAATATGCACCTTACCGCTGACCGCCCTGTCCAGCGAGGCCAAGACATTGCCTTCCACATGCCTGTAGAGAGCCGGAATCGCCTTCCGTGAGAAAAAGTGGCGTTTGGGAACCTGCCACTGAGGAACCGCACATTGCACAAACTCACGGAAGGGGGCCGAGTCTACCAACTGAAAAGGCAGCAGTTGAAGCGCTAGCAATTTAGCCAAGCTAGCATTCAACCGCTGGGCATGTGGATGGCTGGGAGTGAACTTCTTTCGACGGTCCAGCAGCTGGGGCAGGGAAATTTTCCTGCTAGAATTGGACGTCGGTGTACTGCTAGCAGAGTGCCCGCAAGTACTTGGCTGTGACACACCTAATTCTACACCTTCATTCCTCTCAGAGCAGGTTTCAGAGAGGACTGAAGGTATAGTGGGGTTGGAGATCCCAGCTGATGCGGTGCAAGAAGAGGTCAGCTTTGTTCTTTGGTGTGGGTCTTTAAGGTAGGCTTGCCAACGAGCTGCATGGCAGGTCAACATATGTCTGATCAAGCATGTGGTGCCCAAGCGGCTGATGTTTTGGCCACGCGATATACGCTTGAGACATATGTTGCAAACAGCAGCTGTGCGATCTGATGCACTCGCCTCAAAAAAGGCCCACACCAAAGAACTTTTTGAATGACGGGCAGAGGCAGCGCCCTGCACAGGCGGAGCTCTGCGGTGTGATTCCGTCGGTGTGCTGCCCATACGCTGGCCGCCCAAGGGCATCCTGCCTCATTGGAGATGTGCCTCCTCCTCATCCTCCTCCTCCTCCTCTCTCCTATTAGGCACTGTCAGTTTCACTCACTGTCCTACTCTGTCCCTACAAACTAGATTTAGCACAGAATAGCACACTGATAGTTTCCACGAGTGTCCTTCTCTCCCTAAACTCAAGGATTTCAAATATGGTTCAGCAAGATTGGTTTAGAACAGAATAGCACACTGTCAGTTTCACTCACTGTACCTCTCTGTCCCTACAAACAAGATTTAGCACAGAATAGCACACTGATAGTTTCCACGAGTGTCCTTCTCTGTCCCTAAACTCAAGGATTTCAAATATGGTTCAGCAAGATTGGTTAGAACAGAATAGCACACTGACACTTTCCCTCACTGTCCTACTCTGTCCCTACAAACAAGATTTAGCACAGAATAGCACACTGAGAGTTTCCACGAGTGTCCTTCTCTGTCCCTAAACTCAAGGATTTCAAATATGGTTCAGCAAGATTGGTTTAGAACAGAATAGCACACTGTCAGTTTCACTCACTGTCCTACTCTGTCCCTACAAACAAGATTTAGCACAGAATAGCACACTGACACTTTCCCTCACTGTACCTCTGTCCCTAAACTCAAGGATTTCAAATATGGTTCAGCAAGATTGGTTTAGAACAGAATAGCACACTGTCAGTTTCACTCACTGTCCTACTCTGTCCCTACAAACAAGATTTAGCACAGAATAGCACACTGACACTTTCCCTCACTGTACCTCTCTGTCCCTAAACTCAAGGATTTCAAATATGGTTCAGCAAGATTGGTTTAGAACAGAATAGCACACTGTCAGTTTCACTCACTGTACCTCTCTGTCCCTACAAACAAGATTTAGCATAGAATAGCACACTGATAGTTTCCACGAGTGTCCTTCTCTGTCCCTAAACTCAAGGATTTCAAATATGGTTCAGCAAGATTGGTTTAGAACAGAATAGCACACTGACACTTTCCCTCACTGTCCTACTCTGTCCCTACAAACAAGATTTAGCACAGAATAGCACACTGAGAGTTTCCACGAGTGTCCTTCTCTGTCCCTAAACTCAAGGATTTCAAATATGGTTCAGCAAGATTGGTTTAGAACAGAATAGCACACTGACACTTTCCCTCACTGTCCTACTCTGTCCCTACAAACAAGATTTAGCACAGAATAGCACACTGAGAGTTTCCACGAGTGTCCTTCTCTGTCCCTAAACTCAAGGATTTCAAATATGGTTCAGCAAGATTGGTTTAGAACAGAATAGCACACTGACACTTTCCCTCGCTGTCCTACTCTGTCCCTACAAACAAGATTTAGCACAGAATAGCACACTGATAGTTTCCACGAGTGTCCTTCTCTGTCCCTAAACTCAAGGATTTCAAATATGGTTCAGCAAGATTGGTTTAGAACAGAATAGCACACTGACACTTTCCCTCACTGTCCTACTCTGTCCCTACAAACAAGATTTAGCACAGAATAGCACACTGAGAGTTTCCACGAGTGTCCTTCTCTGTCCCTAAACTCAAGGATTTCAAATATGGTTCAGCAAGATTGGTTTAGAACAGAATAGCACACTGTCAGTTTCACTCACTGTCCTACTCTGTCCCTACAAACAAGATTTAGCACAGAATAGCACACTGACACTTTCCCTCACTGTACCTCTCTGTCCCTAAACTCAAGGATTTCAAATATGGTTCAGCAAGATTGGTTTAGAACAGAATAGCACACTGTCAGTTTCACTCACTGTCCTACTCTGTCCCTACAAACAAGATTTAGCACAGAATAGCACACTGACACTTTCCCTCACTGTACCACTCAGTCCCTAAACTCAAGGATTTCAAATATGGTTCAGCAAGATTGGTTTAGAACAGAATAGCACACTGTCAGTTTCACTCACTGTCCTACTCTGTCCCTACAAACAAGATTTAGCACAGAATAGCACCCTGACACTTTCCCTCACTGTACCTCTCTGTCCCTAAACTCAAGGATTTCAAATATGGTTCAGCAAGATTGGTTTAGAACAGAATAGCACACTGACACTTTCCCTCACTGTACCTCTCTGTCCCTACAAACAAGGTTTAGCACAGAATAACACACTGACACTCTCCCTACCTATCCTTATTTGTCCCTAAACACAAGGAATCCAGGATTAGTAAAGAAAAAAAATGACACTGTCCCTGCCTATGCTTCTCTTTCCCTGCTCTGGAACACACTACACAAGGCCGCCGCGCTGGCGGCCTTTTATAGTGTGGGGCATGTACTAAACCCCCTCAGCAATAATTGGCCACAGGCATCCTGCCTGTGGCCAATCATTGCTCTCCTCGCTGCCGGCGCTGTGATTGGCCAAGCATACGGGGTCACAGTGCATGCTTGGCCAATCACAGCGCCTGGATGACACTGCGATGGCGTAGTGCATTGTGGGCCGTTCGCGTCACTCGAATTTGGCGCGAACGGCCCAAATCGTTCGATCTTCGTCGAACGATCGAACAGCCGATGTTCGAGTCGAACGTATGTTCGACTCGAACACGAAGCTCATCCCTACTGCTTGAGTTAGTGGGTGTTGTGTGCCCTAGTTCAGTATACACCTGTATATACCCGTCATTGCTGTTCTCTAATATAGGCATCTGCTGGAGTTAGTGGGTGTTGTGTGCCCTAGTAGAGTATACACCTGTATATACCCGTCATTGCTGTTCTCTAATACAGGTGTCATGGATATGCATTAATGTCTGTCTGCCATCTTACCTTCCTCCTCATGTGTTCATCTAGAGACCAGACCTCCTTCACCTGGCTTCCTTTATAATCTCCTCCCAGCCTGACTCCACCCCAGGCCCTATCACTGAACACTATATTAACCTGTGCACTGCAAGCCTGCTTTGCTGATCAACGTGTTTGTTAGGCATTGTGTGTTTGGGTTCCTGCCTGCCGTGTGCTACGTCTGTCTCTCTGTTACGTTATTGGCTTGTCCCCGACCATCCCTGTCTGCTTGTGGCCCCTGACCTTCGGCTTGTTATTCGGTTCTCTCTATCGTGTGCCGCTGCTTCCCCTTATCCTACGGGGCGTGAGCTAGGAAACTCCAGGGGCCGCGACCTGGTCCCAGCCTGCAGCGTAACATCCTCACCACTAGAGGCCCTGGAGAAGACCAGCTGGGTCTTAGACTCCGCGCCCTGGGGAATCTTGGCTCTCGCTTCCGTTGGGATCCCGGTTGTGCTCCTCTGGTCCCGCTTTCCACAACCACCCAGTTTCCTACCCACAGAAGCCAGCCATAGGGTTCACTACCTCGCGGTGCACTCCTGTCCCCCTACGGTGTGCATCTGTCACCTGGCCACAGGTGACCCTGACAGTTTGATCAGCCATGGACCCGGCTGACATCCCGATCCCCGCGGATGATCCATTGCAGGGCATAGTCCACAGACTTGAAACCCAGGAATCGAATCAGACTCAGGTGATGCGATTCCTCCAGGATCTGGCTTCTCGATTCGAGCAGCTTCAGGCCTCCTTGGGAACCCCGAATCCGCAACCTCAAGTACAACCAGCGGTGGTACCTATCGCACCAGTCGCAGCCACACACTCACTAATACTGCCAGCTCCGTTCCGTTTCTCTGGGGACTCCAAGGCCTGCAGAGGGTTTCTTAGCCAATGCACGATTCATTTTGAGCTTCAGCCTCAAAACTTTCTGTCTGATAGGGCAAAGGTAGCCTATATCATTTCCCTCCTCTCCGGTGAAGCTTTAGCCTGGGCAGCCCCTCTGTGGGAACTGAATGATCCAGTGGTTTCTAGCCTGTCTGGCTTCTTGAAACTTTTTCGGAATATCTTTGAAGAACCGGCTCGTGTCTCTTCAGCCAGGGGACAAAGTCTGGCTCTCTACCAGGAACATCAAGCTCCGAGTTCCTTCTCTGAAGTTTGCTCCACGATTCATCGGTCCATACACGGTAACTGCTAAACTGAATCCGGTTTGTTTCAAACTCCAGATTCCTAAGAGCCTTAAAATCACTAACTCCTTTCATGTTGCTCTTCTAAAGCCTTTAGTCCTCAATAAATTCTCTCGTCCTCTTCCTACCGTGGCGCCTGTCTCGGAGGATAATCAGGAGTACGAGATCAGTCAAATTCTGGACTCCCGACTCTGTAAAGGCGTTCTTCAGTACCTCGTTCATTGGAAAGGGTTTGGTCCTGAGGAGAGGTCTTGGATCACTGCATCTGAGGTCTTTGCACCTCGTCTGTTAAAGGAGTTTCATCTGAAGTTTCCCTCTAAACCTGGGCCCAGGCGGGGAAGGGGGAGGCCTCGTAAGAGGGAGGGTACTGTCATGGATATGCATTAATGTCTGTCTGCCATCTTACCTTCCTCCTCATGTGTTCATCTAGAGACCAGACCTCCTTCACCTGGCTTCCTTTATAATCTCCTCCCAGCCTGACTCCACCCCAGGCCCTATCACTGAACACTATATTAACCTGTGCACTGCAAGCCTGCTTTGCTGATCAACGTGTTTGTTAGGCATTGTGTGTTTGGGTTCCTGCCTGCCGTGTGCTACGTCTGTCTCTCTGTTACGTTATTGGCTTGTCCCCGACCATCCCTGTCTGCTTGTGGCCCCTGACCTTCGGCTTGTTATTCGGTTCTCTCTATTGTGTGCCGCTGCTTCCCCTTATCCTACGGGGCGTGAGCTAGGAAACTCCAGGGGCCGCGACCTGGTCCCAGCCTGCAGCGTAACATCCTCACCACTAGAGGCCCTGGAGAAGACCAGCTGGGTCTTAGACTCCGCGCCCTGGGGAATCTTGGCTCTCGCTTCCGTTGGGATCCCGGTTGTGCTCCTCTGGTCCCGCTTTCCACAACCACCCAGTTTCCTACCCACAGAAGCCAGCCATAGGGTTCACTACCTCGCGGTGCACTCCTGTCCCCCTACGGTGTGCATCTGTCACCTGGCCACAGGTGACCCTGACAACAGGCATCTGCAGGAGTTAGTGGGTGTTGTGTGCCCCAGCACAGTATACACCTGTATATACCCGTCATTGCTGTTCTCTAAGCTAGATAGGCAGGCAGGGACAGTGTGTTCTTTTCTCAGGCAATTGCAGCAGTTAGTGGGTGTTGTGTGCCCCAGCACAGTATACACCTGTATATATCCATCATTGCTGTTCTCTAATACAGGCATCTGCAGGAGTTAGTGGGTGTTGTGTGCCCTAGTACAGTATACACCTGTATATACTCGTCATTGCTGTTCTCTAATACAGGCATCTTCAGGAGTTAGTGGGTGTTGTGTGCCCTAGTACAGTATACACCTGTATATACCCTTCATTGCTGTTCTCTAATAAAGGCATCTGCTGGAGTTAGTGGGTGTTGTGTGCCCTAGTACAGTATCCACCTGTATATACCCGTCAATGCTGATCTCTAATACAGGCTTCTGCAGGAGTTAGTGGGTGTTGTGTGCCCTAGTACAGTATACACCTGTATATACCCGTCATTGCTGTTCTCTAATATAGGCATCTGCAGGAGTTAGTGGGTGTTGTGTGCCCTAGTACAGTATACACCTGTATATACCCGTCATTGCTGTTCTCTAATAAAGACATCTGCTGGAGTTAGTGGGTGTTGTGTGCCCTAGTACAGTATACACCTGTATATACCCATCATTGCTGTTCTCTAATACAGGCATCTGCTGGAGTTAGTGGGTGTTGTGTGCCCTAGTACAGTATACACCTGTATATACCCATCATTGCTGTTCTCGAATACAGGCATCTGCAGGAGTTAGTGGGTGTTGTGTGCCCTAGTACAGTATACACCTGTATATACCCATCATTGCTGTTCTCTAATAAAAGCATCTGCTGGAGTTAGTGGGTGTTGTGTGCCCTAGTACAGTATACACCTGTATATACCCATCATTGCTGTTCTCTAATACAGGCATCTGCTGGAGTTAGTGGGTGTTGTGTGCCCTAGTACAGTATACACCTGTATATACCCGTCATTGCTGTTCTCTAATACAGGCATCTGCAGAAGTTAGTGGGTGTTGTGTGCCCTAGTACAGTATACACCTGTATATACCCGTCATTGCTGTTCTCTAATAAAGGCATCTGCTGGAGTTAGTGGGTGTTGTGTGCCCTAGTACAGTATACACCTATATATACCCATCATTGCTGTTCTCTAATAAAGGCATCTGCTGGAGTTAGTGGGTGTTGTGTACCCTAGTACAGTATTCACCTGTATATACCCGTCATTGCTGTTCTCTAATACAGGCATCTGCTGGAGTTAGTGGGTGTTGTGTACCCTAGTACAGTATACACCTGTATATACCCGTCATTGCTGTTCTCTAATAAAGGCATCTGCTGGAGTTAGTGGGTGTTGTGTGCCCTAGTACAGTATACACCTGTATATACCCGTCAATGCTGATCTCTAATACAGGCATCTGCAGGAGTTAGTGGGTGTTGTGTACCCTAGTACAGTATACACCTGTATATACCCTTCTTTGCTGTTCTCTAATAAAGGCATCTGCTGGAGTTAGTGGGTGTTGTGTGCCCTAGTACAGTATACACCTGTATATACCCGTCAATGCTGATCTCTAATACAGGCATCTGCAGGAGTTAGTTGGTGTTGTGTGCCCTAGTACAGTATACACCTGTATATACCCGTCATTGCTGTTCTCTAATACAGGCATCTGCAGGAGTTAGTGGGTGTTGTGTGCCCTAGTACAGTATACACCTGTATATACCCGTCATTGCTGTTCTCTAATAAAGGCATCTGCTGGAGTTAGTGGGTGTTGTGTGCCCTAGTACAGTATACACCTGTATATACCCATCATTGCTGTTCTCTAATACAGGCATCTGCTGGAGTTAGTGGGTGTTGTGTGCCCTAGTACAGTATACATCTGTATATACCCGTCATTGCTGTTCTCTAATACAGGCATCTGCAGGAGTTAGTGGGTGTTGTGTGCCCTAGTACAGTATACACCTGTATATACCCGTCATTGCTGTTCTCTAATAAAGGCATCTGCTGGAGTTAGTGGGTGTTGTGTGCCCTAGTACAGTATACACCTGTATATACCCATCATTGCTGTTCTCTAATAAAGGCATCTGCTGGAGTTAGTGGGTGTTGTGTACCCTAGTACAGTATTCACCTGTATATACCCGTCATTGCTATTCTCTAATACAGGCATCTGCTGGAGTTAGTGGGTGTTGTGTACCCTAGTACAGTATACACCTGTATATACCCGTCATTGCTGTTCTCTAATAAAGGCATCTGCTGGAGTTAGTGGGTGTTGTGTGCCCTAGTACAGTATACACCTGTATATACCTGTGACAGAACCCACTGTCACTGTGTGCTTTGGATGGGACTGAGGGCGGGCCTCCTACCCTTAGACTATGGCCCATAAGAGACTAAGAGACATCTGGACAAGCTGGCATTGAGATAATGTAATGTAATGCTACCATCCCTTCTACCCCATCCCCCCCCTCTTGTTGCTGTGCTTAATTGTGTTGGTTCATGGCACATAGACAATGGTCTGGACTGCAGACATCTCTCCGCAGGGGATGTGTATTGAAGGGCTGCCTGCTTACCATAATCTCTTTATGTTTAACTGTAGTCTCTGTTTCAATGTTCAGTTCCCATTGGTTCTTCCTTGTCCCCTACCCCCCTCTATGACAAGGCTAAGGGGAGTGCCCCTAACTGTGTGTAAAAGTGTATGTTTTGGATTTAATAAACTGTTTATGCTCTGCATGTTTAACCCTCAACACCTGTGTGGCTTGTCTCGTGATTGAGGGGTTAAGGGCTGGTTATGGCAAATCTGCAGGCTGCGGGTGCGTTTGGAGGACAGGAGACACAAGTCTGGCGGATGTGCCCAGCTGGGGTATCTGAGATCCGTCACAGTGGTGGCAGCTGTGGGACGTCTCCTGCAGTCCGGGACATCCAAACCACCACCAGGATTCAAGAGGCGTGCAGCCACCGAGGAGCGATACGGGGACCGGCCAGCATGAGAGAGTTCGGGAGGAGGCTGCAAGGCATGCGGAAGCAACTTCGGGGACCAGCGACGGAGCAAACCATGCTCGGCTGGGAGGATGTGATCCGCCGGCAACTCTGGCATGAGACACTAAGCCACGAGCGGCAGCATCAGGGGAAGATCCTTTCCTCCTCCACAGAGATGTACTGGACGCAGTACCGTGCGCGAGAGATGTTCCTGAGGGAACGACCGTGAAATGAGTGTAAGATGGAGCTCAGAAGATTGGTCCAGGAGGAGATGAGGCTGGACGCCAGCTACAGAGCCCTCCGGTGGTTCGCGGCTCAACTGTGGCCAAGTACAGCAGATGGCAGCCCAACAGAAGGCGTTGGCTACGGCAGCGTGGAGCTGCTCCATCAAAAAATGTACGGAGACCGGTGGGGGCGTGGCTACCGCGCTAGCTGATGGACGCATAGAGTGAGAGCTCCGCTCCAGCAACCGGGAATTCTCAGCACCGAGGCAACTCTGACATCCACACCCGCTCACACTCGAGTCCTACGGATCCCCTCTACCCTCAGGGATGACCAGGAGAAGACAAAACCCCAACCAGCCGAAGCGGCTGAAAGATTTCTTTCCTCCTAAGGCCCGCGGCCTAGTCCAAGATGGCGCCGGCGGCTGCTCTCCGTCCTCACCACGCGACTCACAGCTCGCATCACCCAGCCTCAGTCCGGTGGCGAATCCCCAGCAGCGATCACCGGATGCATCGACCCCCAGTACAGGCAGCCCAGCTAAATCCAAACCCCGGTTGTCGGAAGACCCGAGAAATCATAAGGTCAGTGACGCAAATACATCACTAGAGGACACCAGAGATCTAGCTGACACTATTAACTCCTTCCCCACGTCCAACCAGCCAGTGTCAGATACAACTTTAAAGGACATGCTTATCTCCCTACGCAGCTCCATGCATACTGACATGATGGAATGCATGCGCAACTTTAAATCTGACATAGGGGAACTGGGAGCCAGAGTAGACCACGTAGAAACAAAAATGGGAGAATATGCAGACTCCTATAATGCACTAGTTGACTCCCATAATGACCAATCAGACGAAGTAACATGGCTGAAAGCAAAGGTCGCTGACCTTGAAGATAGGTCAAGAAGAAATAACGTGAAAATCAGAGGGGTCCCAGAGTCCATACAACCTGCACAACTAAATCAATACGCCCGAGAACTCCTATTAGCATACCTGCCAACACTGACGGCAGCTGACCTGGTGATAGACAGGATTCATCGCCTCCCCAAGCCAACTCACCTCCCTGAAAACATTCCCAGGGACATATTGATGAGGGTACATTTCTACCATGTCAAGGATCAATTCATGTCTGCCTTCAGAAAGTGCGCTCATCCTCCCAACCCCTATGCAAACATACAGGTCTTTGCAGACCTGTCACAGTACACTATGCAAAAGCGTAAAGCCCTCATTACTGTGACCAAAGCTCTCCGTAACCACAATATTGCTTACTGCTGGGGGTACCCAACAAAACTCACTGTCACTTACGACGGGAAAACATCAGTAGTTACCTCCCTAAATGAAGGCCTAGCATTACTGCGAGAATGGGACATTCTCCCTGAACACACCTCTGAGGAGAAAAGCTCATCGCCCAAGGCGAACACACTGGAAGAGTGGCAAATTGTATCCCACAAGAGAAAAGCACACAAATCCTCTACGCCTCGTACATAAGTGCCAACCCAAGCCAACTACTTTCCCGTAAGCTGGAGCGGAAAAGCCCACTTGGCTCCCCTATACAAGTTATGTGCAGTTTCACTGCCATCAGATTCCGGAAGGAATCTAATTTTTTACTACAAGTATTTTTGTTTTGTTTGGCTATTGACACTCTGTTTTTTCTACCTCCTCCTCCACCCTCCTCTTCCCCTCCACCCCCAGCCCTGATGGATCGCACACTGAGGAACCAACGGTCCTCGTTCGACACTGATGCTACTGCACCCACCCGTCGGATCTTGGAATCTCGAAAAATGAAGCAATCCAGGTACTTTTCTATCTTCCTACCACACCACACATGGCTATCACAGTAACCTCCTTCAATGTCCATGGCTTGAACCACCCGGCTAAAAGATCATCAGTCTGGAAGGAAGCCCTTAAGCTTCATACCGACGTTTTGTGCCTGCAGGAATCTCACTGGTCCTCTGTATCTATCCCTTCCTTCCATCATAGAAATTTTCCCCATGTATTCAACGCCTCCTCAACCAAGAAACGAAAAGGGGTAGTAATAGCCATCAGAGACTCTGTAACTTTCTCCTTTCAAGAGTCCCATGTAGACCCTGAGGGTCGCTATCTGATCGTGATTGGCACGCTTAATGACCGTCTCTACACTCTAATAAATATATATGCTCCTAACACGCACCAAGTGAGGTTTATGAAGAAAATATTCCACAAAATTAACTCTCTTAAAAAAGGAGCAGTCGTAATGTGTGGAGACTTCAACGCAACAATAGACCACAAAATAGACACTACCTCTAAAGCTAAACGCCCTCCACCGTCCCTTCAACGTATCCTACACACTGAGGAATTGTTTGATGTCTGGAGATGTCAACACTCCACGGAACGTGACTATACTTTCCATTCCTCCAGACATAATACCTACTCCCGGTTGGACTTTATACTTGTTGACAAAAATTTGCTGCAAAGAATCTCCTCCTCCACCATACACGACATAACATGGTCAGACCATGCACCTGTCTCTGTTGTGGTGGAGGAGAGACATTCTCCTTCCCCAGCCTATATCTGGCGAGCTAATACTGCATTACTACAGCAATCAGATCGGGCGGCTCTGGTGAAGAATCACCTAACCGAGTATTTTGCTCTTAACAAGAACTCAGTCTCTAACCCCTTCTCCTTGTGGTGCGCCCACAAGGCATATATTAGGGGCATATTGATACAACTGAGCTCCAGGGCAAAAAGGCAGAGGACGCAAAAAATTGACTCACTCCTATCTCAAATCAAAATTTTAGAATCCCAAAACAAAACCATCCCTGATCCTACAGTAGCAAGCCAACTGGCGGGCCTAAGAGCAGATCTCAGACTCATGTTGCTAGAACAACACAACAAACACTTACTCTACCTTAAAACAAATCACTATTCGGCTGGTAACAGAGCAGGGAAGCTCCTAGCACAGAAACTAAAAGATCAAAAAGCCAAAGCCAGAATCCCCTTTCTCATAAATCCTACAGATGGCAACAAAATTTACAACCCGCAACACATTGCTGATTCCTTCGCTAAGTATTACTCCTCCCTTTACAACTTAGTAAATGACCCAAACACCCCCCAACCATCAGAAGAAACAATCAGCAAATTCCTAAATGACTTATCCCTTCCGTCATTAACAGAGTCACAACTGGGAATTCTAAATTCCCCTTTCACTGAGTCTGAGATCCACAAAGCCATTCAAACACTCCCAAATGGTAAATCTCCAGGGCCAGATGGCTTACCCAATGACTACTACAAAATTTTTTCAGAAACCCTACTTCCCCCACTGCAGGAAACATATTCAGCAGCGGCGTCCTCTGCCTCTTTCCCAGCCGAAATGTTGAATGCCTATATTGTTACCATTCCGAAACCTGGCAAATCATCTGACACTCCAGCTAATTTCAGACCTACAGTATCTCTCTTCTGAATACAGATGTAAAATTGTACGCCAAGATCCTTTCCCACAGACTCCTAGCCATACTACCAACGTTGATTGGACCTGACCAGGCTGGTTTCACTAAGGGTAGACAAGCAGCCGATGCCACTAGAAGGATCATCAACATCCTACAACATGCAGACGCCTGTCGGGTGCCTTCCCTACTGCTGTCCTTGGACGCGGAGAAGGCATTCGACAGGGTCCATTGGGGTTACATGACACAAACTCTAGAAAAATTTGGCTTCAAAGGCCTCATTCTATCGGCCATACTAGCTCTATACTCCTCCCCCTGCGCACAAGTGTACACCTCTAATATGTTATCCCGTCCTTTCGCCATTACCAACGGCACTAGGCAGGGATGCCCCCTCTCCCCCTCAATTTTTAATCTCATTATAGAACCATTAGCTGAGAAAATTAGAACCCATCCAGGGACCCCAGGTTTCAACGTACTAGAGGAATCCCACAACATAAACCTCTTTCGGACGACATCATTCTACTTTTGACCTCCCCACAAACCTCTCTCTCTCAAGCCCATGGCATCCTAGTCAATTTTAGTCAAATATCTTACTACAAAGTCAATTTTACAAAATCCCTCATTCTAGGACTTAACCTTTCCACCCATCTCCAACGACGGCTACAGAAGGACTTCCCTTACACTTGGAGTTCATCTAGTATACCATACCTGGGACTTCATCTCACAGCAGACCCCAACAAACTAGCTGAAGTTAATTACATTCCCTTAATAGCCAAACTAGCATTAGAGATACGGCGGTTAACTAAAACAGATCTAACATGGTCTGGCCGCCTAGCTTCCTTCAAGATGCTACTCCTCCCCCAAATTTTATATGTTTTTCGAACTCTTCCTATCCCACTTAAAACTACTCATCTCAACGTACTTAACCTTCAACTCAAACAATATATTTGGGGATCCAAACGACCGAGATGCTCAAAAACACTGCTTATTAAACACAGACTGGCTGGAGGTATGGGCTTGGTGGACCTAAAAGATTATTATAGAGCAGCCTTACTTACACAACTTAAATGTTGGTTCCCTGCACAGACCACCAAACCCTGGTGCAGATTAGAACAAGCATTATGCCCGACGCACAACCTTTATCACCTCCTACTTATAGACACCTGGAAACCTTTCCCACTCCGAACCCTACCGCTTACCATTAGGGCCTCACTCATAGTATGGAGGGACCTCAACAAACATAACACTACATCCCCCTCAGACATCCACCTCCCAATTCCATTAGAATTACTGAATAGCGCAATCCTACACGCGAATTACTCTAAATGGAAGGCTCGGGGTATCACCTTAATATCCGACATATACGACAACAACTCACTTAAATCCTTCGATGCCCTAGTCTCAGAATATTCTATCCCACAGTCTGACCACTACAAATACCTTCAACTTTCTCACTTCCTGAATTCCCTGAAGAGTATCCAGGTCCCTATGCAGGACGGCTTATGGAGATTCTTTGGTAGCGAATCCAGCTCTAAAAGGCATAACGCTGTTATATAACTACTTCCAAAGTAAATTTGCATTCACCAAACTAACGCCATTTCACAAATGGGAACAGGAGATGGGAGAATCCTTCACAACCGCACAATGGAAAATAGCATTCAAATCAGTATACAAAGCTTCTAGATGTGTTAACCACTGGGAACTTTCATTAAAAATAGCCCAAAGATGGTACCTCACCCCATACAAAATGTCCAAATATTATCACAACAGCTCCCCCTTATGCTGGAGAGGCTGTGGAGAAGTTGGAAATATCTTACATGTATTCTGGAAATGTAAAAATTTAGTTAGCTTCTGGAACAGTATTTTTGCATGTATCTCTCGTATCACTGGAATTCTCCTATCTCCTGGCCCTGGAATGGCACTACTAAATCTTAATATTGAGAAATTTCCCCCTAACTACCGAACTGTGGTAACGCACATATTTCTGGCTGCTAGATCAGTCATAACCAAAAATTGGAAATCAAATGTATCCCCCAATGTGTCGGAAGTCTTAGGTATCACACATACTAACTACATCTTTGAATCCATGATAGCAAGAAAGGAAGGCAGAAACCAATTACTACATAACCACTGGAATATCTGGACCTCCTGGTACAAAGGATAAGTGTACAACTGCTCTACATTATTAGATGATAATGTGCTCATGACCACCTCTGACATGATCCATCCCCCTCCCTCCCCCTCCCCTTCCCCATCCTCCCCCTATCCTCCCCTCTACTTTCCTTCTATTCTACTCGCCCACGGTTATAATGGAAACAAATGCATCTCTGAGAGGGTCTCCCTACCCATCTCTGATGTTTAACTAAATCTACCCTCGCAACAATATTTTGATTATAATTCTGATAGTGCCTTATCATAATATGTAACCGCTACTATTTTTCTTTTATGCTTACTGTACAATGTTTGTACCCTGTTTGTACAAGAAAATTCATTCTCAATAAAAACTAATTTGGAAAAAAATAAATAAAAATGTACGGAGACCCAGACTTTGGGAGCGAGGAAGAGTGGCGGCTGGAAGACATCCTGGACTTCCGAGATGAGGTGCTGGACCTTCCTGAAGAGGCGTGTGGCCTGGAGGAATTAGAGTTCCTGGTTGAGCAGGAATGGGAGCTCGAGATTGCCTACAAGCGGCTGTTTGACGGTGATCAGCAGCCTGGCATAGCTCCCGTTGCCTGGGACTGTCCTGGAGAAATAGCGGACAGTCGCGAAGATGCAGAGCAAATGGGGCCAGGAGTGCCCCTACGTTTTTCCGTCCTAACCGCAATGGAAGAAGTGGCGATGATACAGAGGGCACTGTGAGTGCTAGAATGCCAGAATGCACCAGAGGTTTCCCAGGCAGTGATACAAGATAAAAGCATAAAGGTCTCAGAAGGGGAAGTTGAGACGGGCGCTGGAAGGCTGGTAAATGGTGATCAGCAGCAAGTCCAGAGTATCGAATCCGGTGCCCCAGCAGAAGCGCTGGCTACAGGGCAGAGTGCCGCTGGCCTCTGCCCAGCATCAGAAAAAGAGTTGGACCCGGAGAGTCTGAGAGATGATCTTCGTGAGCCATTTCCCCAACAGCAGATATCCCCAACGGGAGTGGAGGAAGCAATTCTCCCTCCCCAGCAATTTGACAGTACCCCAATGTTCATCCCCCCAGCAGAAGCGCTGGCTGCAGGGCAGAGTGTCGCTGGCCTCTGCCCACCCTCAGAGTTTGATCCAGGGAGTCCGAGGGATGACCTCAGTGAGCTGTTTCCCCAGCACTTGGACACTACCCCAGTGTTCATCCCCCCCAGCAGAAGCGCTGGCTACGGGGCAGAGTGCCGCTGGCCTCTGCCCACCCTCAGAGTTGGATCCAGGGAGTCCGAGGGATGACCTCAGTGAGCTGGTTGCCCAGCACTTGGACACTACCCCAGTGTTTATCCCCCCAGCAGAAGCGCTGGCTGAATGGCAGAGTGCCACAGGCCCCTGACCAGCCCTCAGTATGTCTTTGGAGGGTTTGGGAGACAGCCCCTGTCAGAAGTCGCCTCAGCAGCTGGTCACAGAACCAGGAGGGGAGAAAACCCTTTCCTCTCTCCAGCGGCTGAACTCTTCCGTTGTATATGTCCCCCTAGCAGAATCGCTGGCTACGGAGCAGAGTGCTGTTGGCCTCTTCCCAGCATCAGAAAAAGAGATGGAGAGTCCGGGAGATAGTCCCTGCAAGATACCTCCTCAGCGGCTGGTAACTACTCCAGGAGAAAAGCAAGTACCTTTTCCTCCCCAACTGCATAGCACTGCCAGCCTACGTTCCCTACAAGCTGAAGCACTGGCATCGGGGCAGAGGATTATTCAGCTACCCCCAATACCTGCAACCCAGTCCCGGATCACGGGAGTGCGGACAGCTGTTCTCACTCTCCAGCGGCTGTTTTTATTCACGGGAGACCGTATGTGCGATTTTGCTCCCCAGCGCCAGAGACGTACTTTTCCTTTTCCTGGTTGCCTGGGGTGGAAGTTTGTGACTAACGCAGGTCCAGACCAGTTGGGGGTCAGGAACCTGGTTAGTCTGTTTTTAAAAGGGGAGAAATGTGACAGAACCCACTGTCACTGTGTGCTTTGGAACGGGACTGAGGGCGGGCCTCCTACCCGCAGACTATGGCACATAAGAGACTAAGAGACATCTGGACAAGCTGGCATTGAGATAATGTAATGTAATGCTACATCCCTTCTTCCCCATCCCCCCCTCTTGTTGCTGTGCTTAATTGTGTTGGTTCATGGCACATAGACAATGGTCTGGACTGCAGACATCTCTCCGCAGGGGATGTGTATTGAAGGGCTGCCTGCTTACCATAATCCCTTTATGTTTAACTGTAGTCTCTGTTTCAATGTTCAGTTCCCATTGGTTCTTCCTTGTCCCCTACCCCCCCTCTATGACAAGGCTAAGGGGAGTGCCCCTAACTGTGTGTAAAAGTGTATGTTTTGGATTTAATAAACTGTTTATGCTCTGCATGTTTAACCCTTAACACCTGTGTGGCTTGTCTCGTGATTGAGGGGTTAAGGGCTGGTTATGGCGAATCTGCAGGCTGCGGGTGCGTTTGGAGGACAGGAGACACAAGTCTGGCGGATGTGCCCAGCTGGGGTATCTGAGATCCGTCACAATACCCATCATTGCTGTTCTCTAATAAAGGCATCTGCTGGAGTTAGTGGGTGTTGTGTGCCCTAGTACAGTATACACCTGTATATACCATCATTGCTGTTCTCTAATAAAGGCATCTGCTGGAGTTAGTGAGTGTTGTGTGCCCTAGTACAGTATACACCTGTATATACCTGTCATTGCTGTTCTCTAATATAGGCATCTGCTGGAGTTAGTGGGTGTTGTGTGCCCTAGTACAGTATACACCTGTATATACCCGTCATTGCTGTTCTCTAATACAGGCATCTGCAGGAGATAGTGGGTGTTGTGTGCCCTAGAACAGTATACACCTGTATATACCCGTCATTGCTGTTCTCTAATAAAGGCATCTGCTGGAGTTAGTGGGTGTTGTGTGCCCTAGTACAGTATTCACCTGTATATACCCGTCATTGCTGTTCTCTAATAAAGGCATCTGCTGGAGTTAGTGGGTGTTGTGTACCCTAGTACAGTATTCACCTGTATATACCCGTCATTGCTGTTCTCTAATACAGGCATCTGCTGGAGTTAGTGGGTGTTGTGTACCCTAGTACAGTATACACCTGTATATACCCAACATTGCTGTTCTCTAATAAAGGCATCTGCTGGAGTTAGTGGGTGTTGTGTGCCCTAGTACAGTATACACCTGTATATACCATCATTGCTGTTCTCTAATACAGGCATCTGCTGGAGTTAGTGGGTGTTGTGTACCCTAGTACAGTATACACCTGTATATAACCGTCATTGCTGTTCTCTAATAAAGGCATCTGCTGGAGTTAGTGGGTGTTGTGTGCCCTAGTACAGTATACACCTGTATATACCCGTCATTGCTGTTCTCTAATACAGGCATCTGCTGGAGTTAGTGGGTGTTGTGTGCCCTAGTACAGTATATACCTGTATATACCCATCATTGCTGTTCTCTAATACAGGCATCTGCAGGAGTTAGTGGGTGTTGTGTGCCCTAGTACAGTATACACCTGTATATACCCGTCATTGCTGTTCTCTAATAAAGGCATCTGCTGGAGTTAGTGGGTGTTGTGTGTCCTAGTACAGTATTCACCTGTTTATACCCGTCATTGCTGTTCTCTAAGCTAGATAGGCAGGCAGGGACAGTGTGTTCTTTTCTCAGGCAATTGCAGCAGTTAGTGGGTGTTGTGTGCCCCAGCACAGTATACACCTGTATATACATACCCGTCATTGCTGTTCTCTAATACAGGCATCTGAAGGAGTTAGTGGGTGTTGTGTGCCCTAGTACAGTATACACCTGTATATACCCGTCATTGCTGTTCTCTAATAAAGGCATCTGCTGGAGTTAGTGGGTGTTGTGTGCCCTAGTACAGTATTGTGACATGGGGGTCACTTTGGACACAGGGTGAGCCAGGAAACAATGGACATTGAGAATATGGCTTGGATTGCTTAAAATGGGTCTGTAATATTTATCCACCATATTCCCCAGGATTTCTGCAAAGAACTATCTACTGTTTTATGAACTCAACAGGTTAAATTAAGAGAGGCTGATATGTCTCCTGTCTCCTTGTATAATGCTAATGAGCCTCACCTATGCTACAGGTCCTTTCATTGTGACGATGTGGATTGGAGCTTAGTAAACCGTCTGGCTCCATATTATGGGATGTGGAAGTGTCTTCTGTGAGGAGGGGGGGGGGAATCAACCCCCCTGCCTAAGACTGTTTATCAAAGGAGAAGTTTGAACACACCTGACCTGTATCACCATTGTCATTGGACAGTTTAACCCGCCCTGTTCCCCAAGGATGGGAGGGAAGGGTTTTGAAGAGAAATGTGTTACCATGTGTTTTGAAAATAAAGTCTTTCCCTGTTTTGGAACTTGAATACAGAGCGTTGTCTCGTATCTGGGGGGAGAATCATTCGTATGGGGTCTTATTCGGCTGGTTGGAGTGTCTGGTGGCTTTCGTGTGGTTGGAAAGGGAATATCCTAACTGTGTTAACCCCTTTCATACTTGGGGTGCGGTTACAATTGTTGGCAAGCAGTGGGATTGATCCCCACAGCCAGAAGGACAGCTACAAGAGGACACAGGACAATGGAAGCACAGTATGAACGGCTAAAGCTCTCCACCCTCAAAGACTTACTGGAGAACCGGGGAAGACCGGCCAACAACCGTAAGAAGAGGGACATTATCAGAGAACTAGTCGAAATGGATGGAACCGAAAGGCCCAGCGTAACAGACAGGACACCCGAAGAGGCATGTTTTGATCAGGCTGTTAAACTAAGACTGGCACAGTATGGTCCTAACCCTCCAGCGGAGATCATAGACCTAGTTATAGCGGCTGTGGACGCAAATTGGCTACATCAAAAAGGCGCTGCAGCAGCAGAAGTCACAGCAGCACCAACTGCAAGGAGAGGAGAGGTACAGATACCAGTCCCCATGGAAGAGGAATTCAGAAGGAGGTTACAAGAGATGCAGATACAGCATAGAGGACCAGTATCAGAGGAGGTCCTGCTGGGATGGTCTGATTCGATCCGCTGCAAACTCTGGAAGAAAGCGCTTGCTCTCGAGCAGCAGCACCAGGGAAAGGTTCTCCCCTCCATCTATGTAAGGTACTGGTCGCAGTATGATGTACGAATGCCGTTATTGGGGGAACAACCAAAGCAGGAGTGGACAACTGAGTTAAGCAGGCTGATCCGGGCAGAGATGCGGTTGGACGAGAGCTACAGAGCCCTCCGGTGGTATGTAGCCCAAGAGTGCCCATGGTCAGCGGATGACAGCCCCACGGAAGGCTTTGACTATGATGGCCTGGGATTGTTGTATTGGAGGCTGTCCAGTGACCCTGACTTTGGGAGTGATCAGGAGTGGCGTTTGGAGGAAATAATGGAGCACAGAGAGCAAAGACTAAATGTCTCGGAAGGGCACTGGGCACAGGAAGATTTGGAGTTTCTGGCCATTCAGGAATGGGAGCTGGAGATTGCCTACAGACAGCTGCTAGACCCGGCTCAGCAGGAGGGTGGGGCCCCCTTTGCCTGGGACTATCAGGAAATACCAGTTGACAACTATGAAATCCTGGCTGAAGAATCGGCAGTGGAAAATCTGAAGATTGCCATCCCTAAAGCCGAAGTGGATGATGTGGAGTTCCAGGGAGCTAGGGCAGTTGGCTCATCTCCCCAGCCACAGATTACAGAAGGTATGGACTTAATGGGCTATTCAGAGGGTGTTATGGATTATGTATCGCCTGCTCAAGTACTGGCAGCAGGACAAAGTATTGCAGACCCCTGCTCTACACCCGTGGCAGTTTTGGAGGCCCGAGTTGAGAAGGTGATGGTTCCTCTTTCCGAGTGGATTTCGGAAATGCAGGGAGGAGAAGCAGCCATTTTCCCTCCCCAACAGTTAGCCAGAGCAGATGGTGTGGAGTCCCCAGCAGAAGTGCTGGCAACAGGGCAGAGTGATGGCAACCTCTGCCCAGCACCGGAAACAACTGTGGAGTTTCAGGGAGCCGGGGCAGTTGGCCCCTCTCCCCAGCAACCAGCTAAGGTAGTAAAGCTGTTACTCCCAGCTGAATCACTGGCAGCAGGGCAGAATGCTACTGGCCGCTGCACACAACTGCAACTTGAGCTGATATCGGTGGATGGGACTGCGGCCTCCACTCACAGCAACCCAGCAGAAGAGCTGGCAACAGAGCAGAGTGCCGCGGGCCTCTGCTCTCAACTAATGGAAGAGGGAGTTCCTGTGGTACTGGATGGGACTTCGGTCCTCACTGACACAACCCCAGAAAATGGTGTGACACTGGGACAGGAGAATGTCAGACTTGCTTTGCAAGCACTGGGGGATTTTCACCTACCACAAGTGGATGGGACTTCAGTCTCCACTTGTATACCCCAGGAAGGCTGGGCAGTCGGCCCAGATCCCCAACAGCATGACGGACTGAGCCCAGTCACCCTGTCTCCTCTCCAGTGGCTGAAAGGACTCCAGGGAGGAGGGCCAGTCCAGGCCTCTCCCCAGCGGCGGGTATGTTCTCTAAGAGAGGCAGAGGTTGGCTGGGTAAGTAATGCTCTGCTTGGAACAATTGATTTGGGGTACTGTGGGGATACTGGCATTGGAGGAATGAACCTATGGACTAACTTTGGAGTCAACCCGTCTGGAGTCCCCTCCTCTGTTAGTCTCCTGCCGAAAAGGGAGATGTGTGACATGGGGGTCACTTTGGACACAGGGTGAGCCAGGAAACAATGGACATTGAGAATATGGCTTGGATTGCTTAAAATGGGTCTGTAATATTTATCCACCATATTCCCCAGGATAACTGCAAAGAACTATCTACTGTTTTATGAACTCAACAGGTTAAATTAAGAGAGGCTGATATGTCTCCTGTCTCCTTGTATAATGCTAATGAGCCTCACCTATGCTACAGGTCCTTTCATTGTGACGATGTGGATTGGAGATTAGTAAACCGTCTGGCTCCATATTATGGGATGTGGAAGTGTCTTCTGTGAGGAGGGGGGGGGAATCAACCCCCCTGCCTAAGACTGTTTAACAAAGGAGAAGTTTGAACACACCTGACCTGTATCACCATTGTCATTGGACAGTTTAACCCGCCCTGTTCCCCAAGGATGGGAGGGAAGGGTTTTGAAGAGAAATGTGTTACCATGTGTTTTGAAAATAAAGTCATTCCCTGTTTTGGAACTTGAATACAGAGCGTTGTCTCGTATCTGGGGGGAGAATCATTCGTATGGGGTCTTATTCGGCTGGTTGGAGTGTCTGGTGGCTGTCGTGTGGTTGGAAAGGGAATATCCTAACGGTGTTAACACCTTTCATACTTGGGGTGCCGTTACAAGTATACACCTGTATATACCCATCATTGCTGTTCTCTAATAAAGGCATTTGCTGGAGTTAGTGGGTGTTGTGTACCCTAGTACAGTATTCACCTGTATATACCCGTCATTGCTGTTCTCTAATACAGGCATCTGCTGGAGTTAGTGGGTGTTGTGTACCCTAGTACAGTATACACCTGTATTTACCCGTCATTGCTGTTCTCTAATAAAGGCATCTGCTGGAGTTAGTGGGTGTTGTGTGCCCTAGTACAGTATACACCTGTATATACCCATCATTGCTGTTCTCTAATAAAGGCATCTGCTGGAGTTAGTGGGTGTTGTGTGCACTAGTACAGTATACACCTGTATATACCCGTCATTTCTGTTCTCTAATAAAGGCATCTGCTGGAGTTAGTGAGTGTTGTGTGCCCTAGTACAGTATACCCCTGTATATACCTGTCATTGCTGTTCTCTAATATAGGCATCTGCTGGAGTTAGTGGGTGTTGTGTGCCCTGGTACAGAATACACCTGTATATACCCATCATTGCTGTTCTCTAATACAGGCATCTGCAGGAGTTAGTGGGTGTTGTGTGCCCTAGAACAGTATACACCTGTATATACCCGTCATTGCTGTTCTCTAATAAAGGCATCTGCTGGAGTTAGTGGGTGTTGTGTGCCCTAGTACAGTATTCACCTGTATATACCCGTCATTGCTGTTCTCTAATAAAGGCATCTGCTGGAGTTAGTGGGTGTTGTGTACCCTAGTACAGTATTCACCTGTATATACCCGTCATTGCTGTTCTCTAATACAGGCATCTGCTGGAGTTAGTGGGTGTTGTGTACCCTAGTACAGAATACACCTGTATATACCCAACATTGCTGTTCTCTAATAAAGGCATCTGCTGGAGTTAGTGGGTGTTGTGTGCCCTAGTACAGTATACACCTGTATATACCCGTCATTGCTGTTCTCTAATACGAGCATCTGCTGGAGTTAGTGGGTGTTGTGTGCCCTAGCATAGTATACACCTGTATATACCCGTCATTGCTGTTCTCTAATACAGGCATCTTCCGGAGTTAGTGGGTGTTGTGTTCCCTAGTACAGTATACACCTGTATATACCCTTCATTGCTGTTCTCTAATAAAGGCATCTGCTGGAGTTAGTGGGTGTTGTGTGCCCTAGTACTATATTCACCTGTATATACCCGTCAATGCTGATCTCTAATACAGGCATCTGCAGGAGTTAGTGGGTGTTGTGTGCCCTAGTACAGTATACACCTGTATATACCCGTCATTGCTGTTCTCTAATACAGGCATCTGCAGGAGTTAGTGGGTGTTTTGTGCCCTAGTACAGTATACACCTGTATATACCCGTCATTGCTGTTCTCTAATAAAGACATCTGCTGGAGTTAGTGGGTGTTGTGTGCCCTAGTACAGTATACATCTGTATATACCCGTCATTGCTGTTCTCTAATAAAGGCATCTGCTGGAGTTAGTGGGTGTTGTGTACCCTAGTACAGTATACACCTGTATTTACCCGTCATTGCTGTTCTCTAATAAAGGCATCTGCTGGAGTTAGTGGGTGTTGTGTGCCCTAGTACAGTATACACCTGTATATACCCATCATTGCTGTTCTCTAATAAAGGCATCTGCTGGAGTTAGTGGGTGTTGTGTGCCCTAGTACAGTATTCACCTGTATATACCCGTCATTGCTGTTCTCTAATAAAGGCATCTGCTGGAGTTAGTGGGTGTTGTGTACCCTAGTACAGTATTTACCTGTATATACCCGTCATTGCTGTTCTCTAATACGAGCATCTGCTGGAGTTAGTGGGTGTTGTGTACCCTAGTACAGTATACACCTGTATATACCCAACATTGCTGTTCTCTAATAAAGGCATCTGCTGGAGTTAGTGGGTGTTGTGTGCCCTAGTACAGTATACACCTATATATACCATCATTGCTGTTCTCTAATAAAGGCATCTGCTGGAGTTAGTGGGTGTTGTGTACCCTAGTACAGTATACACCTGTATATACCCACCATTGCTGTTCTCTAATACAGGCATCTGCTGGAGTTAGTGGGTGTTGTGTGCCCTAGTACAGTATACACCTGTATATACCCGTCATTGCTGTACTCTAATACAGGCATCTGCTGGAGTTAGTGGGTTTTGTGTGCCCTAGTACAGTATATACCTGTATATACCCATCATTGCTGTTCTCTAATAAAGGCATCTGCTGGAGTTAGTGGGTGTTGTGTGTCCTAGTACAGTATTCACCTGTTTATACCCGTCATTGCTGTTCTCTAAGCTAGATAGGCAGGCAGGGACAGTGTGTTCTTTTCTCAGGCAATTGCAGCAGTTAGTGGGTGTTGTGTGCCCCAGCACAGTATACACCTGTATATACCCGTCATTGCTGTTCTCTAATACAGGCATCTGCAGGAGTTAGTGGGTGTTGTGTGCCCTAGTACAGTATACACCTGTATATACCCGTCATTGCTGTTCTCTAATAAAGGCATCTGCTGGAGTTAGTGGGTGTTGTGTGCCCTAGTACAGTATTGTGACATGGGGGTCACTTTGGACACAGGGTGAGCCAGGAAACAATGGACATTGAGAATATGGCTTGGATTGCTTAAAATGAGTCTGTAATATTTATCCACCATATTCCCCAGGATTACTGCCAAGAACTATCTACTGTTTTATGAACTCAACAGGTTAAATTAAGAGAGGCTGATATGTCTCCTGTCTCCTTGTGTAATGCTAATGAGCCTCACCTATGCTACAGGTCCTTTCATTGTGACGATGTGGATTGGAGCTTAGTAAACCGTCTGGCTCCATATTATGGGATGTGGAAGTGTCTTCTGTGAGAAGCGGGGGGGGGGGAATCAACCCCCCTGCCTAAGACTGTTTATCAAAGGAGAAGTTTGAACACACCTGACCTGTATCACCATTGTCATTGGACAGTTTAACCCGCCCTGTTCCCCAAGGATGGGAGGGAAGGGTTTTGAAGAGAAATGTGTTACCATGTGTTTTGAAAATAAAGTCTTTCCCTGTTTTGGAACTTGAATACAGAGCGTTGTCTCGTATCTGGGGGGAGAATCATTCGTATGGGGTCTTATTCGGCTGGTTGGAGTGTCTGGTGGCTTTCGTGTGGTTGGAAAGGGAATATCCTAACTGTGTTAACCCCTTTCATACTTGGGGTGCGGTTACAATTGTTGGCAAGCAGTGGGATTGATCCCCACAGCCAGAAGGACAGCTACAAGAGGACACAGGACAATGGAAGCACAGTATGAACGGCTAAAGCTCTCCACCCTCAAAGACTTACTGGAGAACCGGGGAAGACCGGCCAACAACCATAAGAAGAGGGACATTATCAGAGAACTAGTCGAAATGGATGGAACCGAAAGGCCCAGCGTAACAGACAGGACACCCGAAGAGGCATGTTTTGATCAGGCTGTTAAACTAAGACTGGCACAGTATGGTCCTAACCCTCCAGCGGAGATCATAGACCTAGTTATAGCGGCTGTGGACGCAAATTGGCTACATCAAAAAGGCGCTGCAGCAGCAGAAGTCACAGCAGCACCAACTGCAAGGAGAGGAGAGGTACAGATACCAGTCCCCATGGAAGAGGAATTCAGAAGGAGGTTACAAGAGATGCAGATACAGCATAGAGGACCAGTATCAGAGGAGGTCCTGCTGGGATGGTCTGATTCGATCCGCTGCAAACTCTGGAAGAAAGCGCTTGCTCTCGAGCAGCAGCACCAGGGAAAGGTTCTCCCCTCCATCTATGTAAGGTACTGGTCGCAGTATGATGTACGAATGCCGTTATTGGGGGAACAACCAAAGCAGGAGTGGACAACTGAGTTAAGCAGGCTGATCCGGGCAGAGATGCGGTTGGACGAGAGCTACAGAGCCCTCCGGTGGTATGTAGCCCAAGAGTGCCCATGGTCAGCGGATGACAGCCCCACGGAAGGCTTTGACTATGATGGCCTGGGATTGTTGTATTGGAGGCTGTCCAGTGACCCTGACTTTGGGAGTGATCAGGAGTGGCGTTTGGAGGAAATAATGGAGCACAGAGAGCAAAGACTAAATGTCTCGGAAGGGCACTGGGCACAGGAAGATTTGGAGTTTCTGGCCATTCAGGAATGGGAGCTGGAGATTGCCTACAGACAGCTGCTAGACCCGGCTCAGCAGGAGGGTGGGGCCCCCTTTGCCTGGGACTATCAGGAAATACCAGTTGACAACTATGAAATCCTGGCTGAAGAATCGGCAGTGGAAAATCTGAAGATTGCCATCCCTAAAGCCGAAGTGGATGATGTGGAGTTCCAGGGAGCTAGGGCAGTTGGCTCATCTCCCCAGCCACAGATTACAGAAGGTATGGACTTAATGGGCTATTCAGAGGGTGTTATGGATTATGTATCGCCTGCTCAAGTACTGGCAGCAGGACAAAGTATTGCAGACCCCTGCTCTACACCCGTGGCAGTTTTGGAGGCCCGAGTTGAGAAGGTGATGGTTCCTCTTTCCGAGTGGATTTCGGAAATGCAGGGAGGAGAAGCAGCCATTTTCCCTCCCCAACAGTTAGCCAGAGCAGATGGTGTGGAGTCCCCAGCAGAAGTGCTGGCAACAGGGCAGAGTGATGGCAACCTCTGCCCAGCACCGGAAACAACTGTGGAGTTTCAGGGAGCCGGGGCAGTTGGCCCCTCTCCCCAGCAACCAGCTAAGGTAGTAAAGCTGTTACTCCCAGCTGAATCACTGGCAGCAGGGCAGAATGCTACTGGCCGCTGCACACAACTGCAACTTGAGCTGATATCGGTGGATGGGACTGCGGCCTCCACTCACAGCAACCCAGCAGAAGAGCTGGCAACAGAGCAGAGTGCCGCGGGCCTCTGCTCTCAACTAATGGAAGAGGGAGTTCCTGTGGTACTGGATGGGACTTCGGTCCTCACTGACACAACCCCAGAAAATGGTGTGACACTGGGACAGGAGAATGTCAGACTTGCTTTGCAAGCACTGGGGGATTTTCACCTACCACAAGTGGATGGGACTTCAGTCTCCACTTGTATACCCCAGGAAGGCTGGGCAGTCGGCCCAGATCCCCAACAGCATGACGGACTGAGCCCAGTCACCCTGTCTCCTCTCCAGTGGCTGAAAGGACTCCAGGGAGGAGGGCCAGTCCAGGCCTCTCCCCAGCGGCGGGTATGTTCTCTAAGAGAGGCAGAGGTTGGCTGGGTAAGTAATGCTCTGCTTGGAACAATTGATTTGGGGTACTGTGGGGATACTGGCATTGGAGGAATGAACCTATGGACTAACTTTGGAGTCAACCCGTCTGGAGTCCCCTCCTCTGTTAGTCTCCTGCCGAAAAGGGAGATGTGTGACATGGGGGTCACTTTGGACACAGGGTGAGCCAGGAAACAATGGACATTGAGAATATGGCTTGGATTGCTTAAAATGGGTCTGTAATATTTATCCACCATATTCCCCAGGATAACTGCAAAGAACTATCTACTGTTTTATGAACTCAACAGGTTAAATTAAGAGAGGCTGATATGTCTCCTGTCTCCTTGTATAATGCTAATGAGCCTCACCTATGCTACAGGTCCTTTCATTGTGACGATGTGGATTGGAGATTAGTAAACCGTCTGGCTCCATATTATGGGATGTGGAAGTGTCTTCTGTGAGGAGGGGGGGGGAATCAACCCCCCTGCCTAAGACTGTTTAACAAAGGAGAAGTTTGAACACACCTGACCTGTATCACCATTGTCATTGGACAGTTTAACCCGCCCTGTTCCCCAAGGATGGGAGGGAAGGGTTTTGAAGAGAAATGTGTTACCATGTGTTTTGAAAATAAAGTCATTCCCTGTTTTGGAACTTGAATACAGAGCGTTGTCTCGTATCTGGGGGGAGAATCATTCGTATGGGGTCTTATTCGGCTGGTTGGAGTGTCTGGTGGCTGTCGTGTGGTTGGAAAGGGAATATCCTAACGGTGTTAACACCTTTCATACTTGGGGTGCCGTTACAAGTATACACCTGTATATACCCATCATTGCTGTTCTCTAATAAAGGCATTTGCTGGAGTTAGTGGGTGTTGTGTACCCTAGTACAGTATTCACCTGTATATACCCGTCATTGCTGTTCTCTAATACAGGCATCTGCTGGAGTTAGTGGGTGTTGTGTACCCTAGTACAGTATACACCTGTATTTACCCGTCATTGCTGTTCTCTAATAAAGGCATCTGCTGGAGTTAGTGGGTGTTGTGTGCCCTAGTACAGTATACACCTGTATATACCCATCATTGCTGTTCTCTAATAAAGGCATCTGCTGGAGTTAGTGGGTGTTGTGTGCACTAGTACAGTATACACCTGTATATACCCGTCATTTCTGTTCTCTAATAAAGGCATCTGCTGGAGTTAGTGAGTGTTGTGTGCCCTAGTACAGTATACCCCTGTATATACCTGTCATTGCTGTTCTCTAATATAGGCATCTGCTGGAGTTAGTGGGTGTTGTGTGCCCTGGTACAGAATACACCTGTATATACCCATCATTGCTGTTCTCTAATACAGGCATCTGCAGGAGTTAGTGGGTGTTGTGTGCCCTAGAACAGTATACACCTGTATATACCCGTCATTGCTGTTCTCTAATAAAGGCATCTGCTGGAGTTAGTGGGTGTTGTGTGCCCTAGTACAGTATTCACCTGTATATACCCGTCATTGCTGTTCTCTAATAAAGGCATCTGCTGGAGTTAGTGGGTGTTGTGTACCCTAGTACAGTATTCACCTGTATATACCCGTCATTGCTGTTCTCTAATACAGGCATCTGCTGGAGTTAGTGGGTGTTGTGTACCCTAGTACAGAATACACCTGTATATACCCAACATTGCTGTTCTCTAATAAAGGCATCTGCTGGAGTTAGTGGGTGTTGTGTGCCCTAGTACAGTATACACCTGTATATACCCGTCATTGCTGTTCTCTAATACGAGCATCTGCTGGAGTTAGTGGGTGTTGTGTGCCCTAGCATAGTATACACCTGTATATACCCGTCATTGCTGTTCTCTAAAACAGGCATCTTCCGGAGTTAGTGGGTGTTGTGTTCCCTAGTACAGTATACACCTGTATATACCCTTCATTGCTGTTCTCTAATAAAGGCATCTGCTGGAGTTAGTGGGTGTTGTGTGCCCTAGGACTATATTCACCTGTATATACCCGTCAATGCTGATCTCTAATACAGGCATCTGCAGGAGTTAGTGGGTGTTGTGTGCCCTAGTACAGTATACACCTGTATATACCCGTCATTGCTGTTCTCTAATACAGGCATCTGCAGGAGTTAGTGGGTGTTTTGTGCCCTAGTACAGTATACACCTGTATATACCCGTCATTGCTGTTCTCTAATAAAGACATCTGCTGGAGTTAGTGGGTGTTGTGTGCCCTAGTACAGTATACATCTGTATATACCCGTCATTGCTGTTCTCTAATAAAGGCATCTGCTGGAGTTAGTGGGTGTTGTGTACCCTAGTACAGTATACACCTGTATTTACCCGTCATTGCTGTTCTCTAATAAAGGCATCTGCTGGAGTTAGTGGGTGTTGTGTGCCCTAGTACAGTATACACCTGTATATACCCATCATTGCTGTTCTCTAATAAAGGCATCTGCTGGAGTTAGTGGGTGTTGTGTGCCCTAGTACAGTATTCACCTGTATATACCCGTCATTGCTGTTCTCTAATAAAGGCATCTGCTGGAGTTAGTGGGTGTTGTGTACCCTAGTACAGTATTTACCTGTATATACCCGTCATTGCTGTTCTCTAATACGAGCATCTGCTGGAGTTAGTGGGTGTTGTGTACCCTAGTACAGTATACACCTGTATATACCCAACATTGCTGTTCTCTAATAAAGGCATCTGCTGGAGTTAGTGGGTGTTGTGTGCCCTAGTACAGTATACACCTATATATACCATCATTGCTGTTCTCTAATAAAGGCATCTGCTGGAGTTAGTGGGTGTTGTGTACCCTAGTACAGTATACACCTGTATATACCCACCATTGCTGTTCTCTAATACAGGCATCTGCTGGAGTTAGTGGGTGTTGTGTGCCCTAGTACAGTATACACCTGTATATACCCGTCATTGCTGTACTCTAATACAGGCATCTGCTGGAGTTAGTGGGTTTTGTGTGCCCTAGTACAGTATATACCTGTATATACCCATCATTGCTGTTCTCTAATAAAGGCATCTGCTGGAGTTAGTGGGTGTTGTGTGTCCTAGTACAGTATTCACCTGTTTATACCCGTCATTGCTGTTCTCTAAGCTAGATAGGCAGGCAGGGACAGTGTGTTCTTTTCTCAGGCAATTGCAGCAGTTAGTGGGTGTTGTGTGCCCCAGCACAGTATACACCTGTATATACCCGTCATTGCTGTTCTCTAATACAGGCATCTGCAGGAGTTAGTGGGTGTTGTGTGCCGTAGTACAGTATACACCTGTATATACCCGTCATTGCTGTTCTCTAATAAAGGCATCTGCTGGAGTTAGTGGGTGTTGTGTGCCCTAGTACAGTATTGTGACATGGGGGTCACTTTGGACACAGGGTGAGCCAGGAAACAATGGACATTGAGAATATGGCTTGGATTGCTTAAAATGAGTCTGTAATATTTATCCACCATATTCCCCAGGATTACTGCCAAGAACTATCTACTGTTTTATGAACTCAACAGGTTAAATTAAGAGAGGCTGATATGTCTCCTGTCTCCTTGTGTAATGCTAATGAGCCTCACCTATGCTACAGGTCCTTTCATTGTGACGATGTGGATTGGAGCTTAGTAAACTGTCTGGCTCCATATTATGGGATGTGGAAGTGTCTTCTGTGAGAAGCGGGGGGGGGGGGGAATCAACCCCCCTGCCTAAGACTGTTTATCAAAGGAGAAGTTTGAACACACCTGACCTGTATCACCATTGTCATTGGACAGTTTAACCCGCCCTGTTCCCCAAGGATGGGAGGGAAGGGTTTTGAAGAGAAATGTGTTACCATGTGTTTTGAAAATAAAGTCTTTCCCTCTTTTGGAACTTGAATACAGAGCGTTGTCTCGTATCTGGGGGGAGAATCATTCGTATGGGGTCTTATTCGGCTGGTTGGAGTGTCTGGTGGCTTTCGTGTGGTTGGAAAGGGAATATCCTAACGGTGTTAACCCCTTTCATACTTGGGGTGCCGTTACAATTGTTGGCAAGCAGTGGGATTGATCCCCACATCCAGAAGGACAGCTACAGGAGGACACAGGACAATGGAAGCACAGTATGAACGGCTAAAGCTCTCCACCCTCAAAAACGTACTGGAGAACCGGGGAAGACCGGCCAACAACCGTAAGAAGAGGGACATTATCAGAGAACTAGTCGAAATGGATGGAACCGAAAGGCCCAGCGTAACAGACAGGACACCCGAAGAGGCAAGTTTTGATCGGGCTGTTAAACTAAGACTGGCACAGTATGGTCCTAACCCTCCAGCGGAGATCATAGACCTAGTTATAGCGGCTGTGGACGCAAATTGGCTACATCAAAAAGGCGCTGCAGCAGCAGAAGTCACAGCAGCACCAACTGCAAGGAGAGGAGAGGTACAGATACCAGCCCCCATGGAAGAGGAATTCAGAAGGAGGTTACAAGAGATGCAGATACAGCATAGAGGACCAGTATCAGAGGAGGTCCTGCTGGGATGGTCTGATTCGATCCGCTGCGAACTCTGGAAGAAAGCGCTTGCTCTCGAGCAGCAGCACCAGGGAAAGGTTCTCCCCTCCATCTATGTAAGGTGTGGTCGCAGTATGATGTACGAATGCCGTTATTGGGGGAACAACCAAAGCAGGAGTGAACAACTGAGTTAAGCAGGCTGATCCGGGCAGAGATGCGGTTGGACGAGAGCTACAGAGCCCTCCGGTGGTATGTAGCCCAAGAGTGCCCATGGTCAGCGGATGACAGCCCCACGGAAGGCTTTGACTATGATGGCCTGGGATTGTTGTATTGGAGGCTGTCCAGTGACCCTGACTTTGGGAGTGATCAGGAGTGGCGTTTGGAGGAAATAATGGAGCACAGAGAGCAAAGACTGTATGTCTCGGAAGGGCACTGGGCACAGGAAGATTTGGAGTTTCTGGCCATTCAGGAATGGGAGCTGGAGATTGCCTACAGACAGCTGCTAGACTCGGCTCAGCAGGAGGGTGGGGCCCCCTTTGCCTGGGACTATCAGGAAATACCAGTTGACAACTATGAAATCCTGGCTGAAGAATCGGCAGTGGAAAATCTGAAGATTGCCATCCCTAAAGCCGAAGTGGATGATGTGGAGTTCCAGGGAGCTAGGGCAGTTGGCTCATCTCCCCAGCCACAGATTACAGAAGGTATGGACTTAATGGGCTATTCAGAGGGTGTTATGGATTATGCATCGCCTGCTCAAGTACTGGCAGCAGGACAAAGTATTGCAGACCCCTGCTCTACACCCGTGGCAGTTTTGGAGGCCCGAGTTGAGAAGGTGATGGTTCCTCTTTCCGAGTGGATTTCGGAGATGCAGGGAGGAGAAGCAGCCATTTTCCCTCCCCAACAGTTATCCAGAGCAGATGGTGTGGAGTCCCCAGCAGAAGTGCTGGCAACAGGGCAGAGTGATGGCAACCTCTGCCCAGCACCGGAAACAACTGTGGAGTTTCAGGGAGCCGGGGCAGTTGGCCCCTCTCCCCAGCAACCAGCTAAGGTAGTAAAGCTGTTACTCCCAGCTGAATCACTGGCAGCAGGGCAGAATGCTACTGGCCGCTGCACACAACTGCAACTTGAGCTGATATCGGTGGATGGGACTGCGGCCTCCACTCACAGCAACCCAGCAGAAGAGCTGGCAACAGAGCAGAGTGCCGTGGGCCTCTGCTCTCAACTAACGGAAGAGGGAGTTCCTGTGGTACTGGATGGGACTTCGGTCCTCACTGACACAACCCCAGAAAATGGTGTGACACTGGGACAGGAGAATGTCAGACTTGCTTTGCAATCACTTGGGGATTTTCACCTACCACAAGTGGATGGGACTTCAGTCTCCACTTGTATACCCCAGGAAGGCTGTGCAGTCGGCCCAGATCCCCAACAGCATGACGGACTGAGCCCAGTCACCCTGTCTCCTCTCCAGTGGCTGAAAGGACTCCAGGGAGAAGGGCCAGTCCAGGCCTCTCCCCAGCGGCGGGTATGTTCTCTAAGGGAGGCAGAGGTTGGCTGGGTAAGTAATGCTCTGCTTGGAACAATTGATTTGGGGTACTGTGGGGATACCGGCATTGGAGGAATGAACCTATGGACTAACTTCGGAGTCAACCCGTCTGGGGTCCCCTCCTCTGTTAGTCTCCTGCCGAAAAGGGAGATGTGTGACATGGGGGTCACTTTGGACACAGGGTGAGCCAGGAAACAATGGACATTGAGAATATGGCTTGGATTGCTTAAAATGGGTCTGTAATATTTATCCACCATATTCCCCAGGATTTCTGCAAAGAACTATCTACTGTTTTATGAACTCAACAGGTTAAATTAAGAGAGGCTGATATGTCTCCTGTCTCCTTGTGTAATGCTAATGAGCCTCACCTATGCTACAGGTCCTTTCATTGTGACGATGTGGATTGGAGATTAGTAAACCGTCTGGCTCCATATTATGGGATGTGGAAGTGTCTTCTGTGAGGAGGGGGGGGGGAATCAACCCCCCTGCCTAAGACTGTTTATCAAAGGAGAAGTTTGAACACACCTGACCTGTATCACCATTGTCATTGGACAGTTTAACCCGCCCTGTTCCCCAAGGATGGGAGGGAAGGGTTTTGAAGAGAAATGTGTTACCATGTGTTTTGAAAATAAAGTCATTCCCTGTTTTGGAACTTGAATACAGAGCGTTGTCTCGTATCTGGGGGGAGAATCATTCGTATGGGGTCTTATTCGGCTGGTTGGAGTGTCTGGTGGCTGTCATGTGGTTGGAAAGGGAATATCCTAACGGTGTTAACCCCTTTCATACTTGGGGTGCCGTTACAAGTATACACCTGTATATACCCATCATTGCTGTTCTCTAATAAAGGCATCTGCTGGAGTTAGTGGGTGTTGTGTACCCTAGTACAGTATTCACCTGTATATACCCGTCATTGCTGTTCTCTAATACAGGCATCTGCTGGAGTTAGTGGGTGTTGTGTACCCTAGTATAGTATACACCTGTATTTACCCATCATTGCTGTTCTCTAATAAAGGCATCTGCTGGAGTTAGTGGGTGTTGTGTGCCCTAGTACAGTATACACCTGTATATACCCATCATTGCTGTTCTCTAATAAAGGCATCTGCTGGAGTTAGTGGGTGTTGTGTGCCCTAGTACAGTATACACCTGTATATACCCGTCATTGCTGTTCTCTAATAAAGGCATCTGCTGGAGTTAGTGAGTGTTGTGTGCCCTAGTACAGTATACCCTGTATATACCTGTCATTGCTGTTCTCTAATATAGGCATCTGCTGGAGTTAGTGGGTGTTGTGTGCCCTAGTACAGAATACACCTGTATATACCCGTCATTGCTGTTCTCTAATACAGGCATCTGCTGGAGTTAGTGGGTGTTGTGTGCCCTAGTACAGTATTCACCTGTATATACCCGTCATTGCTGTTCTCTAATAAAGGCATCTGCTGGAGTTAGTGGGTGTTGTGTACCCTAGTACAGTATTCACCTGTATATACCCGTCATTGCTGTTCTCTAATACAGGCATCTGCTGGAGTTAGTGGGTGTTGTGTACCCTAGCACAGTATAAACCTGTATATACCCATCATTGCTGTTCTCTAATAAAGGCATCTGCTGGAGTTAGTGGGTGTTGTGTGCCCTAGTACAGTATACACCTGTATATACACGTCATTGCTGTTCTCTAATACAGGCATCTGCTGGAGTTAGTGGGTGTTGTGTGCCCTAGTACAGTATACACCTGTATATACCCGTCATTGCTGTTCTCTAATACAGGCATCTGCAGGAGTTAGTGGGTGTTGTGTGCCCTAGTACAGTATACACCTGTATATCCGTCATTGCTGTTCTCTAATAAAGTCATCTGCTGGAGTTAGTGGGTGTTGTGTGTCCTAGTACAGTATTCACCTGTTTATACCCGTCATTGCTGTTCTCTAATAAAGGCATCTGCTGGAGTTTGTGGGTGTTGTGTACCCTAGTACAGTATTCACCTGTATATACCGTCATTGCTGTTCTCTAATACAGGCATCTGCTGGAGTTAGTGGGTGTTGTGTACCCTAGCACAGTATACACCTGTATATACCCATCATTGCTGTTCTCTAATAAAGGCATCTGCTGGAGTTAGTGGGTGTTGTGTGCCCTAGTACAGTATACACCTGTATATACCCGTCATTGCTGTTCTCTAATACAGGCATCTGCAGGAGTTAGTGGGTATTGTGTGCCCTAGTACAGTATACACCTGTATATACCCATTATTGCTGTTCTCTAATAAAGGCATCTGCTGGAGTTAGTGGGTGTTGTGTGCCCTAGTACAGTATACACCTCTATATACCCGTCATTGCTGTTCTCTAATAAAGGCATCTGCTGGAGTTAGTGGGTGTTGTGTACCCTAGTACAGTATTCACCTGTATATACCCATCATTGCTGTTCTCTAATACAGGCATCTGCTGGAGTTAGTGGGTGTTGTGTACCCTAGTACAGTATACACCTGTATATACCCATCATTGCTGTTCTCTAATAAAGGCATCTGCTGGAGTTAGAGGGTGTTGTGTGCCCTAGTACAGTATACACATGTATATACCCATCATTGCTGTTCTCTAATAAAGGCATCTGCTGGAGTTAGTGGGTGTTGTGTGCCCTAGTACAGTATACACCTGTATATAACCGTCATTGCTGTTCTCTAATGAAGGCATCTGCTGGAGTTAGTGGGTGTTGTGTGCCCTAGTACAGTATACACCTGTATATACCCGTCATTGCTGTTCTCTAATACAGGCATCTTCCGGAGTTAGTGGGTGTTGTGTTCCCTAGTACAGTATACACCTGTATATACCCTTCATTGCTGTTCTCTAATAAAGGCATCTGCTGGAGTTAGTGGGTGTTGTGTGCCCTAGTATTATATTCACCTGTATATACCCGTCAATGCTGATCTCTAATACAGGCATCTGCAGGAGTTAGTGGGTGTTGTGTGCCCCAGCACAGTATACACCTGTATATACCCGTCATTGCTGTTCTCTAAGCTAGATAGGCAGGCAGGGACAGTGTGTTCTTTTCTCAGGCAATTGCAGCAGTTAGTGGGTGTTGTGTGCCCCAGCACAGTATACACCTGTATATACCCGTCATTGCTGTTCTCTAATACAGGCATCTGCAGGAGTTAGTGGGTGTTGTGTGCCCTAGTACAGTATACACCTGTATATACCCGTCATTGCTGTTCTCTAATACAGGCATCTGCAGGAGTTACTGGGTGTTGTGTGCCCTAGCATAGTATACACCTGTATATACCCGTCATTGCTGTTCTCTAATACAGGCATCTTCCGGAGTTAGTGGGTGTTGTGTTCCCTAGTACAGTATACATCTGTATATACCCGTTATTGCTGTTCTCTAATAAAGGCATCTGCTGGAGTTAGTGGGTGTTGTGTACCCTAGTACAGTATACACCTGTATTTACCCGTCATTGCTGTTCTCTAATAAAGGCATCTGCTGGAGTTAGTGGGTGTTGTGTGCCCTAGTACAGTATACACCTGTATATACCCATCATTGCTGTTCTCTAATAAAGGCATCTGCTGGAGTTAGTGGGTGTTGTGTGCCCTAGTACAGTATACACCTGTATTTATCCGTCATTGCTGTTCTCTAATGAAGGCATCTGCTGGAGTTAGTGGGTGTTGTGTGCCCTAGTACAGTATACACCTGTATATACCCGTCATTGCTGTTCTCTAATACAGGCATCTGCTGGAGTTAGTGGGTGTTGTGTGCTCTAGTACAGTATACACCTGTATATACCCATCATTGCTGTTCTCTAATACAGGCATCTGCAGGAGTTAGTGGGTGTTGTGTGCCCCAGCACAGTATACAACTGTATATACCCGTCATTGCTGTTCTCTAAGCTAGATAGGCAGGCAGGGACAGTGTGTTCTTTTCTCAGGCAATTGCAGCAGTTAGTGGGTGTTGTGTGCCCCAGCACAGTATACACCTGTATATACCCGTCATTGCTGTTCTCTAATACAGGCATCTGCAGGAGTTAGTGGGTGTTGTGTGCCCTAGTACAGTATACACCTGTATATACCCGTCATTGCTGTTCTCTAATACATGCATCTGCAGGAGTTAGTGGGTGTTGTGTGCCCTAGCATAGTATACACCTGTATATACCCGTCATTGCTGTTCTCTAATACAGGCATCTTCCGGAGTTAGTGGGTGTTGTGTTCCCTAGTACAGTATACACCTGTATATACCCTTCATTGCTGTTCTCTAATAAAGGCATCTGCTGGAGTTAGTGGGTGTTGTGTGCCCTAGTACTATATTCACCTGTATATACCCGTCAATGCTGATCTCTAATACAAGCATCTGCAGGAGTTAGTGGGTGTTGTGTGCCCTAGTACAGTATACACCTGTATATACCCGTCATTGCTGTTCTCTAATACAGGCATCTGCAGGAGTTAGTGGGTGTTTTGTGCCCTAGTACAGTATACACCTGTATATACCCGTCATTGCTGTTCTCTAATACAGGCATCTGCAGGAGTTAGTGGGTGTTTTGTGCCCTAGTACAGTATACACCTGTATATACCCGTCATTGCTGTTCTCTAATAAAGACATCTGCTGGAGTTAGTGGGTGTTGTGTGCCCTAGTACAGTATACATCTGTATATACCCGTCATTGCTGTTCTCTAATAAAGGCATCTGCTGGAGTTAGTGGGTGTTGTGTACCCTAGTACAGTATACACCTGTATTTACCCGTCATTGCTGTTCTCTAATAAAGGCATCTGCTGGAGTTAGTGGGTGTTGTGTGCCCTAGTACAGTATACACCTGTATATACCCATCATTGCTGTTCTCTAATAAAGGCATCTGCTGGAGTTAGTGGGTGTTGTGTGCCCTAGTACAGTATACACCTGTATATACCTGTCATTGCTGTTCTCTAATATAGGCCTCTGCTGGAGTTAGTGGGTGTTGTGTGCCCTAGTACAGAATACACCTGTATATACCCGTCATTTCTGTTCTCTAATACAGGCATCTGCAGGAGTTAGTGGGTGTTGTGTGCCCTAGAACAGTATACACCTGTATATACCCGTCATTGCTGTTCTCTAATAAAGGCATCTGCTGGAGTTAGTGGGTGTTGTGTGCCCTAGTACAGTGTTCACCTGTATATACCCGTAATTGCTGTTCTCTAATAAAGGCATCTGCTGGAGTTAGTGGGTGTTGTGTACCCTAGTACAGTATACACCTGTATATACCATCATTGCTGTTCTCTAATAAAGGCATCTGCTGGAGTTAGTGGGTGTTGTGTACCCTAGTACAGTATACACCTGTATATAACCGTCATTGCTGTTCTCTAATAAAGGCATCTGCTGGAGTTAGTGAGTGTTGTGTGCCCTAGTACAGTATACACCTGTATATACCCGTCATTTCTGTTCTCTAATACAGGCATCTGCTGGAGTTAGTGGGTGTTGTGTGCCCTAGTACAGTATACACCTGTATATACCCGTCATTGCTGTTCTCTAATACAGGCATCTGCAGGAGTTAGTGGGTGTTGTGTGTCCTAGTACAGTATACACCTGTATATACCCGTCATTGCTGTTCTCTAATAAAGTCATCTGCTGGAGTTAGTGGGTGTTGTGTGTCCTAGTACAGTATTCACCTGTATATACCCGTCATTGCTGTTCTCTAATAAAGGCATCTGCTGGAGTTAGTGGGTGTTGTGTACCCTAGTACAGTATTCACCTGTATATACCCGTCATTGCTGTTCTCTAATACAGGCATCTGCTGGAGTTAGTGGGTGTTGTGTATCCTAGCACAGTATACACCTGTATATACCCATCATTGCTGTTCTCTAATAAAGGCATCTGCTGGAGTTAGTGGGTGTTGTGTGCCCTAGTACAGTATACACCTGTATATACCCGTCATTGCTGTTCTCTAATACAGGCATCTGCTGGAGTTAGTGGGTGTTGTGTGCCCTTGTACAGTATACACCTGTATATACCCGTCATTGCTCTTCTCTAATACAGGCATCTGCAGGAGTTAGTGGGTGTTGTGTGCCCTAGTACAGTATACACCTGTATATACCCGTCATTGCTGTTCTCTAATAAAGTCATCTGCTGGAGTTAGTGGGTGTTGTGTGTCCTAGTACAGTATTCACCTGTTTATACCCGTCATTGCTGTTCTCTAATAAAGGCATCTGCTGGAGTTTGTGGGTGTTGTGTACCCTAGTACAGTATTCACCTGTATATACCGTCATTGCTGTTCTCTAATACAGGCATCTGCTGGAGTTAGTGGGTGTTGTGTACCCTAGCACAGTATACACCTGTATATACCCATCATTGCTGTTCTCTAATAAAGGCATCTGCTGGAGTTAGTGGGTGTTGTGTGCCCTAGTACAGTATACACCTGTATATACCCATCATTGCTGTTCTCTAATAAAGGCATCTGCTGGAGTTAGTGGGTGTTGTGTGCCCTAGTACAGTATACACCTGTATATACCTGTCATTGCTGTTCTCTAATATAGGCCTCTGCTGGAGTTAGTGGGTGTTGTGTGCCCTAGTACAGAATACACCTGTATATACCCGTCATTTCTGTTCTCTAATACAGGCATCTGCAGGAGTTAGTGGGTGTTGTGTGCCCTAGAACAGTATACACCTGTATATACCCGTCATTGCTGTTCTCTAATAAAGGCATCTGCTGGAGTTAGTGGGTGTTGTGTGCCCTAGTACAGTGTTCACCTGTATATACCCGTAATTGCTGTTCTCTAATAAAGGCATCTGCTGGAGTTAGTGGGTGTTGTGTACCCTAGTACAGTATACACCTGTATATACCATCATTGCTGTTCTCTAATAAAGGCATCTGCTGGAGTTAGTGGGTGTTGTGTACCCTAGTACAGTATACACCTGTATATACCCGTCATTGCTGTTCTCTAATACAGGCATCTGCTGGAGTTAGTGGGTGTTGTGTGCCCTAGTACAGTATACACCTGTATATACCCGTCATTGCTGTTCTCTAATACAGGCATCTGCTGGAGTTAGTGGGTGTTGTGTGCCCTAGTACAGTATACACCTGTATATACCCGTCATTGCTGTTCTCTAATACAGGCATCTGCAGGAGTTAGTGGGTGTTGTGTGTCCTAGTACAGTATACACCTGTATATACCCGTCATTGCTGTTCTCTAATAAAGTCATCTGCTGGAGTTAGTGGGTGTTGTGTGTCCTAGTACAGTATTCATCTGTATATACCCGTCATTGCTGTTCTCTAATAAAGGCATCTGCTGGAGTTAGTGGGTGTTGTGTACCCTAGTACAGTATTCACCTGTATATACCCGTCATTGCTGTTCTCTAATACAGGCATCTGCTGGAGTTAGTGGGTGTTGTGTATCCTAGCACAGTATACACCTGTATATACCCATCATTGCTGTTCTCTAATAAAGGCATCTGCTGGAGTTTGTGGGTGTTGTGTACCCTAGTACAGTATTCACCTGTATATACCGTCATTGCTGTTCTCTAATACAGGCATCTGCTGGAGTTAGTGGGTGTTGTGTACCCTAGCACAGTATACACCTGTATATACCCATCATTGCTGTTCTCTAATAAAGGCATCTGCTGGAGTTAGTGGGTGTTGTGTGCCCTAGTACAGTATACACCTGTATATACCCATCATTGCTGTTCTCTAATAAAGGCATCTGCTGGAGTTAGTGGGTGTTGTGTGCCCTAGTACAGTATACACCTGTATATACCTGTCATTGCTGTTCTCTAATATAGGCCTCTGCTGGAGTTAGTGGGTGTTGTGTGCCCTAGTACAGAATACACCTGTATATACCCGTCATTTCTGTTCTCTAATACAGGCATCTGCAGGAGTTAGTGGGTGTTGTGTGCCCTAGAACAGTATACACCTGTATATACCCGTCATTGCTGTTCTCTAATAAAGGCATCTGCTGGAGTTAGTGGGTGTTGTGTGCCCTAGTACAGTGTTCACCTGTATATACCCGTAATTGCTGTTCTCTAATAAAGGCATCTGCTGGAGTTAGTGGGTGTTGTGTACCCTAGTACAGTATACACCTGTATATACCATCATTGCTGTTCTCTAATAAAGGCATCTGCTGGAGTTAGTGGGTGTTGTGTACCCTAGTACAGTATACACCTGTATATAACCGTCATTGCTGTTCTCTAATAAAGGCATCTGCTGGAGTTAGTGGGTGTTGTGTGCCCTAGTACAGTATACACCTGTATATACCCGTCATTGCTGTTCTCTAATACAGGCATCTGCTGGAGTTAGTGGGTGTTGTGTGCCCTAGTACAGTATACACCTGTATATACCCGTCATTGCTGTTCTCTAATACAGGCATCTGCAGGAGTTAGTGGGTGTTGTGTGTCCTAGTACAGTATACACCTGTATATACCCGTCATTGCTGTTCTCTAATAAAGTCATCTGCTGGAGTTAGTGGGTGTTGTGTGTCCTAGTACAGTATTCATCTGTATATACCCGTCATTGCTGTTCTCTAATAAAGGCATCTGCTGGAGTTAGTGGGTGTTGTGTACCCTAGTACAGTATTCACCTGTATATACCCGTCATTGCTGTTCTCTAATACAGGCATCTGCTGGAGTTAGTGGGTGTTGTGTATCCTAGCACAGTATACACCTGTATATACCCATCATTGCTGTTCTCTAATAAAGGCATCTGCTGGAGTTAGTGGGTGTTGTGTGCCCTAGTACAGTATACACCTGTATATACCCGTCATTGCTGTTCTCTAATACAGGCATCTGCTGGAGTTAGTGGGTGTTGTGTGCCCTTGTACAGTATACACCTGTATATACCCGTCATTGCTGTTCTCTAATACAGGCATCTGCAGGAGTTAGTGGGTGTTGTGTGCCCTAGTACAGTATACACCTGTATATACCCGTCATTGCTGTTCTCTAATAAAGTCATCTGCTGGAGTTAGTGGGTGTTGTGTGTCCTAGTACAGTATTCACCTGTTTATACCCGTCATTGCTGTTCTCTAATAAAGGCATCTGCTGGAGTTAGTGGGTGTTGTGTGCCCTAGTACTATATTCACCTGTATATACCCGTCAATGCTGATCTCTAATACAGGCATCTGCAGGAGTTAGTGGGTGTTGTGTGCCCTAGTACAGTATACACCTGTATATACCCGTCATTGCTGTTCTCTAATACAGGCATCTGCAGGAGTTAGTGGGTGTTTTGTGCCCTAGTACAGTATACACCTGTATATACCCGTCATTGCTGTTCTCTAATAAAGACATCTGCTGGAGTTAGTGGGTGTTGTGTGCCCTAGTACAGTATACATCTGTATATACCCGTCATTGCTGTTCTCTAATAAAGGCATCTGCTGGAGTTAGTGGGTGTTGTGTACCCTAGTACAGTATACACCTGTATTTACCCGTCATTGCTGTTCTCTAATAAAGGCATCTGCTGGAGTTAGTGGGTGTTGTGTGCCCTAGTACAGTATACACCTGTATATACCCATCATTGCTGTTCTCTAATAAAGGCATCTGCTGGAGTTAGTGGGTGTTGTGTGCCCTAGTACAGTATTCACCTGTATATACCCGTCATTGCTGTTCTCTAATAAAGGCATCTGCTGGAGTTAGTGGGTGTTGTGTACCCTAGTACAGTATTTACCTGTATATACCCGTCATTGCTGTTCTCTAATACGAGCATCTGCTGGAGTTAGTGGGTGTTGTGTACCCTAGTACAGTATACACCTGTATATACCCAACATTGCTGTTCTCTAATAAAGGCATCTGCTGGAGTTAGTGGGTGTTGTGTGCCCTAGTACAGTATACACCTATATATACCATCATTGCTGTTCTCTAATAAAGGCATCTGCTGGAGTTAGTGGGTGTTGTGTACCCTAGTACAGTATACACCTGTATATACCCACCATTGCTGTTCTCTAATACAGGCATCTGCTGGAGTTAGTGGGTGTTGTGTGCCCTAGTACAGTATACACCTGTATATACCCGTCATTGCTGTACTCTAATACAGGCATCTGCTGGAGTTAGTGGGTTTTGTGTGCCCTAGTACAGTATATACCTGTATATACCCATCATTGCTGTTCTCTAATAAAGGCATCTGCTGGAGTTAGTGGGTGTTGTGTGTCCTAGTACAGTATTCACCTGTTTATACCCGTCATTGCTGTTCTCTAAGCTAGATAGGCAGGCAGGGACAGTGTGTTCTTTTCTCAGGCAATTGCAGCAGTTAGTGGGTGTTGTGTGCCCCAGCACAGTATACACCTGTATATACCCGTCATTGCTGTTCTCTAATACAGGCATCTGCAGGAGTTAGTGGGTGTTGTGTGCCCTAGTACAGTATACACCTGTATATACCCGTCATTGCTGTTCTCTAATAAAGGCATCTGCTGGAGTTAGTGGGTGTTGTGTGCCCTAGTACAGTATTGTGACATGGGGGTCACTTTGGACACAGGGTGAGCCAGGAAACAATGGACATTGAGAATATGGCTTGGATTGCTTAAAATGAGTCTGTAATATTTATCCACCATATTCCCCAGGATTACTGCCAAGAACTATCTACTGTTTTATGAACTCAACAGGTTAAATTAAGAGAGGCTGATATGTCTCCTGTCTCCTTGTGTAATGCTAATGAGCCTCACCTATGCTACAGGTCCTTTCATTGTGACGATGTGGATTGGAGATTAGTAAACCGTCTGGCTCCATATTATGGGATGTGGAAGTGTCTTCTGTGAGGAGGGGGGGGGGAATCAACCCCCCTGCCTAAGACTGTTTATCAAAGGAGAAGTTTGAACACACCTGACCTGTATCACCATTGTCATTGGACAGTTTAACCCGCCCTGTTCCCCAAGGATGGGAGGGAAGGGTTTTGAAGAGAAATGTGTTACCATGTGTTTTGAAAATAAAGTCATTCCCTGTTTTGGAACTTGAATACAGAGCGTTGTCTCGTATCTGGGGGGAGAATCATTCGTATGGGGTCTTATTCGGCTGGTTGGAGTGTCTGGTGGCTGTCATGTGGTTGGAAAGGGAATATCCTAACGGTGTTAACCCCTTTCATACTTGGGGTGCCGTTACAAGTATACACCTGTATATACCCATCATTGCTGTTCTCTAATAAAGGCATCTGCTGGAGTTAGTGGGTGTTGTGTACCCTAGTACAGTATTCACCTGTATATACCCGTCATTGCTGTTCTCTAATACAGGCATCTGCTGGAGTTAGTGGGTGTTGTGTACCCTAGTATAGTATACACCTGTATTTACCCATCATTGCTGTTCTCTAATAAAGGCATCTGCTGGAGTTAGTGGGTGTTGTGTGCCCTAGTACAGTATACACCTGTATATACCCATCATTGCTGTTCTCTAATAAAGGCATCTGCTGGAGTTAGTGGGTGTTGTGTGCCCTAGTACAGTATACACCTGTATATACCCGTCATTGCTGTTCTCTAATAAAGGCATCTGCTGGAGTTAGTGAGTGTTGTGTGCCCTAGTACAGTATACCCTGTATATACCTGTCATTGCTGTTCTCTAATATAGGCATCTGCTGGAGTTAGTGGGTGTTGTGTGCCCTAGTACAGAATACACCTGTATATACCCGTCATTGCTGTTCTCTAATACAGGCATCTGCTGGAGTTAGTGGGTGTTGTGTGCCCTAGTACAGTATTCACCTGTATATACCCGTCATTGCTGTTCTCTAATAAAGGCATCTGCTGGAGTTAGTGGGTGTTGTGTACCCTAGTACAGTATTCACCTGTATATACCCGTCATTGCTGTTCTCTAATACAGGCATCTGCTGGAGTTAGTGGGTGTTGTGTACCCTAGCACAGTATAAACCTGTATATACCCATCATTGCTGTTCTCTAATAAAGGCATCTGCTGGAGTTAGTGGGTGTTGTGTGCCCTAGTACAGTATACACCTGTATATACACGTCATTGCTGTTCTCTAATACAGGCATCTGCTGGAGTTAGTGGGTGTTGTGTGCCCTAGTACAGTATACACCTGTATATACCCGTCATTGCTGTTCTCTAATACAGGCATCTGCAGGAGTTAGTGGGTGTTGTGTGCCCTAGTACAGTATACACCTGTATATCCGTCATTGCTGTTCTCTAATAAAGTCATCTGCTGGAGTTAGTGGGTGTTGTGTGTCCTAGTACAGTATTCACCTGTTTATACCCGTCATTGCTGTTCTCTAATAAAGGCATCTGCTGGAGTTTGTGGGTGTTGTGTACCCTAGTACAGTATTCACCTGTATATACCGTCATTGCTGTTCTCTAATACAGGCATCTGCTGGAGTTAGTGGGTGTTGTGTACCCTAGCACAGTATACACCTGTATATACCCATCATTGCTGTTCTCTAATAAAGGCATCTGCTGGAGTTAGTGGGTGTTGTGTGCCCTAGTACAGTATACACCTGTATATACCCGTCATTGCTGTTCTCTAATACAGGCATCTGCAGGAGTTAGTGGGTATTGTGTGCCCTAGTACAGTATACACCTGTATATACCCATTATTGCTGTTCTCTAATAAAGGCATCTGCTGGAGTTAGTGGGTGTTGTGTGCCCTAGTACAGTATACACCTCTATATACCCGTCATTGCTGTTCTCTAATAAAGGCATCTGCTGGAGTTAGTGGGTGTTGTGTACCCTAGTACAGTATTCACCTGTATATACCCATCATTGCTGTTCTCTAATACAGGCATCTGCTGGAGTTAGTGGGTGTTGTGTACCCTAGTACAGTATACACCTGTATATACCCATCATTGCTGTTCTCTAATAAAGGCATCTGCTGGAGTTAGAGGGTGTTGTGTGCCCTAGTACAGTATACACATGTATATACCCATCATTGCTGTTCTCTAATAAAGGCATCTGCTGGAGTTAGTGGGTGTTGTGTGCCCTAGTACAGTATACACCTGTATATAACCGTCATTGCTGTTCTCTAATGAAGGCATCTGCTGGAGTTAGTGGGTGTTGTGTGCCCTAGTACAGTATACACCTGTATATACCCGTCATTGCTGTTCTCTAATACAGGCATCTTCCGGAGTTAGTGGGTGTTGTGTTCCCTAGTACAGTATACACCTGTATATACCCTTCATTGCTGTTCTCTAATAAAGGCATCTGCTGGAGTTAGTGGGTGTTGTGTGCCCTAGTATTATATTCACCTGTATATACCCGTCAATGCTGATCTCTAATACAGGCATCTGCAGGAGTTAGTGGGTGTTGTGTGCCCCAGCACAGTATACACCTGTATATACCCGTCATTGCTGTTCTCTAAGCTAGATAGGCAGGCAGGGACAGTGTGTTCTTTTCTCAGGCAATTGCAGCAGTTAGTGGGTGTTGTGTGCCCCAGCACAGTATACACCTGTATATACCCGTCATTGCTGTTCTCTAATACAGGCATCTGCAGGAGTTAGTGGGTGTTGTGTGCCCTAGTACAGTATACACCTGTATATACCCGTCATTGCTGTTCTCTAATACAGGCATCTGCAGGAGTTACTGGGTGTTGTGTGCCCTAGCATAGTATACACCTGTATATACCCGTCATTGCTGTTCTCTAATACAGGCATCTTCCGGAGTTAGTGGGTGTTGTGTTCCCTAGTACAGTATACATCTGTATATACCCGTTATTGCTGTTCTCTAATAAAGGCATCTGCTGGAGTTAGTGGGTGTTGTGTACCCTAGTACAGTATACACCTGTATTTACCCGTCATTGCTGTTCTCTAATAAAGGCATCTGCTGGAGTTAGTGGGTGTTGTGTGCCCTAGTACAGTATACACCTGTATATACCCATCATTGCTGTTCTCTAATAAAGGCATCTGCTGGAGTTAGTGGGTGTTGTGTGCCCTAGTACAGTATACACCTGTATTTATCCGTCATTGCTGTTCTCTAATGAAGGCATCTGCTGGAGTTAGTGGGTGTTGTGTGCCCTAGTACAGTATACACCTGTATATACCCGTCATTGCTGTTCTCTAATACAGGCATCTGCTGGAGTTAGTGGGTGTTGTGTGCTCTAGTACAGTATACACCTGTATATACCCATCATTGCTGTTCTCTAATACAGGCATCTGCAGGAGTTAGTGGGTGTTGTGTGCCCCAGCACAGTATACAACTGTATATACCCGTCATTGCTGTTCTCTAAGCTAGATAGGCAGGCAGGGACAGTGTGTTCTTTTCTCAGGCAATTGCAGCAGTTAGTGGGTGTTGTGTGCCCCAGCACAGTATACACCTGTATATACCCGTCATTGCTGTTCTCTAATACAGGCATCTGCAGGAGTTAGTGGGTGTTGTGTGCCCTAGTACAGTATACACCTGTATATACCCGTCATTGCTGTTCTCTAATACATGCATCTGCAGGAGTTAGTGGGTGTTGTGTGCCCTAGCATAGTATACACCTGTATATACCCGTCATTGCTGTTCTCTAATACAGGCATCTTCCGGAGTTAGTGGGTGTTGTGTTCCCTAGTACAGTATACACCTGTATATACCCTTCATTGCTGTTCTCTAATAAAGGCATCTGCTGGAGTTAGTGGGTGTTGTGTGCCCTAGTACTATATTCACCTGTATATACCCGTCAATGCTGATCTCTAATACAAGCATCTGCAGGAGTTAGTGGGTGTTGTGTGCCCTAGTACAGTATACACCTGTATATACCCGTCATTGCTGTTCTCTAATACAGGCATCTGCAGGAGTTAGTGGGTGTTTTGTGCCCTAGTACAGTATACACCTGTATATACCCGTCATTGCTGTTCTCTAATACAGGCATCTGCAGGAGTTAGTGGGTGTTTTGTGCCCTAGTACAGTATACACCTGTATATACCCGTCATTGCTGTTCTCTAATAAAGACATCTGCTGGAGTTAGTGGGTGTTGTGTGCCCTAGTACAGTATACATCTGTATATACCCGTCATTGCTGTTCTCTAATAAAGGCATCTGCTGGAGTTAGTGGGTGTTGTGTACCCTAGTACAGTATACACCTGTATTTACCCGTCATTGCTGTTCTCTAATAAAGGCATCTGCTGGAGTTAGTGGGGGTTGTGTGCCCTAGTACAGTATACACCTGTATATACCCATCATTGCTGTTCTCTAATAAAGGCATCTGCTGGAGTTAGTGGGTGTTGTGTGCCCTAGTACAGTATACACCTGTATATACCTGTCATTGCTGTTCTCTAATATAGGCCTCTGCTGGAGTTAGTGGGTGTTGTGTGCCCTAGTACAGAATACACCTGTATATACCCGTCATTTCTGTTCTCTAATACAGGCATCTGCAGGAGTTAGTGGGTGTTGTGTGCCCTAGAACAGTATACACCTGTATATACCCGTCATTGCTGTTCTCTAATAAAGGCATCTGCTGGAGTTAGTGGGTGTTGTGTGCCCTAGTACAGTGTTCACCTGTATATACCCGTAATTGCTGTTCTCTAATAAAGGCATCTGCTGGAGTTAGTGGGTGTTGTGTACCCTAGTACAGTATACACCTGTATATACCATCATTGCTGTTCTCTAATAAAGGCATCTGCTGGAGTTAGTGGGTGTTGTGTACCCTAGTACAGTATACACCTGTATATAACCGTCATTGCTGTTCTCTAATAAAGGCATCTGCTGGAGTTAGTGAGTGTTGTGTGCCCTAGTACAGTATACACCTGTATATACCCGTCATTTCTGTTCTCTAATACAGGCATCTGCTGGAGTTAGTGGGTGTTGTGTGCCCTAGTACAGTATACACCTGTATATACCCGTCATTGCTGTTCTCTAATACAGGCATCTGCAGGAGTTAGTGGGTGTTGTGTGTCCTAGTACAGTATACACCTGTATATACCCGTCATTGCTGTTCTCTAATAAAGTCATCTGCTGGAGTTAGTGGGTGTTGTGTGTCCTAGTACAGTATTCACCTGTATATACCCGTCATTGCTGTTCTCTAATAAAGGCATCTGCTGGAGTTAGTGGGTGTTGTGTACCCTAGTACAGTATTCACCTGTATATACCCGTCATTGCTGTTCTCTAATACAGGCATCTGCTGGAGTTAGTGGGTGTTGTGTATCCTAGCACAGTATACACCTGTATATACCCATCATTGCTGTTCTCTAATAAAGGCATCTGCTGGAGTTAGTGGGTGTTGTGTGCCCTAGTACAGTATACACCTGTATATACCCGTCATTGCTGTTCTCTAATACAGGCATCTGCTGGAGTTAGTGGGTGTTGTGTGCCCTTGTACAGTATACACCTGTATATACCCGTCATTGCTGTTCTCTAATACAGGCATCTGCAGGAGTTAGTGGGTGTTGTGTGCCCTAGTACAGTATACACCTGTATATACCCGTCATTGCTGTTCTCTAATAAAGTCATCTGCTGGAGTTAGTGGGTGTTGTGTGTCCTAGTACAGTATTCACCTGTTTATACCCGTCATTGCTGTTCTCTAATAAAGGCATCTGCTGGAGTTTGTGGGTGTTGTGTACCCTAGTACAGTATTCACCTGTATATACCGTCATTGCTGTTCTCTAATACAGGCATCTGCTGGAGTTAGTGGGTGTTGTGTACCCTAGCACAGTATACACCTGTATATACCCATCATTGCTGTTCTCTAATAAAGGCATCTGCTGGAGTTAGTGGGTGTTGTGTGCCCTAGTACAGTATACACCTGTATATACCCATCATTGCTGTTCTCTAATAAAGGCATCTGCTGGAGTTAGTGGGTGTTGTGTGCCCTAGTACAGTATACACCTGTATATACCTGTCATTGCTGTTCTCTAATATAGGCCTCTGCTGGAGTTAGTGGGTGTTGTGTGCCCTAGTACAGAATACACCTGTATATACCCGTCATTTCTGTTCTCTAATACAGGCATCTGCAGGAGTTAGTGGGTGTTGTGTGCCCTAGAACAGTATACACCTGTATATACCCGTCATTGCTGTTCTCTAATAAAGGCATCTGCTGGAGTTAGTGGGTGTTGTGTGCCCTAGTACAGTGTTCACCTGTATATACCCGTAATTGCTGTTCTCTAATAAAGGCATCTGCTGGAGTTAGTGGGTGTTGTGTACCCTAGTACAGTATACACCTGTATATACCATCATTGCTGTTCTCTAATAAAGGCATCTGCTGGAGTTAGTGGGTGTTGTGTACCCTAGTACAGTATACACCTGTATATACCCGTCATTGCTGTTCTCTAATACAGGCATCTGCTGGAGTTAGTGGGTGTTGTGTGCCCTAGTACAGTATACACCTGTATATACCCGTCATTGCTGTTCTCTAATACAGGCATCTGCTGGAGTTAGTGGGTGTTGTGTGCCCTAGTACAGTATACACCTGTATATACCCGTCATTGCTGTTCTCTAATACAGGCATCTGCAGGAGTTAGTGGGTGTTGTGTGTCCTAGTACAGTATACACCTGTATATACCCGTCATTGCTGTTCTCTAATAAAGTCATCTGCTGGAGTTAGTGGGTGTTGTGTGTCCTAGTACAGTATTCATCTGTATATACCCGTCATTGCTGTTCTCTAATAAAGGCATCTGCTGGAGTTAGTGGGTGTTGTGTACCCTAGTACAGTATTCACCTGTATATACCCGTCATTGCTGTTCTCTAATACAGGCATCTGCTGGAGTTAGTGGGTGTTGTGTATCCTAGCACAGTATACACCTGTATATACCCATCATTGCTGTTCTCTAATAAAGGCATCTGCTGGAGTTAGTGGGTGTTGTGTGCCCTAGTACAGTATACACCTGTATATACCCGTCATTGCTGTTCTCTAATACAGGCATCTGCTGGAGTTAGTGGGTGTTGTGTGCCCTTGTACAGTATACACCTGTATATACCCGTCATTGCTGTTCTCTAATACAGGCATCTGCAGGAGTTAGTGGGTGTTGTGTGCCCTAGTACAGTATACACCTGTATATACCCGTCATTGCTGTTCTCTAATAAAGTCATCTGCTGGAGTTAGTGGGTGTTGTGTGTCCTAGTACAGTATTCACCTGTTTATACCCGTCATTGCTGTTCTCTAATAAAGGCATCTGCTGGAGTTTGTGGGTGTTGTGTACCCTAGTACAGTATTCACCTGTATATACCGTCATTGCTGTTCTCTAATACAGGCATCTGCTGGAGTTAGTGGGTGTTGTGTACCCTAGCACAGTATACACCTGTATATACCCATCATTGCTGTTCTCTAATAAAGGCATCTGCTGGAGTTAGTGGGTGTTGTGTGCCCTAGTACAGTATACACCTGTATATACCCATCATTGCTGTTCTCTAATAAAGGCATCTGCTGGAGTTAGTGGGTGTTGTGTGCCCTAGTACAGTATACACCTGTATATACCTGTCATTGCTGTTCTCTAATATAGGCCTCTGCTGGAGTTAGTGGGTGTTGTGTGCCCTAGTACAGAATACACCTGTATATACCCGTCATTTCTGTTCTCTAATACAGGCATCTGCAGGAGTTAGTGGGTGTTGTGTGCCCTAGAACAGTATACACCTGTATATACCCGTCATTGCTGTTCTCTAATAAAGGCATCTGCTGGAGTTAGTGGGTGTTGTGTGCCCTAGTACAGTGTTCACCTGTATATACCCGTAATTGCTGTTCTCTAATAAAGGCATCTGCTGGAGTTAGTGGGTGTTGTGTACCCTAGTACAGTATACACCTGTATATACCATCATTGCTGTTCTCTAATAAAGGCATCTGCTGGAGTTAGTGGGTGTTGTGTACCCTAGTACAGTATACACCTGTATATAACCGTCATTGCTGTTCTCTAATAAAGGCATCTGCTGGAGTTAGTGGGTGTTGTGTGCCCTAGTACAGTATACACCTGTATATACCCGTCATTGCTGTTCTCTAATACAGGCATCTGCTGGAGTTAGTGGGTGTTGTGTGCCCTAGTACAGTATACACCTGTATATACCCGTCATTGCTGTTCTCTAATACAGGCATCTGCAGGAGTTAGTGGGTGTTGTGTGTCCTAGTACAGTATACACCTGTATATACCCGTCATTGCTGTTCTCTAATAAAGTCATCTGCTGGAGTTAGTGGGTGTTGTGTGTCCTAGTACAGTATTCATCTGTATATACCCGTCATTGCTGTTCTCTAATAAAGGCATCTGCTGGAGTTAGTGGGTGTTGTGTACCCTAGTACAGTATTCACCTGTATATACCCGTCATTGCTGTTCTCTAATACAGGCATCTGCTGGAGTTAGTGGGTGTTGTGTATCCTAGCACAGTATACACCTGTATATACCCATCATTGCTGTTCTCTAATAAAGGCATCTGCTGGAGTTAGTGGGTGTTGTGTGCCCTAGTACAGTATACACCTGTATATACCCGTCATTGCTGTTCTCTAATACAGGCATCTGCTGGAGTTAGTGGGTGTTGTGTGCCCTTGTACAGTATACACCTGTATATACCCGTCATTGCTGTTCTCTAATACAGGCATCTGCAGGAGTTAGTGGGTGTTGTGTGCCCTAGTACAGTATACACCTGTATATACCCGTCATTGCTGTTCTCTAATAAAGTCATCTGCTGGAGTTAGTGGGTGTTGTGTGTCCTAGTACAGTATTCACCTGTTTATACCCGTCATTGCTGTTCTCTAATAAAGGCATCTGCTGGAGTTTGTGGGTGTTGTGTACCCTAGTACAGTATTCAC